>CM031234.1:30557265-31187192 GCA_018340775.1 Taxus wallichiana var. yunnanensis | reverse complement strand
CAGTCGTTCAGTTACATTGCTTTATAGTGGTCATTCAGCGTATTTGACAAACCAATTCTTAGGCATTGCTTTATTGATTTATTATTCTATTTTGGAGTAATATTTGCACATAAAAATCAGTTCAAACTCGGTTGAAAATAGTGGAGATATTCTGAGATGTGAAGAAAGCCTGATGGAAAAAGATCTTCTTTATTTGCGGTAAATTTTTACTTTTGAAAATGGTGCAGTAGGTCATATTTTGTGAGATCAGCACTTAACGATTTTCAGATTTGAGAATGACCAAGCTCAAAATTAATTTAAGAAAATCAATAGTCATTTGTAAGTTTTTGGACCTTCCAGATTTGGTTCTAGGATACTTTCAAGTGCCCATGGTGCACGAAAGGTGAGGAGCTCAAGAAAAAAATATAACATGAGCTCGATGATACATTTTGTCATACGCTTATAAAAGTGTATGTGGCTCAAAGTTCACAGATTATAAAGAAAAGGTAGAAAAATACACAAAATTCTGACACTGATCACCAACAAAAGAATGTGGAATTCATAGGGACCCCATTAGATGCGGGGGAGGGTTTTAGTTGTTCTTTTTTTCTTACTTTGGGATATAAATTCTTTGCAAATAGAAATTATGAAATTCATTTAGAAATGTTTTAATTTTTAACAAAAATAAACTAGACGAGAATTTAGAGAATCGATTGAGAATATACTCCTCAAAGTAAAATGTTGGCAAAACAATCTTTTGATGGGAACTAGATGTATGGAAGTCATCGTTTGAAAGAATGGGAGTAGTTAATACTTGCTTGCATTAAGAACTCACTGCCTACATCTGACTGAGTTCGAGAAGGAGAATTTAAGATCCACCTCAAAACATTGAAAAAAACTAAACAAGTATTCTTTTAAACAAGCACTTTAGTGTCTTTATATATTTTATAAAGTCACGAGGATCCAATCGATGTAAGAAAATATACTCATTGGAAATGGATTTATTGAGGAGAAAAATTAAAATGTATTGACATTTCTTTTTTAATATAATCAAATTTTGTTTATATACTTTAAAATTTACTATTCCTTTTATTTAGGATCTATTCAATTAATGTTGTGTAAAACTTGAGTAATGATGTGCTTAAATAATTTCTCGGACCATTTTAAATAAGCAATCTAGTGGTATTTACGGTCACCTATGATATTTTTACCTTTCTCGAGAATAAGGGTTGTGTAAATTATCATTCATATCACAGAGGGAAAAACATTGTGTTAAATAAGATACATATGACATGGCCATCCAAAATTTGATGAGATCATATAGAAGGTATTCTCGAGTTGAGAACAAATGAGCATGATTGAGGAACCTTTTAGCTATTCATTTACAACAAAAGTGAAAATAAGGTGAAGTACTTCTAATGTTGAAGTGCATGATAATCTTGATTTGTGGGTGAATTCATGTGAAGTTGTGCAAAAAAGAACCCTACTTGGCAGTGCATTTGAGAGGCATAATCTACGAGTAAAGAAATAGTGGATGGCTAGAAAATATGAGCTTGAGAGCATGAAGATCAGTTTTCATGAGTAAGATAGAAGAATTGTCCTTCAAATCTACTACCTAGTGTAAAGGAAAAGAGGAAAGAGAGAGTTCTAGTGAGAAGAACAAATTTCTTGGGCAAGAAGAAGAGATAAAGGTTGAAGTATCTTAAGGAGATGAAGAATGATAGAGAGGCAAGATAAAAGAAAGGAAATATAGGTAAATTGGTAAATAACAAGATGACTACATGAGGAAATTTCCTACTGAATGGATGAAAGAAGTGATAGAAGGTGAAGAACTATCTATATTTGTATTTGAAATGTTTGTATGTATAGGTATGAGAGATGATGTAGCATGAAGGTAATGGAGATAAATGCCCATGACATTGAAAGACAGGACCAATGTCAAATGAAATCGGCAAGACTACAAAGCAAGTTGTGGGACCCGGAGGCTATGAAACATACGAAGCAAGTAGAGATGGAAGAAAAGACAAACAATATCAAAGCAAAGTTTGTGAAGGCTTCTTTTCACCACCTTGGGTGTATGATGCGGGAGAATCACTAAACATCTTCATTGAAACCACATTTTCATGGTGATGAAGTTAAAGGTCAAATTAGGTGTGGGGAATCAGGAGTGAGCCTAGGTGGTTTGGAGTTCCTCATTTCGAAAAGGGAACTTTCCTTCCAAAACAAGTAATTCAAATTTTAAACTTGTAAAGGTTGATCTTAAGCTTTGTAATGGGTTGTTAAGCCTTGATAGGTTTTTCTACAAGTGTTAACGAGTTATTACAAGTTATAAGGTATTGAATGGTTTTTATTTGTGTCATAATGTGTGTGTAAGTGTCTTTATGAGATAATGTAAGTTATAAATATGCGATATATCTAAGGTGGGGTACATGAGTTAGAAGAGGATTCTTAGGGGCTTTTGGAAAAACCCATAGAAAAACCCATGAAGATGAATGAGTAAAAGAAAGAAATTCAAATTTGAGAGTTATTTACCTCAAAATGAGGAAGAGGTATGAAGAGAGGGAGATCCTCGTGGAGAGAGAGGAGGTTTATAATAGATATATGACTCATAGTTAGCATGCTCGGTGAGTATTGGCCGGGTTTGCGAGTAATGTCATCAAAAAAACCCAAATGAGTATTCTGTTGGAAATCTTGCCCTCAAGTTTTGCAAGTATTCCCAAGTATTAGGCTACTCGTGAAGAAGAGTCAAAGACAAAAGATGAATACTCTAAAGAGAGAATTAGTGGAGGAACATGTGAAGATATGTGAACATATGTATTTGAATGGGTACTTGTTGCCTTGTTTAATAAGACCTTGTTATACGACTAAAGTAATATGGATATCATTAGAATAGGTAGCATAAAGTTCAATATACTAAAAATAAGGATCATGATGGCTATCCATGAGTCTCTATGAATTTTTTTGAAAGATATACAAGAGTTTATTTTATCTTTTCATCATAACATCGAGGCCATGGCATTTTCGTATGTATGTGCATGATGATTTTGGGAGATAAATTATCAGCGTTTCATTGTCATTTGAGATGTAATTGTCTCAAAATTGGCATTAGCAAAACACAATCTTGAAAAAAAAAAAAATTGTGATTCTGTGATGTCATAAGTTTGGATGATATCTATATAAGTGGGGTTCGGAGGAAAACTATTTACATAGACACTAAAATTAGGTCACACTCCCCTTTTGTCCACGACAAATAAGCACCCTTCATCACATTCACCTTGCCACTGACCCCTTCACCCACTAATATTAATTTAATTAAATTAATGTATTATCCTCACATATTTATTATTTAAATATCTTATTTAAATAATATCCACCTGAGTTCACTTAGACACCTCACCAAACCAACTCGACCTAAGATCTATTCTTAGTAAGTTGCCATAACTAACAGAGTCTTACCCAAACCCTACAAAACCAATGCCTACATTCCCTCTAACCACATTCCCATGCTCACAAGAAGCTCCCGAGTCTAATCCATTGGTTAATGACATGAGATCCGAGGAAATCAAGAGGATCTCCTAGTTTAGTAAACCTAGGAAATCCTACCTTGACCCGATGCCAATTACCCTAACCGTGCTTGATTAAGCCGAGCGCCAAATCGATTACCCTTTAACCCCAAAATAACCTTATTCTCAAGGTTTTAAGTTGGAAAGCAAAAATTTTGGTGAGCATTATCACATCTCGGAGAGATAACACATCTTGAGAGAGCAAATTCCAATAAGACCATGCATGCGGAAGGAGATCAAACATCTTTTCCTACACAACCATGATCTGATCTAACCAAAGCCAAAGAGGAATGCACATACAGACCCATATAGAAACTTTCCTTCATTTGGTGATCACTTGCAAACCTTCAAACCTCTCATCCAGCACCTCCATCCTTCACACGCATGCATCCAGGACCAAAATCCAAGTATTTATAACATCATACTTCTCTAGTTTATTTCATTTCATCATTATTTTATCATCTATTGCTTACCTAGCCACCTATTGACCTTATCGAATGCTTCCACCTCCATATTCCCATTAAAACCTCACCTAGAAGCCTACACACGGGCACCCAATACCTCATCACGACCAACCAAAGTCCTTTGTGTAATCATAAAGGATACCTAAAAACGTTACGCGTGACATTTCCAAATTTCACGATGCTTAGCAAGCCTTCAGTCACACCTAACCGCCATCGGTTACCCACGGCCAAGCAGTCTCTCTATGTTGCCCACACAGGCTAGAATAGAGACCTACCCACTTAATTTCATCTCACCCTCACCCACATGTGATCTACCCAAGACCTCTGTCAAACTGTAGAACCCAGGAACCAATCATTTGATCTTTAGATTCTATTCTATCTTATCTGTTAGATTATATCTATTTCTTATTATGTTTTAAGTGAGATACCTAAATCATTTCAAGTTATAATAGGATTTACTTTGTTTCTGACATTAAATTGTTTAAAGCAGATGGGTAATGACCATCTAGGAAGGATCACTTCTGGATCTAGCATCGCTAGGCATTTCACTACCCATATTGTTTAATTCCTTCTTATGGTCTTTCTTTGCATTACGGGTAGTTCCTCTAGCAAAAGGAAGAACTCACGATCAGTGTGGATTTGGAAGTCATACGCGCGCAATGACCCATCAAACCAAACATTTGAATAGGTATTCCTCCTACACTCGGTACCCTATCTGTTTCATCAACACTTCAAAAATGATCTAAGAAGCAGGTGAAACATTTAGCACGCCCCGGTGAGACCCATCCGGGGTTCACTTGTATTTCATTCATTCTAGGAAAAGTTGTGTGTTTGTTTCCATACGAAAAGCGTACACACTAATTTTCTTCCTTGGTAACCTACCTCTTCTTTCTATTTTCTCTAAAGGAAACTTTTCTTTTGGTTAATTAAAAGAACCATTTCTTCATGTTTTCTACATTGTAGTGAAACAACATCCCTCTTCCTCTTCATCTTATTGTGTCATCCATTTTACATTTTGATTTGGGCTTAAAAATAAGTGCATTCCATTACTGATTTATTGAATTAGCTCACATTAATTGAGGGCAACCTTTACAGCTGGAAGTCATGCCCGGTTTGATGGTTGATAAGCGAATCATAGAAAATCACTTATTTCCTTTTCTCTTTCTCAAAGTCTTACAAACCTCAAAAAAATTCAAAATGCATACATTCTTAAACAACATCCTACGGAAGAAGATGTAGGTGATCACACGATCACGGCACGGTGGGCACCCGGCTCATTGCTCTTGAGTCATACTTGAGTGAAGCCCACTTACCATAACATACACAGAAACCTCACCTTTTAGATCTCCTTCTTTGTAGGAAGCCATCCTCACCAAAATCTATTTCACAATTCATGTGTTAGTCCTAAATAGCATAAGCTAAACAAACATAATAGAAAAGGCACTCCTAGGATCATATTTTCTTAGTGTTTCCTACTTGCAGCTTGCATTTTGAGGTGAGAGATCACGTTCTTCACTTTTTTTGTTCATCCTTGCCTTCTCATCATAGTTGGTGTATTTTGGCTTCACTTTGAGTGTGCACAGGCCATATCACCATATTTTAATTCTCAAGTGCAGTCGATTCCACACCATATTTTAATTCATAACCACTTTTCTTTCATTATTGTTTGATTTCATAATAACCGTTGTCGATTACCTTTGACGCCATTAATTATACCTAGCGTCGTCGGTTCAGGTCCTTTTTCTAACCTACTCAAAAGGAAACTTTTATACATTTTTTCCACTTTTCTGAGTCCTGTCACTACCATCATACCCATTGACATTGTAAGCATCATCATATTTGGCATACCTATTAGATTTTACCTTACTTTCTGGTTTCACTCCTTGTTCATTTTCTACGGTGGCCGTGATTTACCCTGCACAGCTTGCATCGGTTTGCCATAACCGGCATTGGTTAGCTTGTTTCACATTCCAACCACCATCTGGAACCTAATCCACTTTTTTTCCACCAAATTCACTTGTTCTATTGTTCTACGTATCATTTACAAAGAAGCGACCCTACGATTAGTATTGGTTTACATGGTGCTAACCCAAAGACAAGAAATCACACTCATATTTCACATCAGATGTCGACCACTCCCACCTATTCCTTCACCACCTTCCATTTTATCACCAGCCATGGATCCCATCCAGAAACTTATTACTATCGTTCTGGGAGATGAAGAGTTTGCACGACTCTTTGACCAAAACCTGTTGCCTTGCAGTTTTACCTTTCCCACTCGTCCACTCGAGATACCTCGGAGTCGGTTGATATCTGACATGCCCATATCTATCCCCCAGAGACTCTCGCATCCACTCCTACATCGGCCCCATCTAGCTCTGTATTGCCCACATCTACCTTACCCCTAGTCGTTTTGCGGTTAGGTCTGTCTGTTGGCTTATGACTACCGCATTTGTTACCTTAAGTGGCACCCGTTACATCAACCGTACCCTAGAAAACTACTTCCCCAAACACAATCTTATCCACCCCTAATGTCTCACACATACCCATAGCTACATTATCACCTATAGTTTCGGTGACCCCTACCCCATTTTAGAACGTGGTCCTTTCCATTTCCACAATCATTAGCCCCTATTTCCATTGGGGTTACCACGACCCTTCCACCCCCATATACATCTATCAATGACCTCCCATTTCATCCATTATACACCCAGATCGTACCCCTATTTCTTGCCTTCTTCTCCACCAACATACATGGCAGCTCCATACACTAGAGTGCCACCCTTTGTTATATGCCCAAAACCAACCTTCTCCACGCTTTCACGGGAGGCATCCGATCATCACAACCCACCAACAACCTAATTAAATTGATGTTGGACAAGATGTACACATTGGAGGCATTGGTTTCTTTGCTCCCTGACACTCTCACCTCACGGCCGAGATTTGCTGGCGAGCCCATTCACCCATCCATTCCTATCCGTTCATACCCCATGCATTGGGAAATGCCTAAATTCAATCATTTCAATATCAAAGAAGCCCTTGAGCAGCATTTCTGGTCGTTCGAACATGAGGTGTTATCGATCGCTCATGATGATGCCTTGCTCTTAAGAACCTTTCCCATGTCCCTCACTGACTGCATTAGATTGGTATAGTGCGTTACCTAAACACTCTATATTCTCATTATCAGGTAGCCCAAGCCTTCTTGGATCATTTCTCTATTAATATCGTCGAGAAGGTGTTACCATGACTAATCTATATTCCACACGTCGGTATGAGGATGAATCTATCGCAGATTTTGTCACTCGGCATGACCTAATCAACTAACTTACCTTCCAGCTTCCCTGAAACATAACTCATCGAGCTCTTCACTGCGGGCTTATGCCGGGCATATCTCCCACGACCTTTATAGGTCCAAATCTTCCGAACATTCGACAAAGCATTCACTATGTAGCACGAAAGTTAGAGATTCGGGCCATCGAAGAGAAGAAAATCCAATTATGCAATAAGAATTTAGAATTCAATTCGAATGATACCTCTTCTTCTTCCAAACCACAAACCAATTATTACAAATCTAAGGGCACCACTAACGTAGTGGTACTCAAGGCTAGCCTAGCTCATTCATCAAATCAGGCTACCCCCTCATCTAATCTCTCACTTTGTCTAGACTTTTCAATTAGAGACGAGAGCAGTGGAAATATACCCCAATCGGGAGCCTTACTCTTATGTCTTAGAAAATCTTATCAAAGCTGAAGCCATCACCCTTCCACCTATAAAACCACACACTTTGGTTTTACCACCTTTCCCCATGCCATGGTATAAAGAACATGATTTCTATGACTATCATCGAGTAAAGGGTCATACTTGATGCAAATGCACCTACACCTGACCAAAACCTTCAAGAAACCATTTCCTAACCATGCCCCTTCGTCTAATCAAAGTTGGTGAGACCTCCACTCACGATACCCATACATAAGGTTCACACTATCTTTAATGGCCTTTGTCACCTCCCAATTACACCATATTCCTTCCATAGATGAGATCCTAGCCGAAATCCTCCTTAGCGTTAGAACCTGACCTCCCTTGTTCCTTCACGGTAGAAGAACACATTTCATCTCCTTCATCACCTACGGAGGAATTTTTTGCTAACATTTAGACCATCTCACCCACTGGCTTCATCACTTAGAGAGCATTTAGCTACAATACCTCCTCCACCCATAGAGGAGCACCCATCATCTCCACCGCCTATCATAGACCCGGTTGAGATACCTTTGCATCTTGGCAAGCATTCTCCATTAGCCACCTAAAATCCTACAGACCTACTTTCGGCTCTCTTACCCATGGAAGTTGAAGCTAGCCAAATCCCTGTCTCTAAGACACATTTTATGAGAATTGCCATTAGGTCCTCACCAACTCCACCTACGAGATGTTCCATTCTCATGTTTGGTGATCACTTAGATTATGTTGATAGGGCTCAACTATAGGGCGCCTTTTACTCCACTGTCTCAACACGGATGTAAAGATCCCTTCTTTGATACCTCCATAATTTACCCAAAACATTTCGTGGATTGAACCAAACACAATTACCTCTATCACATGACCCCTTCCCACGACACCTATTATAACTCACCTTTGCACCCTTACCCATAACTCAACCTACACCTAAACCCAGCCATACCTCTGACATTTGTCTCGACTAAACCCATTACCACTTTAGGGGTCACCACGACCACCGGACCTTACTCATCCACCTATCAAACTGGATTCATCCACATCCTCCAAAGTCAACACCATACCTATTTTGACACCCAAATGCGAGAAGAACAAACCCATAGAACTCATAGCCCAACTAGGCCGGTCACACTGCACTTGTCCGTTCGTCTTAGGATCTCGGCTTCCCCACATGGTCGAAACCTCCACCCATCAATAAACCAAAAACACAACAACCCATTCCTTCCTCACAAACCTCTTACCTACCCGGACGCCCAACCAGACTTACATCTACACTGCAGGTCTCTTTACCACCCATACCTCAGATACCCTCATCTATTGCTTCTTGTACCCACTACACTTGAGTCATTATCTCTCGCACCTCAAGCATGACCCACGTCATACTACTTAACAACACCCCATTATCCCAGTGGGTAACTTGCCCTCTTCCTCCATCAACTTTTCCTTCTAGACCTTGTACACCCACATCACCTTTACCCAAGAAGGTGCGACCCAAAACAAAACTCCACTATCCCACATAAGGTAGTCAAAACGACCACACACCCTCCTACCCGTCCATCTACTATACCCATACCTAAACAAACACGACCAGACACCTAAAACCACACTAGCACCCAAACCCATGGCTCGACCCCTCCTCTTCTAAAGACCATTTCTCAATAGTCACCTACACCTACACCCAAACCCACGTTTACTTCCCATTGTGAGCCACTAGCGAGGTCTTATATCAAAATTTTAACTAACCTCAGAGACCTCTGTCATCACATTACCACCACTCAGACCTTATAACCCCCTCAAACCCAAGCCAAAATGGTTTGATGATACTAAAATTTGTGCATACCATCGTGTGCCAGGACACGATGTGGAGAACTGTAAGGCCTTGAAAACCATCCTTATCTAATTGTGTCCACCAAAAACTAACTTTGACGATGACGACTTTCTCGATGAGGATCATGCTTCACCAACACCCATTCCCACACTACCCACTCAATGACAACAACCTACACCCTCACCTCTCCTAGAGCCACCCCCAAGATTTGAAATTAACATGGTTCACATTAGAGAACTTGCCACACCACCACCCAAATGTCGTTGTGCCCAAGCCCGACCTCATAAGGTTTTTCTCCTCAGATAGGTTTTTACCCATCATTTCGTTATACCACTCACCCTACACCTTCTCCATTTGCCAACTCCTCATATCAACATGATACACGTCACTACATGTGCTCGAGAAGGAAAAGGGCAAAGAAAAGGCAAGCCGACCCACCAACCAATCCTATATCCAGACATACCATATGCACCCATACCAAAAATAACTATCCATTTACATACCCCATTTCTAATGGCGTCACACATCACACCATGCTTAAACAATTACACCAATCACCCCTCAAAATGTCCTTATATGACCTCATCAAACCTCGAATCCATCATCAAGCTCTCATAGAGGTTTTTAATCAATTGAGGTTTTACCTAATGACCCTACACCCATAGCCTCCATTATCACACCCGTCATGTAGCCTCTCTCACCAAAATACCCACCATCTTCACCCCACCTTGTTCACCAAGTGGCCTCCTTAGCTTCTCGGAGGAAGAGATCGTGCCACACCAAAACAATGACCTGGACCTAGCCCTCTTCATCTCTTTCCACATCGATGACATACGGTCACGTGCTTGTGTGTAATGATTGATGGGGGCACTTAGCATAACATCATTTCATACCATGCATTCTCTCAAATCGCATACTTGACAATTGCATGCATAAACACCCGGTCATGTTGTGTTCATTTAATGATGCTATCACCTCTACACTAGGCACCATCATCATCCACATTCGCGTGGGCCCACTTTTCCCGAAAATTTTTACGTTTTGGAGGGGGAATTCGATATAACTTGTTACTTAGTAGACCTAGATCCATGTAATGGGTTGTGTTCCTTCCACTTTGCATTGTTGTGTAAAGTTTGAACATGAAGGACACACCTATACCATTCCAGCTAACCCATCACCTTTTAAAACATGTAACATGCTTTACTAGCCCAATGATGTGCTCATACCTGTCAAGCCGTTTACCTCCACACCACTACCGCGTCACCTACACCTCACCTACCTCTGACCAAGCTGCCGCCGCCTACCACACATACCTCCTCTATTCCTACCTCTGCGATAACCTCCATAACCCGACCCTTCCCACTCCCAATCCGTTAACTCCACCTCTGCATCATCCTACATACCAACCACTGATCCCTTGGAAGGTGTTTTTCAACACCTCACTCACGGGAGTCACGCCTATATAGTGTCGACACATTTCTTACCCCACAAGAGTATGGAATCCTTCATGGTCCTCCCCACCTTCGCATCTTAGTCTCACTATGGGGGACTTGATCAACCACTTACACACTGAACCACCATCACAAACTGCCCATTTCCCATTGACTTCCAATCACTTACCAATCGTCATTTCACCCACACCTTCCTACACGATGTGTGTGGAAGGGTTTTGTTTTTAGCTTTTATGAGCAGAGGCCGCCATACCGTTATTCCATGTACCACACACAAACATAATGGCCACCGTAGTGGTATCGGCTTCCCCAAACCACCTACCAAATAAGCTGCATTGAACTCATTACGGACACTAGCCCTTCTCCACCTTCTTCACCCACTCCACCTTAATCACCACCTTCACCAAAGGAGTAAATGGATCTGAATCTATCCCTCCTAACTTTTTTTTCATATACACCATTTCCTTGGAGCCTCGACTTATCAGCGAGGGCGAGGCCCCTTCCACTCTTCCCTTAATGTATCCTAAAATGATCGATGAGGACACACCTATAATTAACATCGGTCAATGTCATGATGATGAATCCATACTCACCTACCTTGGTGTGTAGAAGACTCATAATGACCATAGTGGTATCGACTTCATTGAACCACCTACCAAACAAGCCTACATTGAACTCATTAAGGACGTTAGCCCTTCTCCACCTTCATCACTACCTTCACTTGGTCTTACGAAGTCGATGGATCCCCCGAATCTATCCCTCCTAACTTTTTTTTCATAAACACCATTTCTTTGGGGCCTCGACTTATCAACACGAGGCGAGGCCCCTTCCACTCTTCCCTTCACCTTATCACAAATGATTGATGACAACACACCTATAATTAACATCCTTCATATCGGGATGATGAATCCATACTCACCTACCTTGGTGCAGAAGACTCATATATTCATCAGTCGTTACCCTCTAAGATGCAAACCATGTTGAATGAATCAACTATCAAGATCAACATTCATACTCAGGATGACCCGCACATCCTAAAGATCGAGGACAATCTTTGGATCTTTCTTTGAATAAGAAGCTATCACTTCTTTTCTCAGAGATCATAACCACACTTTCGCTTGGTCTTACACAGACATGCCCGATATTGACCCCACCATAGTGGTCCACAATATCGTAACCATTCCCGATGTCAAACCCATCAAACAAAAGCTAAGGAAAATGCACCCTCGTATTTCTCTTCTCGTCAAAGAAGAACTTAAGTGCCTTCTTTCAATTTTCTTCATCTTACCCATTGATTATCCTCGTTGCATTTCTAACATTGTCCCTATTACTAAAAGCAACAGGGGTCTCCATATTTACACGGACTTGTGACCTCAACCTAACTTTGCCTTAGAAAGATGACTTTCCCACGTTCCACCAACAAATTTGTAGATACCATGGCCTGCTTAGCTTCCCAAATACCCACTTCACCCACCGATTCTAAAATATTTGTCACCATACAACACCTCCATTCACCTTCTTATTTACCTCATGATGTTTACTCGATCGGAACCAATACCCACGACTGAGTGACCTTTAGTATAAACAATATTCCGACTACCTTTTTCTCTCATCTTACCTCCCATCTCACTCATGTGAGATAGCACACCTTCCTTAAAAAGGACTTTGATTATGTTATTTTGGGAGGACTCCTCTCAAGTGTGGTTTTCATGGTATTCTCTTACGATGCCTCACAAGTTCTAAAATTCCTTATACCATTAAGGAGGTTCGTGATGGCATATGTGGAGGTCAATTTAGTGGCCTTATTATTGCTAAGTGTATTCTTCGCCTAGGCTATTACTAGCTGACCCTTAACAATGATTATTGTGACTAAATCAAATGTTGTGTAAAATTCCAACAATATTCCAATCCTCATCATACACCCGGTCATGCCTTACGGTGTCGCTCGTGACCTTTAGCCCTTCTCTCAATGGGGTTTGGATCTTGTCAAAGAAATCGATCCTCATTCTTCCCAACGCCATAAATGGATCATCACTGCTCATCAATATTACACAAAATGGGTAGAATCCATACCACTCATTTACATGAAAGCCAAGAAAATATGTGAGTTCATTAACCACCACATCATTTGTCGCTTTGGTGTTCCTCATCGCCTCATCACTGACAATGGAAAATAATTCAAAAACAAAACATTGCAAAAACTTTATGATGCCTTCGACATTCAGCTTAGTTTCTCATCACCCTACTACCCACAAACCAACGGCCAAGCCGAATCCACTAACAAAACCCTCAAAAAAATTCTCATGAAAGTGGTTGACGATACTGGGAAGGATTGGCATACACACATTCCTTTTTCCCTGTGGGCATACCGCACTAGTATTCACACTTCCACTGCAGCCACACCCTTTTCTCTAGTCTATGGTACAGAGGTTGTTCTGCCTCTCGAAGTCTAGATCCCCTCACTCCATATTTCTCTCCATGACATGCTCACTTTGATGATGACTTTCATGAGGATCATTTAGCATAGCTAGAGTTATTAGGCAGAGCGTCGTCTTAACGCTCTAGATCACCTTCAAGTTTACCAACAATGTATCAAACGTACCTATGACAAATGTGTTCACGAATGAACCTTCCAGTTGGTGACCTTGTCTGAAAGCAAATCAACAAGTAACCAAAGTAGAAAAAAGTAAACGGGCAAATTTTCTCTTAATTGGCTTAGACCATACATTGTGACTCATACCTATGGATCGGTGCTTATCATTTATCTTCTCTTGATGGTAAACCGAGCACAGCCCTAAACACCTTGCATCTTCGACCATTCTATTGTTGACTCATTGTTCTACCTCACCCTTTGTCTCTCTCCATGCTCATCCCTTGGCGCTACCCACCTCCATACACTTCCCTAACGATTAAACCAGAATCATGTGAGTACCTATCACTTGTTATCTTCCCTTGAATATGTGTACCACGGCACTACACATAGCATGATTCTCATGGATACTTTTCGTCTACCTTTAGATGAGATCCCATGGTTGTTTCACCTTGCCCTTTGAACAAGAGTCCTATCTTTCACCTTGGTTTTTTCCATGATTTGCAAAAGACCTCACAATGGGACCAAACTCCTTGAGTCAAAATTCTAATAAAAAGATGACTCCCTCAAAAGGACATCTTCTTCTCGACCAATTATTGCTATAAATAGACTACTCCCATGAAGGACAACTATGTAAAGCTCTTCAAAAGAGAGCAACCGAAGCTTCCCACATCGATCAACTTCACAAAGACCTCAAGGAGTTCAATTTTTCCCATATAGACTTCCCGCATCGATCAGTCTATCTCAACTATAAGTCAAAACAAAAAACTTTTTAGTCATGGACTTGCCCGTTGTGACCTAGGACCTCTTTCCCGAAGGGCCTGCTACCTCATACCATATAAAAATTAAAAATTACCTACTCTTCACCCTGTGAACCATGCCCACTCTCATTTCCTACTACCTCAAGGGACTTCTTGGAACTTAGACATTTGGTGATCATGTGACTACTTTTCATCGTAGAACATGTCAATTATGTAATGTCTTTAGGGTCTTATGTTTATCACCTCCTCCAAGGTATGATCTACTCGGTATGATCCTACCCAATCAGGTGGATTTATTGCCCCCTTTTATCTTTTAACCATCTTTGTTTACATTTTGATTACCTTATACAGGACTTGGTTCTCAATGCTTACCTTTGGGGTAATCCTCCTCTTTTGCCACAATCACTTTCACGTACATAATTTTACCTACAATCTACCCACACCTAACAAACCTAAACCCACAACATGCCCAAACACCTACCGACTCATTTTCACACCTTCTCATTTTCTTCCCTAGCTTATGGGAGAACTGCATAGGCTTTGAGGTCCCTTTTCGTTGGGACTACGTAGGCGAGAACTCCAGGGCATGGGGCCCTTGGAGGTTAGCTTGGCCATTCTCTACCCTGAACAATTCATCAACCATGCCTAACTCACCATTTACATCACATTTCACTTAGTTCCCCGTTTATATACAAAATTAGAAATTAAGCCACATACATAACAAGTTACTTCATATCTTATACATTTATTATGCCTACCAATTCTCTATCATCACTATGTATAGATTATACCACATCTCACATATGACTCATAGTATCATTCATTGCAAAAATAATGAATCACAACTTCACCTACTCTCAAACCACGATCGATGCCTAACCAACCTAACTCACTCCATGCCTAACCAAACCTAACTCAATCCATGCCTAACCAACCTAACCTAACTCAACCATGCCTACAACCCTGACTTGATCCATGCCTAACTAACTTTGACTCGATCCATGCCTAACTAACGTAACTCATCCATGATTATAGCCAAACTCAATCCATGCCTAAACTGACCTAACTCCACCATGCCTAACTCACCTAATTTCCATCCACATCAAAGTAACAAATCCATATCTCATATAACACAAGCCATAAACCAATATCTCATAAATACATCAACAAATCACAAAATACCATGTATCTCATCATATAAATCAATCAATATGTATCTCAACATACATGCCCATCTCATCATGTCCATAATCTCAAAATGTCGGCACGTAGACCGGTCTCATATATACAAAAAGAATGGATCAATAAAAATCTCTTGGCTACACATATATACATATATATATATATATATATATATATATATATATATATAACTAATATACATCAAAAATCAGGTGATCGCATATCAAGCATCTCACCAGATGTCCTCCATCTCTATGTCACTTGTACCCTCGGCCTCCTGTGTCCCTGTTGGCACCTCACCTAGCATTGTTCGCCGCGTCTTTGTGGCCTCTCCTGATCGGACCTCGAGCTCATTGACCTCATGTGCTCTCCACACTATGAGCATACTCGGCATAGGATATGAAATCTATCCCGACCGCCATAAGTTGGTCCTAATAATATCTTGCCTCACCTAGGGCATCCCCTAACTTGTACAGTGGTGGGTCCCATAGGTCTCGGCCCCTGTGCTACTACCTGCAACAACCTGCCATGCACCTACCTGTGAACTGGGACATGCTCCTGGTGCTGTGGTGGTACCCCTTACCCCTATGCTATATCTGGGCTGTAAGGCCTAATCTATGCTCTGGATGTGGCCAACGGCCCTATAAACCTGCCACCTAAGCACTCATAAGGCTGCCACCTAACCATCCCCTAACCATCTTTATCTCCTCCATCCGCCATCTAGGCCTGTAGGCTGGCCACCTGTATGTGTAGCTTTTCTACCTCTACCTCAAAACCTCCAGCTATGTCTGTAGTATACCCAACTGGGTAATCGGCGTAGCTACACACCCTTTGTAGGGTGTCTCTCTGCTTATAATGGTAGCTAGGTGTCGGCTGCCCCAGATCTAGGTGGTATGGCTCATAATTGAGCCACCCACATTGCCGATATCTATTGTACATCCGGGATCATCTATCCACCGATCCACAGGCTGCTCCTCCTCCCTCATTGGCCTTGTAGGGTGTGGTAGAGGTAACCCTCTCCACGTCATCTCTCGTCTTGTGGGAAGGGCGGAGGAATGTCTGTAAAATCTGAACTACCGAAAGACTCTGTCTATCGATATCATCTCATCCTCCCGGCATGATGACCTGTATCCACCTCTGTAGTTAGAGATCAGCTAGCTCCTCATGCATATGCCTATATGAGGGGAATCCCACATATGGCCTCTGGATAATTTCCACTTGAGACATCCCTCTAGTAATTACCAAAAATGGGCCACATCATGTGTTGGCCTATCCGATCTCCGCTCTCTTATCACTTTGGCACCCATCTCTGTATCCCACCCACACAAATCTAGCTGGAAATGCATCTACTCAAGGCATCCCTATAGGTCGCACACACACTATGTACTCGTATGCCCAACAATGTAGTATAAATGTACAAAGACAGGCTAAACCCGCAACCACCCATATGCCCAAAACTCTGTCAGTATAGCTGCACCAAGAATGTTGGTGCCCAGGCAAAGCGTGTCTCATGCACCATCATATTGTGGAGTACCCCATCAGTGATCAGGGAAAGCATCCACCCTCTACATCTGGTAGTGCATAGCAGCACACTGCCTCCATCAACAAAACCACTAGCCTCGTCTCATCCGAGACGGGCTAGGTACATCGCTCCATAGCTCAAGCTGGTGATATGGAATCTCGATCAGCTGCTCCCTCACCAAAAATGGTCCCAATCAACTCCTTTGAGGCCTCAAAGCGAGATAGAATACACCTAGCACCTAATATGGGTAGCCGTAAAATCTAGAACATGTCCTCCGGGGTGATAGTCATCTCACCCATAGGGAAGGTGGAACGTGTTGGTCACGGGATCCAATCTATCGATGAGCGTGACCATATAGGTGGGTTGCCGAACAACATGTCGGTAGCAAGCAAAATCCCACTCAAGCCCACTACCTCCACATGTTGGAGGTCCAAAGGGGTCACTATGTCATGTAATGTCACCATAAAGGTGGAACCTTGCCCCACATATGTAATTACACTCTTCCCTACATCTAATCTAAGCACGACATTAATCCACATTTACCATGACCATATTCACCAAATTATCATTACCTTCCACCCTATTTTCACTCTACCCATCTCAACTACCTACCCACATCACTTTTGGACCCTTGTGCCTAAAATCCCAACCGGTGCCAATTCTTCCTAACCAACTCCTCGGTCACCCTTAAACCGGAATCGGTCACTGTTTAGTGGTCGATCTTTGGTTCCCCTTTACCGACCACGGTTACCACGTAAACCCGACATCGGTCCACCTGTTTGGTGACTAATACCAATTTTACCCAACCGACGCCTTGGCCAAACTTGAGCCACCCGGTTCTTCAAGTCATGCAGAAAATCCATGACTTCCCAAAACCCCCATTTTCTAAAAATCACCCCCTTTCCATTTTACCCTACCTACAATGACCTAAAACTACCCTAGACCTCTACCCACCCCATCTATACCATTTACTACCCTTCCCTCCCTCTTTTAGCCCGTTATTCCCCCCCATACCCAAATTTTATTTTTACCCACCCACAAAAAAAAACCCACAAAAATCTAAAATAACAATACTCCAAACTCCTAATCTATCTAATCAACAATGTAGCGTTGGGCACTTACCTCGTCGTGTTGCCGCCATCTCGGTGGCATGTCTCGACCATTGTACGGTGGCTCGCTAGATCCCTCTCCGGCCTCTACCATCACCGAATAGCTACTCGTAACCTTCAACAAATCAAATCTCTCACCTTTATCCCAGTGGAGCCACTCTTGACTAACCCAACCCTCGTCAAATCAGATTGCCAACTCACCGTCCCATTTCCTTTGGATGCTTTTCTCTCATTTCTCTCCTTTTGTCATTTTCTCACTTTGTAAATAACAAATGAATAATTAAAACACATATTTTTTATTTTTATAACCAACCCGACCTAACCGACGTCGGTTACCCTTAACCAGCATCGGTCGCGTGCCCTGCCTCACCGGCGTCGGTTTTCATATACCGATGTCGGTTTTCCATGACCACCATTGGTCATCCTCACCTGCACATTACCCTCAATTTTGTCCTTGTACCTCACCCTTTACCTTGATCCTTTACCCCCACCCTTCACCCCCGATCCTTTACCCGACCCATTTACCTTTCCTTTCCCGACCTCCTCACTTACTACCTCCATTTTTCCTCCTTTGGGGACTCATTATTTTACCCCTATCTTGGTCGTACCTACTCCATGACCTCAATATTTGGACCTAGACCATCGCTAGTGACCTTTGACCTCATGTGTTCGCTATACCTTGTGGCACTGTTACATGTGTTGTTGACCTAATGACCTTACCTAGCCTATTGCCGTGACCGTTTATCCTGACCCTACCTTTGGTGTACTGGAACATACCTAAACGTTCCTACACCTAACCTACGTTGTGTTTCCTAACCATATCATATACCTTGGATACCAGATTCACTTCAACCTTGTTTTGGATAAACCTATTGACCTTAGACGATGTGGAGTTTGTCTGTTCTTCAACCTGATAGTGTGCATTTGACTGTTACTACCTTTGACCCAGACCCATTACCCAGATTGCCCATGTAGACCTTTAACCCTTTCTCCCCCATGCCCACCTGCCTCTTCGTCCCATTTACCTTTTTATCAAACCACTCACCGATTCTACCTTCGGCCTCGGTAGTTCCTGGTATGAGGGGGATCACCATCACCCGCACATGGGGCAACCACATCTTATTTTTGTTAGCGTCGCTTACCAATACAAGCTACACAACAAAAAGGGGGCAAAATGTAGACACTAAAATTAGGTCACACTCCCCTTTGGTCCCTCGACAAATAAGCACCCTTCATCACATTCACCTAGCCACGACCCCCTTCACCCCTCTAATATTAATTTAATTAATTTAATTAAATTGATGCATTATCCTCACTATATTTATAATTTAAATAATATCCACACATGCAGTTCACTTAGACACCTCACCAAGCCAACTCAACCTAAGACCTATTCTTAGTAAGTTGCCATAACTAATTGAGTCTTACTCAAACCCTAAAAATCAATGCCTACATTCCCTCTAACCACATTCTCGCATGCTCACAAGAAGCTCCCAATCTAATCCATGAGCATACGACACGAGATTTGAGGAAATCAAGAGGATTTCCTAGTTTAGTAAACCTAGGAAATCCCACCTTGACCGACGCTAATTACCCCTAACCGTCGCCAATTAAGCGGAACCGCTTGTTGGTTACCCTTTTAACCCCAAAAGGACATTATTCTCAAGGTTGGAAGTTGGAAGAAAAAATATTGGTGAGCATTATAACATCTCGGAGAGATAACACATCTTCGAGAGAAAATTCCAACAAGACCATGCATGTAAGGAAGGAGATCAAACATATTTTCCTACACAGCCCATGATCTGATCTAACCAAGCAAAGAGGAATGCACATACAACCCATACATAAGCTTTCCTTCGCCTTGGTGATCACTTACAAACCTTCAAACCTCTCATCACCACCTCTATCCTTCACACACATGCATCCAGGACCGAATCCACGTAAGTATAACATCATATTTCTCTAGTTTATTTCATTTCATCATTATTTTATCGTCTATTGCTTACCTAGCCACATATTGACCTTTTCCAATGCTTACACCTCCATATTCCCATTCAAACCTCGCATTGAAGCCTACCCCAATCACCCAATACCTCATCCCGACCAACCAAAGTCCTTTGTGCAATCACAAAGGAGACCTAAAGCTTGTTTTGTGACATTTCTAGATTTCACAGTAACCGGCACCAGTCACACTTGACCATCGTCGGTTACCCTTGACCGACATCGGTCTCTGTATTTTCCCACACAGCCCAGAACAGAGACCTACCCACTTAATTTCATCTCACCCTCATCCACCTATGATCTACCCGAGACCTCTGTCAAACCTACAAAACCTAGAACCAATCATTTGACCTTTGGATTCTATTCTAGCTTAGCCTATTAGATTAGATCTATTTCTTATTGTGTTTTAAGTGAGATACCTAAATCATTTCAAATTACAATAGGATTTACTTTGTTTACAACATTAAATTGTTTAAAACAGTGGACTAATAGCCATCTAGGAAGTATCACACTTCCGGATCTAGCATCGCTAGGTAGTTCACTTTGCCCATATTGTTTAATTCCTTCTTGTGGTCTTGCTTTGCATTACAGGTAGTTCCTCCTAGCCAAAAGGAAGCTCTCACGATCAGCTGTGGATTTGGAAGTCATACGCGCGCAACAACCCATCAACCAACATTTGAACAGGTATTCCTCCTACACCCGTTACCCTATCTATTTCATCAACACTTCAAAGAAACGATCTAAGAAACAGGTGAAACAATTTCAATCCAGATTCCCAACTATGGAAAACAACTTCTCAGACTTTGTGCATTAAGGCACTTAATACATACACAAATTGTATATAATGCAAAATTTACCAAGGTCACAAATTTTGTGGTCTCCCACACTATTCGTAACAATGATAAATAAATCAATCCAATAGCATTCTAAATATAAGAGCAGCTCAATAATATTAAGAAAAAATAGACAATAGATGTATGAACGAAAGATCATGTTAAATAGGTTGCACTTGAAGATATGGCCTTTTAAACACGTAGAAGAAATTAAGCTCCTTTCTAATGCCATATATAAGGGGAAGTATCCTTTTCTATATAAAAGCACTCATAGAATATTTGAAAACCAAAACAAACAACATTAAAAGAAGACAAGATGTACCTCGTATGTAATAGTTTGCAAAAAAATTATAAGAAATGCAATTTTGAAAATACTTTGGTTTATGAAGCTATCTATCAACAACCTCGAGATTTGATCTAGTTTGCAGATATGGCAGCTAAGCAACGAGAAAAGAAACATCCATTGAACCTTCTCTTAACCCTTCAAAGCCCACACTGTAATTATTCGAACTACGGTTTGTCGAACTCAATGTGTTGCTTCTTCATCACTAAACCTTATTATACCAAACTACCTGTTCTTCCCAATATTGTCAACCTTCATATTGCTAAGACTAAATTACTCTGAAACCATTCCAAACCTTTCAATCAATAATGGGCTTCGACTTGTTTCATATAGAATATTTTCAAAAATACTAGGCAATCCTAAAGTTGGATTCCCATCCTCTTTATCTTCGGGAGGAACTAAGTTATCGCACACAATTAGATGGAAACATCATCTCTAAGATAAAACATATTTCTTCATCCAGGTGAATATTTAGTTTTAACTATCCTCTCAGCTTGAACTCCCAATACATTTTCTCTGCTTGAATTGGCAAAATGTAACTTTTGGTCCAGTTTGTTAACTATATGTTTCTTTTCATGTTTTTGGGAGAACATCAAATATCTTGACATTCCTTCATGTTTCCATTTAAAAGCCTCATAGTCCACAAAAGAAATTTTTTTTTTATCCAAATGCCATGCAAACCACTACATTCTATCCATCAAATGCTTTATCAAAAATTGAGGGAGCTCAAAGAAAAAAAAGTAAAACATTCAAACTCAATGACACATTTTATCAAACTTTAAAATAGGGTTCGAGTCCCAGTTTGTTCTATATGTCCTTGGCAGATAGATAACTCGTACCAGACGGAAAGGGCATTAAAATAGGAGTGTTCTTGAAACCCCTTACTATCCCTATGCTAAAATGCTTGTCAATTAAAATTATATATTCCTCAACTTGGTAGGAGATTGGTTCTAGTGTTAATGTTGACCATAGGTTTGAACTTGTTGTTGCACTGACCATAGAATTATAGCTACCAAGTGTATCAAGAAGGAAATTGCACCTTAATATTTCAAGTATAGCAAGTGATTTTTGTCTCGATATATTTACGAAATTGGGAGGATTCTAAGCAACAAGATTGATTTATTATCCTAGTTATGTTAACGTACCACTAGCCATATATAGATTTGGTCACAATAGCTGACTTGTGTAGATTACCTATCATTAATTACATTTTCATGTGACAATTGTGTTTGTGTTCCAATTAAACATTTGTTGACAGGCATAAAGCCCCAATAATTGACCTCTAATACGGAGAACGGGTAAATAATAGTTTTCGTATAACTTATTACTACATGCATTCACACTCACATACATATATACCTCAAATAGTCATTGTAATAATGATATATCTATCAATCACACAATATATTTGTATATCATTCTCATTTGACCTATATATGTTTTGAGACTAGTCACATCAAAGTAAACATTTTTGAAGGCAAGTCACAAAAATTTGGCTCTTAACCTAGAATATTTCCATAGATCAACTAATAGAAACTAAGGCAAGGAGAAATGCAGATGAAACACTTCAACATCCCTATTCAAGCATGGCCAATTTTCATGCTGACACATATTCAATACCATGAAACAAGTTTAATATAATGTCTAAGCTAACAATGATCTAGTATTAAAACCATGCATAGCAGACGACTATAAAGCTTAACCTCTTTAAGGCAATTTTGAAAAACCTAAACATGATGCAACGAAAATCAAGAAAAGAGAAAAAATGTCAAACTTGTATTGAAAAATATGCACCTCAAAAGAATTCCTAATCATCAATAATGATAATCAACATTTAGCAACAAACAACATTCAAACTTTAGAAGTTATGCCAATATATTCAAAATTTCTCAAATCGGGCAAGATACTCATTGTTAACAACTATCATTCAATGCTAATGTCTTTATTTTCTAGGGTTAAACATGGGTTATTATATTCCATGCACAATACATCAAACTACTAGCTATATTGCAAAATAAGTAAACAAATATTTCATTTTGTTGGGTCAATGAAGATTCTACAAAATAAAATAAAAACATATGGATATAAATTTGCGAAATTGGTAAAATGACCTTGTACAAAATAAAAATTAGTGTGGAGTCGTAAAAAATTTAAAACTCTCACAAAACCCTCAAAATTCCCATGTGCAAGAGGAGCATCACTAGGTCCCGCATAAGTATCATAATTATAAAACAACAATTAACAAATATACATCTATTTCAATAAAACAAAAACATGAAGATATAAACAATACATTAAAGTCTATAATTCAAAAAACAACAAAATTAATATAATTTATACAACTACCAAAATGTACACCACTTAAATGGAGACCATATATTATTTACGATGGCAATGTAGTCCATCAAGTTTGTGGTGTAGTAGAAAATTGGAGTAGTTTTTGGGAAATCATCCCAGGTTCAAATATTGGCAGGTAAAATCCTTTATTAAACTTACTCCCAAACTTTGATGGCTATATAAGTGATAAAAGTTTGAAGGGAGCGAGGAAGCCCATTTTTGCAAATGGACCCTTTCTAATTTAAAAAAACCTGCATCTTTTGAAAAAATGACAAATCATATAGAAATTACTGATATAGTCATCTGATGTTATCTTGCAAGTCTTTCAATAAGTGTTAGCGATTAAAAAATTTACTAATAACTAAAAGCATAATTAATTCCACCAATTCCACTTTCTAGGGAGTGGGGAAATGAGTGAACACAGAAAGGGGATGCTCTTAAGTACCCAAAAATTCTAGAAACAATATTAAATAGGGGACTTGGGTAGGGAAACAAGGACGGGGATGAGGGATGCGTCCACGAAGAACATAATAATTTTCAGTACCAATAATATATCAAGGATATTCACTTCAAAAGTCCCAACTTTGAAAAGTTAATGAATTCATGAAAATATCCAAACATCTAATAATCAAGTCATTTAAAACATACTATATGAATCTACATCAAATTTCTCTACATGACGACCAGGTAATTTTTTTATAAATATTTAACATTTTTAATGTTAGTTTTATTTTTTAGGTTTTTTTAATTTTTACTAGGCCATTGATAAAAAGGTTACTTACTTGTTTATATTACTTAATTTTTATTTTTAGTGATTCCTAGTACCCATGTCCTATTTTTGAAAAAAATGGCATGTCAATACCTATCACTATCTCCTTATACTTGTACCCAACCTCATATGTTGGTAACCATCTTCTTGATATTTTATTACATAGATGTTTCCATTTTGTAGGAAGGAAAAGATGGTCCTTACATCCTTAGTATCTTGATTACTCAAGTTTCCTTTTGTCTATGTGATCTAAAGATTGTTTTTATGGCGATGCTTTTGGAGTGATTATCATGCCATCATTATTTATTCTTAACATTGCCATTTCCTAATTTTTTTGATGGAATTTTGTTTAAGATGAGATTCATTTGGTTACTTCCTAAGATCAAGGTTTAAAGACATATGACCAAATAAGGTCAGATCCATAAGTGATTCTAAGTCTGCAAGGTAGCCCTTTTAAATGCTTAATAGTTGATATTTTTATAATTATTTTTTCATTTTCCCAAGTAGTAATATCTAAATTGGTGTAGCATTTATTTGAGAGAGCTATTTTATGAATGAGGATAGATCACTTTGGGATTTGTCAATTTATTTGTCTCTAAAATGTTAAATGTGGTTGTATTTTGAAAGTATCTATAATATTTTCTAATGATGTAAGTACTATCGATGTTTGGTGATGCATTCTACTTGCTTGGGTTGCTATTTTGAGATGGTTGAATGCAGACGGTTACTTTTTAGGTTCGATTGATGATAGGTTATTGTTGAGCAACACAAGTTTAAGGCTACAAAGTCGGATTTATATTTCTTAATTGTTGAAGGTGCTAGCCAATGATTGTGATTTACCCTAAAATTGTTCATGCAACTCAACACAAATATGCAATGCCTTACTCTTCATTCTTTTGAGCTTGTGAGTATTAGTGTCCATCATAGTTTCTTTCTTGTTGATTTTCATGATGATGAAAGTGTCATTAAGTTCTAAACTTTGTAGGTTTTTCCTCTTATAGTTTGTAAGTATATATTCTTGTTTATCACAGTGTCTTTTGGCATTGTCATTGGTTCTTTTTAGCATTTCTCGCTAACAATATTTTTAAATTGATTTGTCAAACAAAAGTTCAATTTATTTTAATGTTATACAAGGAAGCATCTCCCCATTTCCTAGTTGTCCAAAATGTTTCGCGGGGTTGGGAGAGGAATGAAATGGCCCCCCATGCAACTAACAAAGTAAAAATATTCATTGCAACATTTATTAAATGTTGTATCAACTACCTTAAAAACATTAAATACATGCTTTATAACCTTAAATGGCTTCTCTCAATGGATGTTTGAGTAAATGGTTTTCCATTGTGATCACTTTTATCCAAGATTGAAGTAATACCATTGTTTGCATTAGGCTCTAGGTAGTCTTGGTGTTCCACTCCTTACAATTTGGCCTTCGTACGACTCATCATTTTCGTTTATGAAGGCCTTATCCTGGTGTTTGTTGTCATTTACCTAATGCTTGTTAGTGTTTCGACGTCTCTGTCACAATTTCAAACTCGACTCATTATTCAATTAAACGTCTGATTTCCATTTAGATATCCTATTATTGTGTCTAAGCTTGAATCATGATTGTGTAAGGTCGTTCATTAAATTTCCATTTACAATTAATGAAGAGATTTTACAACGAAAAAAGTGAGCCTCCAAATATAGTTTGACAACTTGTTATTTACCAGTTATAAAAGAGATTTTGCATTTAATTAAAAATAAATCTTTAAGATTATATTATTTTAATGTATTTTTTCAATACTTATAAAATTATTTTAAAATCTAATAGATAAATAAAAATTGTAATATATTTTTGTCCAAGGAATAATTTATCATAGACATTTGTCTCATATGATGCCCATTAATATAAGGAGTCCCATTTGTGTAGCTAAAAGACCGTGTAGGTCTTGAGTCTCATTGATCACCATTTTCTTTTTTTCTCTTTTCAATGGTTTTAAAACAAATTATTGTTCCATGAACAAAGAGAAAACCCTTGTGATGAGACACGGAAGCCATGAGCTCAAAACACCTAGGATATTGAAGCTTGATACAACTAGGAGGCCAAATAACAATTTTTGGCAACAATATGTTGGGCACTACGAAGTTAAGCTTGTCTCCAAAGGGAACATTTAAGTTGGGTGAAGAAGTAGTTCTCGACTTTATGTAAACCTATGAAAAGAAACGCCATGAAGATGCATGTGGGGAGAGATGGTTCAAAATTCCCACTTAGCAAAATACAAGGAGCTCGTGCATGATGTAAGATGAAACATAGAGGTGGTGTGAACCCAGAAGGAAATAATTTTTCGAGAATGTAGTGGTATAATCTTACAATAAAAAACCAAAAGTTGAGTTCCAAATCGGGAAGGCCCTAAGGCCGGTGGCAATGGAGATGAGGAATAAGTGAAGAACTCACTTATAGTGGGTTAAAAATATGAACGCTCTACAGATGAAACCAATGACATGTCGTAATTTATTCCCAACATGGAAAGAGGAGGTTCAAAGGTGATAGATCATAGGTCAACACGGTTGGGTGAAGGAGAGATGTTATAAGTAGAACACCCGTTATTTAAAAATAATGGTTCCTCTGTAATTAAAGGGAACTAAGTTCCCATATGTATGCAACCTTGGGAAGAAAAATAAATGGCCATGATAGCAACAAGCAAATAAATCTAATCAAGCCTTCAAGTTCCAAAGTGAGGTTCTATTGAAGTTAGTGAAGCAAGGCTTAATAGTTACAACATCTTCATAACTCAATTGCTCATGAGGTATTAATCCCATAAACCCTAAACAAACTTTGGAACCAAATAAATAATGAAAAAGTATGAATCATGCATTGATGATGGAAAGATTAATTGAGAGATGTGGTAATATAAAAAGTTTATGAAGGAATTCATGTGTTGATAGAAAGAACATGATAATACGATAACAATCATTTCTACATACTCAAACGGACCTACTTCCCCATAAACTTGCAAACCTATGAAGGAATAAAAATGAATGTTGTGGTAGAGATAAGTGAAGAAGCTAAGCTGGGTCGGTCACCCAAGGTGATTGTAGTAGGTTTTGGATTGAATATTATCGAAGAAAATATGGTGAATCTATTACAAAAAAATTCCAAATGTGATAAAAGTAAAAGTGTCTCAATGACCAATGAATCAACCGTGGTAGGTTTGTATCATGTAGAGGTCTTAAAATTATCAAAGAAAATAAGGTAGAAATGAGATAGCTCGAGAACCAGATTGATGAGGAGATCTTAGTCCCAAATAGAGGAAGATTAAAGGAAGATTATAACATTCCATTAGATTTCATAATTGTACAAATTATTTTATTTCATAGAGATATCTATCTTCACATCCAAATATGTATTTTTCTCACGTATAAAGTTTTACCTATCAAAGCATCATATCTCCCACACATATCACTTTTCCCCACCCATGAATTCGTCACAGTCAATCTTAGCTAAAAAAGGATAAGTTAGATGATGATGAGACTATTTATGTTCTCTAGGATCAACACGTATTCTTATTTTCTACTTTCATTGTTATTTGTTGGGAATTCATTCATGTTCATGGTTTTTTTAACATTAAATGGTGTGTAGGAGATAATATTTTGATTAATTGACACAATAATATTTCCGACAAGGAGGGCATAGAAGAAATTGTGTTAAACCCTGAAGGCTAGAAGAAGGTGTTGGATAAGCTAGGAGATGTGGTGGGCAAGGGAATACATGTTAGAAATTCAAAAAATCAATTTGAACCCCATCTGCAAACAATGATGAAGGAGATGACAAATGTATCCACCGGTTGCCTCTATTTTCATCATGTTTCTTCACTTAGGATACCAACGTAACCTATGGAATGTTTTTTTGTTTTTTCACTAGAGTCAATACATGAATAGTTATTAGTTTGGAGTTATGCGGTAATAATGTTATTAAATAATATATAAGTTTTAAGGAGACCCTTGTCCATATAAGAAAACTTAAAAATAACATTTATCGCTAAGAAAAAGTCATCCAAAAGTAACTTAAGACTAAATTATTTATAGTAGCATAAAACGACATAATTTTTTTGTAAAAAAGTATTTTTGACCAAAAGCTGAAGCAATATATGACAAAGTTAGAAGAGAGAAATTTTCAACTATGATCTAAAAACATGAAAAAGACCAAAATGAAAAATTAATCATTTGTCCTTCCATGTATCTACTTTTAAATTTATGATTTGAATGTATATCACTCATTTATTTTGATTCATGAAGTTGAATTGCCTTGGAAAAATGACGAAGTTCTAAAATGATAGTTTAATGGGTATCTAAATAATTTATCTCAAGATCTATTGAGAAATCCAAACAATGAAAGGATTTAAACTAGTCTACACTGCAAGAGACAGGGGATCCTCATAGAAGTTATCCATTCGATGCATGATAATATTACAACAAACCATTTCCAATTAACTAGGTTTGGAATTTTTATACGATCATTGGAATTATTTTGATGGTCAAATGCATCTACAACACCTTCATTTAAATGAAAATGTGACTTCATGCATGATCCTTAACAAAGGTTTCTTATCGGTTGTCTGTCTTTTCACATTTCGTGATCGATGACTAAGTGATAATTTTAAAAAGGGGATATGTTCTAAATACAAATATCGCATTGAATATGAAAGGAAACAATGTAACAATATGATCTTTATATCTTATATAAACTGATTCTTGTTTTGTCAGTTTATGCATAATTTTTTTGGAATGTGGCTACTACATATTGTGAAGCATATAAATACTTATTTAAATTAAAATGCATTAATAAATATTTCCATAGTAATATTTTTTATTTGACACGCTTATATAATGTAGCGTTAAATCAAGTTTATTCCATTTAACAAGGTTTTCTAATTGATTCAATCTTCTACTCAGTTTATCTAAGTGATTAGTTAAAAGTGGCTTACATTACCTTAGCTAGTGCTTTAGAATTAAATCATGTTTGTTTAATTTAACAAGGTATGTTAATTAATTCAAACTTCTTCTCAATTTATCTAAGTTGTTAGTTAAAGATGGCTTCTTGTAGTCTCAAAATCATGCACTTTAGACATATTTAGTCCTTATCTCATACTAATATTTAGAATGTTTTTGAGTGAAGGAAGTACTAATTAACCCTTGTCTTTAGGCCATCTTCTTTTATTTTATTTCATCATTCCCGAACTTTTACATCCATAAGCCAAGTTTGTTTCGGTTATTTTTCGTTATTTTAGCCTTGATTGGGGTGCCTTGGCCAATCTTGGGCGCCAATGGGTGCCTTCGTCCCACCATGGGCACTCGATCCTTCTTGAACTTTTGTGCCACCTTTTGGGCTCTTTCTAGATCACTTGCATCCACATAGCTCCATCACAAGGCACAAGGCTAGGACATCTGGATCACACTTCATAGGGGAGGGATTCTATTCTATTCCATGCACACATTTTATTACATTTTCTACATCTAACTATTGATTGCTACTTCACAAAGTGTGACTGACACAAGAGCACCTAGGGCACATTATGCACACACTCACTAGAACTACATTTGGGTCCAAAATGTAGTGCATCACCCAGTTAGTAAGCCCAATGTTGTGGCATCTGAGGTCGGTTCAATTAATTTGTTTGCATTTTTATTTTTAGGGATTGATGTTTGTTTAGGGTTTTACAGGTCTTTCTGTTCATCTTGGATTATTGGCGACATCGGTTCAGAGGCACTGAAATTAATGTGACAGATAGCAAGGGTTTTAGACCATCTGTCAAAGCTATAAATATTAGTTCCTAAGATTTTGCATAGACTAAGGCACACATTTTACATACTCGAGAGCCCATGCACCCCAATCCCTCTCCATGCGCTCCACCAAATACATACTACATATCCATCATTTTTGGGGTTGTTGCACATTTTTTCATGCTTCTAGATTCTCCAGTCACCTCTACGACATTTTCTTGTGAGTGTCTTTTATTCAATTCAGTTATTTCCTCTTCCTCTTACATATTAGGGTTAGAATTTCCTTTTTCATAGTTGTTTGGGTCATCTTCATATTTATTTACAACATCTATTTACTTTATTTACAATTGTTCATAGCTTAGATTAACTATAACTATATCAACATTTTAGATAATCATTTTGGTGAACCTATCATCTTTCACACTTAGGCTCCTCATTTTTCCTCTATCATGGCTCCCAAAGTTTCTCAAGTTTATTTATCTAATTTACTTAAGAGATATCCCAATTTTCAGGCTTCTTTGTAAAAATCCCTAGACACCAAGTCCTACACTCGCTTGTCTATTTAAGAACCCTAGTGATCCACCATCTAACCAACCCCTATTGGAATCAATCCACACTCTACATGATTTATCTCAAAATAAATTTAAGCCTATGTAAACCACAATTATATCTCTCAAATATGAAATTCAATAGCTTAAAGATGCTTCCAAATCACATGTTTGTGATCCTTCTACATCTTTAATGTAATCTATGTCCACTACATATCATCTAGTTGAACCTCAAGACATGTCATTGCCTTAGCCTCTCATATTTGAGCATAATACTACACAATGACATTATTATTAAACTCCTTAGTCATTAATTGATCACTCTACTTCCTACTCATTACTATTATCCTTATTGGTTAGTAAAATATCAAGGTCATTCATATTACAATTATCATCGAATCAATGGACATAATGACAACGATTGTCACACTTTGCAACGCATAATCAAACATCTTGAGCATCAATGATTTATTTCATTTAATACACACGATAAGTCCCATTGGGTTCCTAAATCTAATTAATCTATATCTAATGTGCATCGATCCAACGTTACTCAATCACCTCCTAAACAACAACCTCTCATACTTAGTTCACCATCTCCTCCTACTCAACCACCTATGACATCACCAAGTCAACATAATCAACCACCTATCAAAATTAGTTCACCACCTCCTCCTACTAAGTCGTCTATTGTATTACCAAGTCAACCTAAACAACCTCCTTTAAAACTCAGTGCAACTTGGCCTCCTCTCAAGTATAAGCTCTAACCAATTACTTTTGTCAAAGCAACTAATCCTCCTACTAGCAGTCATGACACATTGTAAATTCCACCACAATCACATAATCCTACTATTATTTTTACCAACCATACTTCCACCGTGAAACGTAAACTTGGTCTTTGGTAGGTATCTCTTGTCACCCTACCCTCTTGATGGCACACTCATATTCTATTGGTTTTTATATGGATGTTAAGGGGTCTTTACAATAAAGAACCTCATTTCACCTTACATTAACATATCTATCTATTACATAACCACTCATACATACATACATCTACAATCATCTATCACACATATCATGCAATATTTCATCCCATCATTGAATCAATCTTACAAAAGCTATGATATTTCACCATCTTCATATATCACTTCTTTATTGGTTGACCAACATCGTTTATCAAAACAATACATACATTACCACACATTTAGGGGGCATAGCATCTAACACATCCCCCACCATGTTAGCATAGATACATCTCTCATCTTCACATTCTCATACATCAATCTCCTCACATAGGCATACTCATTGCATATTTTAGTGTCATCATTACCCGATGACACGTGCTTCGGTTCATCCTCGACTATTAAGGGTTTACTACACATGAACCCTAGATACTACACAATAAGTCTTACACACTGCATCTATTCACATATCGGGCGTCATATATCATACCTAATATTATTTGTCATTATGCATATATATACTTCTATTGTCTAGCATCACATACTATTGATCAACTTGTTCATTATACATCCCACACGCTTCATACTATTAGGGTATTTACACATATTGCATTGCATTCTACACATCGTGTCTCTACACTACATCTCACATCATTTGTCTTACATTATACATACTACATATAGTCTACATCTACACATCTATATTTATACATTATACACATTTTTCATGTCATCTACGGATCTAGCATTTATACACCATTCATAATACATCACACATCTTACACTCGTTAGTCTATATCATCCATTACATTTTATACATCATACATTACATATTCTACTCATTACATGATCGTTTATCATCTTAATCACATACACTACATCTTCTTCTATGTGTTGCACTCACTACCCTATGACGCACTTTAGTTCCTCATTCCATACTCAATTGCTAAGGGTTTACAAATAAAATGGACCTTACATTCATCACATGTTTATCATTCACCCTCTCATCATGGGACATTTCTATGATAGTGACACGCATTATAAGCTAACTCATCACTTACTCTATTCATCTTATAGTGGTATACACTTTAGGCTACATCACCATATTCATCATGTAGTGATATACACTTAGAGATAAATCATTTGTCACGATATATGTTTCTATAGGTTTCACACATGTATCTTTTATATGTCACATATTAGCATCACTACGCCTACCTACTAATCACAAAGTGCGTTATACATAACACATACTATTCAACTATTTCTTGATGACACACTCTCGTTTACGGTTCATTCTTGACTACTGAGGGGGAAAACAAAATGAACCTCACTACATATAATTCCATTCACTCGGGGGCACGTGGCTCCTATCATTCCATCTTGCATTCCATTCCACCCATCCACAACATGTTGCATATCTTGGTTACTTTTATTCTTGTTTATAGTTTCACGTATATGGTCACTTTGTTACACATACTCGTTAGATATCTTATATGTCATTTATCCATACCATACACACATGTGCATTCACGGTTTTGCTTAGCTGTGATCGCAGATACAAGTCTCTTACACAAATCATGGATGCTCAGCTTCTACCCTTCCTACACTAGTCATTGGGGGTATCCAAATTCATCTCTTCTAGGTGTTATTGTTTCATTTCATACTTAGCACTTTACATTACTTGGTTATACACGCTTTTAATATATTAGTTATATTTTTAACATGCTAACAGGTGCTTCATGTGCAACATTTGTCATTAAGGGATATTTGCTTCCATACTTGTTTATTACATTATTTGTAACTATGTGTTCTTGTATGCAGACCTTGCCCTTTGTTTTGTGTGCACACTTGTTTGTTTATATGCAGCCATGATGGCCTTAGTGTGTCTTGTGACATCGTGATTGATGTCCCATGTTTGGAACCCGCTTAGTATGGCTTATCTTGTTTTCTTGCATGTTTTTTGCTTTACTTTGTAGCTTTTACAATGTTTTCCTAGCTTACACATTGTTTTCTATATGCATGTTTGTTCGTACAAACACTTGCCTTTGGCTAACCTTCTTATTTTTACGCGCCTTGGTTTCTACCAAACGCATTTCCTTCCCCCTACAAGGTAGAGTTCATGTGGTTGGTCCTCTTTTGGGGTCGTATTTCTCCTATCAAAATGTCACATATGCCCCCAAAGACGGGGACTCATTTGGGGTTTACATTTTAACAAAACACATTTATATCGATTTAGTTCGGTGTACTTTTCGCCCTTGGCATTGTGGGTTACATATAGCGATGATGTTTTAAAGAATGTCCATAAATGTGAAGTTTCTTGGAGGGTGAAGTGCATAATATGCTTTCAAGTTAAGGAAAAAAAACTGCATCATATTTATAAGTAAGAGAAAATATTTGGTATATGACATACAAACTAAATCAAATTTTGGTGTGTTGACAATTGCATTACTAAAAGAGTTTTACATCCCCAAGTTTGAACAAGATATCATTTTTACACTCATAGAGATAAAATAAGAGACAATTGAGACTATACATGTGAATGACACACAACTAAATACATTTTTGTCAAATATATCATATGAAATTCATCCACTACAACATGAAAATTAGTTTCGGGAGGCTTGTTAACCCCTTTCTATAGTCAATTAACCATGAAAAAAATTAAGGGTTGCTAGGAGGCATTAGATGAATCTTTGCAAGTGGAAATCAAAGGAAACATTGACACAAACATCGACCCATTCATGGAGGCTCAAAGTTTGGTGATGGAATCACAATTACAAAACCTCAATACAACCATAAATATGTAAGAGATGCAAAAAAATATTGTGGTGTGCAGAATGCGAGAAGGAAGGACATATAAGACAAAATCATTCGTGGAAGAAATTTTATTCTATGGTAGTTGGGTGTGATATTTTCTTAGAGGCACATGAAACCAAGAGATTCCCAAGATTGCAAAGGGTGAAACAAGTGGAATTTTTTTGTTGGTGCAGGATTTGTAATGCCAACACACATTACACCAAAAATGTCGACATATTGATGAAATGAAAGAGATGAAGGCCAGAGGACTTCTGTAACATTTATCTACTACTAGCCAAGTGTCCATAGCTCAAGTAAAGATATAGGAAAGACCCCCAGAGATATTTTGATATTTATGTAAAATTTTAATTTTTCTTTTATTTTTTATTTACTTTTTAAAGGATAATAATCTCTCCCATTTGTTTAAATGATATTTACAAGAACCAATGGCTTGATAGAAGGATGTGCAAAGTGGATGTGAGTACAAAAATATTACCCAATGTCAGTAGGTAATTCCTCGGGTTATTTAAGACAGGGATTTAAGTGTATAATAGTGTTTGAATCTATAGGAGAAAACTTGTTCTTAAATTAACCAATGCAAAGAGAAATTGAGTTTAAAAGGCTATAATAGAGACTAATGACTCAAAACTCATGTCAATAAGTGGATCAAGAGTTCACTATATGATTCAAACTAGGACATGGAATGAGAATGGATTTTAGAGAAATTAATGGGTAATAATCAATTACATCAATACGAATGAAGCTCACGTAGAACATCTATGTATAGGATCAACTTATTACAGTAAAAAATGTATACATAGATATCTTTATCTTGAAATATGTTTAGGAATTTTTTGAATTTTTTTGTGTATGATTGTTTCAGTGAGGACAAGATGGGATGTTTGGATAATTTTTACATATTTCAAATAAAGGATGGATGAAAATAAGATTAATTTACTCTATGAAGAGATTTCAGAAGTGGAGACACATACAAGTATCTCCAATCTTGGGAGGGAATGGATTAAGGAGAGAAACGAGGTAGACAAAAAGTTAGAAAATGAGATGGTAAAAGTGGTGATGTATGATGATGTTAGAAAATAATGAAACAAATATGTGAAGGATGAATTAGAATATGGTGATGATTGATTGATGATATTGTGGAGATATGGATGTAAAAATTAAGAGAGGTGGAGGGAGAAGTATGTGTGAGATAATGTTAGGAAGACAATCACTTGATAACAAGTCCTTGGTTGGAGAAGATGTGTGATGGATTTTTATGAATGGATGACTAGTTGATAAGGACTTGACAAAAAAATCTATGAGAAGAAGCATGATATAAAGTGAGGTGAACTTTTTTGGAAGATTTGTTGTGAGAGGATGAATGTTTTTAATATAGGCATGTTATGGGTGACAAAACATGTATAAGAAAATGTCTAAATGCCAAGGCCTATAGAACAAGTCCATGTGAGGAGAAAATGAGTGATCAAGTGTGGGTGATATGTAAGGAATATGTGTAATTAGAGGGTTAGTAAAGATCGTAGACATTCCTTTTTGGAATAATGTATGATGATGTAGGAGAGAAAGTGACACCTTATAGAGTAAATAATCGACGATCAATTGAAATCCTTCATGGAGGGTATGTGTGGCAAGGAAAGGATAATTATACACTAATGAGACAATAATAACATTAATGTGTTCATGTACTTGTATAATCTAAGTGGAAATGAAATTGTTCAATGAATAATTATGGATGAAAATAGATAATGAATGTAGTATTAATGGTGAAGAGAAAGATGGGATTGGTGGAAGTATGAATGGTTCTTGACTCAATGGTGATTCAGTTGATGATGTGTTTTTTAAGGTATATGGAGAGGTGTGTGATGAAATAGGTGATTAATTATATGGTAAGGAGAATGATGTAGGATTGCTTTATGGAGGACTAAAGAACAATTTGTAGATGACCTTCCTTAATATAGATAATATACACATAAATATCCACCTTCTCCTGAAATTCTTATGTTCCTTATCCTCGCCAAATATATATCAATTGATTATAATCCGTTATGGAATTTGGGAGGAAGGCATTCCTTAAACTATCCATTACAGTAAATATGGTAAAGGTGTTCCCTCTCATTGAGGGAACACCTTTTGGATTATTAATGTTAACTGTTGAAATAAAAGATTCGAACACGGGTTTTATAAGACATCCTCGTATCTATTGGTACAAGTTTCCCACATCTATTGGAAAGAAGTAGTTATTTAGAGTATAATAGTTTAAATATAGACTTTTCTAAGGGGAGAGGACATTTATTGAATATTATTGTATTGATATTTCTCAAAGCAAGTTTCCCACCTTAAGAGGCCCTCAATTCTATAATGTGGTTATGCCCTTCACTTCATTAAAGTTGTCTCAGTTTATGATAAGCATATGATATTTCTTTTATATGGCACTATTGGACTAATTTTTGCAAGCATGTTCTTAACATTGTGAGAGGACATTTATATTTTTAATTTGAGAGAAAGAATTGGAAAATTGTCTGTTTATATATTTCTCGTGATCATTGTTCATGTGAAAACATAGGTAGAGAATCTTAGCATGATAGTTATTTAGTTTGCTAGAACAAAAAAGAATACTTTAAAATGATACTTGAGAGTCAATTTTAATATTTCCCTAGGAATAAAGCATTAGGCATGTGAAAATGTGAGGTAGGAGAGAGAAAAATTCATCTATGATCTAAAAAACATGAAAAAGACAAAAATAACAAATTAATCATTTGTCCTTCCATGTATTTACTTTTAAATTTATGATTTGACTGTATATCACTCATTTATTTTGGTTCATGAAGTTGAATTTCCTAGGGGAAATGATGAAGTTCTAAAATTATAGTTATCTTAAGATCTATAGAGAAACCAAAAGAGTGAATGGAGTTGAACTAGTCTACCTACAAGATAGGGGTCCTCATAGAAGTGATCAATTTGATACATAGGATAATATTACAAGAAACCATTTCCCATTAACTAGGTTTGCAAATTTTAAATGATCATTGGAATTATTTTGATGGTCAAATGCATCTACTTCACCTTCATTTAAAGGACAATGTAACTTCATGCATGATCCTTAATAAAGGTTTCTTAGTTGTAATCTGTCTTTTCACATTTCATGATGGATGGTTGAGTGATAATTTTAAAAAGGGGATATGTTTTAAACAAAAATATCACATTGAATATGAAAGGAAACAATGTCAAAATATGATCTTTATATCTTATATAAACTAATTCTTAGTTCGTGAGTTTTTGCATAATTTTTTTGGAATGTGGCTACTACGTATTGTGAAACATATAAATACTTATTTAATACAAATTTCCATATTAAATTTTTTTATTTGATTCACGTACAAATTGTAGCATTAAATCATGTGTGTTCCATTTAACAAGGTTTTCTAATTAATTCAATCTTCTACTCGGTTTATATACGCTATTAGTTAAAGGCAGCTTACATTACCTTAGGCTGGTGCTTTATAATTAAATCATGTTTGTTCCATTTAACAAGGTATGCTAATTGATTTAATCTTGTTCTCAATTTATCTAAGCAACGAGTTAAAGATCACTTACATTGTCTAAGTTATAGGTTAAAGTGGCTTGCGCTGAATTTTTATATTCCATTCTTCTCCAAATGAAATTGGTTATTATCCTATTTTTATGAAGATATGGCGACTTAATGTTTTTAAAAATCAGATATGGGCTTCTTTGAATAGACTTGGTTGGAAATAAAGTTTTTGGATTTTAGGTTTTATTGAAATGACATTGAGGAGATTGTGTATAATGACATTAAATTTGATTTGTGTTTTGCGTAACTTTGATCCTTCAAGATGTTTGCATATCCCATGTCTTTTTTTTTCAATGGGCACGGGAGAGAGGCCAATAGGTGAACATAGTCCAAAGAGTTTACATGTGTCTTGATCACACAATACCTAATAGTTTTTATAGTACCACTTCATAGTTGTCATAATACTATCTAGTGGTTATTTATTTTTGATATAATAATTACGTAGAGTAGCCAATCACATTATGTCATGTAAGAGCTCTCACTCATGTACACGCATTAAAAGTTCAATGTTCAATCATTATCACCCATATTCAAGTATTGGTTTCCACCATGGTTGTAGTGTAACTCAAATTTATTATTTTAAATCAATTCAAAATATGTATTTCCCTCCAATTAAACATTCCAAAGAACAAATATAAGTTAAGACAAATTTGAACTACATATTGGTAAAAAATTTGGATCCCACATGATAAATAATTGATTTTGTGGACCCCTTAACTTAGGTTGTACCACTTCTAGCCCCTCTCCCTTACTATAATTCTAGAGAGAGTGTATTGTTCATATCGGAAAACAAGAAGAACATTGTTTTTAATGCATCTTAATTTGAATATTGTCATCTTATTCTTTTTTTGAAGTTCCAACACAACCTACTTTCTTCCTTCACTCCATGAAGCACATTTTCTTTAGCCTTCTTTCTTCATTTTCCTTTCTATACCTAATGTTTTCCTCAATCCCCTTCAACTCTTTCATCCAATACCTCACTTAAACACTTTATAACCCTCTATTGAACCTACAATAATATATTTTAACATCTCATTGTCATCCCCGTTGTGAGCAGCTTGACCGCACAATTCCTAGTTTAATTCAACTTAGAATTTATATAAATATCTCCCATATTCCTTGTATCTTGGTAAATTATTTGTGCAAAAAGTATGATTAGATTATAGAAAATATAAACAAAACATGTCACCATAGATATTTCAAAATAAAATCCTGCAAAATCCACATGCTCTAAATTATATGCTTATAAACTATTTTGAATGGAATGTTATAAAGAACAACTTACTATTCTTAGTGTTATTGTTGGTGTTATTATATAAAATGTTTGAATTCTTTTTCTCAAATTCAAAAACTAGACTGATGTCATTTACGAAGGATTAATTTTTCTGTTATTTTTATCATAAATAGATATGCACTAACTCAAAGTTATGTTAATATATTTCATTCTTAAAGAATTGTTTGAAACTGCGAACAAACAAACAAGGAAAAGAAAATGTATTGATTTTATATTAAAATGCAATATATATATACCATGTAAAGAGTATAAAAAGTGATGGTTGTTTAATTCATTGCATCTACTACTTTAACATTCAAGTACATTTGTTGTTTTAGCATTCAAGTACATGTGTTGCTTTGAATTTCAAGATTTAGATAGAACAAGAATTTATCAACCAACCAGTAAAAATAAAACTCAAAACATGTAATATTATGGTGTAAAGACCATCCCTCTCCCACCTGTAAACCATATACTCCCTCCCACTTTTATTGCATTCGTGCAGGATTGGAATCTTAAAGTAATCAATTCTTTACAACATCTATCCACTTCTTTTTCTATCACCAATCCGTCAGCTACCTTTTTAGATTTCAAGTCAATTGATGTTGGGCATGGTGTTCACAATGTGTTATAGAGAGGAATTCCATCCACAATGAGAGGAAAAGATCCAATTACATGGGTGAGAAAGAATGTACCCGTGTATGTGGGAAAGAAATGATCAAACCTCAAATATTGGTTCAACTCTCAAATCCCTTCAACAATAGTTCAAACAAAATAAGATTGGGCCTTGCCTATGAAGCTTTGTAAAAAGGAAAAATGGGGCCACCTCCTACTTTTAATGCCCATAAGAAAAGATTTATGTAGACATCGAGGCCCATTGCAAGCTCTTTGATTTTTTTGGTGGAGAGGACAATTTATCTAGCATCACGTTGGTAAAGGAGCTCCATGAGTTGGGATCGGATACAAGAAGCATCTTTCAAGAAGGCAGAATGGGCTTATGGTATACATAGATGGCCATGCCATCTGGTGTGAACCTATTTGTGTGTTCTTCAAATCCTAAAAAGATTTTTAATAACCTCAGCACACATGAAATAGATTTACAAGAACAACTGACTACAATTAACGAGAGCCTAGGTATCCTACTCACTCGAGGTTACCCCGGCATGGTTTCTCCTTTATTACGTTGAGATGATAACTTTCCATTTCTTGAGACTTTGTCCATGTGTCTTCCACTATATACTCGGCAATGCAATGAGTCTTCTCGTTCAAAAATAAAAATACAAAAAGGTTCTTCTCGTACAAAAAAAAAAAAAAAAAAAAATTTACCATTAAATAAATATCACATATACTTCGGTTTGCGATCGCATTGTTACGTTGTTCCTGTGGAACATCATTCATAATCGGATCAGGAGTTTCAGATATTATGACACAAATGTTTTGCAATGGGTCTCTTTCGTGACTACAGTCATTCAAATTCAAATTTGGAGGTCGTGCTTCTATGTCAATTACGGTAAGATCGGTTGTTATATATAGTTATTAAGATTTACCATAGGAGAACCACCAAACCGATAGTCGTTGGGATGTACACGAATAGACTCACTATGAACATGCGAAGGCAAAATTACTTTTGTGTCTTTAATCCTAGAAATAACTCCATCTTCACCTTCCTTTTACATATGTAGATCTGATATGAATGCTCTTTGATCATACGAGGATAATTGTTAACAAGATTCTATGGTTAGTCTTGGATTGACCTAATTTTTTTTTATGCTCGAAGACTAAAAAATGTTCATAATGGCCCCTTCACTCGAGAGACACACATAACCGTGCCCATCCGTCTCTTTCATTTTTTCTTTCTCTAGAACCTATGCTTCTAAAAAAATGAAGTCGATTGATGTCCCTTTGAACTTTTTCAATTGACTTTTGTCCTGTATTGGTACCTGTGGGAGTTTTTTGATTCAACAACTATAAGGCAAAAAATGAAAAAACAAACAAAAATCAGAACATATGCAAAATATATTTACTTTTCAAATTTTTGGGAATAAAGACACGAATTACTTGAAAAGTGCAACATAAGATGATTAAATACAACCGGGCTTCCATGAGAAAAGTATACACTCATGTCTTCGTAGAAATAATTTGTTTTATGAATGTCATCAGATCTTATTCTCTTTTGTAAAGAAGAGTTGTTAAGTAAATTTATGTAGCGAACCCATGTTGTTGGATCATCGTGTACAGACACACAAACATCCAGGCCTAATTTTTGTGATAGCATGGAAATTTCATTCCTTGGTACAAATCTCGAACTGGTTGAGGAACAACAAAAAGATATTGCAATGTATCCCTTTTGCGACTACTCTCATTCAAACTCATATTTCTAGGTTGATTTAAATATGTTTCACTTGAAGACTGGAGAATGTTCACATGAACACCTTAACTTGAAACACGCATATAACGTTTCCCACGTGTCCCTTTCATCTTTTCCTGCTCTCAAATCTACACTTCCTTAAAACGAGAATGAAAAATGTCACTACGCACGGGTTTTTTTTTGTTCACTAACTGCAACTCAAATATGACAAAACAAACAGCCATCAAAGCATATGAAAAAATATTTCCTTTCATTTTTTGTGAACAAAGTCGTGAATCATTCAAAAACTACAACATAATATGATTAACAACAACGATATCATCTAAAAAGTATGCACATGTCTCTTCGTAGAGCCAATTAGTTACATGAATACCATTATATATTAATAGCTCCTTTAAAGAGGAGTTGTTAGGACCACAAAATAACGTACTTGCATTACTACATCTTCCAATACATGCACACAAACATTTATGTTTTCTTCTCTAAGATAACACTGAAAATTCTTTCGTTGATGTAAATCCCCAATAGGATCAGGAAGAACATTCATTTGTTAGTGATCTCCTCATTATGTTAGACATGGGAAAAAAATTTGTGCAATAATGCTTTGACTCAACTGTTCGAAACTCACATATTTTTCATCATTTGTATGTTTTCCATCACAAAGTCATGTCGAGCGAAATCGACATGGACCAACAACAGTTGGGGATCTTCCGATAAATGCTTTGGTTTTCTTTCCTATAAATGTTCACATTATTACATCATATACAATAAAAACAAAAATCTAACATGATTTTTTTTTCATACCCACATCAAATATGCCTATGAGACGTAAGTGATGTTGTAGAAGCCCACATATTCATCTGGTGAAATTTTTCTACATGTGTGTGATATCTACATGCAAAAAGTAACATGCATGGAGCTCATCTAGTGATAACATTGTTTGAATTGTTTCAACAATATCCAACTCCTTCAAAGGTCGTAACATTTTATAAGCCATGTTTCAAAAGAATTATATATTAATGTTTTGCTCCTTCAATTTTTATAAAAATCATATTTCTAGTATGAAACCTTGTAGGTGTTCCCGTAAGAAAAATCTAAATAAATTACCATATAAAATTTTCATTTATAAGTTTAGAATCCTCAACATATTATTAACTCCAAAGTGTTCTCTCCTCCCCTATAGTTTGGTTTAGGGATCATAGTCTTTTGGGGGGGCATAGCCCTAAGAGGTTGTACTATGTCAGCTATCTTTACAATGTTGAAAACTCTTTACAACTTAATATTTGGAATCAATATTAAATGAAGTATTTATATGTTTATTGGCATCTTCATAGATTTTTAAATAAAGAATAATATAGTTAAATAGGAATAATGTCGGTAGTTTGGTTAAGGCATCAAAAATTGAGTGGAAGTTGTGGGGAAAATCTTAAAACCAATTTAAATGGTTAATTGTAGTTGACTTGTGTATAACCTATACTTTGAAACAAGATTAGTGTAAAGTTGTTGGGTTGTATCAATAACATTCCATTTTTTTAATCTATCATCATTGTTGAAGTGGTCCTTTCACTAACATACTGGTTGACTGATTATGGGATGAGACTAAAATATTTTAGTTTTCCATCCGTAGATAACACTAACCGCCATGATACAAAGAATTCATTGTAAACCATGTCATTTAGGAGGAAGATAGGTGAGATATACTATTTCTCTTATATTGGCAGTGAATATTTGACATAATAAATAGAGGCAATTTTATAGGATTTATTTTTAAGAATTTTGAAGCCACCTATGAGTAGAGGGGATGACATAATTCAACCAACTAATGTTATCATGGACCAATCACATGAATCAATCTAGGGTAAATTCTTATTGAGTGAGGATTTTTAGAATCAAAAAAGCAATTACAACATGCACTAAAGAAGCATATTTGAATTGGGTAGTAATGCATGTATTCAGAGAAACTTCACATGACCATTTTGAAGGAATTTTGAAGCCACCTAGGAGGAGAGGGGAAGTATGAGAAAGAAAACATATTCATTCCCCAACCAATTCACCATATTTTAGTGATTGTGCCAATTCCATTGCATTATCACCTCTTTTTGCATAAGGATAATGATATATTGACGCTTATATGTTACCATAGACCAAACAAACTAATCATTATGAGAATCATTTTTATTGATCGAGGATTTTAAGAGTTGTATCTAAACAATTCCAAGATGCACTAAAGAGGCATATCCAACTTGGGTATAATAAATATATTTAGAGATAATTTTTCAAAAGGAAGAGGAAACAGGAAGAATGAGCAAGCAAATAATCTCATCCCATAATCAGTTAACTAGTATGTTAATAAAAGTACCACTTCAACAATGACGATAGATAGAAAAATGGAATGCTATTGATACACACCAATAACTTTACACTAATCTTGTTTCAAAGTATAGGTTGTACACAAGTCAACTCAAGTTAACCATTTTTAAATTAGTTTTAAGATTTTCCCCACAACTTCCACTCAATTTTTCATGCCTTAACCAAACTACCGACATTATTCCTATTTAACTATATTATTCTTTAATTGAATATTTATGAAGATGCCAATGAACATATAAATACTTCATTTAATATTGATTCCAAAAATTAAGTTGCAAAGAGTTTTCAACATTGTAAAGATAGTTGACATAGTACAACCTCTTGGGGCTATGACCCCCCAAAAGATTACGATCCCTAAATAAAACTATAGGGGAGGAGATAACACCAACGTTAATGATATGTTGAATATCTCAAAACTTTTGAATGGAAATTTTATATGGTAATTTATTTAGATTTTTTTGTCCTGAACACCTACTAAGTTTCATACTAGAAATATACAATCGATAAATATTATATCCATAACTTGCATGTTCTGGTTGCAAGTTTCTATAGAGCAAAGATTAAAAATGTCATCTTAAAATCTATCGATTATGAAGTTAAAGTAGTGAAGTCTATTCTACTTGAAGTATTCTTATTGTTATTAATTTATTAATATTGGCATAATACTATCCACATTTCAATACAAACTCATTTATCTTTTTCTCAGCAGTATTATTCCATACAAAAGCCCAAATTTTCTATAATTTATCGAGTTTGTGGGACATGTCTAATAGTTTTTGTTGACTTTCAATCTAAACGATTATCTAAGAAAAAATCAGCCATACACATTTGACATTAGATTGGTGGGACGTGGTGTTATTTCACAAAAAACCATGTAATATGGAGATCATGAGGATTCTATATTAAAAACATTAATTTGAACTTCATAAAGTTATTTCAGTCCCTTGAAAATACTAGATTGGAAACAAACTTGTTTAATCTTTCTTGGTTAAGATGTCAGTAAATCTGAATGGTTGGACTGCATGGCATGCCTATTTTTGTGTTCCAATACTTGTCGAAGACTTCAAAGGGACAAAAATAAATAATCTTGAGGTTTTTTCTGTGGTTTCGTTTACACGAATGTTCATATGTTAAGATTGCAATGTGAAACACATATCGCCTCTCGGAATGTAAAAAAATAGCCAATAAAGTTACTAATACAAACGCGTGAAATACATATTTGCTACAAAAAGAATGCTACGAATAAATATTACTTTTTGGGGGCAAGGCGATATATAAATAAATCTTACTAATCTTGGTACCTTTTTCATCAGGAAGTGATAAATGCCAATGCCCTTTGGCATCATAGAACAAATATTGATAAATGTCAATGCCCTTGGCCTCCATGATTGAAAAAATCTGCTCGAATTCACCACAACTATCTACCTGAAAACAATTTCATTTCAAGACAATATAAATAAGTCCACATTACTATTAATGCAGATGTATCTGATGATATAGACAAACTTACATAAAGGATCCAAATTTTTAAGTATTTTATATCAGTGTTGTACTTGTCCCCCTTAAAAGCTTCGTGCAACTTTCTAATAGCTTCTACTTGACATCTTCATCTTCATCTCTTTATTTTGTACGTTTGCACAGACATTTTTCAGCATGTCCAACAAGCACATGCAGAGGGATAGATATAGGGGTTGAAGAATTGAGGAGCTTCCTGAGTCAGTTCACTAGAGGATCATCTCCCCGTCTAATGACATTTCCTTTCCTTGCAATTTCATATGGGCTACCAACAGAGGATTGCACAAGGATTTACGATGTGAGTGGATTTATTAGCTTCCAAAATTTGACTATGCCAAGTGCCAAGTACGCTTTCAAACACAGAGGAAATCCGAGGATAGATGATGCTTAATACACACCTAAGTACAAGAACATGGTGGGACCACTAGATGCCTAAATTTCTCAGCCTTCGACTACCTCGCAGCCATTATCTGCACACCACATTATTAAATAAATTATTGGTAGTGGGAAACCTTTAATGTTTTAGAACATTGATATATTCAAATACGATATTACCTGATTTGTAATTTGGGGTGATTGAGTAGCTGACGAGGAATTATGCCACTGAAATTATTGTTCTCTATAAATCTTCGACGATTACAAAAGTACCATTTATTGTTTACATTAACTAGGAGGTTACTGGTGATTCTGTAAAACAACTGATAATTTCAGAAAGCAATGGGAGGAGAACGTACAACTCTGTAATATTTTGCAACTCAAACAGCCACTTTGGAACAATGCCACTTAAATTGTTAATTTGTAAATTCCTACAAGGCTCAACCATTGTCATGTTTCTAAAGCATCAGTTTCTAGTGCTATTTAAAAAATAGCTTTTAAAATATTTCACTTTAAAAATTAACTTATATAAATTGGACAAATTTGACAAGCCTTGAGTTAGATCGTTCTCTTCTAGCGTCATGTTCTCCAATATGATTACCGAACACTAAAACATTAATAAAAAATTGAAATGCATGAATACCCATTACATGTATTAGAGCTAAGTATTATTATAATATTAATACCGAAAGAAATTATGTACTAGTCTCATAAATCATATTTGTAAAGTATCATCGTTATATATATATATATATATATATATAGTTAAAATTATAAAATGCAGCTTACAACAGTTAATTTGGAGGTTTCACACCCACCCCCACCCCCGGCCAATTACCAAGTCCAAACCGGTTCGAGAAGGTCCTAGAATGGGTGTACTATGGTGCATGTGAGAGGCCGGGGCCCTCCCTCGAGGACCGGGGTGGTAAGAAAAAGTAAGCAAGTAATTTAATGGAAGCATTGAGTCAAATCACGAACGTCTTGTGATAGGGCCTTGGCGTGAGATCTTATGTTGCACGTTGGGGAGGAAAAAATTGATCAATAAATAATAAATATTAAAGAGTGGCACACGTGTCCTGTCTCCACTTCGTGGTGAATTTATTACTAGCAATTGCACCATAAAGGTGAAATGGAGACACCGATAAGGGAGGTAATGAATGTTACAAAAACATTAAAGTTCTTGGAGGTCGAATTAGAAGTATGTAGAAGAAGATGAAAAATTGAATACTGGAAGAACATGAGAGGAGAAGAGAAGGGAAGAAGAATGTGTGTGGAGTGAGATAATATGGTGTAAACTTTGTAAGGAGATTTGCAAAAGTAGTCTTTGTTCTTCTAATTTGTGAAGGTGCACATATTTGCCAAGTGCTATCTTTGAGTATTTGTCAAAAGAAAATGTTGGGGAGATACGAAGGTTTTGAAGGCATCGTAATCGTGAAATATCTGTGAATGTAAGGCCCCAATGTTCAGTGTCTACAATGTCAATAGTCGCTATGTCTAAATTTAGGCCTTGAGATTTATGTATTGTGAGGTTCGAAGCCATCTTAAGCAGGATTTTCCTTCGAGTCCCTTGAGAAATGTGTGTGACAGGAATGTGCAAAGGATTTTGAGGGTCACATGCAGGTCTAATGTATCTTTCGAACTTAATGATGACAAAAGAAGGTAGATCTGGTGGACTTGAACTTGCATTGTAGATGATGGATACCGAAATCCCAATGGAACCATTGACAAGGCCCACCTCAACTCAGAGGTTAGATGTTAGCATAACCTTTTCCCCAATACAGAGTAGAAGTTTACATTACAATTGGTTATCATTAGGCTCACACGAATGTGATTGTCTTCTACATTGTGCATTACAACGTGAGATGAGGACAATTGTAGAGTGTAATATTATTTTTTTGTGATGGTCGACAAGCTCATTAATTGAAAACAAATGGGGTGTTGTTTGGAATTATTTTATTTCTTGAGGAGACAAAAATTATCTGTGTGTGTCACGAGTGTTTCCCAATCGTGAAAATGTGGCTCTACATTTTGAAGGTTATGTAGAACTTGTCAAAAGATGCCGGAGAAGGGTCGTAACCTTATTGTCGAAAGATAGTCTAAAAAGTGATTGTTGCGTTGAATTATTTCCAAAGGATTGTGTCATATGAATGGATAATATACATGGGCATATCCTTCACATAAGGGAGTTGACCGAGGTCCCCAACAAGAATGATAGACCTACCACAAAAGTTTATATTTTTATCTATGGAAAAAGCCTCACGAAGCTGGAGATCAATAAGGAAAGCAATTTTGGACCTACAAAGCTCATTTCATCAATAAGAACATTGTGCACATTTTTGAGAGAGTCTTTGAAAGTCATCAATGACCGTCCCTCTAATGGCTTCATTTCTTTAATTGGTATTTGGAGACTTGCATGAATTGTATTAGTTAAAATGTTGAATGTTGCAACACTTTGGTGGGTGCGAAAGTATAACAGAGGCCCTATTTTCATTGTTACGAGCTGAAAATTGTACTTAATGCATTTCTTTGAGGAAGGATTTATATGTTCTAGTCGTCCATTGAATAATAAGCTTAAAAGGAGGAGTGTACTCGGTGTGCGTTATGATATAAAATGGTATGGAAAAGTAATCATCCACGACTAGAACACATTAAAAACTACAATCATCCATGGTGACTCATTAAAAACTACAATGCATTGATGATGATGGTATGAATATCTTACCTAGATTGAATCATCTACCTAGTCTTTCAAGTTTGAACACGGACGTTTCATTCTCATCGTACCTAGATTGCTTTTTCCTTTCACGTTGCATTTGGTTTCAAGAATACATCTTTTGCATATTCTTGTAATCACTATATATACTTAGCAATCTTGGTGGCGAAGCATCTCACACTTCACTCCATGCATGTTTTCATCCTTGTGTATGTTTATCTCTCACATTTGTGTATATATCGTTTTTCTCCCACATCCTAACACCACAATCCCATCACTCGTATTATTTGGTTACTTATGTGTAGTATTTTGTTTTTGCGCTTATTTATGATGTGGTTCGTTTAAAAATCAAGTCTATAGTTTGTGTTTATTATTTTTGGTTGCATAATCAAGTGCGGACTTGTTATATTCCCATTTAGGTAAATACTCATTTGCTTTAAATTCTAAATCAACATCATTGATTTAGTTTTTAGTATTGGTAATAGTTTCATATTTTTTGTTGTATCATAATTAAATAGTTAATTTTTCATTTGGATTTTTTTATTTAAGTCCATACTATTTTTACATGTTTTGGTTAAGAGTCCGTAGTCGACAAATAGTCGTATTGTCAAGAGTCAAATTTTGTCTAGTCATCAAAATCAATGTCAAAAATTCAACTCGTCATTTTGTGTAAATATGTTATTGTGAGTCGGGACCCCACGACAAGAGTTTTCCGTGCATAAACACTTTTTCATTATGCTTGATAGACTCATATCCTAATAAGACACAATGTCAAAAGTCTAGATATGTGGGATACGAGTCCATAATATTGGTTAGTACATTCATGCAACTTAGCTTGCTTCAGTGCCCAAACATCTTATCCCTTTCAATACCACCTACCAACATCATGTATGTAAACTAAACAACTCACATGCTCCAAACGAGATTAAACACCCTCTGTCGATAAAAATAATTTTGTGGCTAGATCACTCACTTGCGGTAGAGATTTTGTAGGCGAAAAAAAAAATTAAAAGTAAAAACCAAAGCCTCTCAACCCTCCAGTGGCCACAACAATAATTTTGCGGTGACCAACTCAGGCTGTGCATGAAACTTTTTTAACCGACACTTTGTGCATGACTCTTTTTCTCCTGTTTTCATTTTGTTTTGTATTCAATTTTCCTAAAAAAATTAAGGGACTGAATTATGTATCCTAATTTTATGTGATGTTCTTATTGAAGCCCATTTAGCTCACAATAGAATAACCACTGGATCATCCATATTATTTTCCAGGAGATAAAGGTTGTGTGTATTGATTTTTGACATTTTTGTTTCTTTTAGGCTATTAAAGTTTATAACTACCGCTGAAGGTAGATTATATTTTAGTCTTCATATTATACTATAGTATTCAAATTGTATTTTTATATGCAATTAGTGTTATAATTACGGTAACTAAAAGCCTGCCATTTGATGAGGTTGCCCCATTGTAATATGTTGGAATAACGGTTTACAACCCCATGATATACTTTGGAATGACAAAGCCGGGAACCATCTCAGTGTGGTGGGACATGGGGGTGTCGATCACATGGCAGTTAAATTGGGGTAAGCCTTTAGCTTGCATGTGACAATAATCAGTACATCCCCAAAGAAAGAGAAGGATGCTAAAGAGATTTAGGGGGCAGGTCATTTTCTTATCAGCAGGGATGAGAACCAGATGAAGGAGGCGGACAAAACGTTGGATTACATAATTTATATGGTGTCACTTGATCACCCGCTCCCCCTTTCTCAATTAGCTCAAAATCAATAGAAAATAACCTATTTCTATAAAATTCAATGTTAAGTTTTGAACTTACGAGAAAAATATATGCGTCATCCCTTCCATGAGACATTGATTGATCATGGGCATTTTAACTTTGTAGAAAGTAATTCCAAGATGTGTTGCATACTAAGAAGAATATAATGTTTCCATCTCTAAAATCCATCCATTTGTGACAAATGTTTATCTACTAATCATGTTTTAAACTAAATTTCGAAAAAGTGTAAGACTTATTTGTTAATAATGATGTCTATGAGAACTTTCCTTGCCATGTTTTAAATGGTAATGTTTCTTGGTCACCGATTTTCCCGAGGCCAAATTTTGACATTGGGCTACATAGTGATCAACTCGTCTATTTTCATATGCATTTTTTTAGCTGTACCTAACATCTTCTTGGATCGTGTCCCGTATTTCCACTCTATCTATACTATTTGTGAGACTTCTAGCTTCTTGTTTCAGAATAGTGAAACATATATGAGAAGTTAAGAAACCTCAAAGTATGGGAGGGTTTAAGTGACCTCTTGATGTAGATGTCGATGAAGATGGTATGGGCACAAAAGAAGAGGTCCTCTCCACTACAAGATTGATGACCTACATAACTAAGACAACTAAACATGATAAAGATTAGTAACAAAGACAATGGGTTTCTAGACAAAGTTGGTCAGAAAGTAAAAAACTTCCTAGGATGGATGTCAACCCACGTGATAAAAAGATGTTGATAAATGATGATAGATGGAAGGATGCATATAATAAACCGAAAGAGAGATATAATCTATAAAAGATACTGAAATGATAAACTGATTACAGAAATAACAAAAAAATAAACCAAACCTGAACAAGTCGACAACGACCAGGTGCAGCTTGCACAATGATCGGCGTGACCAATACATAGCTAATTACGGTATCTATGGAGCAGAACTTGGAACCTAATGCGAAACTATTGAATATTATGTCGGGATGAGGATGAGATAAAAGGCATTGGGATATAACAGATGATGAGGATAAGGAACAAGTTGACGGTGACACAGGGTAGATTGGCGAAGTCGACATCGACCTTTGCGAGAGATGATTGAAGGTTGAATAGGAGCAGAGCTAGAATATGCTAAATGGTTGTTGAATCGATGTCGGGATGATGATGAGAAAAGAGGTGTTAAAGATGATAGATCTGATGGGAATAGGGAGTGAATCGAGGGCGACCCGAGGAAAGTTGGTACGGTTGACGATGACTGATGTAAAGTAGGTAAAGAAATACAAAAATAGGGGTTATATGTTGACTCTGTAATGTTTATTTTGATGTTAGGGTGGTTATATGACATGTAGGATGGAAAGGATGACCGATTGGATAGGGATAAGGGTTGGGTCAACAACGACTGGTAGGTAGGTCAATGACAACCGGAGAGCGAGTTATAGGATTTTGATAAATTAATGAGATGGGAGGATGGATCTAAGGAGGATCGGAGATTGCTTGGAGATATCTTTGGTGCTTTGTTCCTTATATTTTACATGTTTTATGGTTTCCCTAGACCTAAATAGGGTCGATGATAGCGACCACGATGAGTTGTTGGCGACATGAACAGGACTCTAAGTTAGGCATGTGTAGGTAAAATTAGATTTCAAAAGGGGGTGTTAAAATGGCGGGAGAAAAGAGGTGGCGAGGCTTGGCAGCTTGCATGGTTGTGTATGGAGAGATTAGGGGGAGGTAGGTGGGAAAATTAAGTGTGTTGAATGGGGGTAGTAAATGTTAATAATATAAATGTTAGGAATGGGGTGGGTGATTAAAATAATTAATGGGTACTTAGATGAGATTATGAATAATGAAGGGGGTTAAATAATGTGTCGGGTTTAGAACGAGATGAAAATAAGAGTTAAGAGGGTTAATGGGGTGGATAAGAATTTAGGAATAAGACGAGAGGGAAGAACATGCGATGGTAAAGAGGGCAAACATGGGATGAAGGGATAATGTGCCAAAAAGTAGTGTCTACATTTGCCCCTTTTTGTTGAGTGGTTTATGTTAAGCAAAGCTGCAAGAGACAAAACTAGAAGTGTTAATGAGAGATGATGATTGATATGTTCCCCCTCAAACTAGGGATCGATGATACGAAGGGGAGTCAATCACGATTTTGAAAGAGATAGATGGAGGGATGAGGTAAAAAAGTAGGTGGGAAAGAGAAAAAAAGATTCCCCCAGTGAAGGGGTAATTGTAGATAGGAAAAAGGAAAACAAAAATATAGTGGTGACCTTGAAAACACGTCGGTAGGGTCATAACAAGGTCTGGAATGGAGGCATCGTTAATGACCTATAGACCCGGTGCATTGGAAAAATTCATTGTAAAATAGAGGAATTGAACTTGAATCCGCTCGGATGGATGTACAAGTCGTGGACCAATTGGTCAAACGAAGACATCGAGTATGCAAAAATAAATTTGAGGATGGTCAAAATGATGGTGTGAGCATGAGGAATCAAAAATGCATTTTCGGTGGGGCGAAGATAATAGATTAGCGATGGTGCCCCAAAAGGAACATCAATAACCAAAAATCGGACTCTGAAAATATAAGTTGGAGGCTAGATAAGCCATGTGTATCATGGGTGACACACAAATTTGAGGTGAAGGAAAGGATAATTTAATGAGGAGATTGGGCAAGTAGGAGAGGAGGCGGTGCCGAGGGAGAGGAGGAGATAACACCTAAATCGGAGGATAAGGGTGGAGATTGAGGGTCGGTAGCGAAATAACTTCGCTTATGGGTGGAATTAGACATCATGCATCAAGAGAGGGACTCGGCATGATAGGAGGCCATGAGGTTACGCTAGGAGAGAGACCTAGTTATACGAAAGTAATGGGACAAATACCATAGGTAGATGGAGGCCTACGGGGCCAAATTTGGAGATCTTGGATCGATAGTTACACATCGGGAGTGAGGCACCGGAGGATTCACGGGGAGCTAGCCGTTGTAACACTCTGATTTTGTATGTTAACTTGGTGAATGTTTTACATACTGTTATAGCTCTTGGAATGAAAGAAAACATGTTAAGATATGTTTTGATCTTAAGAGAATGTGTTGCTAATTTGGATTCTTGCATACTGTGATTTATTGCATGGGACAGCAAATATTGTACTTGTGTGTTTCTTGATGTGACAACAGTTGTCGTATAATTGCTTGCTCTTGTCTTGGATTGACAGCATACCCTGAATCAATTCCATTGATTCAAGTATGCTGAGGTCCTCTTGTGTTTTCTATGTTAATTCACACTTGAATTGGACTAGGATTATTATGAGCGTGCAGCGCCTGATTACAGGTGTGAATAGCTAGCACGAAAATGCCAACGACAGGGGTTCGATTCTTGAACCTGTCTTTGTCAGTCGGGACCTCGTGGGGCGAGAAACGCCTGGACACGGGTGGCCTTGGCCTGTAATCTGAAGGACGGAACGTCCTGCTCTGCGTTAACGTGAATGTTAGTAAGGGGCTGGAAGGAAGTTGTTAGTGTTAGTGGTTAGTGTGAATTAAACCTAAACTAACCCTAAGACCTAACATACATCCTACACTACTATCCTAAGTGGATTTTTAAATTACAAAAAAAAAAAAGGGGAAAAATAAATCTAAATTCTAAAACCTAAGGTTTAACTAAGACCTAGGTCGAATGAGTTATGTAACCTAAACTAATCCTAAACTAAGGGGTACGCAGACCCTTGGGAAGAAAGGGATAAGGATGGGAAGGAGGCATTCATTGGAATTAAATGAACTGTCCCTTCGTGGACGGCGCCAGTTTTGGCGGGGCAGGTAGGAAATAGAGGTATCTATTTGGAGTTATGGCTAAATTCAGTTTGCATGGAAATTTTGAAATTTAAAACTCGCCAACCCAAGTGGCGGTGGCGTGGAAAATAAGGAAAAAGGGCGAGCCTTTATTGCATTAATGGTTTTTGGTCCTCGCGACCAGCTTGCCTTGGAAACAGCATGAGGAAAAATTGGTTTTCATTTTTGTTGGTTCGAGCCTTTTGTAAAGTTGCTCTGCATTTGGTTTCTTTGGTCTGGTTCAGTCGAACCAGCTCTTGCATTTGACATTTTCCTGGAAGATTTGAAGGCATTGATAAGCTTTGAAGAAGGAAGGGAGTGCTGGGAATATTGTGTTGCCGATTGTGGAAGAAAAACGCGGCAAACAACGTTTTCTTCGAATTTTGGAAGAGAGAATACAGGCATGTTAAGCCCTTCTCTTTAAAAATCTTTGCTTTGATTAAATGTTTCATTAAAACAACCCTGCTCTTGGGTTGGGATTGCATGATTGTTGTTGAGTTGAGTTGGAAATGGATTTTGTTGGTTCTTGCTTCTTTTCGTTGGGAAAATGAAAAGGAGATTTGATTCTGGTTGCTCTGCCTTGATTTGTTCTTGCTCGAATCGTGTTGGAAATGATTTTTAGTATTGAATGAAGATTGTATAAATGGTTGAAATGTGGATATTCCTTTCACTGTTCGTGTTGTTCGAAAATGGAATAGACTGTGCAATCGCCTTATGGTGAAATTGTTCTTTAAATACAATCTTTTCTTGCTGTTATATGAGGAACTGTCCGTGCATGTAAACGAAAAGAGACAAGTGGAGATACAGTCGTATATATTTCTATGAAATGGGTTTCATTGAATCTTGCTGTCATTTTGGAAACAATAGGGAAATATTGTCTTGACTGCTGAGTTTTGTTGTCTTGTAATTCTCGAATGATGTATCTTCCGTGTCTTTGGACGTTTGTGATGAGAAAATTTATTGATTATATATAGGTATATATATATGTATGTATATATATATTGTGGATTTGTACACTTTCTTTTTATGAGTTGTTTCCACTTCTGAACAACCGTGTATTATTAACAAACGGAAAGGAAGAGAATAATGATTGATGAAGTAGTTCTTATAGAATTTTCTTTTGAGAAAGTAGACCCTTCTTCTTGTACTGTTTGGGTTTTGGATGGAAGTGGCATTCGAGTTTACTGTGAGTAATTGAACTCGAACCATAGGAAGTTTAAGCAATAATATCATTGCTGTACCTCTTCTTGAGTAGAAACTAAGCGAATACGTATTGGGTATTCGTGGAATAAGGAAAAAGACAACTGTTTTTCCTTCTTAAAGTTATCTCGGGATTTCGTTCTCCTTGTTGAAAGAATAAGGTGATTTCACTGTGTTATATAATGTTGTTTGGTCTTCTTATATGAACTGCTGACACAGTTTCCACTTGATTGAATTCTATGCAAAGAATGAATATATATTTCTATTTACTATAATGGAAAAATGGATTTCATTGTGTTTTATGGTTGAGGTTTGTTATTCTGGTTGAACTATCTGGAAGAGTGCTAACTTGATTTGATTTTTGTGGAAATAAAAAAATTGGGATCTAATTTGTTTTTTTTTTAGTTTGCTCTAGTTGTACTGAGCTTATGCAATTAACATCTGGTTCGGGTTTGTTCTTATAGAAGTATGAACAGTTGAATACGAGTAGTTGTTGTATTGGATTGAGTGGTACAGGCTTGAGAGTTTGTTTTGATAAGAGCAGGCTACATTACTGTTATCCTTATAATAAGCTTGTCTTGTTTGAGATGAACACGGATTAGGTGTTCGATTTCGTTTTGAACAAATGATGTTTCATAGTGAAATTAAAAGAGAATGAATTCTTTGTTTTCTGCCTGTTTTCTAACCTGATGAAATTCATCGTCATGTGAATAATGGATTCTGTAGGTAACAGTAATGAATAAATATTATTACGAGCGAGTGCGTTACTAAGAATTAGATCATTATGTGATTAAGTGATTGCATGATTGAAATACTGTTTCTGTTTAGTATGCAGCGAAAGAAATACGATTTTCTTTATTATGGCAAATATATGGTATGTAACCTTATATTGTTGATCTCGGATGTACCGAATGTTGTACTAATCTGTTTCGGATCTTTATATGAGTCTGAATCAAAAGAAATATGGATATGGATGATGAATTCTTCTTGATTTCATTTTAAAGCTGTTTATAGATGAAACTATTCTCACTGCCAGAAAGTGAATTACGAGTGGATTTTGTAAGTTTCACTCTGAACTGTTATCTTAAATTGAATTTCGTTTGGATTCCACTGTTAGGACAGTCATGTGGAAGGAAATAGAGATATGAACGAATGTTTTAGAAAAATGATCTTTCTTCTTTCATTCAGTTAGAAATCTGGAATTCGTGAATGAAGAATTTTATAGTGCTTAGATGGGAGCTACTATATGCATTGCTGTTCGCTTTCTTGTTTGTACTTGAATGCTTTAAATTTAACATGCTTCATGAACGGAAAGGAACGTAATGGATTTATATTCAGTTAGTTTCATCCTTTGCATTTGTTATTAATGAAAGGCGTGGAAAGGATAACTGTATGCTATATAGGCAGCAAACTACTTGTTTTCCTAACGTTACAAATATTGTAAATTGATACTTGCAATGATTATGTGGAAACGGGACAGCAGTCCCTTGGCTGATTGTGATGATATTTTTCTGATAGTTCAGTTGTTATGCTGATCTCTCCTTTGTGCCTATTTTGAGATTGATGTTTTGCTGTCGTTTCATAAAAGCAGGGTTCTTTTATTGAAACAGTTAGTTGAAGCATCTTATTTTAAGGATAAGTGCTTAATGTGCTCAGTTCATTGAACTGATCCGTGCAATTCATTTTGCAGATGGAATTTGATTAGAATGAAGACTTGGCTGTCTTCTGATGCCTCTTGATTAGGTGTAAATTAAATTGTAACTGTTGCTTTATTTCCTCTTTGAGGAATTGTGAAAGAAGAAAGTACATTCTTCTGTCCATGAGTTGTATGGATGCTTTGTATAAACTATACCCAATCAGTTGGATTGGCAAATGTACAAATTATGACTTGAAATATTGAATACAGTTACAAGTGTGATATTTTCAATAATTATATCAGTTTGATATTGTTATATAAATTGGGAATAAGATGTTAATTCTTGATTTGGAATTGTTTCATAGTCCTTGGATGGATGCTGAATTGAAACTGATATCTATTCTTACTTAAATACAACTTTTAAGTTGAACAATGCAATTAATTCATACTTGGGTAAAGATGAATTTTGAATTGACATTAAAAAGGATTAAGAAGAATATGATTTTATAATCGGAGGGTATTCAGGATTAGCTTAGGAGCTAAGGAATACCAATTTAAATTGGGAGTATTCGAACTTCGTTTTCGAACCTCATTAATGATCCCATTTGATAAAATTCAGAATAAAGGCTATAGGATACATATATCCATAACCAATGGACCTTAACTATATAACGTTAAGGAGAATAATGAATACATTTCTCGAAGTTTAGACCTCGTTTGAATGACGTCTAATAAGTTAATATTCTGAAATTAGTTGCAGTTGGAAACATCTTGGCTAAGTTTAATAGGTTAAACTTATTATGTCCGTCGGTACGGACTGCTTAATCCAATGATTAAGAAATAAACCAAGTAAGGAAATGTAGCCCTTCGATACGAAGGAGATGATACTTGGCAAACTAATGGACAGTTTAGTCCCTCTTAGTTATATCTGTTGCTGTGAAAGCGAGAATCGAGGATCGGCGTGGATGCTGAAAATTGCTTTAACTATTAACTCGTGGCTAAGTCACTTGGGCAGGATGTGTATTCTCGATGGGAGGAATTCTGCAGGACATTGGCATACGCCAGCTACAGCAAGGTGTCTTCATGAAGACGGGGTCTTCATGACGACACAATGTTGCGGTGACATATATGCAATGCCCTCCCGAATTAAAACATTGAGAATACATAGGCTTTGAAAGTGTAGATCTTAGTGGGGTAGAGATAGGGTATGATCGGTATACGGGTGACTCAGGAATACTAAAGATAATCAGACACACGGAGTCGTGGGGTAACGACACCGTATGTCTGCGTATCTTTAGTTACCAGGAGTGCCTTCCTATACCCGTTCATATTACTAGCTGGAATCGAAAGTTAAAACGGAACTTAAACGATGAGGACTGGTAGGAACCAGGAAAGACCATTCTAGATAACAGGTGAAGTGAAGTGAAGGACGTATTCCGTAGATGTGTATCACATTCAGGAATATGATCATGCAAAGCATGTGAAAATCTTTGGCCAAAGTATCACAATTCTTTGGTTGCGTTGTCCTTATCACTTAATTTAAGATGCAGGATGTCAGATGAATATCAGTAACAGATATTCAGATAGGCTTCTTAAATGGATCACTTCGATAACCGGGGAAGGTTATGAGAACAAGTATATAAAATATACTATGCATAAACAAACATGAAGGATCGGTTGTTGCCGAGTCATGTACATGAAGGATCGGTTGTTGCCGAGTCATGAAATGAAGGATCGTTGAAACTCCGAGCCATGAAAATGGAAGATCGGCAGTTCATCGAGTCATTTACAGCAGCATATAGAATCTGTTATAAGATTGAATGGCATTGAATGTGTGTTCCATATTGTAAATATGTGAACAGGGAACATTCGTTTTAAAAAGAAATTGTATGATCCAAACTGTGTTGTTTGGGCAGAGAACAATTATTAAATCTTGAACGTGTGTTTGAATTTTATAATTCATAACAGAGAACGTTATATTTATAAAAAAATAAAAATATTTCCCTTGTTAAATGTTTTAAAATGGGGATGTTACACGGATGGTTACGCTAAGCAAAGATATCTCACTAGAATAGTATAAGAAACTAGGAGCGGAGGCACGATACTATGAGTGTATTGTGACATCTAGAATTCCATATGCTCCATGGTATGCGACCTATCTAATAGGGGAGCAAAGACCACGAGAGGGTGGCATAGCCAACGACATCATGTAACATCTTTGAGTGTGGTAAAATTAAGGTGTGATCCAAGCCCGGACAAGGAGTCGTGGGTGGACTAACAGAGGGACAAGATCTTGTCTCGAGATAATAGGGTTCAAGACTTAGAGAGTATGATTTGTAGTTCGACACTTAGCGGGTGAACATCGTACATAAATGGATTTTGATGTATAAATTTTGATGAGGATGTGTGTGTGTGTGTGTGATTTTTTCGTGTGATGATTTATCTGATGGATTTTATTTTGGATGTGATGTGATGCATATTGATGTGATGTTTTGATTACTTGATTTGATGTGATATTATATCTTATATGTATGATGATTTAACATGGATATGTGATGTGATGTATGGATTTATATGATGATGTGATATATGATAGATATGAGATGAATTAGATTAGAATATATGTGATGGGTTTAGATGTGTATGTTATATTAGATGTAAATACATTATGTGATGGATGGATATATGTTTAGATGTAGGAGATGATGTAGATATGGGTGATGTTTTGATTTTATAGATGTTGATTAAATGTTGTAAGGTGGATTTAAATGATGTAATAGATGGATTGGACATGGATGTAAAAGTTAGGATAGTGTGGTTGGAGAGGGCATGGCGTTCATAGGGTGACCTAAATGTTATAAAGTACACTTTATCGTAGAAGGGAGCATACGTGGAAAAGGCGTTTTGAATTGGATTAGAGGTTAAGTATAAGAGGGAAAAATACAAACCATTGAACTTGCAACCAAAGACAAGTGTTACACATAACTAATGATAGTTAGTCACATTTAATATCCTAGGGAAAATGGAAAGTGTGCTTAAAGACCCACTGTATATATGACAAAGGGGTTGAGATGGAGCTTTTATGGGGAATATAGGTTCTACTTAAGTGGTAGTTCCAAGTCTATGCCCCAACTCTAAGCAATATAAGCACAAACTAATCAATTTGGGAAGTTTATGGAGGATTGGAAAGATGATCGACACGGGAAGCTTTTAAGGGATGCTTGCTTCGATATTTTTTTACTTTTGAGGTTTTAAGAAGGTTGATTAATGCGAGAACCTTCACTTTGTCAAGATATAAATAGTAGCCATCCTTTGAGAGAGTGGTCTATGATTATGACTTTTTGTGTTTGATTTTTATAGCAAGATGAGATATGCATGATAGTTTCCCTTCGAGGGACCAGTTTATATTTTTGACAATTTTTGCTTTACATGAATAGTTTCCCTTTGAGGGAGCAGTCATTTTGGATAAGTTGACTATTGATATGAGTATCCAAGATTTCTTACTTTGGAATAAAGTTAGAGATAGCCAAGTAGACCACTTGGGGAGGGAAATATAAGATGTGAAAGTGACACCCATGGACCCTTAGCATGGTTCCAGTAGGTAGATAAGAGGGTGATGGATGTAATGATTGGGGGTTCCCACCTAGAAGGATGAACTTGTCCATAAGGAATATACTATGAGTAGAGCCATGGTGCACATATTCAAGGTCATAGATAGGCTAGTGACAATAGACCACATAATTCCAAATCATTATGATGAGAGATGGAAGGGCTAGTGATGGGAATGAGATCGTTAAGATGTGACTAAGATCACATTGGTAAGTATGTTAATAGTAGAATGGTCACAAGTGCAAGGTGTTGAGAGGTTCTATTTTCAGTTTACCATCGAGGAGGCTAAACAATAGGCTCCAGACCCATACTTATGTGTGATAATGTATGGTCCAATCCAATTGGGAGAAAACTTTCCATGTTGGCAACTTTCTAAGTAGTGACATTCTTATTTTCTTTTAAGACGAGGTCGTTGATGTTAAAGTCGTGTTCCTTGAGATGTATGTTGTAAGCATGTTTCTTTGATGTGTTCTTGATAAATATGATGGTGTTAGAGAGTGATTAAGTGATGTTCGTTTAACAATTCAAGCTAGGCTAAAAGCTCCTAATGATAGTCCTCATTAGATATGAAGTCGAAGAAAGAGACGCGTAAGGAGGAAATCTATACTTTGAGAGGAAAAATGGCTTCAGAGCTATAGATGAGAGAGAAAGGAGTAGCGCCCGTAGAGGTGTGGATGTTAATCTGATAGGCCCAAAGGGAAAAGGGGTGTGAAGGTGCCAATTACATCTTGATTTTTTGATGGTTTTAGCAAGAATGTTGTGTAGGGTTTTGTTGGTGGAATCGGCCTGGACCTTAGCTTGAGGATAGTACGGAGAAGAGAATCTAATCTTGATGTTAAAAGAGTCACATAACTTCTTGAGGTCTTTATTTTCGAAGGACTTTCTGTTGTTATAGTAGTTGTGGTGGATGTGAGTGGAATTGCTTCCATCCATTTGGTGAAGTAATTAGTCTTTGGTGGTGATGGAATGATGACATTGAGAAGAGTGTGGATTGATGAGGCCAGATGAGATTGAGACTCATTGTGAGAAAGGGAAAAGGTTTTGAGCTAGGTGCAATGCCTGGCCAGGGATACATATAAGATTGGAATGTTGTTGGCATTTAGTAGATTTTTAACATATTCACAATAATATTTACTTTGAGATTGGGAAAATAATAGCCTAGAAGAAAGACAAACCGTTTGACAACAACAAAACTACAAGAAGTGTCCACCACAGATACCAAAGCATGGGCTCCTTGTATGACACGAGTAGATTCAAGCAATTTAAGGCAACGTAGAAAAAATCCATCGAAGCCATGTTTGTAGAGGATGTTGCTAAGGATAACAAAATGGTTACCGCGTTAAAGAAAATACCTCCTACAATTTTTTGATAGGTTAGAGGAATTTTACATATGGATAGGTAGTTGAAAATCTGAGAGTACCAAACATCTAATTGATTGGAGTCAACAAGATTGACACAAGGGATCACATGGACATGGGACAGTTAATCAAGGTGATGGACAACAATGGAGAGTTTAGATTCTTCAATTGCCCACATTATGATCTACGACACAATTGGATGAGCGAGGGACGAATTGGATGGTGTATTGATCAAAGGCCTCAAGGAGAAAGTTTACGAATTCCTTTTTACATTGATAGATTACCTTGACACTATTGATAATGAGTTGAGAGTCACCAAAGATTTCAAGGTTATGAACGCTGAGCATAATATCAGTTTGGAGACTTGGGATGAGGGCTTCATACTCAACCATGTTGTTAGTGCATTTTGTAAGTAAAAATTGTGTTAGTGTGCAAACATAAGATGATTATCAAACCAAATCAATCCTAAATCTAACACAATTATTCACTTACCTCAGATTGAGCAATGATAAAAAGAGGGAGAAGACAATATACCCGCACTTACCTACAAGTAGAATCCTCCTTCTTTGATGGATTGATTTTCTCCTTGGATGAACTTAGAATGCTTTAAATTTATGGACTACGTTTGTGAACACTTCCCCTTGATGAAATGATGATTTTGGCTCACTTGGATGCTATGAAGATTTCTAGATTTCTTGGAGATTTTGGCAGCATAAGTTTGCAATAGTTCTAAGGTGCTTGCCATGGAGGGTGGCACCTCTATTTATAGATGGAGGAAGCAAAAATCAATGGTTGAGATTTTGCCATGTTGGATTAGATCAATGGTTGAAATTCCATGAGAATGGAGAATTTTCTAGAATTAGAGAATTCTATATTTTAGGAGAATTCTCCATTGAATTAAAAATTCAATGGAATAGTGCACATTTATTTGAATATTTGAAAATGAGAGGGAAGAATGGAGAGGCTTATAGAAATAGAAGCCTCTAGATTTAGAGGGTCATTTAACTTGTAGTTAGGTGAGATTAATTATATTTAGTGGAGTGATTAGATGCAAAAGGTAGGCATAAAGTAGGCATAGGGTAGGTGGTATATGGGTGATTTTTTTTTAATTGCTAGAAAATAGTTAATGAGGATTAGTTAGTATAGTACATAAAATATTAATGATGTATTAATATTTATAAGGATGTGATGGCATTATGGTGTACATGAAAGGAAATAAATGAAATATGTATAATAACTAATTAATTTTATAATTAATTATTATATGGTTGATGGTGAGAATGGATTACTATAGTGTTATAAGGATAGTTTTTGCTAAATGACCATGTTGACATTTTGCATGTCTACACATTCAAGTCAAGTTTATAAGTGATGGGGATAGGGGTATCCCAAGGAGGAAACATCCGATAACCTGAATGCCTCCCCCTTGCTGACACTTAGATCCTCAAATAATAATGTCATTTTGAGGGGAACAAATTCATGATCGAGGTATAAATGGTTGTAAGGAAGAGGGATTCGAGTGATTTGAACAATGATGTCTTGACCTTGTATAGATTTTTGCAAAGATGAAATTTAGGTCAAACTTGATCATGAGCATGATAAACTACGTGATGTAATCATTATGATAAGGGTTAGATTGCATGGTTTTGAGGATATTGAGTGATTTTGATCGTTATGATAAGGTTTAGATTACATATCACTGTCGGCCCTCTAACTCATCTCATCCCTTGCCTTGTTAGCTAAGCGATCCATGGATGTGACCTACTTCAGGACTCGGTTGGATTCGTAAATCCCAAGCTATCATCTCTATGACCCACTTGCATCTCAAATTTATTTACAAAAATCAAATTATCACCATTAACAAAGTTTCTTCTAGCCCTCCACTCTTGTCACCTTCTCATTCCACTACCATTGCCTCTCCCCCTCCTTACACAACTCCTTTTTCGTTACTAGCACCACATCCTATTCCTTTTTTATCACCACAGTTGACTCCCACACCATCACATCGCTCCATTAGTCCTACACACTCACATTCACCTATTCCTTAAATCTATTACCACCTCTTGTCGTAAATCACTCCCTCGTTTTATCTCACGTCAATCATCATCCTCTTTGCACATGACATATCCTCGATCTCCCTCGCCTACACACTTTACTATGCCCCGACGTTCCTCTTATATCCACCCCTCGCATGCATATCGACTTCATTCCCCTGCACAACGCTTATCTCCTATACCACCATTATTAGAGCATCCTTCTATGTCATCCTCCTCTCATGTATGCAAGTCAATGGACATCCGTCCCTCAACCTTATTGTGTGAGTTCTCTTTCCCGACCCGGTTGTGGGGGCCTAGCCATTGACACTGGGACCCCCCTCCCGTACTCTCGCATCACTACCTCTCGCATCCATACATTTTCATTTCTTCGCATATCAACATTTTCATCACATATTATCACACCCTCGTTACCCGATGACGCACCCTAGTGCTTCGGTTCACACTGGACTGTTGAGGATTACCATTACACTTAACCCCACACATTGCACTACAGGACCTATACATTTACATTCTATCATCCTACATTATATCTTCATGGCATACACTACACTAGTCATCATTGTATATGAGCCTAGTTTTGCATTCCATCCTCTCATTCTACATTTACGCTAGGTCACGTTGTATATGAGTCTAGCTTTTACCATCACATATTCTACATACACCTATCATCGTATCTTCCACACTTCATCTACTTCTTACACTCCCACATTGAATTCCTACACCTTCTCTATCATGCGTGCTACACTAGATTCTATTAAACATGGGTCTAGTTCCACCTATCATCGTTCCATCCGCCATTTCTATACATTTCTATTCATACATCCTACCTATCCTATATCCTATACTAGATTTCTTTATACTTGGGTCTAGTTTTATCTATCATCATTACACATTCTCCTTCTACCTACGCATTTATTACATTACATCCCATACCTAGTGCACATTATACACCCCTCATTCCCATAACTTGGTCATTTACACTACGTGGTCTTCTACGTGTTACACTCACCACCCTATGACACACTCTAGTTCCTCTCGTCCATACTCGATCATTGCCGAGTGTTTACCATTCAAATGAACCTTACCTACATGCGACATGTCATCATACCACATTCATTGGATTAGTGACCAATGCTCTAGGCTATATCGTCACCCACACGCATCATCACATACCATAGTGGTATACACCTTTGGTTAAATCACCACTATTTTCATCAATTATACATCCTCCTATTACATTCTATCATCTCCTCTTATATCATACTCTTGCATTATACATTTTTTTCCCATTCCAAAATTATTCCATCACATTATCATGCCTTCAGTCATCATGTAGTGTTATACACCTTAGGTTAAATCACCACTCTCTTCATCAATTTCTTATCATCCTCTTACATCCGATCATTACCTATTCTCTTTTCATTTTATTACATCATCATTTCTCCTTCTCATCAATTAGTGGTATACACTTTAGGCTAAATCACCACCCTTGCCTTATTCATCACATAGTGGTTTATGCTTAGTGCTAACATCACCACCTTCTATAATCCACTGCCTACTCAACTACGCTTCATAAACCCTCATCACCTATTGTCATCTACGCTTAGTGGTCTACGCTTATAGGCTACATTCTCACCTTCTTCTTCAATCATGTAGTGATATACAATTAGGGATAAATCATCACTTACCAATTCAACACATCGTGGTATGCGCTTAGGCTATAAGGGTCCATGCACATCTTTCCATTTATCTCATTCCCATACACTCCTTCTATAGTGATATATGCTTAGGGATAAATCATCACTCCTCTAATTAACAAAGTCATGATAAACGCTTGGCTATAGGGTTCACACACATATCCTCCCCATACCACATTTCATCACCATCCCATACACATACTCATCATAACTTGTTAGATACAACCAACACTACTTAACCTTTTCCCAATGATGCACTCTCGTTTACGGTTCATTCTTGAATGTTGATGAACCTCGCTATATACACTTCTATCCACTATGGGGCACATTGCTCCCGTCATTCCATCTTGCATTCCATTCCATCCATCCATGGCACTGCATTGTCTTGGTAGCCATTACTCTTGCTTACTAGTGTTTTGCATACTCATTCTACTACACTTGTTAGATTGCTTTCCTATATGTCATTGTCATATACACATGCACGTTCACACCTTTGTTTAGTATGCTTGTAGATACATGACTCTACACATGACATGGATGCTCACCTTCAACCCTTCCTATACCGGTCGTTGGGGGCATCCACATTCATCCGATCCAGGTGTTATTGTTTCATTTTATACTTAACATCTTTTACTACTTGATTCTACACGCTTTGACATATTTGTTATCACTCTGACATGCTAACAAGTGTTCCATATGCAACATTTGTTTTGCAGGGACTACATGTTTGTATGAATGCATGTTTGTTTTTACTGTCTGTGATGTTTGCCATTATTTGCGGGTTTTCCCTTTGCTTGTGTGCACATCTCGATCGTTGTATGTGGCCATGATGGACTTGCGTGTCTTGTGATATCGTGATTGATATCGCATGTTTGAAACCCACTTTGTGCGGTGCCTTGTTTTCTTGCGTGTTTACACTAATTTTCTTAGTAGTTTTCACATCGTATGTGTATTTTACAATTGTCTTATTTACATGCATGTGTTCGGTCTAACACTTGTATTGACTAGCCATCCTATTTTGTATGTGCCCTTGTATCTACCAAGCATTTCCCTTTTCCCCTATAGGGCGAGTTCTACGAGTTAGAGTGCGGTGGGTCCTCTTTTGGGGTCGTATTCTCCTTTCGGAGTTCGTTGCATGGGACCCCAAATAGGGGGCATCATTGAGGGTTTCAAATAACACAACGTATCTACATTGATTCACACACAGTGAGTGAGTTCGGACCTTTCACCAAACTCCATAAATAACGACCTGAAGAGGACGTGGTGTCCTTCGAAATTCAGTGAACTAGTTACAAGCTCGTGGGTTACAATGGGTGTGCTTCTCTACACTTCTCCATCTAGTGGCATTAGATCACCAAAAAATCATTAAGTACAAATATCTCTTCCAACATTTCAATAGAAGTGGTTAAAGGTTAGAGGATACAACATGGTTCCTCCCTATACTTCTTCAGCTAGGGTGGTGTGAGATCACTCGAAAAACTCGTGACACTACAAGATATCCTTCTACACCCTTTTTCTCGACATGGATCAGGTGTACATGTTCCATTTTTCCATTTACACTTTCTATTCTAGCGTATTTTATATTTACGTACTTTACACAACATTTTTACATACATACATATTTGACTACTTGATCGTTTTCTCCTTGCAAGTTCGTCGTATGAGAAACAAGCAGTCAAATTGGGGGAACCAACAAAAACAACAACGACAACAACAACTACAACGACAATGACAACACACCGCGGTGTTACTTGTCATACTAACCATACAAGTACACTACACACAACAACATCTACACATGTGTTCCGCCCTAGGTTCACTCTCATCACTTTTTATACACATTTTTCATCTTTAGAATCCACACTCCACATTTTTCTTTTTGTCATTCCACGCTTGATTCGAGTCCATCGGCACGTCTTCTTATACACTCTAAATGGTTTTCAAGTACACATCTCTATCTGCTTCATGTTATCGAGCTTTCCGCTCACCAACATAAAGTGGGGGTAAATCTAGACATAGATATTGGACATTAGACAATATTTAGCCTGGTCTTATACTACAATTTAAAGGTTCTCAAGTGTATAAAGTACTAATCAATCCAACCTTTTGGCCACCTTTTTCTTATATTTTATTTCATCTTTGCTACGTATTTCCCGATACATATCATCCCATTTCATGACCTTTTCGACATTCTATCCTGAAATCAGGGTGCTCCACTGTACTTAGGGTGCTTTGAGGTGCCCTGGTTCCATTCCAGTGCCCCAAAGTATACACAACCTCTTTCACTTCTATTTGGGTCACTTCTAGCGGTTGGTCATCCTTATCTTCTTCTCAATCGACCTTATCATGATTAATTATGAAATTAAGCTTGAGAACGTTGTAAATATAAAGTTATAAGACTATATAATAAGGGTCCTAGGTCATTGCATCTTATCACTACTATCACTCCATCTATGGCTGCATCCACTCAATAATCCACATAGTGTCATGCATTCAAGCTAGAAGATATGTATCTCACACACTTCATAGGGGGAAGGACTATTCTATTCCATGCACACATGCTACTTACATTTCTATAGCTATTATTGCTTGCTACTTCACAAAGTGTGACTGACACGAGAGCACCTAGGGCACGACATGCACACACACACACACACACACACACACACACACGCACACGCACACGCACGCGCACGCGCACGCGCGCGCACACACACACACACACACACACACACACACACACACACACACACACACACACACACACACACACACACACACACACACACACACACAGAACTACATTAGGGTCCATATTGTAGTGAAACTCTCAGTGATAAGTCCACTAGGTTGGTGGCTAAGGTCAGTCTGAACCATTCATATGCATATTTATTTTTCTAAGGTTTGATACTTCTCCTTGCATTATGGGTCATTCTCAATTTCATCCAACGAATCCAACGTGACAAACAAGAAGCACTCGAAGATACTTAGCAACCATACAAGATTCATATTCTAAGGATTTGTAATGTTCCGAGCACCTAGATTACAAACCAGGGTGCCCCAATACACTCCCCTAGATGTATGTGTCATCTCAAACAGTCTAGATCTGCCTTTCACAGGGGTCCCCGAGGGCTCATTTGTACTTTCAGTTTCATTTCCTAATCTACCACAACCTTTGTGATAATCTCTTGTTACTGATGAGTTTATTCCTTACTCTTCTCTTTCACATTAGGGTTTTATTTCATCTAGAATAATTCATTTACATTTATTTCATAATGCTTTAGTTCATTTACAACGTTTTAGTCCTCCTAACTAGTTTAACATTTATACCCTAGATATCCCTTTAAGGCATCTAGGTCAACACCTTATTTTAGTTAATCATTTTGGTGAACTCGACATTTATGTTCCTCACTTGACCCTTTCTCATTCAACTAGGGTCTCCTTCATACCTTTTTCTTTTATGTATCTATTGTAGTTGTGTCAAGTGATGATATTTCCACAGAAATGTTTGATGTGGATACAAGATTTGAGTCGGTGGTGGTGTGGTCTGTGGATTCAATATAAGGTGTTGGTGTAGAAGGGATTATAGGTGTGGATGTAGAGACATGTGTTAATATATGGGGAGGTATGGATGTGACAAATGTGGGTGTAAAATATGTAAATGTGGTGGGTCCATATGTCCATTAAAGGGGTCCAGTGCAAATAGAGTGAATTTAGATTGTATAGATGTTGGAATGGGTGGAGATGTCTGTGTGATTGTAGATGTGAAAGGAATAAAGGTGGGTAAAGTAGATGGTGAGGTAATGGGAATGGATGATGTTTTCGATTCTAGGTTCAAGGTGTTGATCATGTGAGCATTGGGTGTTTGGGATGTGGAGGGGATTGTTTGTTTATTTGGTAGGTGGTTAGGGAATGGTTTTTTGAAGACATCTAAAGGTTGGTTGGTAAAGGCGTTAAGATTATTCAAGTGGAGATTCCATTGGTTGACAAGGCTTTGGATGAGGTATTTCAATGTGTGACACCTTTCAATGTTGTGGTTATGAACCCGATAGTGTTTATAATCGTGGTCCTCTCGATACCATGTGGGTTTAGGACACGTGTCATCAACATGGCGAATAGAAGGAACTGGATGAAAGGGGCAGCCATGAGCTTATCGAAGATTGAACTATATGACTCCTCGAGGGGAGTATATTTGGGAGTAGGTTGAAGAGCCCTTTGTGGGGGCTCGGTGTGGGAGGTAGATGCAACGAATGATTTAACAATGACGATATTGGCAACATTTTTGGATTTGTCATTGTGATTGGATGTCTTGGTGAATTCAAATTTTGGTTGTTGGATCTAAGTTTGACGTTGCCTTGCTCAAGGGAGCAAAGTTATTGTTTATGAGCCATGGTAAATGCCTCTTCAAAGGTGTGAAAGGATTGGATCTGGAGTGTTGATGATATGTGCTTTGTGTAAGATTGGAAGAAAATATTGATAAGTTTGGTTTGAGGAAGGGAGAAAGATAATTGATTGATCGGACCTCGCTACCTAGTGACAAAGTCTGCAATGGATTCGTATGGTTTAATGGCATAAAGTTCTGTGATGGTAATTTTATGTGCAATATTAATGGAGAAGTGTTCTAAGAATAATTATGCTATTTGGGTGAATGAAAAGAGGGAATGATGTGGGATGCGATTATACAATTCTAGGGAGGAGCGACCAACAACATAGGGAAAGTATGGAGCATGAGGTCTTGGTCATGTGTGATGAGATAGTAGGTGTTCCTAACGACACAAAGATGTTGTTTAGGGTCCTCATTACTATTTAATTTTGAGAATTTAAGGAGTTCCCAGTGTGGAGGATAAGGTTTAATAGGGACCGATGGATGGATAGGCTCATTACAAATTTATTCATACGAGAATGAGCTTTTGGGACCCAAGGTGGTAGCTTCAAGGTTTGCCAACATGTTTAGTAAAGCTTGCATAGGGTCATGGGATGGATGGGAGATGGATTGACAAGGTTGTGAATCATAGGATGTAGAAGGGTTAAGTTGAGGATGATATTGATAGTGTTGGGGATAGGTAGGTGTCTGCGGAGGTGGTTGATATGGGGGAGGTAGTTAAACGATTGTGATTGAATAGGTTGGGAAATAGGGTTTTGTTGAGAGATATGGATGTAATGAGATGGGTATGTTTGTGTTTGTTGAGAAGTGGGGATGTGAGTATAGAATGGTTCAAAGTTTTTTGGTGACTTGATGAGGAAAGATTTAATAGAAGACATTTTGGAAAGGGGGTTAGTAGGATTGGGTTAATTCTAAAGGATGGGGCCATGTGGCGATGACATTTGCATGGGTTTAAGATGTGCGAGATAGGGATGGAAGTTTGATCATGTTGTTTAATTGGTGGAAGGAGCAAAGTGGGGATTCCTATAAAGTTTGATTAGGGATGCAATAACAATAGTGGATGCAAAGGTGATAGGGATGGAAGAACAGGGAGTGAAATTGATACAAGGAAGATTGGGTGGAATATGAGCTACTGTTCTTGGTTTTTCTATCTTTGTCACTTGATGAGTGCATTATTTGGCTCATTTATAGCATTCCTACGATCAAGTAAACTACAACTTAGATATTATTTGTTAATGCATGGGGATGCTTTCTATAGTTATATCATAGTGAGTTTGATGCATTTTCCTTGCTTTTGTTCATGAAAACTAATTACCATATAAACTTCCTACTAATTGTATTTGTGAGGAAAATGTGATGATGTGTGCAAGGAAATGATGAATGTTTGTTGCTGATGTAATCATGAAGTCTGAGTTTAGAGCTGGTATACGGGAGCTGAAGACTTTTTCCACCAGTCGATCTATTAGTATAGGACTTGTTTCTAACTGTCCCATAGGAATTTATGAGTTTTAGTTAAAATTGATTAGTGGAAGATGTTAGTGCTGCCTAACATGGTTAGTGCTGCCTAAATTGATTAGTGGAAGATGGCAAATTTTGTAACCATTTGTGTCTATATTAAGACACCTTCTTAAGAACATGGTTAGCTGTTATTTTGTTAGATACTTTGCAATATATAGTCGTGGTATTCAGAACTTTCAACTTCATATGTTGTTTACGATATGGAACTTATTTAAATTAATAGAAGTAAATGTCATTTTGGAGATCTAAATCTATTTGTAATTCCTTTATTCCAAGGGAGAACAAGGGCCCACTCGATGATGAGAGAAGAGGTTGTTTTATGTTCACATATGCACACACGCTTTTGATTAGGAGGAGGCTTACTCAATCCTTGTTACAATATAATTCATGCAATCTTTGGTAGAATGTATTTGTTTTCCTTACCAGCACTTTTATTTGGAATATGTGTTTTCTTTTATGAAAAGTATAATTAACATGCGATCTTACTTTTACTAAGTTCTAGCTTCAATTGTGCAATTGCAATTCCATTTGTTTGAGTACTATGTGTGTGTATTTCAATTTCAATTAGAATTATAGCTTTTAGACTTCCTTTCATTGCAGTAGATGAATTCCAGTAGATTTACATTAGGTTTCCGTAGATTAGTAACCAACTTAAAATATCTCACAACAACCCCCAACAAAAATCCCAATAGGAATTGGTTACATAGAGCTCCATTACATGAATCATGTTAGTTAAATGGCTAGAGATCACAACGACCCATCATCATTTATGAAAAAATTATTGATCTCATGTCAGCGTAAACTCCATGGTTTCATTGAATGATGGAAATTTTCTTGATTTGTCATGCTCTTCAAATGAGCAACATTTTTCTTTTCTAGTCTTCATCCTTTCTTCAGCTATACCTGCAAATGGAACAAACATATTAGAGGAAAACACTTCTTCTTCGTGCTCTTTATTGCATTCCTTTGCATAGTTCTTATCTTTTGCATTCTCATAAGATTCATTATCATTTTATTCATTCACTTGACTCAAGTGCTTCCTCCTCTTTTTTGGATTCAAAATACCATTTCCTCCATCTTTATCCATGCCAAGACCAATTCTTGACTTCTTACCATTGTCAAGCACCTCCATCCCAATAACATTGTGGTTTTCATTCTTCGTGATAAGGTTTTCATTTTTCTCCTCAATCTGCCCTTGTTCTTGATTTGTAATCTCTAGAAATGTAAAGGTTTCTATTTTTGTTCTATGCCCTCACTCAAATCTGAATTTGTTTCTTAGTTGAAATTCCTCTATGTTTATTAGTTGTTTCTCAATGAAAGGAAAGAAGTTTCATTAAGCTGTCATCTAATCCATGTTTCTCTTTGGCTCCGAGAACTTAATTCTTGATTGCAAGTGGTTTCTTATTCCATATTTTGTGATTTGTCACCTTGTCACCTATCATGTAATTGTTCTTATATGCCTTTACTTCTTTGTTTTCTTCAAGTTTCCTTCTTCCTAAATACATTCTTAAGTCAAATATGTCACCCATTTATTTTCTTCTCGTAGTTTACTGCGTTAGCATATTGAAAACTTTGTCATCACAACCAAAGAATTTCTCCTCGTTTATGTTTAGTCCATGCTTACATAGCTCATCACTCATTTGTTTTAGGTGTGTTCTCATTCCTTGGTTATTGTTATACTAGTTATTATGCATTATGAAGGTGTCAAGAACCTTCTACCTTTCCCATATTGGTTCTCATGACCCCTTGAGGTATGTACCTATAATTTTATTTCATATTCCCTAGAAATATTGTCTTCTTGCTTCCTAAGACTCATTAATTTATCATTTATCTTGAATGAACATTATTTTAAGATTCTTTTTGCTTTATCAATCACTTGATTATCATGAAGAGCAAAAGGAAAATTGTATGATAGCCAAGTCACACCTTCAAATTGGTTACTTAACCCGAGTACTTGTGGGCTCCTATCCATCATGACTGTCATGAAATGAAGAAAAACTAAAAATTGTTCCTTTGTCATCATTGTTCCACTTTTCATGATAACTTGGAGTTCTTCTCCATTCCTTCTTCCTTTTAGTCTGAAATAGCATTATCTTCTTGCGGTTATCAACTTATCTTCATTAGATTCTTCTTTTTCTTCAAGCACCATACCTATAAATTCATCATTGGCATGACATCTTAGAATGAACACTTGTGTTTGGACACCTCCTATCTTCTTGCTTGCTTTCTTCAAGCGTTTCATACTTCTTCTTATGTTTCTTTATTCTTTTCCAGCCCTTCAAAGCTTCTTCATGCTGAAGGATGATCCTTGAAAGGATCTTTATTTATCGCTTACCTTCAAAACCTACCACATGTTGTACTTCTTTAAGAAACTATGACTTGTCTTTTTTTCTGAACTTTCTCCCTTATATGTCTTGCAACCATAAAAGCCTACTCATAGTATTGCCAATACCTTAATTTATCTTTCCCTTCAATGAACCCTTCATCACCTTCATTAAAGCTTCATATTGGTATTCTACCATACTTCTATAAATTTGCTTGCTTATAAGTAAAATGGACTGATTTCTTGAGTTTCCATACCTCTTCTGAGAATGTATTTACTTCCACCTGAGGATCATCTTCATTTTTGGGGGAAAGGAGATCTTCACTGCGGTGGACATTTTCGAGGGAAAAATAAACTGAGAAACCTTATGCATTGGCATCTAATATGTCTTTTCTAATCTTGGTATCTTTTTCATCAGGAAGTGATAAATGCCAAAGCCCTTGGCATCGTATAACAAACACTGATAAATGTCAATGCCCTTGGCCTCCATGATTGAAAAAATCTACTCGAATTCACCACAGCTATCTGCCTAAAAACAATTTCATTTCAAAACAATATAAATAAACCCACGTTACTATCAATGCTGATGTATCTGGTGATATAGACAAACTTACATAAAGGATCCAAAGTTTTTGGTATTTAATATCAGTCTTGTACTTGTCCCCCTTAAAAATCTCCATTCAACTTTCCAATAGCTTCTTCTTGGTGTCTTCGTCTTCGTCTCTTTATTTTATACGTTTGCGCAAACATTTTTTAGCGTGTCCAACAAGCACATGCAGAGGGATAGATATAGGGGTTGAAGAATTGAGGAGCTTACCTGAGTCAGGCCACTAGAGGATCATCTCCCCCGTCTAATGACATTTCCTTTCCTTGCAATTTCATATGGGCTACCAACAAAGGATTGCACAAGGATTTACAATGTGAGTGGATTTATTAGCTTCCAAAATTTGACTATGCCAAGTGCCAAGTGGGGTTTCAAACAGAGAGGGAAATTTAAGGATAGTTGATGCTTAATCCGCACCTGAGTACCATAACGTGGTGGGACCACCAGATTCCTAAATTTCTCATCCTTCGACTACCTCGCAGCCATTACCTGCACACCACATTATTAAATAAATTATTGGTAGAGGGAAACGTTTAATGTTTTAGAACATTGATAAGTTTAAATACGATATTACCTGATTTGTAATTTGGGGTGATTGAATAACTGACAAGGAATTATCCCACTGACATTATTGTTCTATATAAATCTGGGACGATTACAAAAGTATCATTTATTGTTTACATTAACTAGGAGCTTACGAGTGATTTTGTAAAACATCTGATAATTTCGTAAAGCAATGGGAGGAGGACGTATAACTCTCTAAGATTTTTACAACTCAAATAGCCACTTTGGAACAATGCCACTTAAACTGTTGCTTTGTAAATTCCTACAAGGCTCAGCCATTGTCATGTTTCTGAAGCATCAGTTTCTAGTGCTATTTAAACATTAAAACATTAATAAAAAATTGAAATGCAAGAATATCCATTACATGTATTAGAGCTAAGTATTATTATAATATTAATGCCAAAAAGAAATTATGTATTAGTCTCATAAACCATATTTGTAAAGTATCATCAATATATATATATATATATATATATATATATATATATATATATATATATATATACATATATAAATCATATATGGTTAAAATTATAAAATGCACCTTATAGCCGTTAATTTGGAGGTTTGACAACCACCCCCACCACCCGGCATACTACCAAGTCCAAACCGATTCGAGAGCATCCTTGAATGGGTGTACTATGGTTTGTGTGAGGGGTCGGGCCCTCCCTCGGGGACCTGGGTGGTAAGAAAAACTAAGCAAGTAATTTAATGGAAGCGTTGAGTAAAATCACGAACATCTCGTGATAGGGCCTTGAGTGAGATCTTATGTTGCATGTTGGCGAGGACAAAATTGATCCATAAATAATAAATATTAAAGAGTGGCACTGCGCGTCCTAGCTCCACTTCGTGGTGAATTTATTACTAGCAATTACACCGAAAGGTGCAATGGAGACACCGATATGGGAGGTAATGAAAGTTCTGAAAACATTAAAGCTCCTAGAGAGAACAAATTAGAAGTATGTAAAAGAAGATGAAAAATTGAATAGTGGAAGAACATGAGAGGAGAAGAGGAGGGAAGAAGAATGTGTGTGGAGTGAGATAATATGGTGTAAACTTTGTAAGGAGCTTTGCAGAAGAAGTAGTCTTTGTTCTTCTAATTTGTGAAGGTGTACATATGTGCCAAGTGCTAACTTTGAGTACCTATCAAAAGAAAATGTTGGGGAGATACGAAGGTTTTGAAGGCATCATAATTGTGAAATATTTGTGAATGTAAGGCCCCAACGTTCAGTATCTCCAATGTCAATAGTCGCTATGTCTAAAGTTAGCCTTGAGATTTATGTATTGTGAGGGTCGAAGCCATCTTAAGCAAGACTTTCCTTCGAGACCCTTGATAAATGGGTGTGGCAGGAATGTGCAAAGGATTTTGAGGGTCACATGTAAGTTTGATGTATCTTTCAAACTTAATGACGTCAAAGTAAGGTAGATCTGTGGACTTGAACTTGCATTATAGATGATGGATACCGAAATCCCAATGGTACCATTGACAAGGCTTGCCTCAACCCAGAGGTTAGATGTTAGCATAACCTTTTGCCCAATATAGAGTAGAAGTTTACATTGCAATTGGTTATCATTAGGCTCACACGAATGTGATTGTCTTCTACATTGTGCATTGCAATGTGAGATGGGGACAATTATAGAGCGTAACATTAATTTGTTGTGATGGTCGACAAGCTCATTAATTTAAAACAAATGGGGTGTTGTTTGGAAATATTTTATTTCTTGAGGAGACAAAAACTATCTCGAGCGTGTAACGAGTGTTTCCCAATCGTGAAAATGTGGCTCTGCATTTTGAAGGTTATGTAGAACTTGTCAAAAGATGTCTCGAGAAGGTCGTAACCTTATTGTCGAAAGATAGTCTGAAAGTGATTGTTGCGTTGAATTATTTCCAAAGGATTGTGTCATATGAATGCACAATATACATGGGCATATCCTTCACGTAAGGGAGTTGACCGAGGTCCCCAACAAGAATGATAGACCTACGGCCAAAGGTTATATTTTTATCGCCGTAAAAGCCTCACGAAGTGGAGATCAACGAGGGAAAGCAATTTTGGACCTATAAATCTCATTTCATCAATAAGAACATTGTGCACATATTTGAGAGAGTCTTCGAAAGTCATGAATGACCGTCCCTCTAATGGCTTCATTTCTTTATTTGTTATTTGGAGACTTGCCCGAATTGTAGTAGTTGAAATGTTTAATGCTTTGCAACACCGGTGGGTGTGATAAGTATAAGGGAGGACCTATTTTCATTGTTACGAGTTGTGAAACTTGTCCTTAATTCATTGATGAGGAAGGATTTACATGTTCTAGTCGTCCATTGAATAATAAGCTTAAGAGGAGGGAGTGTATCTCGGTGTGCGTTATGATATAAAATGGTATGGAAAGCAAACTTTTGTTCGTGAGAAGCAAGCATACATTGATGAGGAAGATTGTTGGGTATACAGGAAGTTGGTTATCCCCTTGTTAACTTCAATGAAAGAGTTTGTTATTTATGTCGGGTTACGAAATGTTGCGTGTATTCCAATCAAAGTGGATATCAAAGTCACAATGTCCAAGCATGAATAGTTCATTAATTTGTATATTAATGATTTCCCACTCATTGAATGAGATGGGGCCATGTGTTGGAGTTTCATTTCGGGATGAATAAGAATCAAATGTTTCATTTTCTTGGGAGGAGGCTGGAAGGACAAGCGATGGATGGTACAAGGGTTACATAGTCTTCCAATTACCAACAATTTCATTATTTTTGAGCCCAATATCACAATCAATGCTTTGAAATGGCTTGTATAACAGGAGTTCGCTCCAACAAAAAATATCCAAAAGAAAAAGAATCCTTTGAAGGACTTTTATAGAACCTAGGTGCGACATGTACAATACTTGTTTGTTTGATGCAATCTCCACTTTTCTCCAATACGTTGTGCATTATAAGACCAAGTGCGAGCTTCCTCAATGAGGGATATGTTTTCTAGTGTGATGGGACGCTTCTTATATGCATCAAAGAATGACAATGATTCTACTGGATCATTTTCATCAACCGCAAGATGTCGAAATTTTTTCTTCCTACATTCAAGGATACAAATTTTTGGCTGCTCTACGTGTCTTCTGCATTTCCATGTAATTCATTAAGGATTTTGGTCTAATTTTATAATCTTAATTTCTGTTATAGATTAATTTAATTCAATCCTTTTTTCTTTCAAGAATACAAATTGTTGGTTGTTGTACGTGTCTCCTACATTTCCATGTAATTTATTAAGAATTTTGATCTAATTTTATAATCTTAATTTTTGATATATATCAATGTAATTCAACTTTCTTTCTTCTAAAACTTTATTTCCTCTAAGACTTTACTTCTAGTGGTCTTTTTAAATGTGCTCCCATTATTTTATTAAAATCTTAATTTCAGGAAAATACTTGAAAGAAACATTGTTAGACAAACTTGGTAATAATATTAGCTCAAATAATTGTTTATTATTTTTACTTTGGAACCAATAAATGAAAAAAGAGTGCACGTTCTAGACGTGAACAATATAGGGAGAGGACCCAATCCCTGTGGACTCAAATGAATAGGTGCCTAAATCCACGTAACAACAAGATTTTCATTAAAATAAAATTTCCCAAAACACTTATGCAGCTGCGCCATGTCACCAATTTTCTTTGGACAGTTTATTTTCACAGATTGACATTCAACGGCGACTTTTAATTGGTTTTTTTACTACGAAGGAAAATAATTCAATCTAATCTCAGTGACCACCTACTCCACCGACATACATGCCTCCGCCAGTAGATGTGCATTCATTTACCATTTAATACATACAACTGTGCGATTACATGAGATTTTCTGGGGCAGACATAATGGTACCTTCCCCTATTCAAACACGCAACAGCCCAGAAAATTAAACAGATGGCATTCAATTGCCTTTAACATTATACGGTGTAAAACATGGTAGAGTGCCAGTCATCGGATTGTCTGGTTTCATTATGCATTTTTTTTGTTTTCTACAGCATGTGCAAGTTTGGACGCTGGAGGAGAAAGGCGGATCTACTATTTGTTGGGTGCAATTTCTCAGTGATAGAGCAGATGGGTAATAGCACACAACAATGTTAACTCCATTGTGTTTATAAACACATCATTTTGTTGCTAGAAAATTTGTCCCTGATAACTCAATTCCGAATTTCAGTTTTTTTAATATTTATTTCAACATTATTTTTTATTGCATTTGTAGGGAACTGGACACAAATGAAATCAGAAATTGAAGGTGAGGTTAGTTACCTCACTAAGGCAATGAAAGAAACTTTGAGACTGGTTTCAATGAACCGATTTTTGCATGGTAGAATGCCCGTTGTTGGTTTGTCTGGTTTCAATGAACTGTTGTTCATTTTATTTACATATTCTTGAGTAGACGATGGAGGAGAAAGTGCAATCTAGAATTTGTTGCATGCAGTTTCTCATTGACAATGCAAATGGGTAATGGCACATGGCAATGCTAGCTTTATTGTGTTTATCAACACATCAATTTGTTGCTGGAAAATTTGTCTCTTATAACTCAATTCTAGTTTTGAAAGTTTAATTTTTGTAGTTTGCAATATTTTTTATTACATTTGCAGGGATGTGGATATGAACAAAATCTAGCTTTAAGGTGAGGTTACTTTCCTCACTAAGGCAATGAAAGAAACATTGTATTTGATTAATACTTCTGTCTTTATCAATTATGTTAGTTTTAATTCTATTTGAAGTAAATTGCCACTCAGACTGTAATGTCTATTAGTTTCATTACCTCATGTTACTGTCATGAACAAGAAAATAACATGCAGGAAGAGCATGAGTTCAAAGCACAAACCATTCCTTACTTTGCAATTAACTTCTATAGAGTCTTTACATAACTGAAACAAGTTTCCATATAAGAGCATAGGTCATACATTACTGCAAAACATATTAAAGCCGATATATTTGGTATATGTCAGGAACATCCTTGAACCATATAACTATCAAAAAAATATTGTTGTTCTACGGTCCAAAGACATAGTGTCTTCTACTGCAAAAATCCAGAAAGAGTGTTGATGACTCAATGGTGAAACTAGAAGTGGGCTTGATGCATGTTGATAGTTGTTGGCTCACGTTGACATCCTGCACAACTGTTGTTGAAAATAGATTGGTATTAGGAGAATCATTTACCTCGACTAAAACATTATTGATTGAAACATATTGAGGACAATGGATACCCAACAAATCCCTTAGCAATGGGTGTTGTTCAGGCAAAGAATTAAGTGAAGTGCTCAGTCTCCTCTGCCTTTCCAACTCCCTTTTTGCCTTCTGAAACTCTTTTTCCTTTCTTTCTTGGTCCTTGTGGATCCTTGCTCGCTCTTTCTTTATCTCCCTTTCTTGTCACTGCTTCACCTTTGTTGCTCTTTTGTTTGCTTTAGGAATTCTTTTTCTAACTTTTCCTTATCTTTTCGTTCTCTTTCAACAATTCTCTCTGCTGCTCTCTCTAGCATTTGTTCTCTTTTTCTTTCCTTCAATTCTACAATTTCTTTCTTCCTTTTCTCTTTCTCCATGAGTAACTCCATGTACTGATCAGTAGTGATGAGCTGAGATTCCCTACTCAATCTTACTACAACATCAGAAATTGACCTTGATGACTGCTTGACCCTTTCCATTGGGAGTTTCAAGAATTTAGAAAGAGTCCTTTGATCTTTGTTTCTCTCAAAAGCTTCATCATGAATTTCCCTTATAACCTCCACTTCATTTGTCTCTAGTGTTGCATCATTCTCTTTGTCAACTTGAGTGTTCACATAGTAGTGGACCAATTCAGACTCATTCAGTAGTGCTGGTTCTGAGGGCATAGATAGGCTGACATCTTCATCACTGCAGTTTATGTTGACACCAAGATTAAGAGCAGCTTCTTTCATCCAATCGGGGGCTATCTTGGGTTGGCAAAGTTAATGACTCATCGATTGGCACCCTCCAATTTCAATGGTCGATTGTTGATGAACAGAGGCAACGGGTTAATTTGAATATGTTGATCATCCAATTCTTGATTTGGTTGTGTGTTAAACACAATCTCATCATCTATATTTTCCTTCTCATTACTTGGCACCTCCAAATCAGATCTAGATAGGCTCATCATGTTTTCTGCTGCATAAGATTCATCATGAACAGATGTGTCAAATGCTCTACTAGGTCCCATGTCTTCATCCAAGGCATTTGGATTTAGAGGCCATATCCCTGTTCTCTTGAATCCTGCTTTAATGTTTTCAGGGAAAGGGCCCTTTGGAACGCCTTACTCCCCAATGTAGCTAATTCTGCTCTGTTGACGTCTATCCCATGTTTTTGCAATGTCCATTTGCGCCTCTCCTCTTTGAAGTAAGTTTTGAATGGAGCAAATACACTCACATCCAATGGCTGCAATTTATGAGAAGTGTGTGCTGGTAATGTCAACAAATATATCCCCAAACTCCTTGCCTCTTGTTCCTAAAGCGACATGAGAACCATGACCATCAAATATAAGTAAATTCCTATTGGTTGGAGAGACACCACTAGGTATAGATGTTGCAAAGTGATGTAGCCATTTCATGAACAACTCCTTAGTCATCCATGCATGAGGTTGTGCTGCCATGCAAGCTCCAAGTTCACAACCTACAATGTAATTTTGTAATTGTTTCTTCCCCTTGAAAAGATAGAAACCAGGAATGCTTTTTCCAGCAGCATTCACACAACACAATATGGTAATCCACTCCCTACTCTTTGGGATGATGTATGGGACACTTCTACTACCCCTTCTAGCAAGCACTCTCATACCACAATTCCTTCCTGCTTGTAAACATGTTTCATCACAATTCCATATTCTACTTGGGCCATATGTGTTAGCCTTATAAATATTAGACAAATTCAAGTAAAAAGAATTGACAATTGTGGGCCTTAGACATAATGCTCTATCCCTATCAAGGCCTTCTGTTGTTCTCAATTTGATTTGTGGGTGCCTTTTTTTGAAACCAGCCCACCATGACTTACCAGGCATGCCATCTAGTGAAAGGGTGGACCTAGTTTCACAAATTGAAGCCACATATGCTTTAAGTTGTATGATTTCTACTCCATGACCCAAGTCAGCCATTTCATAACACCATTGCACCAACTCAAGCTCTTCCTCTTGAGTAAGAATTGTCGGTGGCCCCTTTCTCTTGGTGGTGGTGGTACCCATAATCCAAGAAGCAAGTGTGCTTGTTGATAAACCCCACTTAATAGTAGCTGCATTTACAGAGGATCCATTTTCTTCAACATCCTTCATAGCATTCTTCATGGTGGATTCATCCCAATCTCTTCTTATTCTGATTTTTTTGGTCGAAGTCCCTCCCGTAACTTGGACATTTGGAGCTTGAGGTGCTGGGATAGAAATGACATCTTCTTCTGCTTCACTTGGTGGAAATATTGCTCCCCTTTTTTAGAACTTGCAGGCCTTGCTCTCTTAAGTGGTTTTCTCCTCATGATGGAAACTGCAACCTACAAATTTACACGAAGAATTGAGTCAAATCAATGAAACTTATAGAAATAACATTGGAATATAGTATGGTTAACACAATGCAATGGAAATTTGATATTTCAATAATATTCCACCATCTCTTGATTATACGTTCCACTCTACTAGAAAGTAAAACCATTTGATGAAAATGTACATGATCCACTCTATGCTTACTTCAAAGGTGAGAGTTTTCAGGTGATAGTTGAGGTGCAGGCTATAAATGTAGTGTCTTAAATAAGAGCTCAAAAACATGTTTTATTTATAAACATATTTACATTACAGCCCTTTATATACTTCACTTCTACATCTATTAGCATACGAAAAGATGATATTGAGTTTATAATGGTTAGTAGCTTGAATTTTACATTACATAAATCAAACATGCAAGTTATAAATGGTGCTCTGTAAATATCAGTATTCAGGCATGTAGTGGGTTTACTTTCATAATGTTAGTGTCTTTATGTGTGTATTCACACACATACACACACACATACACTGACATTCTCAAAGTAAACCCACTTCATGCCTGAATACTGAGTATACTTTTAGAATGTTTCTGTGTGTATATACAGATTGATAGTGTGTGTATATACATAACTTAAACATAAATATAATAATAACAAAACTTTCAATTTGCAAATTGAAAAATACTTGCAGAAATTTCAGTTCAGCAGCAAATACTTGCAGTGTTGAGTTGAAAAAGTACTTGTAGAGACTTCGGTTCAGCAGCAAATATTTGCAGTGTTGAGTTGAACAATACTTGTAGAGATTTTCATTCAGCAGCAAATTCAAGCAAAGAAATAAAATGTGAAATTTGGATTGATGAAATGAATTTATAAGAAAGTTTGAAGTGTTTTTTTGTGCTTATTTGTGATTGGTTGAGATGGCTAGTTGTGGATTGAATTTTGAGATTTTTGATCCAAGGGTCAAATTGTATTTTGAATCATGAGATTTTAAATCCAACGGCTAAATTTGAATTTGTTTTTTCCATTAAATGCATTATTAATCGCTTCACAGAGCCTTACAAGGGCATGTATTTTTTTGTCAATGTGCAGTTATTACAGCAGTTGGGATGGAAAGTGGCTACAAGGGGGATGCTTGTTTGGGGATATGTATTTGAAAATAATTAATTTATGCTTCTATTGCAGTAGATTTTGTACTTAATATTTAAAAACAAATCTTCTATTTATGTTAATGCAAGTACCTTTGATAAAGATGATTTGATCTTTTCAAACTTGTAAATGGGTTTTTCAATTTTAATAATATCACTAGTGATTGAAATGATGTTGACATGTTGGTTCTACATTTACACCTGATATAAATATGTCTTACATATTTTAGATAACATCTATTCTTTAGTATTTATATTGTTGGAAGTCACTTTTTTAAAATTTGAGATTATATAATGTAACAATAGGGGTCCTCAAGTTGCATAGAAATGGTAAATTTATATATTAACACTAATAACTTTTCATTTGATTTTTGGAATTTTAATTTTCAATTGTTAGGTGCTAAATTCACAACTACCTTCCCGGTATTGGGTAATGCACAGGGACTGGGTCCTCTCCCCTAATAGATGTTTATTTGATAAAAACATGCATTTTGTAGCCAAGGCAAAATGAATGATATACGTCGATTTATATGTACTTACTAAGGAGAGGAGCCATTAGTTGTGCACCCAACTTTAGGGGTGTACAACACACATTTAACTACATCAAATTTTGAAAAAAACCCTTTAATTTTTATTTTTTTCTTAATCTAAATATATTTTTTGAAGATTTTTATTTTATCGAAAGTGGTTTTTAAACGGATTTAAATCAAGTAGTTTTTCATACAAAGGAAAAAAAGGTGGACCATTAGTAGGGCATTATGCCATGCATTTTTTTTCACTTATGTGGCATCATGTGATTGGGTGATTTTTTGATGTGATTTGATGTGACACATTTTATTAGCTACTTTTTTCAAATGTTGAATGACAAATGTACATGTATTAGTCACTCACTTCACAAATACCCTCACCATTACTGGTCCATGCTCCACTATTGGCTCCTCTCCCTTATGTGCGGGCTCGCTAGGGCTTCACCACGAGGTAGAGTTTTCAAAAAAGTTAAAAAAATGTTGGCTTTCTTTGAGTACAAATGTCGGAAGGCACAAGAGTAATTTTTCCTCCATTAAGCCACGATCTTATCGGTCTCAATCTGAGTGAAGTTGTCTTTTCTATTCACTAAAACACGTTGTCAATAGCTAATCCTTTGCATACATTTGTGTGAAATGGCGGTTGAGGTGATGGGCTAACGACGTGATTTATGACAATATCGATCGATCGATCAACACCTCATAAAGTTTGCCGTCCTTTTTACTTTTCTTCACATATACATAGGTGTCGACTCGACTCAAATCTTTTTTTGCATATATCGTGGCATGTCCTTGGGATTATTATATCTAAGTAGGTACTTGTTGTGGCAAATTAGCGGCACCCCTAGATGCAAAATCGGTTTCTAAATTGATGTTTTAGGCATCCAGTGTGATTGCACAACATTGAAACCTCTCTCCAAGTGTGGGACTTGTAAAAATGAGAGAGGAATCTCCAGATTAGAGGCTGGTTCCTCAAAATCCTCTGATTAGATCTATTATTTGCACAACTGCAGAGGTTCAAATCCTAATTTTATCCTAATTTGCAAGGAGACAAGGATAAGAAATGCAAAAATTGAAACTAAACTAATGATGGTGATGCACCAAAGGAGTGGTGAACATTTTTGCTCATGCAAATAGACACAAATCAGAAATTGCAACATAAAACATCATGCACAGGTTGATAAGTTGTAATCAAAGGTTTGAAATGAAACAAACAACACATACAAAGGACTGAAAGCATTCACAGAGCCTGTATTGTGATTTTCAACATCAAAATCCTTGCATTCCAACACCAAAGAGGCGTAAAAGCTGTTCAATCCACGAAAAGGTCTCGATCCTTGAAAAAAATCCCTTCTTTGAAGGTGAAAACAGAAGCTTGCTATGCAAAAAAGTGTTCCCAATTTGAAAAATGAGCCAAATCTGGCTTTTACAGTGCATGGGTCGAGCCCAGGAGAGAGAAAATGTGAAAAAATGTGGGAGTCATTCCTCATTGACCAAAATGAATTAAAAACAGCATGGAGGCCCTTACAAACCCATGCCCCGACATTTTTACCATCGGAGAAGAATGCAACCCATTTTGCATTAAAATTGGTTGTTGAAACATCAGTTCTGTCCATGGGTGCATACCAGAAGCGTTTTTGATTTTCTCTCTCCAAACTGAACCAAAATTCAAAATTGACCACGGAATCATGTAGAGAATTTTACCAACTTTCCATTGATATAAAGAACGCGTAAAAATCCGAGCTCTGGATCGAAAGTTATGTCCGTTTGAAGATTTAGGGCAAAATAGGGCCAAATCGGGGCTTTGATATTTTTGGCCTGGACACGTGGCGAGTTCTGATTGGCTGCGGGCCTTCTAGGGGAAAATTTCCCACAAAAACTCCGCCGAGCCATAACTTGAAAAATATGAGGAGTTAGGAGGGAAACTTTACCTTTCTGGAAAGCTGAGAAAGAGCTCTATCCAATGGTGTCATTTCCAGAAGGTTTTGAGTGCCTGAAAAGTAAAAAAGTTATGACTGAGGCACAATAGAAGGAATGAATGAAAGGGAGTTAGCCACAAAATGAGCGGGGGCATTTGGATAACAATTTTGGCGACTCGGAGGGTCATCTACTGCTGGATGAATGATCGGTAGCTCAAGCAATCCATTGGGCATGGAGTCATGAGTAGTAGCTCGAAAATTGATCGAATTTTGAAAACTTCCCTCTGAACCGCTTGAATCCCACTTTGGACATGGAGTTGTTCTCACCAAAATTCCACCAAAACGAATCATGTGCAAGAGCGAATCCAAAGTAGCACCAAAAACTATGTACAAACTGAAAATCATACATGCTCCAAATGGAACATGCAGAGTGTGCACAAGCACTTCTTCTACTCGAAAGCAAACCTACCTACTCTACTCTAACTTTGGAACCAAAGGTGAGCTAAACGAACCTGGCCAGTTTGGTTGTGCAAAATAGTTCCTTTCTTCAAAATTGGCAGCCATGCAAATGATTTGGAGCTGAGTATGGCTGATTGGATGAGTGGAAAATCAACAAGAAGTTGGTCTTCTACCCAAATTAGCAAGTGTCAACTAAAAACAAATCCAATACCTCTTTTAGTTGCTCTGCATTTGGATTGGAGAGGTATGACCGCTGATCCTTGGTTCTTTGTAGCTCATCCTCATGCTTAGAAGCAAGCATGACTGGTTGTGACTTCTCCTTTGGCTCCAATAAAGCCAAATACCTGATTGGGCAAGGTCTAATCCGTTGAGTATGCCCATAATTCTGATTTTCAACTCCAAGAATGGAGTTCTCTTGTAGACCTTGAATGGATGGTGTGGAAGCAATGGTAGAACCCTTCTGCCCTTTCTCTTCCTCCAATGAAGGACATGAAAGATTAAAATCTTCCAATCTTGGTTCCAAAGAGCTTATATAAGATGCAGGCTGCTGCAAATGAATACTCTCCTCCATGACAAGGGCTCTTGTGTTTGGAAGATGGATGATGAAAGAGAGAATGTTGGAAACTCAACCGGTTCTTCTTCATCAAAACACTCCTCCAAATCGACAGTAAACCGCCTCATTGTTGTCTTGCTGCAAATGTTCAACCTTTCCCATGGCGTTCTCTTGATCTACAACTTGATCACCATGGTTTCTTTCATCCTCCAAAGATTGAGGTTGAGGGGTCAAACTCTTCTTCATACTAGAACTTGAGAGAGATGAAGTAGAGAGAAGAACTCGAAGGTTCTTCTATAACTTTGCTTTGTGCTCAAACCCTTTGGATCTGCACTTTTCTCCCCACACCTGGAATGTGCTCCTCTTCTTTTGGATTTGGAGCAGCTTCCCCTTCCTCTTGCTGTCCCTCATGATGCTTTTACAATTTGAATTGGATCAGCATTTCCTTCAAATAGAATGCCAACATGGACACTATATTCGAACAAATTGATTGCTGATCTGCAACTCCTTTTTGCTCTTCTTCTGCTGCAACAAAATCAGTCCTGACCACCATTTTTTCTTTAACTCCAACTTCTTCTGAAGGCTTCATCAAAGCAAAGGGATCTTCTTCATCCCAAATTTAAGAGCCCAACTCTTCAAAATTTGAATTTCTTCATCCTTGTTTGGCTTCTCTTTTTTTGTCCTTCATGACCGATTTTTGTAATTTTTGTGGTGGTGGAGGAGGTAAAACCTCTTGTTTCTTTGGAGGGAATGGCTGTTTGGAAGGGAAAGGACAGAAGAATTGAGATGGGGTGGAAGACTAGGGAATGGAGAAATGGATTCAACACTTGGGACAGCAGATGGAGAGTTTAAAACTTGACACTGCTTTGAGATAAAACAGATTGGGAAAGAGGAAAAGAAAAGGCATGAGATGGTGTGTTTACCCGTTGACAAGGTTGCTTTGAATACTCCTCTCATACACCTCTATTCCTTCAATCCACTTTGCAAGCAATGGCAGCGTTGCAATCATGAAGTCAAGCTTCTCTTCGGGTTGTAATGCCTTGGAAAGGTCCCACCCATGGATAGGTGCTCTACAACCGATTCTAAATGCTTTCATTTGTGCTTGAACCTGGGATTGCTCCATGTTTACCTCCATCTTTTGGATTTTCTCCAACAGACCAGCATCTTGCATCTAATTTTCTTCATTTTATGCACACCCTTGCTCTTGGAAGCTCCATAGCCAAACTAATTTTGCAATTGCTGCTCATATGGGTATGTATGTTGATTTTGAATTTGTTCAAACTGCTGATTTGGAGGATTTAAAAATATGTTGGAGGTGGGAAACATTGCTTTGCTTGTTGTAAATGTGAGTTCCATGATGGAAATGAAGTCATGATTGCACAACTTCATGGAATGGAAAAGAATGAAAGAGATGGAAAGAATAATGGATGGAAATGGATGAAAAACAAGTCTGCAACTTCAGAAATGGGTTACTGATCAGATGGAGTCACCAGATGTGTTTGCAAGTGCCTCCAAAGGCTGAAATCTTCACAGGAACACACCAACCTGCAAAAGATGAAGTGGAAGACCTCTAAGGTCCCACCGGTATGCCAAAACTGTTGTGGCAAATCAGCAGCACCCCTGGATGCAAATCAGGTTTCTAAATTGATGTTTTAGGCATCCAGTGTGATTGCACAACATTGAAACCTCTCTCCAAGTGTGGGACTTGTAAAAATGAGAGAGGAATCTCCATATTAGAGGCTGGTTCCTCAAACTCCTCTGATTAGATCTATTATTTGCACAACTGCAGAGGTTCAAATCCTAATTTTATCCTAATTTGCAAGGAGACAGGGATAAGAAATGTAAAAATTGAAACTAAACTAATGATGGTGATGCACCAAAGGAGTGGTGAACATTTTTGCTCATGCAAATAGACACAAATCAGAAATTGCAACATAAAACATCATGCACAGGTTGATAAGCTGTAATCAAAGGTTTGAAATGAAACAAACAACACATACAAAGGACTGAAAGCATTCACAGAGCCTGTATTGTGATTTTCAACATCAAAATCCTTGCATTCCAACACCAAAGAGGCAGAAAACTGTTACAATCCCTAAAAAGGTCTGATCCTTGCAAAAAATCCCTTGCTGAAGGTGAAAAAATAAGCTTGCTATACAAAAAAGTGTTCCCAATTTGAAAAATGAGCCAAATCTGGCTTTTACAGTGCATGGGTCGAGCCCAGGAGAGAGAAAACGTGAAAAAACGTGGGAGCCATTCCTCATTGACCAAAATGCATTAAAAACAGCATGGAGGTCCTTACAAACCCATGCCCTGACATTTTTGACCATACTGGAGAAGAATGCGACCCATTTTGCATTAAAATTGGTTGTTGAAACGTCAGTTCTGTCCATGGGTGCATACCAGAAGCGTTTTTGATTTTCTCTCTCCAAACTGAACCAAAATTCAAAATTGACCACGGAATCATGTAGAGAATTTTACCAGCTTTCCATTGATATAAAGAACGCAAAAATCCGAGCTTTGGATCGAAAGTTATGGCCGTTTGAAGATTTAGGGCAAAATAGGGCCAAATCGGATCGCTTTGATATTTTTGGCCTGGACACGTGGCGAGAACTGATTGGCTGCGGGCCTTCTAGGGGAAAATTTCCCACAAAAACTCCGCCGAGCCATAACTTGAAAAATATGAGGAGTTAAGAGGGAAACTTTACCTTTCTGGAAAGCTGAGAAAGAGCTCTATCCAATGGTGTCATTTCCAGAAGGTTTTGAGTGCCTGAAAAGTAAAAAAATTATGACTGAGGCACAATAGAAGGAATGAATGAAAGGGAGTTAGCCACAAAATGAGCGGGGGGACATTTGGATAACATGTACTAACAACGTTTGAGCCGGTAAGAATTTCACCCGCGAATACCTAGGTAGCTATGGCCCAACATAAGATCGGTGCATTGGATTAGAAAGGCGTACTCCGATTAGGTGTACCTAAGGCTCCAACGTGGCAAATGTTGGCATGAAGAGAATGGCTGAGCTGGGCGTCTCATTGGCATGAGATGGATGGGAGTGTTCTAAAACATCTTCTCCTCGCCCTCAAAACATCTGGTAAAAATTACAGGAAATTTTGGCCTTGCTCCATGTTAGCGTGACTATGGAATTTGTCTTTACACCCGCCAATAATATGCTTGAAATTTTGTAAAACCTTTTCAACGAAATCTGTTTTATGAATATCCTACAATCATCCACGACTAGAACACATTAAAAACTACGGATCTGGCTGAACAAATCTGATGCGGATAATTATAGAGGTAAGAATGTATAAGGTGAAGGGGGTGTGTTATGTGCTATCATTGATAAATGTCTTTATCAACTATCCCTCTATACACAATAATACGGTGAGATTGAGATTGACTACAAAGGACAGGGAAAGATACAAAGAAATGTTTAGATATGCAATGCAATGTAAGTATAATTACCCTTCCCAAACCCTAGGTACCTTATCCTTTCAAGACACGATAACTCTCTCGCGACAAATGCCCGCCACCTACCGGTGCCATCGCGATTCGCGAGACAATGCTTCCATTAAATTACTTTCTTAAATTTGATGTTAGTACTTGCATCATTTATTGCTTTGGCTTTCAAGTTTGAACATCCGACATCGTCCCCAAGTTACCCCGCATGCATGTCACCTGCTTTGAGAATTGAGAATTAATTAGGCAGCTTTTTCGCAATCGGGATGACAAATATTCATCTACCTAGTCTTTCAAGTTTGAACACTTTGCATGTTTCATTCTCATCGCACCCAGATTGCTTTTGCCTTTCACGCTACATTTGGTTTCAAGAATACAACTTTTGCATATTCTTGTAATCACTATATGTACTTAGCAATCTTGGTGGCAGAAGCCTCTCACACTTCACTCCGTGTATGTTTTCATCCTTGTGTATGTTTATCTCTCACATTTGTGTATATACGTGTTTTCTCCCACATCTTAACACCACAATCCCATCACTCGTATTATTTGGTTACTTATGTGTAGTATTTTGTTTTAGCGCTTAATTACGATGTAGTTCATTTAAAAATCAAGTCTATAGTTTGTGTTTATTATTTTTGGTTGCATAATCAAGTCCAGTTTTGTTATATTTCCATTTAGGTAAATACTCATTTGCTTTAAATTCTAAATCAACATCATTTAGTTTTTAGCATGGGTAATAGTTTGAGTATTTTTGTTGTATCATAATTAAATAGTTAATTTTTCATTTGGATTTTTTTATTTAAGTCGATACTATTTTTACATGTTTTGTTTAAGAGTCACTGGTCGACAAATAGTCGTATTGTCAAGAGTAAAATTTTGTCTAGTCATCAAAATCAATGTCAAAAATTCAAGTCGTCATTTTGTGTAAATATGTTATTGTGAGTCGGGACCCCACGACAAGGTTTTCCGTGCGAAACCCTTTTTGTTATGCTTGATAGACTCATATCCTAATAAGACACAATGTCAAAAGTCTAGATATGTGGGATACGAGTCCATAATATTGGTTAGTACATTCGTGCAACTTAGCTTCTTGTGCCCAAACATCTTATCCCTTTCAATACCACCTACCAACATCGTGTACGTAAACTAAACTACTCACATGCTCCAAACGAGATTAAACACCCTCTCGTCAACAAAAACAATTTTGCGGCTAGATCGCTTGCTTATGCGGTAGAGATTTTGTAGGCGGAAACAAAAAAAATTAAAAGTAAACACCAAAGCTCTCACCCTTCCGGCGCGACAACAATAATTTCGTGGTGACCAACTCAGATCATGCATGAAACGCTTTTTAACCGACACTATGTATGAGCCTTTTTCTGTTGTTTTCGTTTTGTTTGAAACTGACCAATAATTTACACTACCGACACTATACATAATTATATTAATATTATAATTATAATTATAATATTTATTAAAATTATAATATATTGTAAATAATATAATAATAATAATAATGTATCAACCTGAATTGAAGTTTTGTATTCAATTTTCTTCAAAAAAAATTAAGGGACTTAATTGTGTATCCCGATTTGATGTGATGTTCTTGTTGAAGCCCATTTAGCTCACACTAGAATAACCCTAGATCATCCATATTATTTGCCGATTCTTTAAAGTTGTGTGCATTGATTTTTGAAATTTTTGTGTCTTTTAGGCTATTGAAGTTTATTACTACCTTGAAGGAGATTATACTATAGTCTTTAAATTGTATTTTTGGTTTAATGTATTTGTTTTTCTTACTAGCACTTTTATTTGGAATATGTGTTTTCTTTTATGCAAAGTCTAATTAACATGTGATCTTACTTTTACTAAGTTCTAGCTTCAATTGTGCAGTTGCAATTCCGTTTGTTTGAGTACTATGTGTGTGTATTTCAATTTCAATTAGAATTGTAGCTTTTAGACTTCCTTTCATTGCATAGACAAATTCCGTAGATTTACATTAGCTTTCCGTAGATTAGTAATCTCGTGTCGGCGTAAACTCCATGGTTTCATTGAATGATGGAAATTTTCTTGATTCATCATGCTCTTCAAATGAGCAACATTTTTCTTTTCTAGTCTTCATCCTTGCTTCACTATACTTGCAAATGGAACAAACATATTAGAGGAAAACACTTCTTCTTCGCACTCTTCATTGCATTCCTTTGCATAGTTCTTATCTTTTGCATTCTCATAAGATTCATTATCATTTTCTTCATTCACTTGACTCGGTGCTTCCTCCTCTTTTTTTGGATTCAAAACACCATTTCCTCCATCTTTATCCATGCCAAGACCAATTCTTGACTTCTTTCCATTTTCAAGCACCTCCATCCCAATAACATTATGGTTTTCATTCTTCATGCTAAGGTTTTCCTTTGTCTCCTCAATCTGCCCTTGTTCTTGATTTGTAATCTCTAGAAATGTAAAGGTTTCTTTTTTGTTCTATACCCTCACTCAAATCTGAATTTGTTTATTAGTTGAAATTCCTCTATGTTTATTAGTTGTTTCTCAATGAAAGGAAAGAAGTTTCATTAACTGTCATCTAATCCATGTTTCTCTTTGGCTCCGAGAACTTAATTCTTGATTGCAAGTGGTTTCTTATTCCATATTTTGTGATTTGTCACCTTGTCACCTATCATGTAATTGTTCTTATATGCCTTTACTTCTTTGTTTTCTTCAAGTTTCCTTCTTCCTAAATACATTCTTAAGTCAAATATGTCACCCATTTATTTTCTTTTGTGTAGTTTACCTGCGTTAGCATATTGAAAACTTCGTCATCACAACCGAAGAATTTCTCCTCGTTTATGTTTAGTCCATGCTTCCATAGCTCATCACTCATTTGTTCTAGGTTGTGTTCTCATTCCTTGGTTATTGTTATACTAGTTTTTTTGCATTGTGAAGGTGTTAAGAACCTTCTACCTTTCCCATATTGGTTCTCATGACCCCTTAAAGTATGTACCTGTAATTTTATTTCATATTCCCTAGAAATATTGTCTTCTTGCTTCCTAAGACTCATTAATTTATCATTTATCTTGAATGATCATTATTTTAAGATTCTTTTTGCTTTATCAATCACTTGATTATCATGAAGAGCAAAAGGAAAATTGTATGATAGCCAAGCCATACCTTCAAATTGGTTACTTAACCCGAGTACTTGTGGGCTCCTATCCATCATGACTGTCATGAAATGAAGAAAAACTAAAAATTGTTCCTTTGTCATCATTGTTCCACTTTTCATGATAACTTGGGAGTTCTTCTCCATTCCTTCTTCCTTTTAGTCTGAAATAACATTATCTTCTTGCGGTTATCAACTTATCTTCATTAGATTCTTCTTTTTCTTCAAGCACCATTCCTATAAATTCATCATTCGCATGACATCTTAGAATGAACACTTGTGTTTGGACACCTCCTATCTTCTTGCTTGCTTTCTTCAAGTGTTTCATACTTCTTCTTATGTTTCTTTATTCTTTTCCAGCCCTTCAAAGCTTCTTCATGCTGAAGGATGATCCTTGAAAGGATCTTTAATTATCTTTTAAGTATTTAATATCAGTCTTGTACTTCTCCCCTTAAAAATCTCCGTTCAACTTTCCAATAGCTTCTTTTTGGTGTCTTCGTCTTCGTCTCTTTATTTTATACGTTTGCGCAGACATTTTTCAGCGTGTCCAACAAGCACATGCAGGGGGATAGATATAGGGGTTGAAGAATTGAGGAGCTTACCTGAGTCAGGCCACTAGAGGATCATCTCCCCCATCTAATGACATTTCCTTTCCTTGCAATTTCATATGGGCTACCAACAAAGGATTGCACAAGGATTTACGATGTGAGTGGATTTATTAGCTTCCAAAATTTGACTATGCCAAGTGCCAAGTGGGGTTTCAAACAGAGAGGGAAATTCGAGGATAGCTGATGCTTCATCCACAGTACCAGAACGTGGTGGGACCACCAGATGCCTAAATTTCTCCGCCTTCGACTACCTCGCAGCCATTATCTGCACACCACATTATTAAATAAATTATTGGTAGAGGGAAACCTTTAATGTTTTAGAACATTGATATGTTTAAATACGATATTACCTGATTTGTAATTTGGGGTGATGGAATAACTGACAAGGAATTATGCCACTGAAATTATTGTTCTATATAAATCTGAGACGATTACAAAAGTATCATTTATTGTTTAATTAACTAGGAGGTTACGAGTGATTTTGTAAAACAACTGATAATTTCATAAAGCAATGGGAGGAGGACGTACGCTCTAAGAGTTTTGCAACTCAAATAGCCACTTAAACTGTTGCTTTGTAAATTCCTACAAGGCTCAGCCATTGTCATGTTTCTGAAGCATCAATTTCTAGTGCTATTTAAAAAATAGCTTTTACAAGATTACACTTATAGAGTGTCCAACTTATATAAATTGGACAAATTTGACAAAGCTCGAGTCAGATGATTCTTGTCTAGCGTCATGTTCTCCAATATGACTACCGAACACTAAAACATTACTAAAAAATTGAAATGCAAGAATATCCATTACATGTATTAGAGCTAAGTATTATTATAATATTAATGCCAGAAAGAAATTATGTATTAGTCTCATAAACCATATTTGTAAAGTATCATCAATATATATATATAGAGAGAGAGAGATATATATATCAAAATCATATATGGTTAAAATTATAAAATGCAGCTTACAACCATTAATTTGGAGGTTTGACACCCACCCCCACCCCCCGGCCAACTACCAAGTCCAAACCGGTTCGAGAGCGTCCTTGAATGGGTGTCTTGTGGTTTGTGTGAGGGGTCGGGCCTCCCTCGGGACCGGGGTGGTAAGCAAAAGTAAGCAAGTAATTTAATGGAAGCGTTGAGTCAAATCACGAACATCTCGTGATAGGACCTTGGCGTGAGATCATATGTTGCATGTTGGCGAGGACAAAATTGATCCATAAATAATAAATATTAAAGAGTGGCACCGGCGTCCTGGCTCCACTTCTGTGGTGAATTTATTACTAGCAATTGCACCGCAAAGGTGCAATGGAGACACCGATAGGGGAAGTAATGAAAGGTACAAAACATTAAAGCTCCTGGAGAGAACAAATTAGAAGTATGTAAAAGAAGATGAAAAATTGAATAGTGGAAGAACATGAGAGGAGAAGAGGAGGGAAGAAGAATGTGTGTGGAGTGAGATAATATGGTGTAAACTTTGTAAGGAGCTTTGCGAAGAAGTAGTCTTTGTTCTTCTAATTTGTGAAGGTGCACATATGTGCCAGTGCTATCTTTGAGTACCTATCAAAAGAAAATGTTGGGGAGATATGAAGGTTTTGAAGGCATCATAATTGTGAAATATCTGTGAATGTAAGGCCCCACGTTCGGTATCTCCAATGTCAATAGTATTTATGTCTAAAGGCCTTGAGATTTATGTATTGTGAGGGTCGAAGCCATCTTAAGTGGGATTTTCGTTCGAGACCCTTGATAAATGGGTGTGACAGAATGTGCAAAGGATTTTGAGGGTCACATGCAGTACGATGTATCTTTCGAACTTAATGACAACAAAAGAAGGTAGATCTGGTGGACTTGAATTTGCATTGTAGATGATGGATACCGAAATCCCAATGGAACCATTGACAAGGCTTGCCTCAACCCAGAGGTTAGATGTTAGCATAACCTTTTGCCCAATACAGAGTAGAAGTTTACATTGCAATTGGTTATCATTAGGCTCACACGAATGTGATTGTCTTCTACATTGTGCATTACAACGTGAGATGGGGACAATTATAGAGCGTAACATTAATTTGTTGTGATGGTCGAAAAGCTCATTAATTTAAAACAAATGGGGTGTTGTTTGGAATTACTTTATTTCTTGAGGAGACAAAAAACTATATGTGCGTGTCACGAGTGTTTCCCAATTGTGAAAATGTGGCTCTACATTTTGAAGGTTATGTAGAACTTGTCGAAAAGATGTCCGAGAAGGGTCGTAACCTTATTGTCGAAAGATAGTCCGAAAGTGATTGTTGTGTTGAATTATTTCCAAAGGATTGTGTCATATGAATGCACAATATACATGGGCATATCCTTCACATAAGGGAGTTGACCGAGGTCCCCAAATAGAATGATAGACCTCTCGCCAAAGGTTATATTTTTATCGCGAAAAAAGCCTCACAAAGCTGGAGATCAACGAGGGAAAGCAATTTTGGACCTATAAAGCTCATTTCATCGATAAGAACATTGTGAGTATATTTGAGAGAGTCTTCGAAAGTCATCAATGACCGTCCTATATAGATCTATGTCGGATCTGGTGTGGTTTATCCCCTCGCCTATCGGGCCGCCCTATATATGCGAGAAAGGGTGGGTGGGCTGTGGGCCCCTTCCCTATATATACGACAGGGGTTCGGCCCGCGTGATCGTGACAGATTCATCACTACCCCCCCTCTCTATCTATATCTGGCCCCGCCCCGATCGGCCCCTATCTATGGTATGCGCCCCCGGCGCCCGCCCCTGAACTATCTATGGACCTCCGCCTCCCCTATCTCCCCTCTATTCTATGGAGGGGGGGGCCTATGCCTATGCCTATTAATACAGGGCAGGGCAGGGCAGGGCAGGGCAGGGCAGGGGGCGGCTATATGCTACCCTCGGAGGAGATCAAGTTGGAAATGGATAACGAGGCCAACAGCCCTATATATCTCTCTGGGCTGGGGGCCCTATATCTATATAACCGGAGCGCCACGATCGATCACCATTCTACCAACCATGAATCCTGTCTTATTCCACCTGGCATGATCGGGGAAAACGGGTTCGAATATCTATATAGAGAGGGGGGATCGAGAGAATAGAATATATAGAAAGGGGGTTGAATATCTATATAGAGAGGGGGATCGAGAGAATAGAATATATAGAAAGGGGGTTGAATATCTATATAGAGAGAGAGGGGGGATCTCACCCGCCATCTCTATTCTATCTGGGTGAGGGGGGGCCCTCTCTATATATATGGTATATGGGCGGGGGATAGAGGGGAGGGGAGAGTGCCCCCACCCCATATAGAGAACTAGATAGGGGGTGATGGCCTATATATCCATCTGGCAATCGAGTGCCCCCCATCTCCCCATATAGAGAGAGGGGGGCCGGCTGTCGGCAACAATCGAATCGAATATGAATATATATATCTATATATATATATAGGGGGCTGTCGACTCGGGCGCCGGTGGTTCGGATTCCCGTTTCCGAGTCGGACTCCGGGCTCTAGCTAGTAATGCGGAGTGGGCCCTATATCTAGATTCATAGCTAGTACAGGGGAGTTGGGAGTTGCGCCTCGTGCCTCTATGAGTAGAACCGCCTATAGACGATAGACTCTATGGAGTTTCCTAATCCATAGATATAGATAGTCTCATATCATATCAGTGATACGACTAGACTCTTGCATCAGTGACTAGACCGGCCCCAGATATATAGAGAATTCTCTACGATCATATCAGTGATACGACCGGACCCCAGACCATTCTCTAGAATTCTATAATTCATACGTGATACGACTGAGATCTCTCTATATGCGGTTATCGGACCGAACGGGACGCCCGAATCTGACCGGGTTATCGGACAGGGTTATCGGATCAAACGGCCAAACGTTAATGGGTGGGTGGGCTGGCCTCTACTTTATAGATTCGCCAGATATAGATAGGGGGCCGTGCACCATGCACCATGCACCCACCCCCCGATGGGATGAGATGGGATGGGCAATACCAACATTCCGGCTGCACGATCTATCAATACAATGCCGATATCGATCAATACGATACCAATGTTGATACCCCATATCTCCCTTCTCTGGGTATACTCTATATGCTCCCCGCTTGTCAAATGGTCCGCATTCCGCATAGTCGATCAGGGCTGCCCCTCTATTCTATATGGATGGATGCCGCCTCCTCTCCTCCATTGGGTAGTTATAGATCAGGGCTGCCCCTCTATTCTCTATATGCCGGGCAACCGGATGGCAGAGCACAACTATATATATAGAACTGTCATCGCCAGGTCTACATACGAGTATGATTAGCCGGGGCTCCCGGTCGGCCAGATTCTACCAGCAGATTGATTACCAGATCCACCCCCTTCACGGAATACTCCCTCCCCAGATCTGCGCAGTTATAAGTTCTATATATAGGGTGGGGTGGGCAGCGACTGGTCGTCAATGACTAACACCCGAGGGCGGATGAAATCCGGATTGCAGCGATCCGGCGGATGAGATCCGGATTGCAGCGATCCGGGTTGCCGTAATGTCGTGAGTGAGTGATATAGATCCGGGATCCGGACGCGCCGGATGAGGCGTTTCCATAAGCCTATAGATTGGGATCCGCGCCCCTATCTATATATGGCATGACGATGAACCGTTGAGATCAGTATGGCAGTTGATCAGGCTGATCCCCACCTCATATATGACGGGCCCCAGGCCCTCTCGAACTGGGATCCTTCCTTGACCTAATATATATATAGATAGGGGCCCCCTATAGATCTCTATATGATCCTTGATCCGGATCATAGGGAGCGATGAACTATGATCCTTTGATCCTTGATTGATCGCGACGAACTCTGATCCGCCCGGGGCGATCCCAGCGAACTATGATCGAACGCTAGCTCAGTTCATCACAGTTGGTAAGGTAAAGCGTAACAGCAGGCCTATCTCCTCTCCGATCTATCCTCGCATCGCCGGAACAGAAGAGCACCTTCTATATCTAGAGGCCCGCCTATAGTTCTATGGGGGGGCCACCTCTCCCTGCCCCCTTCGCTTGGAACACGGCGCGTGAGGAACGGGAACAAACCAGACGGAGAAGGGGGAAGGAACTCTACTCCCTATCTCTATATGGGGCCTATCGGACCTATCTCTATATGGCAGATAGGCCCCGCCCCCCCTCGGGCCCTCTATAGATCTATATGGGGTGGGCGAGATCTATAGGGAGGGGGGGGCTCCTATATCTAGATAGAGACTCGGGGTATATATACAGATAGGGCCCCGCCCCTATACTATATATATCTATCGTCGAGATCTCCGTAGAGACTTTACTGTAACCGAATGGTTGTATCACCATCTATTATATACTATGGTGATGGCCTAATATCTATATCGGACGGATCAGTGTAGCTCGACCCCCCCACCCCAATAGATATAGGTTGAGTATAGGAGTATAGATAGGCCCCCTCTGCCCTCTGCCCTCTATACGATATATAGATATAGATAGATGGGCCCTATCTATATATCTTATCTCCCTATCTATCTCTATGCCGAGGTATGGTCGGCCTATATAGAGATATGGCTAGTCGCTAGTCGGCCTATATAGAGATATGGCCGAGGTATGGTCGGAGAGGCCCTATCTATATATCTCCCTATCTCTCTATATGGGATTCCCAGGCCCTATCTATATATAGGGATTCTAGTCGTAGCCATGTGGGGATCTAGCCCTAGGTAGGCACTCGACCCCCTATCTCTATATGGACTCGATATCAACCACTCGGTACTCGATCGAGAGGTTGTAGGCCCTATAGATCTATATGGGTGCCACCCAACTCTATATTAGATAGGTAGGTTGGCACTCGACCTTCACTCTCATTCACTGAATACTGAATCAAGGATCTATAAGGAATACAAAGGTGGCCCTATGGGCGACCGCCAAAAAAACTCTGTGAGGGAGCGATCCTCAAGCGAGCGATGTGAGCGAGCGATCCCGAGCGTAGCGAGGCATTCAAGTGAGCGCCAAAAAAACTCTATATTGTGAGCGAGCGATAGATCCTCGCCCCCACATCTCTCTATAGGGGTATCCGGCAGAGAGCCTATCTATCTATATGGAGGTTGGGGTATGGGCCCATATAGAGATTAGAGAGGGCCAGATATCTATATAGGGGTATGGCCGCATAGCATAGCAGATTGATTAGTGAGTGAATTGGTTGTGAGTGAATTCTAGATGGTTCCGGAAGCACCCCCGCAGCATCTTTACTCATATACACGAATGTCTCCACTAACGGTACCTAGCCCGATCTCGGAGCTATTCTCCACTACCTATCGCTAACTGGGGTAACCACTTCCCCACCAACGGGGAACTCCAGTTAGATGTTATATAGAATCTACATAGGGCGCCAGTTCTATTTCTATATATAGGGCCCGATCGGACATGGATCCGGCCGGCTAACCGCATGGAGAATCCGAACCCCCGCCAGAGATAGGCGATTCGAATGAGAACCTTCGAGCCATCTTGACATGAGGGTGAGGGAGGGCATTGATGAGTAGAGGGTCGAACCCCGATCCTGATTATGAGGAGGCCTATATAGAGATCTGGGAGCCCTATCCCCCTATCTAAATCTCTAGTTCGGGGTGGGGGGGAGTCTAGATAGGGGCCCTTGGCCCGGGAGTAGGAGTAAGGGCCATACATCTATAGAGGCCCTCGGCCCGGGAGTAAGGTCTAGTGGGATTGGCAGATCTAGTGGTATGGACTATTGAATGGAGTCTAGATAGGGTCGGCCCGCCCCTATGAATGGAGAATTGGTATTTGGAGACTTGCATGAATTGTAGTAGTTGAAATGTTGAATGCTGCAACACTGGTGGGTGCGATAAGTATAATGGAGGACCTATTTTCATTGTTACGAGCTGCGAAACTTGTCCTTAATTCATTGATGAGGAAGGATTTACATGTTCTAGTCGTCCATTGAATAATAAGCTTAAGAGGAGGGAGTGTATCTCGGTGTGCGTTATGATATAATTAAATGGTATGGAAAGCAAACTTTTGTTCTGGTGAGAAGCAAGCATACATTGATGAGGAAGATTGTTAGGTATACATGAAGATGGTTATCCCCTTGTTAACTTCAATGAAAGAGTTTGCTATCTATGTCAGGGTTACAGAAATGTTGCGTGTATTCCAATCAAAGTGGATATCAAAGTCACAATGTCCGAGCATGAATAGTTCATTAATTTGTATATTAATGATTTCCCACTCATTGAATGAGATGGGGCCATGTGTTGGAGTTTCATTTCGGGATGAATAAGAATCAAATGTTTCATTTTCTTGGGAGGCGCCCGGAAGGACATGCGATGGATGGTAGGAGGGTTACATAGTCTCCCAATTACCAACAATTTCATTATTTGTGAGTCCAATATCACAATCAATGCTGTGAAATGGCTTGTATAACAGGGGTTTGCTCCAACAAAAATATCCAAAAGAAAAAGAATCCTTTGAAAGAATTTTATAGAACCCGGATGCGACACGTACGGTACTTGTTTGTTTGTCGCAATCTCCACTTTTCTCCAATACATTGTTCATTATAAGACCAAGTGCGAGCTTCCTCAATGAGGGATATGTTTTCTAGTGTGATGGGGCGCTTCTTATATGCATCAAAGAATGCCAATGATTCTCTTGGATCATTTTCATCAACCGCAAGATGCTGAAATTTTTTCTTCCTACATTCAAGGATACAAATTGTTGGTTGCTCTACGCATCTTCTGCATTTCCATGTAATTCATTAGGGATTTTGGTCTAATTTTATAATCTTAATTTCTGTTATAGATTAATTTAATTCAATCCTTTTTCTTTCAAGAATACAAATTGTTGGTTGTTGTACGCGTCCCTTGCATTTCCATGTAATTCATTAAGAATTTTGATCTAATTTTATAATCTTAATTTTGATATATAGTAATTTAATTCAACTTTCTTTCTTCTAAACCTTTATTTCGTCTAAAACTTTATTTCCAGTGGTCTTTGTATATGTGCTGCCATTATTTTATTAAAATCTTAATTTCAGGGAAAATACTTGAAAGAAACATTGTTAGACAAACTTGGTAATAATTGTAGCTCAAATAATTGTTTATTATTTTTACTTCGGAACCAATTAATGAAAAAGAGTGCACATTCTATATGTGAACAATATAAATAGATGTTTATTTGATAAAAACATGCATTTTGTAGCCAAGGCAAAATGAATGATAGTTTTGGTCGTCGCTCAAGAATTAATTACGTCGATTTATATGTACTTACTGTGTGCAGGCTCGCTAGTGCTTCACCGCGAGGCAGAGTTTTCAAAAAGTTAAAAATGTGTTGGCTTTGCTGAGTACAAATGCAGGAAGGCACAAGAGTAATTTTTCCTCCATTAAGCCACAGTCTTATCAGTCTCAATCTAAGCGAAGTTGTCTTTTCTATTCTCTAAAACACGTTGTCAATAGCTAATCCTTTGCATACATTTGTGTGAAATGGCAGTTGAGGTGATGGGCTGACGACTGTGATTTATGACAATATCTGATCGACTGATCAACACCTCATAAAGTTTGCCGTCCTTTTTACTTTTCTTCACATATAGGTACATAGGTGTCGAAATCTCTTTTTGCGTATATCGTGGCATGTCCTTGGGATTATTATATCCAATTAGGTACTAACAACGTTTGAGCCGGTAAGAATTTGACCCGCGAATACCTAGGTAGCTATGGCCCAACGTAAGATCTGGTGCATTGGATTAGAAAGGCGTACTCCGATTAGGTGTACCTAAGGCTCCAACGTGGCAAATGTTGGCAGAAGAGAATGGCTGAGCTGGGCGTCTCATTGACATGAGATGGATGGGAGTGTTCTAAAACATCTTCTCCTCGCCCTCAAAACATCTGGTAAAAATTACTGTAAATTTTTGCCTTGTTCCATGTTGGCAGCGACTATAGAATTTGGCTTTACACCTGCCAATAATATGCTTGAAAGTTTGTAAAACCTTTTCAACGAAATCTGTTTTGTGAATATCCTGCAATCATCCACGACTAGAACACATTAAAAACTACAGATCTGGCCTGAACAAATCTGATGCGGATAATTATATAGGTAAGAATGTATAAGGTTAAGGGGGTGTGTTATGTGCTATCATTGATAAATGTCTTTATCAACTATCCCTCTATACACAATAATACGGTGAGATTGAGATTGACTACAAAGGACAGGGAAAGATTCAAGGAAATGTTTAGAAGAGATGCAATGCAATGTAAGTATAAGTAACTTATCCTTTCAGTACACGATAACTCTCTCGCGCCAAATGCCCGCCACCTACCAGTCCCATCACGGGACAATGCTTCCATTAAATTACTTTCTTAAATTTGACGTTAGTATTTGCATCATTTATTGCTTTGGCTTTCAAGTTTGAACACGCTGACGCCGTCCCCAAGTTACCCTGCATGCATGTCACCCTGCTGAGAATTGAGAATTAATTAGTCAGCTTTTTCGAAATTAGGATGACAAATATTCATCTACCTAGTCTTTCAAGTTTGAACACTGCACGTTTCATTCTCATCGTACCTAGATTGCTTTTGCCTTTCACGTTGCATTTGGTTTCAAGAATACATCTTTTGCATATTCTTGTAATCACTATATATACTTAGCAATCTTGGTGGCAGAAGGATCTCACACTTCACTCCGTGCATGTTTTCATCCTTGTGTATGTTTATCTCTCACATTTGTGTATATACGTTTTTTCTCCCACATCCTAACACCACAATCCCATCACTCGTATTATTTGGTTACTTATGTGTAGTATTTTGTTTTTGCGCTATTTACGATGTGGTTCCTTTAAATGATTTAATGATTTTTCTATGATTTAATGAATTTTAAAATGATTTAATGATTTAATAATTTCTGATTTTTATTAATTATAATTTTTAGTTTTTAATATTTATTATTTAATAATTTTAATTCTAAATTTAAATTTTCATTTTTTTATCTTTTATTAATTTAGTCATTATTTTATTTATTATTTTTAATATATATATTTTCTTAGATTTAATGTTTATAAATTTTAAATCATTAATTTTCATCAATTTTTAATTATGAAAAAGGCCTATCGGCCTGTTCATATCACTTTGCTAGTGTATGTTTATCTCTCACATTTGTGTATATACGTTTTTCTCCCACATCCTAACACCACAATCCCATCACTCGTATTATTTGGTTACTTATGTGTAGTATTTTGTTTTTGCGCTTATTTACGATGTGGTTCCTTCAAAATCAAGTCTATAGTTTGTGTTTATTATTTTTGGTTGCATAATCAAGTGCAGCTTGTTATATTCCCATTTAGGTAAATACTCATTTGCTTTAAATTCTAAATCAACATCATTGATTTAGTTTTTAGTATAGGTAATAGTTTGAGTATTTTTGTTGTATCATTGGATTTTTTTATTTAAGTCAATACTATTTTTACATGTTTTGTTTAAGAGTCCGTAGTCGACAAATAGTCGTATTGTCAAGAGTCAAATTTTGTCTAGTCATCAAAATCAATGTCAAAAATTCAAGTCATCATTTTGTGTAAATATGTTATTGTGAGTCGTGACCCCATGACAAGATTTTCCGTGCGTAAACACTTTTCGTTATGCTTGATAGACTCATATCCTAATAAGACACAATGTCAAAAGTCTAGATATGTGGGATACGAGTCCATAATATTGGTTAGTACATTCGTGCACACTTAGCTTGTTGTGCCCAAACATCTTATCCCTTTCAATACCACCTACCAACATCATGTATGTAAACTAAACAACTCACATGCTCCAAACGAGATTAAACACCCTCTCAGTAAACAAAAATAATTTTGCGGCGGATCGCTTGCTTGCGGTAGAGATTTTGTAGGCGGAAACAAAAAAATTAAAAGTAAACACCAGAGCCCTCCGTACGACAACAATAATTTCGCGGCAACCAACTCAGAGTGTGCATGAAACTTTTTTAACCGACACTATGCGTGAGCCTTTTTCTCCTGTTTTCGTTTTGTTTGGAAACTGACCAATAATTTACACTACCGACACTATACATAATTATATTAATATTATAATTATAATTATAATATTTATTATAATTAATAATATTATTATAATATATTGTAAATAATAATATAATAATAATAATAATAATAATGTATCAACTAAACTGAAGTTTTGTATTCAATTTTCTTCAAAAAAAAGTTAAGGGACTTAGAAATTATGTATCCTGATTTGATGTGATGTTCTTGTTGAAGCCCATTAAGCCTCACAATAGAATAACCACTGGATCATCCATATTATTTGCCGATTGCTAAAGTTGTGTGTATTGGTTTCTGACATTTTTGGTGTCTTTTAGGCTATTGAAGTTTATTACTACCGCCGAAGGGAGATTATATTATAGTCTTCATATTACACTATAGTCTTCAAATTGTATTTTTTGATATGCAATCGGTGTTATAATTACGGTAACTAAAAGCTCCGCCATTTGATGACGCTTTGCCCTCTTGTAATATGTTGGAATAACAGTTTACAACCCCATGATATACTTTGGAATGAAAAAGCCAGGGAACCATCTTAGTGTGGTGGGACATGGGGTGTTAGTCACATGGCGCTTAAATTGGGGTAAGCCTTTAGTTTGCATGTGACAATAATCAGTACATCCCCAACTTAAAAGAGAAGGATGCTAAAGAGATTTAGGGGCAAGCCATTTTCTTATTAGGAAGGATGAGAACCAGATGAAGGAGGCGGACAAAATGTTGGATTACATAATTTATATGGTGTCACTTGATCACCCGCTGCCCCCTTTCTCAATTAGCTCAAAATCAATAGAAAATAACCTATTTCTATAAAATTAAATGTTAAGTTTTCAAAACTTACAGAAAAATATATGCATCGTCCCTTCCATGAGACCATGACATAGGTGTGGATTGATTGATCCTGGGCATTTTAACTTTGTAGAAGTAATTCCAAGACGTGTTGCGTACTAAGAAGAATATAATGTTTCCATCTCTAAAATCCATCCAATATGTGACAAATGTTTCTCTACTAATCATGTTTTAAACTAAATTTCGAAAAAGTGTAAGACTTATTTGTTAATAATGATGTCTATGAAAACTTTCCTTTCCATGTTTTGAATGGTAATGTTTCTTGGTAGCGGGATTTTCCCGAGGCCAAATTTCAACATTGGGCTGCTGAGAATGATCAACTCGTCTATTTACATATGCATTTATTAGCTGTACCTAGCATCTTCTTGGATCGTGTCCCGTAATTCCTCTCTATCTCGTATTGTTTGATGAGACTTCTTGTTTCATAATAGTGAAAAATATACAAGAAGTCAAGAAACCCTAAAGTATGGGAGGGTTTAAGTGACCTCCTGATGTAGATGTAGATGAAGATGGTATGGGTGCAAAAGAAGAGGTCCTCTCCACTACAAGATTGATGACCTACACAACTAAGAGAACTAAACATGATAAATATTAGTAATAAAGATGGTGGGTTTCTAGACAAAGTTGGTCCCGAGAAGTAAAAACTTCCTAGGATGGATGTCAACCCACGTGATAAAAAGATGTTGATAAATGATGATAGATGGAAGGATGCATATAATAAACAGAAAGAGAGATATAATCTACAAAATATACTTGAAATGATAAACTGATTACAAAATAACGAAAAATAAACCAAACTCGAACAGTCGAATGACAACCCGAGTTTGGCTTGCAGACACAATCGAAGGTGACCGATACATAGTTGATTATAGTATCTATGGGAACATAACCGGGAACTGATGCGTAACTATTGAATCTTATGTCGATGAGGATGAGATAAAAGGTGGTGGGATATAATAGATGATGAGGATAAGGAACAAGTTGACGGTGACTGGGGTAGATTGGCACGGCCAACACCGACTGTGCAGAGCTGATTGAAGGTTGATTAGGAATAGAGCTAGAATATGCTACAAGGTCATTGAATCGATGTCGGGATGATGATGAGAAAAGGGGTGTTAAATATGATAGATTTGATGGGGATAGGGAGTGAATCGATGACGATCCGAGGAAGGTTGGTACGGTTGATGAGGACCAATGTAAAGTAGGTAAAGAAATATCCAAACAGGGGTTATATGTGTACTCTATAATGTTGATTTTGATGTCAGGGTGGTTATAGGACAGGTAGGATGGAAAGGATGACCGATTGGATGGGGATAAGGGTTGGGTCAGTGAACTTATCGGGTAGGGTCTATAACAACCGTAACAGGGTATAGGATTTTCATAAGTTGATGAGATGAGAGGATGGATCTAAGGAGGATCAAAGATCGCTTGGAGGTATCTTTGGTGCTTTGTTCCTTATATTTTGCATGTTTTTTGGTTTCCCTGGAGCTAAATAGGGTCGATGGTGACCCCGATGAGTTATTGGTGACATGAGCGGACTCAAAGTTAGGCATGTGTAGGTCAGATTAGATTTCAAAAAGGGGGTGTTAAAATGGCAGGAAAAGAGGTGGCATGCTAATTAAGGCTTGCATGGTTGTGTATGGAGAGATAAGGGGAGGTAGGTTAGAAACTTAAGTGTGTTAAATGGGGGTAGTAAATAATAATAATATAATATTAATAATATAAATGTTAGGAATGGGGTGGGTGATAAAAATAATTAATGGGTACTTAGATGGGATTAGGAATAATGAAGGGGGTTAAATAATGTCAGGTTTAGAACGAGATGAAAATAAGAGTTAAGAGGGTTAATTGGGTGGATAAGAATTTAGGAATAAGACGAGAGGGAAGAACATGCGATGGTAAAAGAGGGGCAAACATGGGATGAAGGGATAATGTGCCAAAAAGTAGTGTCTACATTTGCCCCTTTTTGTCAAGTGGTTTATGTTAAGTAAATCGTGAGACAAAAACTAGAAGTGTTAATGAGAGATGATGATTGATGTGCTCCCCCTCAAACTAGGGATCGATGATATGAAGGGGAATTAATCACGATTTTGAAAGAGATAGATGGATGGATCGGGTTAAAAAGTAGGTGGGAAAAGAGACAAAAAGATGCCCCAAGTGAAGGGGCTGATTATAGGTGGGAAAAAGGAAAACAAAAATATAGTGGTGACCTTAGAAACACATCGGTAGGGTCATAACAAGGTCTAGAATAGAGGCATCGTTAGTGACTTATGGACCCAGGTGTGTTGGCAAAATTCATTGTAAAATGGAGGGAATTGAACTGGAATCCGCTCAAATGGATGTACAAGTCGTGGGACCAATTGGTCAAAGGAAGACATTGAGAGTATGCAAAAATAAATGTGAGGATGGTTAAAATGATGGTGTGAGCATGAGGAAGCAAAATATGCGTTTTCGGTGGGACGAAGATAAGAGATTAGCGATGGTGCCCCAAAAAGGAACATCGATAGCCACAAAGTGGGCTACAAAAATATAAGATAGAGAGGCTGGATAATCCATGTGTATCATGGGTGACACACAAATTTGAGGTGAAGGAAAGGATAATTTAATGAGGAGATTGGACAGTAGGAGAGGAGGCGGTGCCGAAAGGAGAGAAGGAGATAACATCTACGGGAGATGATAAGGGTGGAGATTGAGGGTTGGAAGCAGAAATAACCCGCTTATGGGTGGAATTAGACATTATGCATCAAGAGAGGGACTCAACATGATAGGAAGCCATGAGGTTACACTAGGAGAGAGGCCTAGTTATATAGCAATGGGACTGATACCATATGTAGATGGAGGCCTACAAGGCCGATTTGGAGATCTTGGATTGATAGTTGTGCATCAGGAGTGAGGCACCGTAGGCTTCACGGGAGCTAGCCAAATGGTCTGCGCCTAGCACTATCTCACTAGAATAGTATAAGAAACTAGGAGCGAAGGAGTGCTACTTTGAGCACAATGTGACATTTAGAATTCAATATGCTCTATGGTATGTGATCTACCTAATAGGGAGCGAAGACCAAGGATGGTGGCATATCCAATGACATTAGGTAGACGCCAAGTGTGGTAAACCCGAGGTGTAATCTAGGCCCGGATGAGGAGTCGCGGGAGGACTAACAGAGGGACAAGATCCTACCTCAAGATAATAGGGTTCGGGACTTAGAGAGTCCGATTTGTAGTTCCAAACTTAGTTTGGTGAACATTGTACATAAATGGATTTCGATGTATAGATTTTGATGAGGATTTCTATGTATAGATTTTGGTGACCATGTTCTTCTTGCTTTCTGATATGAACATGTAGCCTCTCTAGCATTCTAATAGGGGAGAGGGGCTAGTAGTGGTACACCCTAAGTTAAGGGGTCCACAAAATCAATTTTTTATTATGTGGGGTCGCCATTTTTTCACCAATATGTAGTTCACAGTTGTCTGAACTTATATTTGTTCTTTGGAATGTTTATTTGGAGGGAAAACCATATTTTTAATTGATTTAAAATAATAAATTTTAGCTACACTACAACCATGGTGGAAACCAATACTTGGATATGGGTGATAATGATTGAACATTGAATTTTTAATGCTTGTACATGCGTGAGAGGTCTTACATGTCATGATGTGATTGGATACTCTAAATAATTAATAGAGAAAAATAAATAAGTAGATAGTACTATAAAAACTATAAAGTAGTACTATAACATTTATTGGCTAGTGTGTGATCAAGAATTATGTCACCTATTGGACTATGTTCACCTCTTGGCCCTCTCCCTAGCCCAATGCAAAAAAAAAAAAAAAGACACGGGATATGAAAACGGTTATCATAGGTAATTACATTGTTGTATTTATTTAGTTGTCGGTTATTTTTCCCTCTTGGTGGTTGTGGCTGCCTTCGTGGCATTTGTAACTTACCGACACTTCTACTTCCAACAATATCCCTTCTCCTTTCAATTGTATCTACACTATATATATATGTGCATGATTTTGAATATTAATTCAAGGAAAAGCATTTAATTTTTTGTTATATCATCCTTCATTGGAATCAAAGCTCCTCTATCCTTATCGTGGGGTTTGCCACATCAAGATTTTATTTGCCACCATGTATGCAGCGACCACATTGTTGTTGATGTGCAGTTCTAACATTGAAATCTGCAAAATAGATCGGGAATATTAAAGGGAGAGAGTGTTGACAAGTATTGAGTCTTCATCCCACGAGATAAGATGCCTTTGCATATAACTTGGTTGTTGGCCATCCCACGTGAGATTCCATCCATTGGACTCGTGTTCTCTAGGAATATAGTAAGAATGCAACGTGGCAATAAGGGCGTTGCAATAAGAGTATAGAGGAAACAAGTAGCATAACAGAAACCAAGGCCATCGATTCATTGGTAGAGCACTTGGCGGTAGAACTGGGGTGCTTTTGAATCATCTTCTTATAATTGCTTTTAATCAAAAGGCTTATGATCGTTGTATTCTCATTTTTGCTGCTGCAAGTGTCATCGTTTTCGTTCATCAGGAATTGGTCGTCGAGCAAATACAACTTTCCTTGTAAAGATATTCATCAATAAACGTATCAGAGATGTATGGACATTGTTTAAATCAATGAGACTCAAAGTTGTATCCAATAATTAAATAGCATGTGATTGGAGGCTAGAGGATAAATGAAGGTCAGAGTAAAATTGACGTCCTCTTGTGAGTTACCTATGATGAGGTCTCACCATTGCTTTGGTGACAATTTTGTTTTTGTTTGTGTTCGTATTTTGTTGTTCGTGATGTTGTTTTGGTGTGTGTTGTTCAATAAAGATGCGTAGAACATTTTTTAGTTTGGTACCTCCTGAATGAAGGACATTGTGAGGAGAAAAAGCACTAAAGTAGCACTTGGTTCTTGTGTAAAGGGTTTGTGGAAATACGAGAAACCACCAAAGTGTACAATTGAGGCATCATGTCACCTCTAGGTTCGTGGTGAACCTACACATTGAAAACCATATGGCTTTGTGGCAATCCAGGGAAACTCGAAAACCACCAAGGTGTTCTCAAGGATGGATGTGCTCGGTCACTTCCAGGTTTGTGGTAATCCTATGGGGAAAACCAACGTGTCACAAAGACCAAGAATCTAGAAAGATGGCATGCCACCTCAAAGGTGAGAAAGCTACATGGAGAGTGTAATAAAAATTTTACTGTGTTTGGAATAAGGGGGTCCACTATCTAGAAATATGATGTTTAGAAACAATGTATTAAGGGGGGGAATGTTAGAATAGGTAATACATTTTTTAAATTTATTTAGTTGTTGGTTATGCTTTCCCTCTTGCATTGTGGCTCGCCTCCGTAGCATTTGTAACTTATCGACACTTCTCCTTCCAACCCTCTCCCTTTTCCTTCCAATCAGTATCTCATGCATTGTATATATATATGCGCATGATTTTGAATATTAATTCAAGGCTAAGCATTTAATTTTTCGTTATATCAACCTTCAAATGTTATTTCTATCATTATACACAATCTCCTCAATGTCATTTTAATAAAACCTAAAATCTAAAAATGTTATTTCGACCAAGTCTATTCAAAGACACCCATATCTGATTTTTTAAAAACCTTAAGTCGCCGTCTCTTCATAAAAAAATCGGACAATAATCAATTTCATTTGAGTAAGAATGGAATATAAAAATTCAATGCAGTCAACTTTAACCCATAATTTAGATAATATAAGTGATTAACTAAAATGTGGATATGGGGGATAGTTATAGTTAATCTAAGATATGAACAATTGTAAATAAAGTAAATAGATGATGTAAATAAATATGAAGATGATCCAAGAAATGATGCAAAAGGAAATGCTAACCCAAAAACACAAAAAGTAAGGTGAATATGTAGTACTTTTTGGGATCGAAAACACAAAAAGTAATTTTTCCTTACATGTTCGTAGTCGATCTATTCGTGTACATCCCAAGGGCTATCAATTTGGTGATTTTGCTATGGTAAATCTAATGGCTAGAGATTGAGAAGAACAACTTCGATGATTCCATTGAAAGCAAGAAATCAAATATATATACATGCAAGGTTACTTGACGGTGAGAAGAGGAAGGGGTAAGAAGAGGAAAGGTAACCGATGGTGGTGGAGAAGATGAATGGCAACCGACTAAGTCAGTTGATAAAAATGTATTAATTATTGTCTAACATTTCCCCCTTAATACATTGTTTTTACAAATTTACCCCCGAAACCATTCAAATTTCACCTTGCCAAGATACTTGGTGAGTATATCTGCAATTTGAGAATCAGGTAGTACTGGAGCTGGATGTGGTGGTTCAAGACTTGTTCTCAAATGTAGTGACATTCGACCTCAATGTGTTTTGTTATCTTATGGAAAACTAATTTTTTTAAAGCTTTAACACACCCTGATTGTCGTAGTGAATGATGGGAGGATTTTCTTCAAGAATGCCCATATCTGCAAAAATGTGACATTACCAAATCACTTCGCACACAACTCCTCATGCGATGCGATACTCTACCTCAGTGGATGAGAGAGAAACAACAATTTACTTCTTACTTATCCATGAGATAGGTCCATACTCAAGATGAAAAATATAACCTGAAGTTGATTTCCTGTCATCAACAGATCCAACATAGTCCGAGACTCAGATATCCCCTCGCAAGAAGAACTGAGAGTTCTTCTGATACTCTAGACCATAGTCAATCAGTACCTCAGACATATCTCAACACATGCTTCATTGTTACCCAGTGACATTTCTTCGATGCCTACATGAATATGGAAAGATAGCTCACAACAAAGCACAAGTCTGGTCTGGTATATGTCAAGTAAATGAGACTCCCAACAAGCTATCTGTAGAGAGTACCATCTACTTGAGGTGAATCCTGGAACCTATTATTAATTTTGAAATACATTATAAAGTTTATGGGAACATTAGTATAATCATAGTAATATACACATCATAAAGAAATATGCATGTTATAGATCACGACAACAAACACATGTAAGCATTGTAATTAGTATCATCATCAACAAACATGCAAACAAACAAGACTTGAAATGACGAGAGGATCCTTTGACATATAGACACATGATACAATTGAGACCAACATATGACATGACAACAATTGACAAGATTCAACAAACATGATGACTTGATGATGTAATTAGTACGGGTAACAAACATGTATAATATAAATTATCACATGTCTATCGTGAGAGATGAAGCACATAGTAAATATTTAGTCAAGCAAGAAATCAATAAGCATGATGTAATTATTAACTAGTAAGCATGAAATAACTAGTAATCAATTAACATAAAATAATCGAAGATTATCAATAATCTTGGAATAGTTAGTAATTAGTATGAATGAACCAACTAATGTAAGCGCATATAGAAAAACAATGTCATCATCAAGCAAACACAATAAAATGTCCATAATGAAGCAATATTCCAAAGGAAAGTTTGACAAAAAAAAATTTAAAATAATATGCTCAAATTGTTGATGGAAATATGACAGAGGATAGTTTGACGATAAAATATTTGAAACAATTTACTCAAATTGTTGAAGGTCCCATATCAAACACTTCAAGAGGGACTAAAACATGGAAGTGGAATAAATGCTCATTGACTTGGTGGGGCAAAATTACTAGATTGAATGTGTACTTATTGCACATCTTAGGGAAACGTGTTGGCCTTTTTAGATAACTATTACTTGAAGAGAAGTTAGAGATTGTGAGGTTGTTTAATGGAGATATCACAAAGAAAATTCCAAAAATTGTAACATCGGTGGGACATCCTTCTAGTTCTCATAGAACATCTACAAATGCTTTCTCAAATATTGCAAAAAGTTTTGAGGTGATTAAAGTGGATGCTTTTAGTAGTAGGGGGAAGATGAAAGCTGTGGTGCTCAATCTAGTGGTGGTGTTTACACCTTAATGAAATTTTATGTTCTTTTATGAGATACACAACAAATAGGAAGGAGGTAAGGGTTTGCAACAAATGGACTATTATGATCTAATTAACTTCTAACATTAATCAATCATATTCGAAATAATGCATTCATATATGTAACAACTAATAAATGATATGTACTTGCTCAAATACACGAGAGGAGATATAAACTTAGTTTTATAGGGAAAAACATGGAGGAGTTGGATATGCGAGGTGATGGAATAGATAAATAAAAACTAGAAACGCTTCGAAGTGTAAATTCGGAGTTGAAAAATGAACAAAGGGATGATGCAACTATTGTATGTTCAATACTTGATTTTGTATGGTCTTGACGTGGAACTAAATTGTCTTGGTGTCTTTGATATCCTGGGTCTTAAACTTCTTATCTACTTTGCTTGTCTAGAAATGGCCTTCGCTATATGTCGCTCTTACTCACACAACTTTGGGATAACTTATAATCACATGCAATGAAGTGGAAACCATAGAAACTTGTAGAACTCTTCATTAGAGCATTAATAAACCTAAAGGAGAAGACATATGTGTATGGTTGCTCGGCTTTGCTATAGTTGGCGGTCGACTCCTAATTTCTAAACCAATCCAAATGTTGCACTACATGTCGTCGTTGGGAGATCAAACCTCATGCGCCTCTCCTTGGTGTTTGCGCAAGTGTGAATAATCGACCAACCCCCTAGGGGTGTCTTCGTGTTTCTTGACACAAAGATAATGGGATAACTATATATTATAGAATGTAACCAACGTGATATTAATGTGATGTGGTGTGCCTCAGCTACATGACCTAACCCTTTGTTTCTTGAAACTCTCGAACAATTCGTGGAGTGATCTTGCTCTTGCTAAGACATGACTCTATGATTGTTGCATGCTTGGAAATGGAGGATGCTAGACTCTTTGACCTAGTTAAGTGCTTTAGACATGTAGTAAGGTATAATGTAAGTGATGTGCAACTAATTTGGGTAGATTTAGGAACCCTTTGAGTGCTTTTGGAATGATATTTTGTACAGGAGCCTGTAAGAGTGCCCAGTTTGTTATAAAGTGACATTGACTTGCTTATATAGCCTTTTACAGGTGTGTTATTCTAATAAGGCCGAACCTAAAAATATGAAATGACCCAAAATTAGATATTCAAATTGAAAACAAAGTCGGTGAACTTAAGGAGCTAGGACCGTAAAAGTCGGCCAAGGCTGGACCCCACATCCCGACCTAGTTGCATGGTTTTGGACAAAGAAGAAGAACACCAAAACATAAAGTTTGGACATGAAGAACATGTGTTGTTCACTAATTTTTTTATGAGTAGTGCACTCAACTGGGCACTATATTACATAGATTGTTGGCATCTCTGCTCATGCTTCGGAGGAAGCATATAGCGGATTTAAAATTACGAGTAAGTATACAACTAAACTAGTGATCACCTTCAGCTTAAGTAACTACGAGTAAGGGGCATCCACACTGTCAAAGTCACCCAAGGCATGATCTTGGCCTCAACCATTTCGACTCTCTATGTCACGTATCTCTAGGCCTTGCACTCAACAAGATTCGATCATTGGTGCGCTTATTGAAAGCCAAACAACATCACCAATAGACCAAGGGCCCTTCGATGTTGGTTACTGCTTTTATCAGATAATATTCCCAAAATTGATGACAAAGAAAAGTTTAATGCTAAACAAGTCTTGGGAGAGATAGAGAGATGAGCTAATTGGATTCCAAAAGTGAGAATTTGTCATAGCAAGCGGACATGATCAAACTTGACATTGCAGAAGGGCAAGTTACCAAATTTTAGTGTCTACTTTTCCCCTCTTTTAAGCGTGTAATTAAAAATTGCAAGCTTAAAGGAAAAATGTACCTGAGTGTGCACACACACTTTGTCTTCTCTTGATAGTGGCTCTTTAATGTGTTGGTCTTAGCATGCTCCATGATGAAACCTGTAACACAAAGTGTAATCAATGTCTATGATAAAAATGAACTTTAACTCAAAATATAGATAATGCTTGTAAATTTGAACTTAGCAAAAAAAGTAAAGATGAGCAAAACATGGAAGGAATACACTTGTTCATTTTATGGAGGGAAGAGTTCCTTTGTTTTAATGCATTGGAGACTTTGAATTTCTTGTGGAGATATTGAGTGTTTGGGGGTGATTAGTCCCCAATTTTGTGCCATAGGAGAGACTAGAGTGTTGAGTACATCTCAACACCAAAGAGATGCCTTCTGTAGATCTTTGTGGAAAGGAAGGTACAGACTACGAAGAACTTACCTGCTTTGATGCTTTCCCCATTTGAGAATTTGGTGAATGAAGAGGAAAGATCAGTCTACAAAGAACTTAGTTGCTTTAACGCTTTCCACTAAACCCACGAGGCACATGGCTGCAGACAGTTTGTGTTTCCTTTTTGATGGCAGGTTTGTAAACCGATATCATTAAAACAAGCCAATGTGCAATTCGCATCAATGTTTATGATATTATGCCAAGCTGGTAACATCCAATAAATCTGTGATTATCTTGTGCTTCATTCTCAAGGAAAGTATATGCGAGTAAGAAACAACTGCAACTATCTTTTCTTAAATTTTCGTGGTTTCTGTCTTGGCTAATAGTTAAAGCCAAATATTGAAACTTTGGGGTTCAATATCAATGTTCTGGTCTATATTTAATCACTCGACATGGAAATTGATTGTCAGTCGAATATATCATTATGTTTTATAATGTTGTAAGTCTAATTCTTATATCCTTTATCTTTGTTTATTTCAATTTGAAGATGCATTTGTTTCTTTCAAATGATAATTAAACAATGTTACTGTCAATTGAGTTATTTGGCATAAGTTTATGTGTGGAAACCTTCATTAATGGAACATAATCTGGGATATTTGTGTCATATCACGACCATCCCTCTACATTTTCTGTCTTTGTTTCTTCCCACTCAATTTAATTCCTTTCATAGAGCTTATGTAAATTATAGAAACGCAACAGAACTTGGGAATTATCTGGATGGAGACATTCTCGTAAATGATTTTGTCTGACTTGGGAATTTATTATTGTCTTTTTGCAAACATGTTAGATACTTGAAATTAACTGCTCAAAATAACAACAGGGAAGTTTAACATTGAAATTCAGATGTATGTAGTTTTCAAGTTGTATTGTTCTCTATGAATGCTCCTAATTTTAAAACATCCTTCAGATCTTGCTCATTTTTTGAAAAGGACATTGAAGGGACTTCTTGTACTAGGTCCAGATTCACAACAAGCAAGGTTGAAAATGTATCTTCGAGGTCCAAAATGGTGAAATTTTGGACAAATGGTATGGCCAATGGCGTGAAAAACATTTGATGGATAAAATGCAACGATTTTCATGGTGTCTGGCTCAAAAGAACTTCCTTTTGGGGACCGTGGGGATTTTAATCAAACACCTGAAGGAATGTCACAATATTTGATGTTCTCCCAGCAACACAAAAAGAAACATAGAGTTCAAGCAGAGAAAATGTATTGGGAGTTCAAGCTTAGTGGACTGTTGAAACTGATTGTTCACTAGATGAAGAAATATGTTTTTTCCCCAAGATGATGTTTCCATCTTAATTACGTTCAAGATAACTTAGTTCCTCCTAAAGATAAAGAGGATTAGAATCCAACTTTAGAATTTCCTGGTATTTTTGAAAATCTTCCATATGAAACAAGTCGGAGCCCGTTATTGATTGAAAGGTTTGGAATGGTTTCAGAGTACTTTAGTCTTGGCAATATGAAGGTTGACAATATTGGGAAGAACAGGGCAGCTGGTATAATAAGGTTAAGTGATGAAGAAGTAACACACAAAGTTCGGAAAACTGTAGTTCAAATAGTTGCAGATGTGGGATTTGAAGGGTTAAGAGAAGGCTCAATGGCTGTTCTTTCTCAGTTGCTCAGTTTCCATATCTGCAAACTGGGTCGAATCTTGAGGTTGTTGGTAGATAGCCTCAGAAACCAGTATTCTCAAATTGAACTTCTTAGAATGTTTTTGTAAACTATTGGATACAGGTACATCTTGTCTTCTTTTAATGTTATTCGCTCTGTTTTTTCAAATATTCTACAAGTGCTTTTATATAAAAAAGGATACTTCCCCTTATATATGCCATTAGAAAGGAGCTTAATTTCTTCTACTTGTTTAAAAGGCCATATCATCAAGTGCAACCTGTTTAACACGATCTTTCATTCATGCATCTATTGTTTTTCTTTTCTTAATATTATTGAGCTGCTCTTATATTTATAATGCTATTGGATTAATTTCTTTATGATTGTTAAGAATAAGTAGTGCGGGAAACCACAAAATTTGTGACATTGGTAAATTTTGCATTATATACAATTTGTGTATGTATTAAGTGCCATAATGCACAGTGCAGAAGTTGTTTTCCGTAGTTGGGAATCTTGATTGAAATAGTTGGCCTGTGAACCCCACTTGTACAAATATCATCCAAACTTATGCCACTGCATAATCCCAGATTAATTTTTTTCAAGATTGTGTTTTGCTAATGCCAATTTTGAGACAATTACATCTCAAATGACAATGACACGTTGAGAATTTATATCCCCAAAAGTGTTGCACATACACATGAAAATGCCATGGCTGATGTTATGATGAAAAGATAAAATAAACTCCTGTATATCTTTCAGACTTTTTTCGTAGAGACTCGTGGATAGCCATTGCATCCTTATTTTTAGTATATTGAACTTTATGCTACCTATTCTTAATGATATCCATATTCCTTTTAGTTGATAACAAGGTCCTATTAAACAAGGCAACAAGTAGCTTTGCTGCAGTATAGTCTGTTAATCTTAGTAGCTTGGACAACTGTTTGTCCTCATCCATTTGTTATGGGTAGTTTGGACAGCTATTCGTTCTGGCCTAGAATTTAGAGAAATAGTTGTTTTTGTCAAACAAATATTGTTAGGATAAGAACAATTGTTATCTAATATTGACTCCTTTTAGGTGACACCTCATAACCAAGGTTGTTAATGGTTATTGAGTTGTCTTAATCTCAGCCGTTCATTTGTATTAATCTCGGCCGTTGATTTTCAACAAGAGTAGTATATAAGGGGGTCATTGGGTCATTTGTAACAATGAAGTTTTGAGAGAAACTTGCAGTGTTAGCAAGTAGTCTTGCAGTGTTAGCAAGGGCGCAGTGATAGCGTTGGAGATAGCAGTGGAGGAATATCAGCAGGAGGATTAGGAGATTGTCGAGCTCGCCAAGAAGAGGCAAGCAAAGATTTGTATCTCTTGATTTATCAAGTTTAATATATTTATCATCCGTAGTACTCGGTTTTCCCTATGGGGTTTTTCCAGGGACAATTGTCCGAAAAATATTGTGTTCACCTTGTTGGGTATTTCTTATGTGTTTGTATTTGTGAAGTTACTGATTTGTGTTATTTTCCAATATTTGTTGATCAAATAATCTTACAAGATAGGAGGTTAATAATCAAGAATCGTAATAGATTTTTCACATGGTATCGTGAGCTAAGTTAGGGTAGAAGAGATTTACCCTAGGTGAAAGAAAGTGAGGGTTTATAAAACCCAGCTTTAACCTCTTCAAAATTATTATTATTATTTTCCTTTAAGATGGCCTCAAAGAGGTTTAAGAGATCGTGACATATTGAATGGAGCCTCGAATTTTGGTGTCCTGGAAAGCCGAAATTTCTCTATCACTGGAAGAGAATGGTATCAAGGAATATGTGACCACTGTTGTACTGCACTCTACTGCAGATGTAACACAACTCTTAGCATATAAGAAAGGAAGATGCCAAGGCGAGGAGGTTGATTCTCGACGGTGTCAAGGATCATATTGTTCCACATATCGCAGAGTTAGATACAAAGAAGATGATGTGGGATGCCATTATGAATCTGCACTGCAATGCTACCACTAACCTAAGCCGATTCTCGGAGAAAAGTTGAGGAATACCTAGATGAATAAGGGAGAAGACGTCACAAGTTACCTCACAAGACTTAGACTTGTCAAGGATGAATTGGCAGCTGTTGGAGACAAGCCAAGTGATGATGAGCTAGTGAGAATAGCCCTAAATGGGTTTACTAAGCGGTGGGATGTCTTTGTTCAAGTCATCAATGGACGAGACACCTTACCGAGTCAGGATCGACTATGGAGTGATTTCACTCGGAGGAGCTTAGACTAAGTCTTGTCAATGGAGCCAACAATAAGAGTCAGAAAAGTGAGGTGGAACAGGAAAATGTTGCCCTAATGGGTAAAGGGAAAGCAAAGAAGGGGTCTAGTAAAGGATCAAATTCACAAGGTGAAAAGAAGAAGAAAGATTCTTCAAGATCAAGTGCTATGGTTGTCACGAGTTTGGCCACTATGTCGCGATTGCCCGTAAAGGAAGAAGAATGAAAAGAAAGGCAAGAAGCAAGTCATGGCTTCAGCAAGTGCGATGAGCTCTCTAGTAGAATGGAAGATGAGTTTGCACTCATAAGATGTATGGTTAGCTCAACCTCACAGAGTGTTTGGTACATAGATAGTGGGGCGTCATATCATATGACATGAGTTAGAGAATAATTCTCCGCTTATAAGGAAGAGAGCACCGTAATCTAGATCTCTATGGGGAACATGTCCAAACTCAACTCACTGGGAAAGGGACTGCTCGCTTTGAGGGAGAGTGGTAAGATGATTCCCCTTCATGATGTGTCAGCATGTTCCAGTGCTTATGGATGAATTTGATTTATGTATCTCATTCCTTCAGACAAAGGGCACAATTTACTCTTTAGGGACACATGTGTTGATCAAGCACAAGGATTGGAAATCACCCATAGCTATTGGAGTTAGGAGCGGCCGGCTTTATAGGCTGCAGTTTGACATTCCTAAGGCACTCATGAGCAACAGTAATCTTAGAGATCAGGGAGAGCTATGGCATAGAAGGATGGGCCATATCCATCATGGAGCCCTTAAATTACTTCATGAGACAGTGACAAGTGTTCCTGAGGTGAGCACAAAGCACGATGATGTATGTAAGGGATGCGTGTTGGGGAAGTTTGCTAAAGCATATTTTCCAAGGAGTGACACCAGATCCAAGGGCGTTCTTGATCTAGTACATTCAGATGTATGTGGACCAATGTCGACGAAGTCTCTCAGAGGGTATGAGTACTTTGTTACTTTTATTGATGATTTCTCCAGGAAGACATGGATATACTTCTCAAGACCAAGGATGAGGTTTTCACGCTTCCAAGAGTTCAAAGCTCTTGTGGAGAATTCGACAGAAGGAAGATAAAATTTCTTCGATCGACAATGAAGGCGAGTATAAAAGCAATGAGTTCCAAGAGTTCTATACCGTAGAAGGAATCAAGAGAGAGTGGACCTTTCCTTACAATTTGAAACAGAATGGAGTTGCAGCGAGAGGAAGAATCGGTCTATAACGGAGGCATCAAGGGCTATGTTGTATGACCAAGATTTACCCCGTTATCTCAGGGGGTAGGTATGCAATACAACATTATACATACAGTAATAGAGTTCCACATAAGGTACTAGGGAAGATGACAACAGAGAAAGCATTCACCGGGAAGAAGCCGATGTCACTCACTTTAGGATCTTTGGGAGTTTGGCATATTGTCACATTCCTAAGGATACACGTACTGTTAGATCGATCAGCAGAGAGAGGGTACTTTGTGGGGTACAAGAAACCTCTAAGGCATATCGATATTCATTCCAGGACCAGTGAGGAATTTTTCGACGTGATGTCAAGTTCATGGAGGACAAGGGATTTAGAAGGTCTAGAGATTTTCCAAGAGATGATCGTAGGGAGAAGCCAACAAAAGTTCCAAGGATCACTCAATTGAGTCAAGGGCAAGCAAAGCTTGAGTATAGTTACTAAGAAGCATAGACTCGGAGGAGAGAGTTTTCAAAGTATGGAGCAACAGTGCAAGAAGAGATGCATCAAGAAGACATGGAGGTTGATATTTCATCCTCTATAGTTGGCAAGCAAGAAGAACCGTGAGGTTCAACAAGATACGTAAGAATACTCAGAGTTAGTGGGTACTCCTAGAGGAGTGATAGACAACGAAACCACCAGCCGTGTATGATGACTATGTTGCATTAGTTATTAAGTTGGTAGATAGTGAACCTTCTAGCTATAAGGAGGCTCGCACAACATCAAGTGTGGCAAGAAGCAATGGTTGAGGAGTATACTTCAATTATGCAAAATGATGTGTGGGAGGTAGTGCCTAGACCAACAGATAGGGCAGTGGTTGGATCACGCTGGATCTATAAGATCAAGCACGGTGCAGATGGTAGCATCGAGAAATATAAGGCAAGGTTCGTGGAAAAGGGGTTCTCTCAGAAAGAGGGAATAGACTACGAGGAGACATTTGCTCCAGTTGCCAGGTATACTTCTATACGAGCTGTAATCTCAATTTCAGCACAGATGGGATGGCAGATCCATCAAATGGATGTCAAGACAACGTTTCTTAATGGTGAGTTGAAAGAGGAGGTATACATAGAACAACCGTAAAGGCTTTGAGCACACAACAAAGAGACCCACGTGTGTAGATCAAGAGAGTGTTGACGGACTCAAGTAGGCTCCCGAGCATGGTATGAGCGCATCGATAGTTTCTTGTAGAAATGGGCTTTGTGAAGAGTGAGGCGATGCTAATCTCTACTACTTGGTAGTTGGAGGTGAGATTCTCATTCTTGTCCTATATGTAGATGACTTGTTTCTTACAGTTCACCGGGCTCATAGAAGAATTCAAGAGGGATATTGCAATGGAATTCGAGATGAAGGATTTGGGACTCATGCACTACTTTCTGGCATGGAGGTATGGCAGAAAGATGGAAATATTTTCCTCGGGCAAGGGAAATATTGCATGGAAATCTTGAAAAGGTTCAGATGGAAGATTGTAAAGCCATGTCTACACCCATGATCATGAATTGGAGGAAGGTAGACACATCTAGGGAGAAGGATGTAGATCCCACCTTATACAGCAATTGATTGGTTCTCTCATGTATTTGGTCAATACCAAAGCCGTATATAGATTTTGGCAGCTTAACTCTTTTAGTCACCATGGTCGAGCCAAAGAGAGTGCATTGGATCATGGCAAAAGCATGTGCTTTTATTTGCGAGGTACAATCGAGTATGGAATTAGATATGCTCGAGGTGAAGGAATCAAAGTTGATGGGCTATACTTGACGCAGATTGGTGTGTAGTACAATGCACAAGAGGAGCACTTCAGGGTGTTGTTTCACTGGGATCGAGTTGATCTTGTTCAAAGAGAAGCGTAAGTCTCAGTGGCTCTAAGTTCGGAAGAGTCGAGTACATAGCAGCTAACATGGCAACATGTGAAGCTATATGGCTTCGGAAGTTGCTAGTAGCTTTGTTTGGTCGAAGGTTGAGACTAGGGTGATACATCATGCGACAATCGTAGTTGCATCAAGTTGATCGAGAATCCGGTGTTTCATGATAGGTCAAAACATATAGACATCAAGTATCACTTCATCAGAGATTGTGTACAACACAGGGTTGTTAAGCTACAGTTTGTACCTACAGATCAGCAGTAGCAAACATTCTAACAAAGGCATTGGGAAGTCAAAATTCATCTTCTTCGTGAGAGATGTTGGGTGTCCTGTAGAACAACTTCCTCGCTAAGAGGGAGTGTTAATCTTAGTAGCTTGGACAACTGTTTATCCTCATCCATTTGTTATGGGTAGTTTGGACAGCTATTCATTCTAGCCTAGAATTTAGAGAAATAGTTGCTTTTGTCAAACAAATATTATTAGGATAAGAACAATTGTTATCTAATATTGACTCCTTTTAGGTGACACCTCATAACCAAGGTTGTTAATGGTTATTGAGTTGTCTTAATCTTAGCCGTTCATTTGTATTAATCTCGGCCGTTGATTTTCAACGAGAGTAGTATATAAGGGGGTCATTGGGTCATTTGTAGCAAGGAATTTTTGAGAGAAACTTGCAGTGTTAGCAAGTAGTCTTGTAATGTTAGCAAGGGCGCAGTGATAGCGCTTGGAGATAGCAAAGGAGGAATATCAAAGCACGAGGATTAGGAGATTGTTGAGCTCGCCAAGAAGAGGCAAGCAATATTTGTATCTCTTGATTTGTTGAAGTTTAATATATTTCTCATCTATAGTATCGGTTTTCTTACGGGTTTTTCCAGGACAATTGTCCTAAAATATTGTGTTCACCTTGTTGGGTATTTCTTATGTGTTTGTATTTGTGAAGTTACAGCTTGTGTTATTTTCCAATATTTGTTGATCAAATAATCTTACAAGATAGGAGGTTAATAATAAGTAATCGTAATAGATTTTTCACATAGTCCTTGTAGATTCCCAAAGACACTCAATCCTAAAAATGTGTAAGCCACAACACAATCGCCAATGCTAATTATTGTAGACAATCCATGCCTGGATTATTTTGAGACATTCTTAACACAAATAGTATTCCTCAAGATACCTCGAGTAGACATCCCGAGCGGTGGGCTATGTGTTTCTCTTGTGCTCCATGTTTAGGAGAGGAGGGGATATGAAATATCCCCTAAATCTGGATGTCTCAGGGGAAACCACTTATAATTGGTATTTTAGGAAAGTCCTGGGGATGTCTAGATGACATTCTACTAACATTTCCTATCAGTATGTTCTCGATGCAATGGTGTTGTGTTTTTATTGTCTTCCTTGCTTAGGGGAAAAAGGGTTACATAGGAAATATCCTGCAGCATCCCCAAAATCATGAGGATGTCTTGGGGGAAACCACCCCAATTCAAATTCAGACATTCCGAGGATTGTCTAGATGATATTCTATGAACATCCCCTGTTGTATGTTCTTTGACACAACAAGGAATGCCTGACATCCTCTATTACAGCTTTAAAAATGCATTTAAAATGAATATTCTTGATCGCTTTTTTTTTTTTCTCTAAGGGACCCAAATATTTAATTTATTTCTCATTTTATATGATTAGTTGGAAAAAATATTTTCGTATTAGGATTTTCTTAGTTTTAATAGATTTTGAGCCCCATTCTCCTTTGTTGCCCCTTGAAATTTGGGGGTTCGTTAAAACACTCGACATCCCCCATTTATGAAAACATGGTCTAAGATTGGTATTCTTGGTAACACACACCCACACACACACACACACACGCGCGCGCAAGCACACACACACATCCTTGAATTTCGATCACAGAGTGTGGGAACAAAATAATGGAAAGATATATATTAAATTCCACTTGATGATAAAAGAGAATTAATAGAGCCCAAAGTGTTTGGATCGTTCTTGTATTTGGCAAAATAATATCACACGATTAGTGATGAATGCTACGTTACCTTGAGCTTGTATTGCTCATTCAAATAATTTCTGGATTGGTGTTGTTTCATATGGACGATAAAACTTGTATCTTCCATAAGACGTGAAAATATTTTTCATGGATTTCAGTCAGTAGAGTGATTTGCATATATGAACACATTATTGTTGGTTTTTGTTGTTTTCTCACAATTTGACTCTTTTAATTTCTTCTTTTCTTCCTTATTGTCTTTAAGGTCTCTTATTTTATGTGTTGTTTCACGTTTTGTTTCTTGTAGAGGTGTCCTTGTGCAAAATATTATGTTTTAATATTGTGATTACTGACTACCTATCGAAAACATCATGTCCAAGATGTTTATCATGGATAATAACCATAATATTTAATTGTTCAGTAATCTTGGAATGTTGATGGACTATTTAAAATGTAGGAAAAGACTCTCCTCAACATACACAACAACAACTTGTGAGAGTCACACCACATGGACAACTTGTGCTTAGTTTCAATGTGATTTTGGTCGCTTGATTTGTTTTACTACATTTAATACTCTAGTTTCTTTTAAAGAGAAGCTAATGTCTTTTTGATGGATGTTGTGCTTTAATTCTTTTTTGGCGTTTTTTTCCAGCAAGTTGTTTTCCTATTTATAACTACTAATGTTAACCTTCCTTGAGCATTGATAAAGTTTTTGTTTATGTCTCCTTTTGTATGCGTGATTTTGTAGTTACTATTAACTCTAAAGCCTTCTCATAAACCATGTAAAAGATATGGAAATGATTTTTATGTGTCAATCCTGGATTTAACATAAAATATGAGTCATGAGTAGGCTTAGCTAGGAAAGGTATCTACACTTCATGCCTAATACATCTTCCTTTTCTTTTCCTCATGAAAGAAAAAATTAGTATGTCCAAGACCAGCTTAAAGGGCGGTTCCTTGTGTGACTAGCACAAGACATCATAAAGGAACTCATTATCTCCTTACCCACCTTTCCAAGGCAGCTTTCACTTAGGATTGCCTAAGTAGGGCCCATCTAAAGCTTCTTTCCTTATCTACTCATGCAAAGAAACAATGTTTTTACTTATAAATCTCAAAAAGGAGAAAGGAAGAAATTGTAATAACTTCCACACATGACAAAAATAGGTCAATGGGACTCAAAAAGTATATATGGTATATTGTTTACGTAAGAAATAGACAAGAAGTTTTCCTTACAAAATTCAACCTTCTATATGGGTTGTTTGCATTATGTTTGCTACATGTAGCGGGAGTATAACTTCTCTTTGAACGGGAACCAAACAACCGCAACTCTAGGATATCCCTTCATTCAAGTGCTGCAGCAAGTACTCTTTTCGCCTATCATCAAGTGATCAACTAGTAATATGATAAGTAGAATTTATGGTATGGTGTATACAAATGTATTATACAAAGTTACAGGGGCTTGTGGCCTCTAAATACTTTGGCATCATGGAAAGTGTCTTATTTTCCTTTCGTAAATGATTCTTAAGACGGTGTATTTATTAATGTGTTGTTGGCTTTTAAATGGAAGAAAAATCCTTTCCTTTCTATTGTGATTTGAATGGTTCCGACTTTTCAAAATTCTCCTCGGATCCATTCTTAATCTTGTCCTATTTGGCACTATATAATTTTATGAATCCATTCTTAATTTTTTATGTGTCTTTTTTATAGCCCCTCTAGGCCTTGGGATGATTTGGCACCTTTCTTTGAATTGCAAACTTTGATATGTGACCTGAAATACATGGCATTTTAAAGAGAGGTTTATGGAAGCTACCATAAATTTATCGCTGATAAAAATGAGGACTAAAATATGACTTCTTTTGACCTTCTTCTCATCCACTTTGAGGTCTTCTTCTTCATCTCCATCATGCTAGTCTTCATACCTGTAAATACCCATTCAAATACATATCTTCACATCTTCACACATCTTCACATGTTCCTCCACTAGTTCTCTCTTTAGAGTCTTCATATTTTGTCTTTGACTCTTCTTCATGAGTAGCCTAATATTCGAGAATACTTGCAAAAACTCGGCGAAAACTTGGGTGGCGAGATTTCCAATAGAATACTCATTTGGGTTTTTTTTTGGCGAGTACTCGCCAACTCGGCCAATACTCACCGAGTATGCTAACTATGAGTCATTTCTCTATTATAAACCTCCTCTCTCCACGAGGATCTCCCTCTCTTCATACCTCTTCCTCATTTTTGAGGTAACTAACTCTTAAATTCGAATTCTCTTTCTTATACTCATTCATCTTCATGAGTTTTTCCAGCCCTAAGTAACTCTCCTCTAACTCATCTACCCCACCTTAGCTATATTGCATATTTCATAACTCACATTATCTCATAAAGACACACACATTATGACAAAAATAAAACCATTCAAGACCTTATAACTTGTAACAACTCCTAAACACTTGTAGAAAAACCTATTGAAAACATAACCACCCATCATTACTAAGCTTAGCATCAACCTTTACAAGTTTAAAATTTGAATTACATGTTTTGGAAGGAAAGTTCACTTTTCGAAATGAGGAACTCTAAACCACGTAGGCTCACTCCTTGATTCTCAACACCTAATTTGACCTTTTAACTTCATCACCATGAAAAATGTGGTTTCAATGAATATGTTTAGTGATACTCCCGCATCATACACCCAAGGTGGTGAAAAGAAGCCTTCAAAAACTTTGTTTGGATATTCTTATTTTCAGCGAAATCTTTTCCATGTTTATCTTTTCTCTTTGCATCTTCATCATTTTGGTATGTTTCATAACCTCCTGGGTCCCACAACTTGTTTGTTAGTCTTGCATTTTGTTTGACATTGCTCCTTGTCTTTTGAATGTCATCTTTATCTCCATTGCCTTCATGTTACCGTCTCTCATACCTGTATATACAAACATATCAAGTTATTCACATGATGACGAGTTATCTAATCCTCATTTTGGTGTCACATTTTTTCAACCTTTAAACTCGGAGCAATATGAAATTATTCGCAGCATATCTAATGAAATAAAATCACTTACTTCGGATGCTCGTGTTTTAATGAATTATTATTGTGGTAAGTGTAAAGGAATATTGACCTTCTAGAAACTACTAGATTTAGATTGTTGTTTGGATGGCTTTATAAACAAGTTATCTATAATGTAGATTATAATCTTTCTATAGTTTTGTACAATATTTTTGTGAAGGAAATCTTTTTTCGTTCAGCTATATATTGAACTAGATTGTTTTTTATTGTTTACACTGCATTTATTTTAAATGGGAATGAAACAATTTTACCACGTTTAGAATTTTTGGATTATACAGCTTAATATTTTTCTATGTAGGAATATTACTCCTTAAGTGGCTTGATCACAGATCAACATTATAATAATTAATAAACTGATCCTTAAGTGGCTTGCATTGCTTGTGAACTTGACTTCAAACCTTTGCAAATTTGTTCTTCACTTGCAAATTTGTTATATTGCTCCTAAGCCATATAGGCTCAATGTAACTATGATTCATAACTTCTTTTGAATGATGAATTTGATATTTTCTCTTAATGCATTATTGTTTCTTCTTGACTTTCCTAGAAGTGTCTTCTATGCCTTTTTGCAATTAATTTCTTATCAAGTAAAGTCTGATATGTCCTCCATATTTCATCTTTAGCATCCATTTCTTGCTTTTTGATTATTTCCTCTTCTTCCAAATTGTTCTCCCATGCTTCACGAAATGGTAATTGGACTTCATAGTCTTCATATTCAGATTTAACATCTTCCATTTTGTCCTCTTTTTCTTGTGGTAGTTGTACTTGCATCATCTCAGCCTCATCTTCTTTCACTTGGGCTTCTTTCGACCTTATTCTCATCCATTTTGAAGTCTTCTTCTTCATCTCCATCATACTAGTCTTCATACCTACAAATACCCATTCAAATACATAGTTAGATAATAAAAATAGAACCCATAAGGATCACATGAATCTCTCTTTAGAGTCTTCATCTTTTGTATTTAAGTCTTCTTCATGAGTTGCCTAATAGGCAACTTCACTTTCTTCTTTAGTCTCCACTCAAACCTCTGATCTTCCATTCCAATCATGAATTTTCTCATTGCTTGAAGCCTCTCTAATCTGTCAAAGGCCCAAATTTTTACACACACAATTACAACAGTAAAACACCAGGATAATTTTTTTTAACTTACATTGCTCACTACACAAAACACAACATGGGCTCCAAGTACCAAAACTCGACTCACACAACAATCACATAAGTCATCGACTCACATAGACACATGAAAACAACATAGGCATGTCAATGCCACACTTTTCCCAACAAACGAATACTAGCAATTGCCCCAACCACAGAAATAAGACTCGAGGATAGGAAAAACCCACAACACATCTTTTCTTTAATTGTATTTTAGTACGATTAACATTAATGTGCAAGGATAAATTTCTCGTTTGTCCACCGACAGGTTCTTAAGTTCATATCATGGTTTAATTATCGTTCACCCCTTTTAAGTTGGTTTCTTATTCTTTACAAAAGTTTCCATAACTTGCATACTTATTTGGCGTAGTTCAAAAGCGTACAAAATACTTAATTATCTTGTTCTTATGTTAAGAATATTCTTCTCAAACATATATTCAGTTTCTACTTTTTTTTAAATTCTTACAACTCAAGTGGATGTGACTTGGTGTCCATAAAGCGATATTAGGATTTAACAGAGATTTATTTGCAAGATAGCTTTTTACCACAAAACATTCTTCGATCATGGAAAAGTTATTTTCCTACCATAGTTATTCTAAATCAATGACTTAATGACTTCCTTTTTATGTTTATATATCTTTTGTTTTCTCGTAGTTTGATCACAACAAGGTAATTCATATTCTTTGATACAAAGGAATATATTTAATTGAATTATAAGGTCTACCAAAAGTGGCATCATTACAAACCTCAAATTTCATTTTTTCTCTTATATGCTTCATTTTCTACGTCACGTTATGGCCTTATTCTTAGAATTGTCTTGTAAAAGGAGCTACAAAGTGTTTGTCTAACCTCTTGAAGACATAAAATATTAGAAGACTTGTAGCTACACACGAACCCAAGTTAACATCCAAATCAACTAAGTTTCAGATTTATTCTAACTTCACCTAAGGATCTACCCCTCAACTATATAAGAGTTTTAAGTAAGAGGACAACTTTATGCTAAACCACCTTCCAGAAGAGACCAAGGTGTTATGTTGAGAGAAACCAAAGTAACACATTTAGTCAGCGGAGTCAAAGGGATTCATTAACAAGAGTGCAATGCACAAAACAACTATATCCTGATCTCCATTTATGTCGTTTGGATCCAACAAGAATTTCATTTGATGAAGAAATTTACTTTTAAATCTATCTTCGGAGAACCAGGTAATCCACTAGGATACGAAGGAGGAGTTAGCTCTACTTACTCCAAATGAAGTTTGACTGTGTCACTCCTATCTTCCAGGTTTATGACAATGTCACTAACCACACTGACTAAGATGATAAACCCATTCTTGGGCTCTTATTTACTCAAGTTAGGATATTTCCATCGAGTGTAGGGTTTAAGTTCACTCTACGGTTTTCAATGTCTTCTAGGGTAAAAGTAACACACATGAAAACAAGTTATGCTCCGATATTGAACAAGGGTAGAGTGTTTCAATTTAATTCTCTTTATTACATTTACAAAGTATGAATGCACAAGATGGCTCATTAATCCTTTATTGAACACTAAATATGCACTACAAGATATTACTTCAAATTCATTTGCCTTACATAAATATCAAACCTTTTTACCAGATGTACTATAAATCAAAATTGAACTATGATTAAATGCACATTTCCTAGATGTCCTTGAAACTAGCATTTCATACATCAACAAATTATCAATTATAACCTTCTCGTAACATGAGACTACATTATACATTTATTCATTTAACAACGAACTATCTAAATTTCAATGATAATTAATGAATTAATTACACATCACCTTTTTCATCGTCTTTCTTTCATCCTGTAAAACCACGTGAGCATGATATCAACGATAATTCGATAGCATGGCATCTACCCTAATATAACATATTTATCATTTTTTAGTTTTCCATTTACATATAATAATAATTACAATTTGCAAGCAAGAGAAAAAGTTTAGAGACATGTATTAAATGCATTTCATTTCACTTCATTTTGTAACCTAGAGAGAGAAAGATAAGGGAAGAGAAATAAAAACACCATTTGTCAAAAGTTCTAATTCACACAAGTTACACTATAAAGTTTTAAACAGATTATTTGCATGTTTTATAAGGTTCCAGGTGGTTCGACCCCCTATAAGGGTCCCACAACTACATTTTCTAACATTTTCTCACTAGCTACAAAACGTTCAAAACGGGCGCGAGGCTAAGAAACCGCTTCCAAAAGTTATCTTCCGATGAGAACGCACACCACGACCAACTTTCTACGTGTTCCCAAATATACCAAGAGTTCATAACAATTGACGGAATTGGGAAAAAGTGAATGGTTTGCGTTTGGCGGCTAGTTTTCTGGAGCTACTAGTCAGTAGTGACCCAAAGTGTAAAATGAACAAAAGCCGCTCAAGGCTCATAAATCCATGTCCAAAATGACGTTTGATGGATGAACGCCTGCAAGAGAACTTCCTACAAGTTCCCATATATACGGAGAAATTCAACAGAGTCGACGGAATTCAGAACTAGAAAACAGTCTTCAAATGGCGACAAGGTTTCTGAAGCCACCAGTCCTAATTGGTCCAGTTTGACCTTGTCAAACTGCGACCAGAGGCCTATGAAATGCCATTGGAAAACTATCCAGAAAAGTGTTTTTCTCTAAACTGAAGGTTCCATGCAATTGTCTAGTAAAAACACTAGAGGTTTGCGAAGACGGAAACAATTTCTCTATCCAAGTTTCAAATGGCGGTTTAAAACGAAAGCCAACTTTCTAGATTTAATGACTTTTCTCCGTTGTAAACCAAAGATGTAACAGGTTCCTATAAGAGCGTCAAAAAGATCACACATATTCATTCGGGGTCAAACCAAAGGTCCAGGTGACTCCTCACATAACAAGGTACACAAATGGAGCTTAACGTCTCATTTTCAGAGTTATGAAGGGTACTTAATGAGTCTCCGAAAAATGCAAAAATTAACTATTTAAATAGGGAGAAGGTCAACATTATTACTGGGAAGTCAATCTCGTCTTGTCGATAAACCAATATTGAAGTGATCTAGTTGGGTAGAAGTTTTCTAAATCACCTCAGAATGAGGGTGGAAGTTCATGGTTTAATGCAAACGAGTTATTTTGACTACGTGAGTTACGACACGACAATTCATTATTTTACAACGAGTTGATATAAACATTTAACTGTATTAAAATCCTAATATTTTAAAATTCTATTATGTTGCAAAAGAGAACTAAAGCACGAGAATTATGTGAGGTAAGGGGAGATGAGCCATGCCTTGAAGGAACGGACCCAGTTGAAACCGTGGGATTCGGTTCAACATCTCCCTTAAGCATTTTGTTGAACAGATCATGAGCATCCATAATATAGCATTTTTCCTTTGCTCAAAATCCTCAAGCTCTCCCAATGAACCCATTTTTTACCTTCTGCACCCATGCAAGGAGACAAGCAAGATTGTTTTTCAGGCTGTGCAAATGTCCAAGGTTCTTGGTACTAACATTTCTGGCCAACTCATCTAATACAGGGTAAGCCTCTCGCTCGAGATCTGCAACATTTGAATCCATATATGTACAAACCACCTCCAGAGCAATTTCCAGCACACGAAACTCAAACAAAAGCTCATGTTATAGCCCATCTGCTGCTTCTGGACGGTGTAGTCGGCATCTAGGGAACTTGCGTAAGAAGTATCATGTTTTTCATATCATCAAGAAACTTGGCAGCCAACATGACACTAGTGATGAGAAGCCTGTGTACGTTGAGGGAGGTGATGAGAAAACCTGAATTGAGTTGAATGAAGCGATCAATGTATGCATAGGCAACCACAATGACATAGGGACTACAATGCACATACTTGAATATTCTCCCCAGATATTGCTCCATGCTCATCTCTGGGATTCTCCTTCCATCAAATATCCCCAACTTCACACCCACTTTAGCCCCTTGTCTCTCATTCCTCACCACAACTCTCTCAACAAGGGCCAACACAACTGAAAGTATGTAAGGCGGGCTACTTGCTTCTCTACAGTCATCGTCATAATAACCAGGAGGCGCTGAAAAAGTGTATAGATCGGAACGAATTCTTGTTGGTGAAATGTGCCTCATTACAACAAAAGCCATTACCCTTTACAAATCACAACCACCTCCATTCATGTTTCAATGCCTGCCCCCACTATTACTCCAGCTTAACCCCTGCCTCTGTCAAATATCCATTTCTTCTTCGTCTCGCCAATACAAATATGTAGACACAGAGACAATTAACTTAGTGGGTTTTCACCAAAATTAAGCCAAACCCCAGGATTAATGTTGTTCGTGAAAAAAAAGCTCAAGAGTAAAAAGGGTCTCTGAGCAATGGACATCCGAATATCATCAGAAATAAACCAATAAAATCACAGAAAATTTTGACACTTGAAAGAGGAAGAGCTCAATAAGAGAGACTCCAGAGAGGAGAGAGAATATGCATGAAATAGTATCACCGACATATCCCTTCAAAATGCCAGCGCAAATAATATCCCAAACAAAGGAGGGCCCATGAACATAACAACACAACTATCCCGCATTTCTTCCTAACACAAAGAAATGAAATCCACCCGTAAGATCGAGAGGCAATGAACCAGAAGAAAGTGGTCAATGCACTAGCAAAAGTGTTTCAGACTGCACAAAACAAGGCACCAATAAACAATGAAAACGACCTAGCCAACAAGGAACTGCACACCATAACTCTTCATGCATCCAGAGAACTATTTTCAGGATGAAATCACGTGCCAAGAAGGGATAAAAAAAGAAAGGAGGCAGTGATCCAAAAGAAGGCAGACAGAGCACTGATTAAATTAAAACCACAAGGAAACAAGTAGGCGGCCAATAATAAATGTGCACTTACTCCACCAAATGTATGACAGGCATGATTTGACAAGGAAGAATAGTTTAAGAGGCCAATAGGTTAATGTTTAACGTGGGGAGATCCACCAACAACTCAGAGAGGATTAGGTGAAACCATAATTAAGAAAAAGGTGGTGATTAGATATCCAAACAAAACACATTTCCATGAAATGGTGGGACGCCAAAAAAAGTTTCCAACATGGGTGAAAGCATCCAAATCTTCTCATTAAAATAGGTAGGCCAAGGTAGAACTAGTGGTAGGAGTTCGAAACGGATGCAGGACAAGGACCGACCAAAACGTCACAACAAGAGATCGTCTTCTTTGCGCGGACCGAGGTGACCAATCCAAACAATAAAATTGCTAATCAAAATAATAATATTACTATTATTTTTATTACTATTATTATTACAACTTAATAATACTTTATTACTCGTATTAACAAGGACCAACATTTAAGCTTGACCAAAACAATAATAGCAAGAATCGACAATTCGAAAGAATAATTATTATTATGTAGGTGTTCCCTCTAGTTGGTCACGCCCCAACAACATCAAGTCATCCTTCAAACCACCTATCGAATTCGAGAAAGAGATTTTTCCTTAACAGGGTAATCGAAAAGGCGAAGCCAACAAGGATCAACAGGAGCACAACAACGTTAAACGCTTAGCAACACGGTCGTCGAAGAAGAAAAAGAAGAACGAGGGATGGGGCATTACATTCTCCTCCCCTTAAGAAAGTATCATCCTCGATGTGACATACAATGAAGAAGGAGAAATGGTAAGCAACAAGGAACGAATATGGTGAAGGTACGCTCTAAGGTTAAGATTTCAGACACAAAATCATGGTCACGAGGTGGCCCTAGGAACATCAGGTAGAAATTTTAACTTTCAAGGTTCTGTGAAGATTGGTAGTTCCAGTTTACCGTGTTACTTTTTTTATATTTTCCTTTATAGTACTTCGTATCTCAGGATTATAATATTCATTGTTTAGAAATTTTTCAGTTGTCTTAAGTTTCGTGGGTGCCCAACAATAACTACCATCAAGATGTCACACAAAACTTAACACAACACAAACAACCCACAAGACATCTTGCTACCTACTTTCATGATTGTATCACATCATGAGACCATTAACTCCACCATGGAATGATAACCAAATTGTCTACACAACAAAGAATTTCCAATAATTATGTCCTAGACATAGATCTAGTACACACATATGACTGATAAACAGTGGTCAACACGTTGATACATATATACAATGGGTATCACATTACCCAAAACAATTCATGGCGGTAACAACATAGTTCCAATCCAATATCTAAATAGTCCATACCAACCAAGGGGAGAGTCAAGCCATCACTCATAACAAAGTCTAACCAGACTCACAAGAGTACACATAACTCACTATACCAACTCCACACATCACAAGGCATCATGAAACAACTCCAGATATCTCCAAAAGAAACAAAATACAACTCCATATACCTCCCCAAAGCATCACTAGATAATCTCCATATACCTCTCATAGAGAAAGAATCATAGTACCAAAACCAAGTCGGGTCACTCAACCATAGAGCCCCATCAAGAATAATAGGTCACTCAACCATAGTGTGCCATAAGAATAACAGGTCACACAACCATAGAGGCCCATCTCCTTTCTCCTTTTTAATGAGGTCGGCTCACCCTATGGCCCTGGGCACATAGAGCCCCGTCACCCCCAACCCAAGTGACATAATAACTCATGGTTCAACAACCCGCTAGTTATCTGTAACTCCTTGGGGCGTTCCCCCATACAATGAAGTGGGTCCGTAGGTTCAACCACTCCATGATTAATCCCATGACCCTATTCTAACACATTATGACATTAGAACCAACATAACAAATCATTCAAATGCCAAGTGGCAAAATCAAAAGCCTTGGGCTAGGCTACAAAACTTTTAAATATGAAAAGAAAGTTTTAAAACTAAGAAGAACAAATGGCTAATTAGCCATGGTTAGTGTAAAATCCAAATGTTAATGCAAAAATCAAATAAATGCCCAAAATATAAGAACATGTCAATCAAGAAAAACGGTTGGTTCTTTCAAAAAGAGAGATAAAGATTAATTTACCAATAAAATATGTATTTTGAGAAAATAGCACATTAAAATCACTATGTGGCCTCATACCACCACCAAAGGGGTACTCATCAAGTTCTTTGGCACTCTCTAAATCGATCCTCAACTCGTAGAAAAATACATGTAACCATAAATGAGTATATCAAATAATGTAACTGTCATCCTCTCTTCCTGAATCATTACTCCATACTCCCACAAGGATCAACATAGTCAAAATCACATAGGATTATTCAATGAATAATCCAATAGGAAAGAGTAGGGAACTCTAGTTGCATAAGTTGAGCCTAAGGTGGTGCGTACCCACAATATACTGAGCAAGCTCGAATTATACTAAATAGATATAAGTGGGTTTACTGAGTCTATATTAGACTTCACTTTCTCACTCGTACTCACTCAAGATTATGAAAACCTGGTCCACACCTCCTCTCTCCACACATACTCTTGACAATTTTCTCCCCTTAGGGTTGTCTAGTGTAAGGTTCACAACATACACATAACTACATCACTAACACAATGGTGCTTCACGCACATTAACCATAATGTCTTACACATGGTATTTATATGGGGTATAACACAATCATTACTTTCGCGGTTACGATACATCACATTACCACATCCTACACCCGAGGTGCAATCAATGTGCACTAGGGCTCATACTCACCATATGCCCCTAAATCACGACATGAACCATCACATATTACATGAATTATAATGTATGAGGGACACAATGTCTAACCTTACAACATACAATAAATTGCAATACAACATGACGATGCACACAACTAATCACAATACGGTGACGACATCATGATAAAATTCCTTTCACTTTACATCAATTTTTTCATGCAATACATCAATACACCTTCACATTACATAATTCCAAAATGTTCTAACCCTCAGCAATCCACAATAACATTCCGTTCAAAAACAACAAAGCAATACATCACACACTGATTCCTCATTGAATCCACGAAAAGGAGAGGCAATACTCTCATCCCAAGCACACAAATACGCACTAATTGACTCTTTTCCCTTATCTCTCTTCAATCTCTCCATATAACCTTCTCATTAATCTTGTTCACCTTGAACCATTAGTCTTCACCTAGGTCTCTTTCACCATAGTCTTTTAGACAACTTGCTCCTTTAGCTTCTTATCCTGCCAATCATTCACCACTTCAACACTTATTAGATACAAATATGCCTCATAATTCCATGAAAATTTTGTAATCAATAATGTTCTAAAAAGATTCAATCATCAAAGCACTTAAAATACCATGAAAGTTTCAAACTTCAAAGTCCAACCTTCTTAACTTAGCATGTTCAATGTAAGTTCTAGAAAATTTCATTCTTCAAGGCTCAAAATAAGAAGAATTCTTCTTCAAAGCTCAATCACTGTAATACACACCTCTAAGACATTATATCAGTATCTAAAAGCATATAAAAATCACCTTCAACAACTCTCTTTTTACCTTTTCTTTCACAATTTGTTTCCTTCACTCCTACAAATTGACCATCTCAATCATTAGCACAAGATATGAATTCATAAAAATTTAAAAGCCACACTTTGATACCAAAAATGGTGCACCCTCAACATTGATTCACTTAAATATGCAGGTTCAATAAGGTTCTAGTAGTAATCTTCAAACTCTATCTCGAGTATTATTTTGCTAAGCATGCAAGGATCTAGACTAGAAAATCTGAGTTACTAACTTTCAAAGAAACCTCTCACCCGGGTTCATATTTCCTCATATGCTTCCCAAAACCTCATTCCCACCATGAAGTAGTCCATCCATCTCTCATCACCGCCCTTGCTCTACTCACCCTTATTTGCCTTTCACCTCCTCTTCACTAGTCCTTACAACAATAAGGAAAACTAGCTTTTTTAACCTTTCCAAATCCTTATCATAAATTTCCCATGTTCCCTCACTTGAAATCAAAATGGTGTCCCAAGATTTCACCACGAAATCCAGGACTACCCTATGTTAAAATTTTTGTACTTTTAAAATAATGGGTTGTTTCATGTTTTAATTGCTAGAAAGTGTCTGTATTGTGTCAAGATATTCCCAGAGAGTCATACTAGCATATTTCGCCAAATACCCAGATGCCCAAAATCGTTATATTCTCGTCATTTTGCCTATGGGAAATTTGTATAAAATTATTCTAAGCCCGCTTGAGGCAAATTGTGCTCTCCGCTTTAACCCTGTTGTGATCGTACATGTCAATTTTCCCATATACCAGTAGGGTTTTAACCAGAATGAATCCTAGGCTTTATTTGTGACTTTTGGCAACGTTTTGTATTTTTGGTGTTTTCTCGTTTCATTTTCTATGAAATTTCTTAGGTCAAGGAATCAAACCAAACCGCAAAGGAATTGACCTAGAGAAATGTCACGTAAAACAAAACGGAAAACACCAAAAACATAAAATGTTGTCGAAGTCACGAGATAAAGCCCAAGATTCATTCCTCATTAAAACCCTACTGGTTTATGGGAATATTGACATGTAAGAAAACAACGAGGTTAAACCGAGCACAATTTGCCTCTAACGGGCTAAGAATAATTAAATTAAAAATTTCCGCACGTAAATCTAAGAGAAAGAATATAATGATTTCGGCATCCGGGAATATCTTCACATAATACGAGCTTTTGGAAATAAAAACAAAAAATGACCCATTATTTTAAAAGTACGAATTTTTTTACATGGGGTAGTCTCGATTTCGTGGTGAAATCTGGGGACCATGTCTTTTGTCTTTCCATCTTCATTGTTTTTGTATGCTTCATAGCCTCTTGGGTCCCACAACTTGTTTTTTAGTCTTGCATTTTATTTTACATTGTTCGTTTTCTTTTTGAATTTCATCTTTATCTTCAGTAATAAAATGTTTGCCGTAAACAATTCACACAAAACTCGTCACCTTTTATTTTTAATTACATATGAGAAATTTTAAATTATGGAAAGCATCTCAACCTCATCTTCTTTCACTTGGGCTTCTTTTGGCCTTATTCTCATCCATTTTGAAGTCTTCTTCTTTATGTTTGTCATACTAGTCTTAATACCTGCAAATACCCATTAAAATACATAGATAATAAAAATAGAGCGCATAAGGCCCACATGAATAATCTCTACTTCATCTTCATTCATTTTCTTTGTCTTTTCTAATTCTTCTCTTCACATATTTTAACATCTTCCTCCGCTTATTCTCTCTCTAGAGTCTTCATCATTTGTCTTCGACTCTTCTCTATGAGTAGCCTAATAGGCCACTTCACCTTCTTCTTTAATCTCCACTCAAACCTCTAATCTTCCATTCCCATCATGACTTTTATCATTGCTTCAAGCTTCTCTAATATGTCATTTGCCTCTTTTTGCTCTTTCTCCAAGAAAAACTCTCTTTCTTTTATGCTTCTTTTCTCTTTGTCATAACTTCTTCCTTCTTTCAACATCTTGGACTTTTTTCCCTTATCTCTCTTCAATCTCTCCATATAACCTTCTCTTTAATCTTGTTCACCTTGAACCATTAGTCTTCACCTAGGTCTCTTTCACCCTAGTCTTTAAGGCAACTTGCTCTTTTAGCTTCTTATCCTGCCAATCATTCACCACTTCAACACTTATTAGATTCAAATATGCCTCGGAATTCCATGAAAAGTGTCTACTCAATAATGTTTGAAAAAGATTCTTTTGTTAAAGCTCTTAAAATACCATGAAAGTTTCAAACTTCAAAGTCCAACCTTCTTAACTTAGCATATTCAATGCAAGTTCTAGAAAAATTCATTCTTCAAGGCTCAAAATAAGATGAATTCTTTGTAAAATATCACTTTAAACACACACCTCCGAGACATTATATCGTATCTAAAAGTATATAAAAATCACCTTCAACAACTTTCTTTTTATGTTTTGTTTCAAAATTTGGTTCCTTCACTTCTGCAAATTGACCATCTCAATCATTAGCACAGTGTATGATTTCATAAAAATTCAAAAGCCACTCTCTAATACCACAAATGGTGCACCTCAACATTGATTCATTCCAATCAACAGTTCAATATGGTTCTATTAGTAATAATCTCAATTATGTCTTGAGTATTCTTTTTCCAAACCTTAAGAGTCTAGACTAGAAAATCTGAGTTACTAACTTTGAAAGAATCCTCTACACTGGTTTTTATTTCCTAATATGCTTCTCAAAACCTCATTTCCACTATGAATTAGTACATCCATCTCTCATCATTTACCTAGCTCTACTCACCCTAATTTGCCTTTCAACTCCTCTTCACTAGAACTTACAACAATAAGGAAAACTAGCTTGTTTAACCTTTTCAAAGCCTTCTCACTGATTTCTCGTATTCCCTCACTCAAAATCACTGCTATAATGATTACTAGAATACTATAAAACAACCCTAATTACAAGGATGTTCTCCTTTTCACAAAAATACCTATTATAGTCTTAAGACAATGGATAGTTGCTTCAATCATGCTTTTAGTGATTTAGGGACATCTAGAACATTCTATAAGTTCAATTAGCTCACATTTAGCTCCCCTAAGATGCTTGTCAAATTTGAGATTTCAACTCCTTACCTAGCTTTCCTTATTCCACTTTTTACAAATTTGCAACTAAAATAGTTAGATTTGGAAAAGTTGGTATTTTGAGAAAATTGGAATTTTCAAAAAGTCAATATTATCCAACATCCTAAACACTTTGAGCCCAAAACACTAAATCCTAAGCCATAAACCATAAACCCTTAACATTGAATAGTAAACCATAAACCTAAAACCGTAAATCATAAAATCTTAACTCTAAACTCTAAACCTTAAACCATAAAGCCTAAACCTAAACCCTAAGCCCTAAACCCCTAACCATGAGCCTTAAACTCTACAGCCTTAGGCCTAACCATAACCCCTAAACCCTATGACTTGAATCGTGAGCCCTAATCTAAAGACCTAAACCCTACACCCCGACCCCTATGCCCTAAACCCCAAACATTAACTTCTAATTGCTCCTAAACCCTAAATTTTGAGTCTTAAACCCCAAATGCTAAATCCTAAATACTAAACCCTCAATCATAAACCATGAGCCCTAAACCCTAAATGAAAAACCTAAACCGTAAACCTTAAACCATAAACCCTAAAACATGAGCCCTAAATCCTAATTCTTAAACCGTAAACCTTGATCCCGAACCTTAACCCTTATTTGTGAACCCCAATCTCTAAACCCTAAACCCTAAACCCTAAACCCTAAATCTTGAGCCCAAAAACCTAAACCCTAAACACTAAATCTCCTGAGCCCTAAACCCTCAACCTAGAAACCTTAAAATAGTTAGATTTGGAAAAAGTTGGTATTTTGAAAACTTGGGATTTTCAAAAAGTCGATTTTTAAAATTTGAGATTTTCAAAAATCACGACTTTTGAAAAAGTTACAATTTTAAACAAAGTTGATATTTTTGAAAATATAAATATTTAAAAATCTTGGTACTTTGAGATGTTCGGATATTCAAACAAGTTGGTGTTTTTGAAAAATGGATCATTTGAAAAAGTCAGGATTTTTGAAAAGTTGGGATTTTCGAAAGAGTTTGGCTTTTCGCATTTTTTAAGAGTCAAGATTTTTGAAGAGTTTGGATTTTTGAAAAATTCAAGATTTTTAAAAAACTCGACATTTTCCAAAAAGTCATGATTTTGTAAAAGTGAAGATTTTCGAAAAGTAAAGGATTTTTAAAAAAGTCAAGATTTTGGAAAATGTTGGGATTTTTAAAATGTCAAGATTTTTGAAAAGTCTATATTTTTTTAATAAATCAAGATATTTGAAAAAGTCCCGATTTTTAATTTTTGGGGATTTTGAACAAATATAATTTTTAAAAAAATTAACGGTTTTCAAAAAATTCAGAATTTTTTATAAAGTTAGGATTGTCAAATTTGGATTTTTCAAAAATATAGTCCGTTTGAGTCCATTTTTTTAAACCACATGTTTCAAAAATCTCAACTTTTTAAAAATATCAGATTTTCAAAAAAAAAATTGAGAGTTTGAATAATTTAGATTTTCCATAAATTTTGGTTTTCTTAATATGTTATGATTTTTGAAAAATTCATTAATTTCCAAAAAGTTGTGATTTTCATTTTTTTTAGTATTTTAAGGAATTTGTAATTTTAAAAAGGTATAATTTCATAATTCTAAAAAAATTTGAATTTTAAAAATTAATAAACCCTTAACACTGAATCCTTAACCCTAAACCCTCAACCATAAACCATTAACCTAAATCCCTAAATCATAATACCTTAACTCTACTAAACCCAAAATCTTGAACCATAAACCCTAAACCCCGATCCCTAATCCCCGAGCCATGAAGCCTAAACCCTAAACCCTTGCCCTAAATGCTAAAAATAAATCCTTAATCCCTCACCTTGAGCCTTAAATCCTAAACCCTAAACGGTGAACCCTAAAGCCTTAGGCCTAACCCTAAACCTTAACCTGTGAGCCCTCGTCCAAAACCATAAACCCTAAATCTCTAGCTAGAGTCCTAAACCCTAAACCCTAACTCATAACCTATAACCTCGAACCCTGAGCCATGGATCCTCAACCATGAACACTGAGACCTAAACCCTAAACTCTTAGCCTTATACCCTATAAACCCTACACCTTAAGCTGTAATTTCTTCTAAACCCTAAATTATGAGTCTTAAACCCGTTATGGTAAAAACCACAAGCCCTAAACCCTATCTCAGAAACCTCGAATCCCAAACCCTAAATCCTAACCCTAAATTGTAAAACCTAATTCTTAAACCCAAAACTTTGATCCTCGAAACCCGAACACTAAGTCTTGAGCCCTAATCCCTAAACCATAAACCTCAAATCCCGAGCCCAAAACCTAAACCATAAACGCTAAATCACCCGAGCCCTAAACCTCAACCTAGAAATCTTAAAATAGTTAGATTTGGAAAAAGTTGGTATTTTGAAAAACTTGGGATTTTAAAAAATTCAAGATTTTTTTTTAAAAGTCAAGATTTTAGAAAACTTGAGACTTTCAAAATAGTCTCACGACTTTTGAAAAAGTTGTTATTTTTGAAACCATCAAGATATAAAAATGTTGGGACTTTGAAAATGTTTAGATTTTCAAACAAGTTGGAGTTTTTGAAAAATGAATATTTTGAAAAAGTCCAAATTTTTGAAAAGTTTGGATTTTCAAAAGAGTTGGGCTTTTCACATTTTAGAAGACTCGAGATTGTTTAAGAGTTTGGAATTTTGAAAAACTCAACATGTTTAAAAAAGTTAGGATTTTTGAAAAGATGGGAATTTAAATAATTTGAGATTTTCCAAAAAGTTAGTATTTTAAAAAGTCAAGATTTTGAAAAATGTTGGGATTTTTAAAACGTCAAGATTTTTGAAAATTTTAGGATTTTTGAATAAGTCAAGATATTCCAAAAAGTACCAATTTTTAATATTTGTGATTTTCAATTTTTTTTCTTAAAAGTATTGATTTTCACAAAAGTCAGCAGTTTTGATAAAGTCAAGATTTTAAAAAGAATTTTTAAAAATTTGGGATTTCTGAAAAAGTTGGGATTTTTCAAAAAATTTATAATCTCAAAAGAGTCAAGATTTCAAAAATGTAGTGATGCGCCAATATTAATAGGATATTGAAAAGGTCATAACTTGTGCTACGAGTGTAAATTTGAGTCTATTTTTTTAAACCACATATTTAAAAAATCTCAACTTTTTAAAAATATCGGGATTTTCTAAAAAAAGTTGAGAGTTTGAATCATTTATTTTTCTAGAAATTTTGGTTTTATGAATATTTAGATTTTCGAAAAGTTCGGGTTTCAAAAAAGTCATAATCTCAAAAGAGTCAAGATTTCAAAAATGTAGTGATGCGCCAAAATTAGAAAGAACTTGAAAAGGTCATAACTTGTGCTCCAGTGTGTACGTTTTATTTTTTTTTTAAAAACATGTTTCAAAATCTTAACTTTTTTAAAATATCGGATTTAAAAAAAAAAAAAAATCAGTGTTTGAATAATTTAGATTTTCATGAAATTCTAGATTTTTGAATATGTCATGATTTTTGAAAAAAGTCATTATTTTCCAAAAAGTTGTGAATTTTAAAAATTTAGGATTTTAAAGAATTTACAATTTTAGAAAAAACAAAGATTTTTATAATTTTAAAAAAGTATGAATTTCAAAATTTTTATGGTTTTTTTAAAAGTTTAGATTTAAAAAAAAATTCGGGATTATGAAAAGGTTGGGATTTCAAAAAAAATGGGGATTTAAAAAAATATTCAAAAAGACAAGGTTTTTTTGAAATGTTCAATTTTTAAATAAGTCAGAATTACAAAATCAAGAAATTTTTAAATCCCAACAGCTTTGAATATGCTATATTTTTTTCAATCCTAACTTTTTCAAAATCTTTACTTTTTCAAAATTCCAAGTATTTTTAAAATCGTGGCTTTTTTAAAATTACGAATTTTTTTAAAAATCAAAAGTTTTTTTGAAATTGTGAACTTTTTAAATTCATTACTTTATTATTGCTTTAAAATTTTGTAAAATACAAACTATTTGAAAATCAGACTATTTTTGAAATCGTGACTTTTTCAAAATCACAACCCCTAAACCATAAAACATGAAACCTGAGTCATAAACGATAAACCTTAAACACCCAAAGATCTTAAAACTAACTAAGTCAAAACCCTAAATATCCTAAACCATAAACAAAAACCGTTGATAGTGAATCCTAAACCATAAACCCAAATCCCTAAATTGTAATACCTAAACTCTAAACCCCAAACCCAAAACCTTGAACCATAAACCCTACACCATGATCCCTGAACCATGAAGCCTAAACCCTAAACCTTAATAGTGAACTCTAAAGCCTAAGGCCTAACCCTAAACCCTATACCTTGAACCGTGAGCTCTAAGAAAAAACCCTAAACCTTTAGCTAGAGACGTAAACCCTAAACTCATTACCTCGAACCTCGAACACCGAGACTTGAACCCCGATCTTTGAGCCCTATACCCTATAAACCCGAAAACCCTAAATGCTAAATCCTAAATACTAAACCCTAAGTATAAAACCATCAAGCCATAAATCGTAACCCTAAACCCTAAAAAGTAATTATTAAACCTTAAACCTTGATCACCGATCCCCGAACCTCAACCTTAAACCTTAACCCCGAACCCCGACCCAGCCCTAATCCATAAACAATAAACACTAAACTCTAAACCCTAAATCTGAGCCAAAAACCCAAACCCTAAACACTAAATCCCTTGAGCCTTAGACCCTCAACCTAGAAACCTTAAAATAGTTAGATTTGGAAAAAGCTGGTATTTTGAAAAATTTCAAAAGGATTTTCAAAAATTCAAGATTCTCAAAAAAGTCACGACTTTTGAAAAAGTTGCAATTTGAAACAAAGTTGTTATTTTCAAAAAAATCAAGATTTTAAAAATGTTGGGACTTTGAAAATATTTAGATTTTCGAACAAGTAGGGGTTTTTGATAAATAAATATTTCGAAAAAGTTTAGATTTTTGAAAAGTTTGGATTTTCGAAATAGTTGGCTTTACGAATTTTTAATGAGTTGAGATTTTTTAAGAGTCTGGATTTTTGAAAAACTCGTCCTTTTCAAAAAAGTTCAGATTTTTGAAATGATGAGATTTTAAAAAATTGAGATTTTCGAAAAAGTGCGGATTTTGAAAAGTCGATTTTCAAAAAGTCAAAAAGTCAATTTTGGAAAATGATGCTATTTTTAAAACGTCAATATTTTTGAAAAAGTAAGGATAATTAAAAGTCATGATTTCTAATATTTGTGATTTTTGAAAAAATATAAATTTTTTAAAAGTAAGGATTCTCAAAAAAGTTGGCATTTTTTATAAAGTTGAGATTTTAGAAAATTGAGGAATTTTTAAAAATTTGGGATTTTTGAAAAAGTTTTGATTTTCGAAAATGTCACGGTTTTTGAAATATTTGTGATTTTCAAAAAAGTTATAATCTCAAAAGAGTAAAAATTTCAAAAATGTAGTGATGCGCCAAAATTAGGAGAAACGTGAAATAGTCATAACTTATGCTCTGGGTGTCCGTTGGAGTCCATTTTTTTATACCAAATGTTTCAAAATCGCAACATTTTTAAAAAAAGCGTTATGAGTTTGAATTATTTTGATTTTCCAAAATTCTGATTTTTGAATATGTTATGATTTTTAAAAAAGTAATTATTTTCCAAAAAGTTGTGAATTTAAAAAAGGAAAGGAATTTAAAGAATTTGTAATTTTAGAAAAAGATACAATTTATGAAAATGTTATGATTTTTAAAACGTCAATATTTTTTTAAAAGTCGATATTTCTAAAAAGCCCCGATTTTTAATATTTTTGATTTTCAATTTTTTTAAAAAGTAAGGATTTAAAAAAATCGACATTATTGTAAAGTTGAAATTTTAGAAAATTTAGGAATTTTTAAAAAGTTGGGATTTTGAAAAAGTTTTGATTTTCAAAAACGTCATGATTTTTTAAATAGTTGTGATTTTCGAAAAATTTGAGATTTTTGAAAAAGATATAATAATCTCAAAAGAGTCAAGATTTCAAAAATGTAGTGTTGTGCCAAAATAACTTGTGCTCCAAAATGTCCGTTTGAGTCTATTTTTTTTAAACCTTGGGATTTTCAAAAAAAAGTCGGTAGTTTGAATTATTTAGATTTTTAGAAATTATGGATTTTTGAATATGTCATGATTTTTGAAAAAGTCTTTATTTTCCAAAAAGTAATGAATTTCAAAAAATTAGGATTTTACACAATTTGCAATTTAAGAAAACGGATGAATTTTATAATTCTAGAAAAGTTTGAATTTCAAAATTTGGGGTTTTTGAAAAAGTCGAGATTTTCAAAAAAGTCGGATTATTAAAAGGTTGGGGATTCAAACAAAAATGGGATTTCACAAAGTTGTAATTTCAAAAAGCTTAGAATTTTGAGAAAGTTGGGATTTTCAAAAAGAAAAGATTTTGAAAAAAGCTGCAATTTTCAAATAAGTTGGGAATTACAAAACTAAGAGATTTAAATCCCAACTGTTTAATATCCCGATTTTTTCAAAAATTCTAACATTTTCAAAAAATTTACCTTTTCAAAATTCAAAGTTTTTTTATAAAATCGTGACTTTTTTAAAATTACAATTTTTTTAAAATCACAAGTTTTTTAAAAATTGTAAACTTTTTGAAATTCATGAATTTATCACTTTCAAAATCTTTGAAAATACTTTTTCAAGTTTTTGAAAATTATGACTTTTTTGAATTCCTAAAAATCCCTGCTCCAAAATCTAATATTTTTGAAAGCGCGACTTTTTCAAAATCGCAACACCTAAAACCTGAGTTGTAAATGCTATTTTAAGGTTTCTAGGTTTAGGGTTTAGGGCTAAAGGGATTTAGTGTTTAGGGTTTTGGTTTTTGGCTCAAGATTAAGGGTATAGAGTTTAATGATTAGGGCTCATGGCTCAAAGTTAAGGGTTAAGGGTTTAAGGTTAAAATTATGGGTTCGGGGATATAGGTTAAGGGTTTAGGGTTTTGGGGTTTAGGGTTATCGAGTTAGGGTTAGGATTTAGGGTTTGGGGTTTGAGGTTTACTGTTAAGGGATTTGCATTTAGGGTTTACGAGCTCATGGTTTATGATTGAGGGTTTAGTATTTAGGATTTAGCATTTAGGGTTTTAAGGTTTAAGACTCAAAATTTAGGGTTTAGGAGCAATTAGAGCTTAAGATTTAGGGTTTATAGGGTATAAGGGTTTCGAGTTTAGGGTTTAGGGCATAGGGGTCAGGGTTTACTTAACGTCTCAGGGTTCATGGTTGAGGGTAAATGGCTCAGGGTTCGAGGTTCGAGGTTATGAGTTTAGGTTTTATGGTTTTGGCTTAGGGCTCACGGTTCAAGGTATAGGGTATAGGGTTTTGGTTTAGGCCTAAGGCTTTAGGGATCATTGTTTATGGTTTAGAGTTTAAGGCTTAGGGTTAGGGGTTTAGGTATTATGGTTTAGAGTTTAGGCTTCATAGCTTAGGGATCAGGGTTTAGGGTTTATGGTTTAAGGTTTAGGGTTTAGAAATTAGATTTTACAATTTAGACGTTTGGCTTTATTGTTTATGGTTTTTCAAGGGTTTAGGATTTTATGTTAAGGGTTTATGGTTTATGGTTTAGGATTTAGGATTTAGGGTTTTAGGCTTAGTGTTTAGGTTGTTCGGGTTTAGGGTTTAGCGTTTTTGAAAAGTTAGGTTTCAAGTTTTAGGGTTTAGGGCTCGTGATTTTTAAAAATTCAAAAATTTAAAAATATCTCGATTTTTAAAAATTAGGATTTCAAACAAGTCTGTATTTTCAAAGATTTTGAAAGTGATAAACAAAAGATTTTGAAAATGTTAGGATTTAAAAAAATTACGATATTCAAAATAAAATTTTGAGATATAAAAATATCTTTAATTTTGTAATTCTTGACTAATTTGAAAATTGCACCTTGTTTTCTAAATCTTTTCTTTTTTGTAAAAAATCCCAACTTTCTCATAATTCTTGGCTTTTTCGCAAAAATCATGAATTTTTTAAAATCTAAAATTTTATTCAAAATCCCAACCTTTTCATAATCCTGACTTTTTTGAAAATCTCACCTTTTTCATAAACCTAAATGTTTTTAAATTCACAAATTTTTAGAAAATAATGAAATTATCAAAAATCATGACATATTCAAAAATCCGAATTTTTGAAAATCCCAAGGTTTAAAAAAAATAGACTCAAAAGGACACCCTTGGAGCACAAATTATTTGGGCACAACACTACATTTTTTGAAATCTTGACTCTTTTGAGATTATATCTTTTCAAAAATCCCAATTTTTTTCAAAAATCGCAACTTTTTTAAAAATATGACGTTTTTTAAAAATCATGACATTTTTCTATGATCCCCAAGTTATAAAGCCTAAACTCTAAACCATAAGACCTAAACCCTAAACAATAAACCCTAAACGCCTAACCCTAAGCCTTAAACTCTAAACCCTAAACAATGATCCTTAAAGCCTTAGGCCTAAACAAGAACCCTAAACCCTCAACCTTGAACCATGAGCCCTAAGCCAAAACCATAAACCCTAAACTCATAACCCCGAACCTCGAACCGTGAGCCAATTACCCTCAACCAAGAACCCTGAGATGTTAACCCTAAACCTTGACCCCTACGCTCTAAACCCTAAACTCTGAGCCTTATACCCTATAAACCCTAAACCTTAAGCTCTAATTCCTCCTAAACCCTAAATTTTGAGTCTTAAACCCTAAAACCCTACATGCACCCTAAATGTGAAACCCTCAACCATAAACCTTGAACAACAAACCCTAAAACTTGAGCCCTAAATCCTAATCCTAAACCCTAAATCTGAAAACCCTAAACCCAAAAATAATTTCTTAAACCCTAAACCTTGATCCTCCCTAAAGCTTGAACTTGAACCTCAACCCCCGATGCCTAATCCCTAAACCCTAAACCTTGAATCATGAGCCCAAAACCTAACCCTAACTACTACATCCGAGCCCTAAACCCTCAACCTAAAAACCTTAAAATAGTTAGATTTGGAAAAAGTTGGTATTTTGAAAAACTTGGGATTTTTAAAAAGTCAAGATTTTTGAAAAGTTAGGATTTTAAAATACATTTTGAGATTTTCAAAATTGCAATTTTAAAAAAGTTATTATTTTTGAAAACTTCAAAATTTAAAAAAATTTGGGGCTTTTTGAAATTGTTTAAATTTTCAAAAAATTTGGGGTTTTCGAAAAGTGAATATTTTAAAAATTAAGGATTTTTTAAAAGTTGGGATTTTCTAAAGAGTTGTGCTTTTCACATTTTTAAAGTGTCAGGATTTTTGAAAAAGTTAAGATTTTTAAAAAACTTGTCATTTTCAAAAAGTTAGGATTTTTGAAAAGAAAGGATTTTAAAAAAATTGAGATTTTCCAAAAATTTGTGATTTTGTAAAAGGGAAGATTTTTGAAAAATGTTGGGATTTTTAAACGTCAAGATTTTTGAATAAGTCATGATGTTTTGAAAAATTCCCAATTTTTATTATTTGTGATTTTTGAAAAAATATAATTTGTTTACAAAGTAAGGATTTTAAAAACAAGTCTCGCATTTTTAGATAAAGTTGAGATTTTAAAAATTACGGAATTTTTAAAAAGTTGGGATTTCTTAAAAAAATTGATTTTCAAAAAACGTCATTTTTTTAGAAATTTTTACAATTTTACAAAATCTTGGGATTTTAGAAAATTTATATATAATCTCAAAAGAGTCCAGATTTTAAAAATGTAGTGATGCTCCAAAATTACCAGAACTTGAAAAGGTCATAACTTGTGCTCCTGGTGTCTGCTTTGAATCTCTATTTTTTTTTAAACCACATGATTAAAAAAACTCAACTTTTTTAAAATATCAAGATTTTCAAAAAAAAAAAGTCGAGTTCGAATAATTTAGATTTTCCATTAATTCTAGATTTTTGAATATTTCATGATTTTTGAAAATCATATTATTTTCCAAAAAGTTGTGAAATTAGAAAAAAGGATTTTAAAGAATTTAAAATTTTAGAAAAAGATAAAATTTAATAATTCTAAAAATGTTCAAATTTCAAAAAATTTAGGGTTTTTGAAAAACTTGAGATTTTCAAAAAAAATCTGGGATTTCGAACAAAGATTTTAATTTCAAAAACTCTTGATTTCAAAAGCAAGAAATTTGAGAAAGTTGGGATTTTCAAAAAGACAAGATTTCAAAAAAAAGGTGCAATTTTCAAATAATTCGGGAATTATAAAATCAAGAGATTTTTAAATTTCAATTGTTTTAATCATCCTCAATCATAAACCATGAGCCCTAAACCCTAAAAACAAAACCATCAACTTTAAATCTCGAAAACCAAACCCTTAAACTTGAGGCCTCAAACCTAACCCTAAACACCAAAATCCAAAACCCTAAAACCTAATTCTTAAATCCTAAACCTTAATCTCCAAACCCTTAACCGTGAGCCATGAGCCATGAGCCCTAATCCCTAAACCCTAAACCCTAAACCTTGAATACTAAGCGCAAAAACATAAACCCTAAAAACTAAAATCACCCGAGCCCTAAACCCTCAACCTAAAAAACTTTTGAAAATAGTTAGATTTGGAAATAGTCACGACTTTTGAAAAGGTTGAAATTTTAAAAAAAGTTGTTATTTTTGAAAACATAAAACTTAAAAAAATGTTGGGACGTTGAAAATGTTCAAATTTTCAAACAAGTTGGGGTTTTCAAAAAATGAATATTTAAAAAGAGTCGATTTTAGAAAAATTGGGATTTTTTAAAGAGTTGGGCTTTTTGCATTTTATAAAAAAATAATGATTTTTTAAAAAAATTCGTAATTTTTGAAAAAGTTGCGATTTTATAAAAAGTTGGAATTTTGAAAAAGTAAAGATTTTTAAAATGTTAGGATTTTGAAAAAAAAGGATATTCAAAATAGTTCGGATTTAAAAATCTCTTCGCTTTGTAATTCCCGACTTATTTGAAAAAATTGCACCTTTTCAAAATATTGTCTTTTTTTTTTAAAATCCCAACTTTTTGAAATTATTGGCTTTTTCAAAAATTTTAGAAGACTTTTAAAAATCCCAATTTTTTTCGAAAAAATTTTTAAAAATTAATGATTTTCAACATTTTCATAATCTTGACTTTTTTTTAAAATCTCAACTTTTTAAAAAACCTAAAACCTTTTCAACTTTATAGGGGTCGAATTTTAGGGTTTAGGTCTCAAATTTAAAAATTTAGGATTTTAGAAAAGTTCGAGAAAAAGTAAAAAAAGTTGGGATTTTTAAAAAAGTTTTGTTTTTGAAATCGTCACGATTTTTTTAAAAAAGTTGGGAATTTTCAAAACAATTATAATCTCAAAAGAGTCAAGATTTCAAAAATGTAGTGATGCGCCAAAATTAAGAGAACTTGAAAAGGTCATAACTTGTTTTGTGGGTGTCCGTTAGTCCATTTTTTTCAAATAAGTTGGGAATTACAAAACTGAAGTGATTTTGAAATCCCAACTTTTTTGAATATCCTAATTTTTTGAAAATCCTAACATTTTAAAAATCTTTACTTTTTAAAAATTCTAACTTTTTATAAAATCGTGACTTTTTTGAAAATTATGAATTTTTAAAAAATCATCGATTTTTTTTTTGTGAACTTTTAAATTCATAACTTATTCACTTTCAAAATATTTTAAACCATAGAATTTTTTAAAAATCATGACTTTTTCAAATCCTATCTAACTTTTTAAAAATTGGGATATTTTTGAAATCGTGACTTTTAAAATCTAAGACCCTAAACCCTAAAACCCGAAACCTGAGTTGTTAACGCTAAACCTTAAACCCCAATATCCTAAACACTAAGCCCAAAACCATAAATACAAAAACCCTCAACACTAAATCCTAAACCCTAAACCCTCAACCATAAACCATAAACCCAAAACCCCTAAATCGTAAAACCTAAACTCTAAAACCCAAACCTTAAACCATAAACCCTAAACCCTGATTCCTTAGCCATGAAAGCGTAAAAACCCCAAACCCTAACCCCAGCCTTTTAAACCCTTTACCCTAAACCCTAAAATCGTTAGCCCTAACACTAAACCCTAAACCATTTACCTTGAATTGTGAGCCTTAAGCCAAAACCCTAAACTCAAAACTCTAAACCATAACCCGAACCTCCTAAACCCTGAGCCTGAACCTTCAACCATGAACACCAAGACCTAAACCCTAAACCCTAAACCCTAACCCCTATGCCCTAAACCCTAAACTCTGAGCCCTATACCTTATAAACCCTAAACCTTAAGCTCTAATTTCTCCTAAACCCTAAATTCTAAGTCTTAAACCCTAAAACCCTAAATGCTAAATACTAAACCCTCAATCGTAAACCATGAGCCCTAAACCCTAAAACCAAAAACCCCAAACCCTAAAAAAACCCCAAAAAAGTAACCCTAAACCCTAAAACCTAAAACCCTAAATCCCTAAACCTAAACCAATTCTAAAACCTAAATCCAACCCGAACCTAAACCTTTAAAACCCTAAACCTTATTCCTTAACCCTAAACCCCCTAAAAACCTAAACCCTAAACACCTAAAACCCCAAAACCCACTAAATCCCTGAGTCCAAAAACCTAAAATAGTTAACAAAATCCTTTGAAAAATAAAACCTTAAAATAGTTAGATTTTTAAAAATGGTATTTTTCAAAAAATTTAGGATTTTATAAAAGTCAAGATTTTCAAAATCTTTTAAAAAAGTTGTTATTTTTGAAAACATCAAGATTTAAAAATTTTGGGACTTTGAAAATGTTCAAATTTTCAAACAAGTTGGGTTTTTAAAAATGAATATTTTGAAAAAGTCAGGATTTTTAAAACTTGGGATTTTCTAAAGAGTTGGGCTTTTCGCATTTTTGAAGAATCTAGATTTTTTTAAAAAGTCAAGAGTTTTGAAAAAGTTAAGAAATTTTCAAAAAAGGTAGGATTTTTGAAAATACAACATTTTTTTAAAATTGAGATTTTCAAAAAAAGTTCTGATTTTGTAAAAGTGAAGATTTTTAAAAAAGTTGGGATTTTTGAAAAGTCAAGATTTTAAAAAAAGTAAAGTTTTTGGAAAACGGTGGGATTTTTAAAACATCTTGATTTTTGAAAAAGTTAGGATATTTGAAAAACTCTTGATTTTTAATATTTGTGATTTTTAAAAAATATAATTTTTTTAAAAAGTAAGGATTTTAATTTTTTTTGGCATTTGAGATTTTAGAAAATTCAGAATTTTTAAAAAGATGGGATTTTTGAAAAAGTTTTGATTTTTGAAAATGATGTGATTTTTGAAATAGTTACAATTTTTGAAAAAGTTGGGATTTTCAAAAAGTTTTAATCTCAAAAGAATCAAGATTTCAAAAATGTAGTGATGCGCCAAAATTAACCAAAAACTGAAAAGGTCATAACTTGTGCTTCCGGTGTCCATTTTTGAGTCTATTTTTTTTTTAAAACCAATGTTTTTCAAAAATCTCAACTTTTTTGAAATATCAAGATTTTTTAAAAAAAAAAAAAAAAATTGGGAGTTTGAATAATTTAGATTTTTTTAAAAAATCCTAAATTTTTGAATGTCGTGATTTTTTTAAAATCATTATTATTTTCCAAAAAGTTGTGAATTTAAAAAATGTTTTAAAAATTTGATTTTAAAAATTTACAATTTTAGAAAAATATAGAATTTAAAAATCTAGATTTTTTTGAAATATCTATTTTTTTTGAATTTTAAAAAAGTCAAACTTTGTAAAAAAATAAAATCTTAAAATATTTTCAAAAAAACAACATTTTTTAAAAAGGTGCAATGTTTTCAAAAATAATAACTTTGTTTAAAATTGCAAAATTTTTAAAAGTCGTGACTTTTTTTTAAATCTTAAGTTAAACCCTAAATCTTGACTTTCTTGAAATCCCAAGTTTTTCAAAATACCAACTTTTTCCAAATCTAACTATTTTAAGGTTTCTAGGTTGAGTGTTTAAAATCCTAGGGAATTTTTAAAATTTAATGTTTAGTTTTTTCAATTTGAAACTTAGGGTTTAGGGTTCATAGTTCAAGGTTTAAACTAGGGTCAAGGTTAAACTTTTCGGGATAAAGGTTTAGGGTTTAAGAATTAGGTTTTAGGGTTTTTTTAGTCTAGAAAAATTTTTGAATTTTACATTTAGGGTTTTGTGCTCATGATTTAAGATTGAGGATTTAGTATTAAGGATCTAAATTTAAACTCATTTTAGGGTTTAAGACCTAAAAAATTTAGGGTTTAAAAATTAACCTAACTTAAGGTTTATTGTTTATAGGGTATCAATAAAAACATAAAACCCTAAACCCCTAGCGTATAAACATAAACATTGTTTAGGGTTTAGGTATTAGTATTCATAAACCCTAAACCTTAAACCATGGCTTTGGGTTCGAGGTTTTAGGTCTCTAGCTAAAATTTAGGGATTAGGGCTAAATTGGCTTAGGGCTCATGGTTCTTAGGGTTCATTGTTTAAGGTTTAGGGTTTAAGGCTCGGGGTTAGGGGTTTAGGTTTCATGGCTTAGGGATCGTGGTTTAAGGTTTTTGGTTTAGAGTTTAGGATTTAGGATTTAGGGATTTGGGTTTATTGTTTATGGCTAAGGATTTAGGGTTTAGAATTCAGTTTTAAGGGTTTATGGTTTATGGTTTAGAATTTAGGGTTTTGGGCTTTTGAAAATCTTGACTTTTATAAGTTTACGAAACTTCGAGTTTAAAGGGTTTAGTATTTAGCGGTCAAATTATGATTATGAAAAAGTCACAATTACAAAAATTTTTTTTTGAAAAAGTCGTGATTTTCAAAAAATTGTATTTTCAAATATTTTGAAAGTGATAAAGTCATGAATTTAAAAATTTCACGAATTTTTTTAAAACTCATGATTTTTTTTTTAATTCATAATTTTCAAAAGTTGCGATTTTATAAAAAGTTGCATTTTGAAAAAAGTAAATATTTTTAAAATGTTAGGATTTTGAAAAAAATTAGGATATTCAAAATAGTTGGGATTTAAAAATCTCTTTAGTTTTTTGTAATTCCTGACTTATTTGAAAATTGCACCATTTTACAAAATCTTGTCTTTTTTTAAAATCACAACTTTGTAAAAATTCTTGGCTTTTTTTTTAAACCAGACTTTTTGAAAAAAGTCAATTTTTTCGAAATCCCAACATTTTCATAATCCTAACTTTTTTTAAAATCTCAACTTTTTCAAAAACCCTAAAACTTTTTCAACTTTGTAGGGGTTAGGGTTTAGGGTTTAGGTCTCAGTGTTCGTGGTTAGGATTTTAGAAAGTTTAGGAATTTTTAAAAATTTGGATTTCTAAAAAAAAAAATTTTATTTTTTTTAAAAATCATGATTTTTTAAAAAGTGTGATTTTTAAAAAGTTGGGATTTTGAAAAAAAGTTATAATCTCAAACGAGTCAAGATTTCAAAAATGTAGTGATGTGCTAAAATTAGCAGGAATTTGAAAAGGTCATAACTTGTTCTACGGTGTCCGTTTTTCAAATAAGTCAGGAATTACAAAACTGAAGTGATTTTGAAATCCTAACTTTTTTTAATATCCTAATTTTTTGCAAAATCCTAACATTTTCAAAATCTTTACTTTTTCAAAATTCAACTTTTTATAAAATCGTGACTTTTTTCAAAATTACGAATTTTTTTGTAAAATCACAAGTTTTTTAAAAATTGTGAACTTTTTAAATTCATAACTTATCCACTTTCAAAATCTTTTAAAAATATAGATATTTTTTAAAATCATGACTTTTTCAAAATCCTAACCGTTTAAAAATTGGGATATTTTTGAAATCGCGACTTTTAACTATCGCAACCCCTAAACCCTAATACATGAAAACTGAGTCGTAAATGCTAAACCTTAAACTCCAACATCCTAAACACTAAGTCAAAAACCCTAAATCCTAAACCATAAACCCTTAACACTGAATCCTAAACCCTAAACCCTCAGCCATAAACCATAAACCCAAATCTAAAAATCATAAAACCTAAACTATAAACCTGATCCGTAAACCATGAATCCTGAACCCTAAACCCTAAACCCCTAACCTTGAGCCTGAAACCCTAAAGCCTAAACAGTGAACCTTAAACCTTAAACCTTACCTAACCCCTAAACCTTAAACCAACCTAATGCCTAAGCCAAAACCCTAAACCCTAAACCCTAAAACCCTAAACCCAAAACCCCAAACCCCAAACCTTGACCTTGAACCAAACCTCAACCATGAACACTAACCTAAACCCTAAACCCTAAACTTTGACTAAACCTTAAGCTTTGAACTCCTAAAACCCTAAATCCTAAACCCTAAAACCTACATGTAAACCTAAATGCTTAAACCTAAATGCAAAACCTAAACCTAAATACAAACCCTAAAACTTGAAACCCTTAATCCTAAACCCCTAAACCCTAAAACCTAATTCTTAAACCCCAACCTTCAACCTTGAACCCTAAACCTCAACCTCAACCCTAAAATCCCTAAACCCTAAACCCTAAACCTCGAATCATGAGCCCAAAAACCTAAATCCTAAACTAAATCCCATGAGCCCTAAACCCTCAACCTAGAAACCTTAAAATAGTTAGATTTGGAAAAAGTTGGTATTTTGAAAAACTTGGGATTTATAGAAAAAGTCAAGATTTTTGAAAAAGTTAGAGATTTTAAAAAAACTCAGATTTTTCAAATTGCAATTTTAAACAAAGTTGTTATTTTTGAAAACATCAAGATTTAAAAATTTTGGGACTTTGAAATTGTTCAAATTTTCAAATAATTTGGGGTTTTTGAAAAGTGAATATTTCGAAAAAGTAAGGATTTTTAAAAATTTGGGATTTTTCTAAAGAGTTGTGCTTTTCGCATTTTAAAGAGTCGGGATTTTTGAAGAGTCTGGATTTTTGAAAAAGTTAAGATTTTTAAAAAACTTGACATTTTCAAAAAAGTTAGGATTTTTGAAAAGACAGGATTTTAAAATAAAAGAGATTTTCCAAAAAGTCGTGATTTTGTAAAATTTTTTTAAGATTTTTTTGGAAAATGTTGGGATTTTTAAAACGTCAAGATTTTTGAATAAGTTAGGATATTCAAAAAAAAAGTCCCAATTTTTAATATTTGTGATTTTTGAAAAAATATTTTTTTTTAAAAAGTAAGGATTTTTAAAAATGTCATCATTTTTGATAAAGTTGATATTTTAGAAAAAATTAAGGAATTTTTAAAAAGTTAGGATTTCTTATAAAAAATGATTTTCGAAAACATCGCGATTTTCAAACATCTTGGGATTTTCAAAAATTTATAATCTCAAAACAGTCAAGATTTCAAAAATGTAGTGATGCTCCAAAATTACAAGGAACTTGAAAAGGTCATAATTTGTGCTCCGGGTGTCTGTTTGACTGTATTTTTTTAAAAAAACACATGATTCAAAAAACTCAACTTTTTTAAAATATGAAGATTTTTAAAAAAAAGTCAGGAGTTTGAATAATTTAGATTTTCCAATAGTTCTGGATTTTTGAATATGTCATGATTTTTGAAAAACTTATTATTTTCCAAAAAGTTGTGAAATTAGAAAAATTTAGGATTTTAAAGAATTTGCAATTTTAGAAAAAGATAAAATTTAATAATTCTAAAAATGTTCGAATTTCAAAAAAAATTAGGGTTTTTGAAAACTTAAGATTTTCAAAAAAGATGGGATTATGAAAAGGTTGGGATTTCGAACAAAGTTTGGAATTTGAAAAAAGTCGTGATTTCGAAAAAGGCAAAATTTTTGAGAAAGTTGGGATTTTCAAAAAAGACTAGATTTTGAAAAAGGTGCAATTTTCAAATAATTTGAGAATTACAAAACTGAAGAGATTTTTAAATTTCAATTATTTTAATTATCCTTTTTTTTTAAAATACTAACATTTTCAAAATCTATACTTTTTCAAAATTCCAACTTTTAATAAAATCGTGACTTTTTCGAAAATTATGAATTTTTAAAAATCATGAGTTTTTTTAAAAATTGGGAAAATTTTAAATTCATGACTTTATCAGTTTAAAAATCTTTTAAAATATACACATTTTTAAAATCATGACTTTTTTGAAATCCTCACTGTTTGAAAATTACAACCCATAAACCTAAAAACCTAAAACCTAAAAGTCGAAACGCTAAACCCTAAACTCTAACATGCCAAAGATTAAGCCCAAAACCCTAAATCCTAAACCATAAACCAAAACTCTTAACATAGAATCCTTAAACCCTATACCTTAACCATAAACCATAAACCAAAATCCCTAAATCGTAAAACCTAAACTCTAAACAAAACCTGAATACCTTAAACCATAAACCCATAAAACCCCCCTAAAACCTATAGGCCTAACCTAACCCTAAAACCTATACCTTGAACCTGAGCCCTAACCATGCCCTAAACCCTAAACCTTTAGCTAAACCTAAACCCTAAACCCTAAATTCATAACCCAAACCTCAAACCCTAAGTCATGGACCCTCAACCATGATTATTGAGACCTAAATACTAAACCCTGACCCCTACGCCCTAAACCCTAAAATCTGAGCCCTATACCCTATAAACCCTAAACCTTAAGCTCTAATTACTCCTAAACCCTAAATTTTGAGTCTTAAACCCTAAAACCCTAAATGTTAAATCCTAAATACTAAACCCTCAATCGTAAACCATGAGCCCTAAACCCTAAATGCAAAACCATAAACCGTAAATCTCAAATCCCAAAAACCCTAAACCCTAAACCTAAAACCTAAAACCTAAATCCTAAACCCTAAACCCCAAAATCCAAAACCCTAAACCCTAACCTAAACCCTAAACCCTAAACCCTAAACCCTAAACCCTAAACCTGAGCCCTAAGCCTAAAACCTAAACCTAAACACTAAACCCTAGCCTAAAAACCTAAACACTAAAAACCTAAAATCCCCTAAAACCTAAAATTGTTAGATTTGGAAAAAGTTGGTAAAAAGTTAGATTTTTAAAAAGTTAGATTTTGAAAAAAGTTGGTTTTTGAAAAAATTGGGATTTTCAAAAAGTCACAAATATTGAAAAGGTTTAAATTTAAAACAAAGTTGTTATTTTTGAAAACATCAAAATTTAAAAATGTTGGGATGTTGAAAATGTTCAAATTCTCAAACAAGTTGGGGTTTTTAAAAAATGAATATTTAAAAAAGTCAGGATTTTTGAAAATTTGGGATTTTTTAAAGAGTTTGGGCTTTTCACATTTTTGAAGAGTCTGGATTTTTGAAAAGGTCAAGATTTTTGAAAAATTGACATTTTAAAAAATTAGGATTTTTGAAAAGATGGGATTCTAAAAAAATTGAGATTTTCCAAAAGTCGTGATTTTGTAAAAGTAAAATATTTTGGCAAATGTTGCGATTTTTAAAAAGTCGAGATTTTTAAAAAAGTCAGGATGTTTGAATAAGTTAGGATATTTGAAAAAGTTCCGATTTTTAATATTTGTGATTTTCAAAAAAATATAATTTTTTATAAAAGTATGGATTTTCATAAAAGTTGGCATTTTTGATAAATTTGAAATTTTAGAAAATTTAGAATTTTTATAAAGTTGGGATTTCTAAAAAAGTTTTGATTTTGGAAAACGTCAATTTTTGAAATATTTACGATTTTCAAAAAAATTAGATTTTCAAAAAATTTATAATCTAAAAAGAGTTGAGATTTCAACAATGTAGTGATGAACCAAAATTAGCAGGAACTTGTAAAAGTCATAACTTGTGATTTGGGTGTCCGTTTAAGTGCGTTTTATTTTTAAACCTCATGATTCAAAAATCTAAATTTTTTAAAAATATCATGATATTAAAAAAAAAGTAGGGAGTTTGAATAATTTATATTTTAAAGAAATTTTAGATTTTTCAATTTTAGAAAAAGATAGAATTTCATAATTCTAAAAAAATTGAATTTAAATTTTTTTAGGTTTTTCAAAAAGTTGAGATTTTCAAAAAAGTCACAATTTTTTTAAAAAATTGTAAACTTTTCAAATTTATCACTTTCAAAATCTTTAAAAATACAAACTTTTTGAAAATAATAAACCCTAAACCCTAAACCCTAAATCGTAAAACCTAAACTCTAAACCCCAAACCTTAAACCATAAACGTAAACCCTGATCCCTAAGCCATGAATCCTATACCCTAAGCCCTAAACCCTAAACCCCTAACCCTAAGCCATAAATCATAAACCCTAAACATTAACCCTAAAACCTATACCTTTAACCGTGAGCCCTAAGCAAAAATCCTAAACCCTAAACCTTTAGCTAGAGACTTAAACCCTAAACCCTAAACTCATAACCCCAAACCTTTAACCCTAAGCTAAGGACCCTCAACCATGAACACTGAGACCTAAACCCTAAACCCTAACCCCTAAAATTTAAACCCTAAACTCGTGAGCACTATACCCCGTAAACCCTAAACCTTAAGCTCAATTTTGCTCATAATCCCTAAATTCTAAGTCTTAAACCCTTAAACCCTGAATGTTAATTACTCATAATACTAAAACCTCAACCAGAAACCATGATCCCTAAACCTAAATGCAAAAACCCTTAACCGTAAACCACGAACCCCAAACCCTAAAACTTGAGCCCTAAATCCTAACCCTAAACCCTAAATCCTAATTCTTAAACCCTAAACCTTAATCCTTGAACCCTAACCTCAACCCTAAACCTTGAACTATGAGCCCAAAGCCCTAATCCCTAAACCCTAAACACTAAACCATATACCCTTAATCTTGAATCCTCAACCCTTAACACTGAATCCTAAACCCTAAACCCTAAACCCTAAACTATAAACCCAAATCCCTAAATCTTAAAACCTAAAATCTAAACCACAAACCTTAAACCATAAACCCTAAAGCCTAAACCCCTAACCCTTAGCCTTAAACCCTAAACCCTAAACAATGAACCCTAAAGCCTTTGGCCTAACCCTAAACCTTGAACTATGAGCTCTAAGCCAAAAGCCAAAACCCTAAATCTTTAGCTAGAAACCTAAACCCTAAACCCTAAACTCATAACCCTAAAGCTCGAACCCTGACCATGGACCCTCCACCATGATTACTAAGATCTAAACCCTAAACTATGAGCCCTATACCCTATAAACCCTAAACCTTAAGCTCTAATTGCTCATAAACCCTAAATTCTAAGTCTTAAATCCTAAAAACCTAAATGTTAAATCCTTAATACTAAACCCTTAATCGTAAACCATGATCCCTAAAACCTAAATGCAAAAACCCTCAACCATAAACCACAAACCCCAAAACCGTAAAACTTGAGCCAAAATCAACCCTCCTAATTCTAAATCCTAATTCTTAAATCCTAAACCTTGATCCTCGAACCCTAAACCTCAACCCTAAACCTGAACCCGAACCTAAGCCCTAAGCCCTAAACCCCAAATTCTGAGCCCAAAAACCTAAACACTAAACCTCAACCTAAAACTTTAAAAAAACTTAGATTTGGATAAAGTTGGTATTTTGAAAAACTAGGGACTTTGAAAATGTTGGTATTTTGAAATTCCTGGGATTTTCAAAAAGTCAAGATTTTTTTGTAAACATCAAGATTTTCAAAACTTGAGATTTTTTTAAAAATTCACAGCTTTTCAAAAAAGTCAAGATTTTGAAAACTTGGGATTTTCTAAAGAGTTGGGCTTTTAGCATTTTTGAAGAGTCTAGGTTTTTGAAAAAGTCAATATTTTTGAAAAACTTGACATTTTCAAAAAGCTTGGATGTTTGAAAAGACAAGATTTTAAAAATATTGAGATTTTCCAAAAAGTCATGATTTTGTAAAAGTGAAGATTTTTGAAAATGTCAAATTTTTGGAAGATGTTGGGATTTTGAAAAAAATTGTTATTTTTTAAAGTTTTGATTTTTGAAAACATCGATATTTTTGAAATAGTTGATTTTCGAAAAAGTTATAATCTCAAAAGAGTTAAGATTTTAAAAATGTAGTGATGCGCCAAAAGTAGAAGGGACTTGAAAAGGTCATAACTTGTGCTTCGAGTGTCTGTTTGAATCCATTTGTTTTAAACCACATGTTTCAAAATCCTCAACTTTTTTTCAAATATTAGGATTTTAAAAAAAATCAGGAGTTTGATTAATTTAGATTTTCCAAAAATTCTGGATTTTTGAATATGTTATGATTTTTGTAAAAGTCATTATTTTCCAAAAGTTGTGAATTTAAAATATTTTATGATTTTAAAGAATTTGCAGTTTTAGAAAAAGATAGAATTTCATAATTCTAAAAAAGTTTAAATTTCAAAAAAATTTAGTGTTTTTTAAAAAGTTGAGATTTTAAAAAAGTCAAGATTATAAAAAGGTTTGGATTTCGAACAAAAATTGGGATTTCAAATATGTCGTGATTTTGAAAAAGCCAAGAATTTTGAGAAGGTTGGGACTTTCAAAAAAGATAAGATTTTGAGAAAAGGTGCAATTTTCAAGTAAGTCAAGAATTACAAAACTCAAAAGATTTTTAAATCCTAACTGTTTTGAATATCCTATTTTTTTTTTAAATACTAACATTTTTAAAATATTTACTTTTTCAAAATTCCAAATTTTTATAAAATCGTGATTTTTTCAAAAATTAATTTTTTTAAAAATCACGATTTTTTTTAAAAATGAAATTTTTTAAATTCATGAAATTTTTAAATTCAAATGGCTCTTTCAAAATCTTTGAAAATGTAAACTTTTTGAAAATCATGAAAAATCTATGAAATCCTAATGTTTTAAAATCATGATATTTTTAAATCACTGACTAATTTGCAAATCACACCTTTTTTCAAAATATTGTGAAAATCTAAACTTTAAAACCTTAAACTGAATCAGTTTTTAAATCCCAAAACCCTTAAACCTAACCCTAAACCCCAAACATTCTAAACACTAAAATCCCAAACTTTTAAAAAAATCCTAAACCTAAAAATTCAAAAACCCCAAAACCAAATTTTAAACCCTCTAAAATTAAAATTCTTAAAATCATGAGCCCTAAATTCAAACTTTTTAAAATAAAATTTTTTTCAAATCTTAAAAAACCCAAACCTATTCACTAAATCATAAAATTAAACCTAAAATCTAAATTAAACCCCTCAAACTCCAACTAAATTTTCCTAAACCCTAATTTTGGGACCCTAAACCTAAAAATAAATTTGAAAACAAAACCCTTGAAAATCCTAAACCCTAATCAAAAAATCCATAAAACTAAACCAAAAAATCCCATGAGCACGAAACTCTTAAAACCTAAAATCTAAAATTTAAATCCCAAAAAAAATTATATTTTAACACAACTTGGGATTTTCAAAAATTCAAGATTTTGGAAAAAGTCCTTAATTTTCAAAAAAACTTGTTTGTTATTTTAAAAAAGTCACGACTTTTAAAAAGTTGCAATTTTACACAAAGTTGTTATTTTTCAAAACATCATCAAAATTTTAAAAATGTTCAAAATTTTTAAAAATCCTAAATTTTCGAAAAATTTTGAATATTTTTTTCAAAAAAACTCCATATTTTTGAAAAGTTGGATTTTTAAAATTCCCAAATTTTTTAAAAGTTGGGATTTTTGAAAAACTCAAGATTTTTGAAAAAAGATTTGAGATTTTTTTAAATAATTATATTTTTTCGTCGTTTTTTAAAAAGTGAAGATTTTTTTAAAATAGTCGATTTTCAAAAAATCAAGATTTTGGAAAATGTTGGGATTTTTAAAACATTAAGATTTTTGAAAATTCCGATTTTTGAATAATTCAGAATATTTGAAAAAAATCCTAATTTTTAATATTTTTAATTTTTGAAAATATATAATTTTTTTAAAAGTAAGGATTTTCAAAAAAGTCAACATTTTTTATAAAGTTGAGATTTTACAAAACATAGAATTTTTAAAAAGTTGGGATTTCTAAAAAAAATTTTTATTTTCGAAAATGTCACGATTTTTGAAATAGTTGGGATTTTCAAAAAATTTATAATCTCAAAAGAGTCAAGATTTCAAAAATGTAGTGATGCGCCAAAATTAGCAGGAACTTGAAAAGGTCATAACTTGTGCTCCGGGTGTCCGTTTGAGTTTGTTTTTTTAAACCACATGTTTCAAAAATCTCAATTTTTTTAAAATATTAGGATTTTTTTAAAAATAGATGGGATTTTGAATAAATTAGATTTTAAAGAAATTCTGGATTTTTGAATATGTCATAATTTTTGAAAACGTCATTATTTTCCAAAAAGTTGTGAATTTCAAAAAAATTAGGATTTTAAAGAGTTTGAAATTTTAGAAAAGATAGAATTTCATAATTCTAAAAGAGTTTGAATTTCAAATATTTTAGGATTTTTGAAAAAGTTGATATTTTAAAAAAGTCAGGATTATGAAAAGGTTGGGATTTCAAACAAAAATTGGGATTTCAAAAAGTCGTGATTTCAAAAATCCAATAATTTTGAGAAAGTTGGGATTTTCAAAAAAGACAAGATTTTGGAAAAAGTTGGGATTTTTGAAAAAGTCAAGATTTTCAAAACTAGAGATTTTCAAAAAGTCATGATCTTTCAAAAAGTTGTAATTTTTAAAAAATTACTTTTAGAAACATCAAGATTAAAAATATGTTATGACTTTGAAAATATGTCGGGGTTTAGAGGCTTAGAGTTTATGTCTCAGTGTTTAGGGTTTAGGTCTCAGTATTCGTGGTTGAGGGTCCATGGCTCTAGGTTCGAGTTTCGGGATTTTGAGTTTAAGTTTTAGGGTTTAGGTCTCTAGCTAAAGATTTAGGGATTAGGGTTTTTACTTAGGACTCACAGTTCTTAGGGTTCATTATTTACGGTTTAGGGTTTAAGGCTCAAGGTTAGGGGTTTAGAGTTTATTGTTTAGGATTTAAGGGTTTAGGGTTTAGGCTTCATGGCTTAAGGATCAGGGTCTAGGGTTTATGGTTTAAGGTTTGGGGTTTAGAGTTTAGGTTTTAGGATTTAGGGATTTGGGTTTATGGTTTATGGCTGAGGATTTAGGGTTTAGGATTCAATGTTAAGGGTTTATGGTTTATGGTTTAGGATTTAGGGTTTTGGGCTTAGGTTTAAGATGTTGGAGTAGGGCTTAGCATTTACAACTCAGGTTTTAAGTTTTATGGTTTAGGATTTAGCGATCGCGATTTTGAAAATGTCATGATTGCAAAAATATCCTGATTTTGAAATAGTTGGATTTTTAAAAAGTCATGATTTTCAAAAATTATGTTTTTTCAAAGATTTTGAAAGTGATAAAGTCACGAATTTAAAAAGTTCATAATTTTTTTAAAAACTCATGATTTTTTAAAAATTCATAATTTTCAAAAAAATTGTAATTTTATAAAAAAAAGTTGGAATTTTGAAAACTAAATTAGGATATTCAAAATAGTTGGGATTTAAAAATCTCTTTAATTTTGAAATTCCCAACTTATTTGAAAATTGCACCTTTTTACAAAATCTTGTCTTTTTTAAAATCCCAACTTTCTCAAAATTCTTGGCTTTTTCAAAACTAGGACTTTTTGAAATCCCAATTTTTGTTTGAAATCCAAACATTTTCATAATCTTAACTTTTTTGAAAATCTCAAATTTTTCAAAAACCCTAAAAAAATTTAAATTCAAACTTTTTGGAATTATGAAATTTTTTTCTTTTTCTAAAATTGCAAATTCTTTAAAATCCTAAATTTTTTTAAATTCACAACTTTTTGGAAAATAATGACTTTTTCAAAAATCCAAAATTTTTGCTAGAAAATCTAAATTATTCAAACTCCAGACTTTATTTTGAAAATTGAAAATATTTTTGTAAAGTTGAGATTTTTGAAACATGTTGTTTAAAAAAACAACTGGACTCAAACAAACACACTTGAGCACAAGTTATGACCTTTTCAAGTTCCTGCTAATTTTGGCAAATCTATATTTTTGAAATCTTGACTTTTTTTGAGAGTATAAATTTTTCAAAAATCAACTATTTTGGAAAAATTTTTTTTTTTTTGAAAATCAAAACTTTTTCAGAAATCCCAACTTTTTAAAAATTCCAAAGTTTTCTAAAATATAGACTTTATAAAAATACCGAGCTTTTGAAAATCCTTTGTTTTAAAAATTATAAATTATTTATTTTATTCAAAAATAACAAAGATTAAAAATTGGGACTTTTTCAATATTTTGACTTATTCAAAAATCTTGAAGTTTTTCAAAAATCTTGATGTATTAAAAATCCCAACATTTTCAAAAATCTTAACTTTTTTAAAATCGAAACTTTTCAAAAATTTTTTTTTCAAAATCTCCACTTTTACAAAATCAGAGTTTTTGGATAATCTCAAATTTTTTTAAAATCTTGTCTTTTCAAAAATCCTAAATTTTATTAAAATGTCGAAGTTTTTCAAAAATCTTGACTTTTAAAAAATCCAGACTCTTCAAAAATGTGAAAAATCCCAACTTTTCAAAAATCCCGACTTTTTTGAAATATTCATTTTTTGAAAACCCCAACTTGTTTGAAAATCTGAACATTTTCAAAGTCCCAACATTTTTAAAATCTTGATGTTTTCAAAAATAACAACTTTGTTTAAAATTACAACTTTTTCAAAACTCATGGCTATTTTTGAAAATCCTTACTTTTTAAAAAATCTTGAGTTTTTGAAAATCCCAAGTTTTTCAAAATACCAACTTTTTCCAAATCTAGTTATTTTAAGGTTTCTAGGTTGAGGATTTAGGACTCAGGGATTTAGTGTTTAGGGTTTTGGTTTTTTTTTTAAATCGTGGATTAAGGGTATAGAGTGTAAGGATTAGGGCTCATGGCTCAAAGTTTTAAGGGTTAAGGGTTTAAGGTTGAAATTATGGGTTCGGGGATCAAGGTTAAGGGTTTAGGGTTTTGGTATTTTTTAAATTTTGATGTTTTCAAAAATAACAACATTGTTTAAAATTGCAACTTGTTGAAAAGTCTTGACTTGGTTTGCAAGAAATCTCAAGTTTTTTAAAATTCTGACTTTTTCATAACTCTTTTACTTTTTAAAAATCCCAAGTTTTTCAAAATACCAACTTTTTTCAAATCTAACTATTTTAAGGTTTCTAGGTTGAGAGTTTAGGGCTGAGGGAATATAGTGTTTAGGGTTTAGGTTTTGGGCTCAGACCCAGTGGTTCGAGGTCAAGGTTTAGAAGTTCAAGTTTTCAAGGTTAAGAATTAGGTTTAAGGTTTAGGTTTCGGGTTTAGGGTTTAGATTTTTTGGGCTATAGTTTTAGGGTTTAGATTTTTTTTTTAATTTAATTTTTGGCTGAGGGTTTCGTTTAGATTAAGGATTTAGTATTATGGATTTAGCATTTAGGGTTTTAGGGTTTAGGAATAATTAGAGTTTAAGGTTTAGGGTTTATAGGGTATAAGGCGTAGTTAGTGTTGGGGTTTAGTGAGTAGGGGTCATGGTTTAGGTTTAGGTCTCGTTGTTCATGGTTATGATTTTAGAAAGTTCAGGAATTTTTAAAAAGTTGGGATTTTTGAAAAAAAGTTTTTGATTTTTGTAAATGTCACGATTTTTTAAATAGTTGTGATTTTCAAAAATGTTGGGATTTTCAAAAAAGTTATAATCTCAAACGAGTCAAGATTTCAAAAATGAAGTGATGCGCTAAAATTAGTAGGAACTTGAAAAGGTCATAAAGTGTGATGCGGGTGTCCAGTCGAGTCCGTTTTTCAAATAAAGTCAATTTACAAAACCAAGTGCTTTTGAAATCCCAACTTTTTTAAATATCCTATTTTTTTGGAAAATACTAATATTTTCAAAATCTTTACTTTTTCAAAATTCCAACTTTTTATAAAATAATGACGTTTTTGAAAATTACGAATTTTTATAAAATCACGAGTTTTTTAAAAATTGTGAACTTTTTAAATTCATAACTTTATCACTTTCAAAATATTTTAAACTATAGAGTTTTTTAAAATCCTTTTTCAAAAATCATAATTTTCAAAATCATAATTGTAATAATAATAACATTACTTTTTCAAAATCATAGTTTTTTTAATAATGTAAAAACTGAATCAAAAGTGTTTTCAATAAACCTTTTTTAAAATCCTAACATTTTCAAAATCATTACTTTTTCAAAATTCAAACTTTTTATAAAATAGTGACATTTTCAAAAATTACAAACTTTTAAAAAATCCCGAGTGTTTTTAAAATTGTGAACATTTTAAGTTCATGACTTTACCCTTTACCCTAAACCCTAAACTCATAACCTTGAGCTTTGATCCCTTAACCATGGACCCCCACCCTAAACCCCGAACCTACACCCTAAAATCTGATCCCAATTACCCTATAAATCCAAAACCTTAAGCTCTAATTGCTCCTAAACCCTAAATGCTAAATCGTAAATACTAAACCCTCAATCATAAACCATGAGCCCTAAACCCTAAATGCAAAACCCTCAACTATAAACCTCAAACCCCAAACCCTAAAAATTGATCCTAAATCCTAAACCTAAACCCTAAACCCTAAAAAATTTATCCTTTAACACTAAACCATGATCCCCGAACCCTAAACCTCAACCCTAAAACCCGAACCTTGATCCCTAAGCCCTAAACATTAAAACCCTAAACCTTAAATCCTAAACCCTAAACACTAAATCCCATGAGCCTTAAACCCTCAACCTAGAAACCTTAAAATAGTTAGATTTAGAAAAAGTTGGTATTTTGAAAAACTTGGGATTTTCAAAAACTCAAGATTTTTGAAAAAGTTGGGATTTTCAAAAACTTGAGATTTTCACAACTTTTGAAAAAGTTGGAATTTTAAACAAAGTTATTATTTTTAAAAGAACATTGAGAATTTAAAAATGTTGGGACTTTGAAAAAATTTCAAATTTTTAGACAAGTTGGGGATTTTCAAAAATGAATATTTTGAAAAATTGGGATTTTCGAAAGAGTTGGGCTTTTCACATTTTTGAAGAGTCTAGATTTTTGAAATACTCGACATTTTTTTAAAAAAGTTAGGATTTTTGAAAAGACGTGATTTTAAATTTTTTGAGATTTTCCAAAATGTCGTGATTTTTTAAAAGTAAAGATTTTTGAAAAAGTAAGGATTTTCAAAAAAACTTTTTTAGTTGATTTTTAATATTTGTGATTTTCGAAAAATATGATTTTTTAAAAGTAAGGATTTTTAAAAAGTTGACATTTTTGATAAAGTTGATATTTTTTAAAATTCAAGAATTTTTAAAAAGTTGGGATTTCTGAAAAAGTTTTGATTTTGAAAATGTCGTGATTTTTGAAATAGTTGTTTTTTCAAAAAGAGGAGATTATAAAAAAGTTATAATCTCAAAAGAGTCAAGATTTCAAAAATGTAGTGATGCACAAAAATTAGCAGGAACTTGAAAAGGTCATAACTTGTGCTTCGGTGCATTTGTCCATTTTTTTTTAAACCACATTTTTAAATATCTCAACTTTTTTTTAAATATCAAGATTTTCAAAAAAAAAGTTAGGAGTTTAAATCATTTAGTATTTTAAATATCTGGATTTTTGAATATGTTATGATTTTTGAAAAAGACATTATTTTCCAAAATGTTGTGAATTTTAAAAAAATTAGGATTTTAATTTTTTTGAATTTTAGAACAAGATAGGATTTCTAAAAATATTGCGATTTTTAAAACATCAAGATTTTTGAATAAAGTCAAGATATTCTAAAAAGTCCTAATTTTTAATATCCTAAACATTAAGATTAAAACCCTAAATCCTTAACCATAAACCCTTAACACTTTGAATCCTAAACCGTAAACCCTTGTTTAATAAACCATAAACACAAACCCCTAAATCGTAAAACCTAAACTCTAAACCCTAAGCCTTGATATGTGAGCCATGAAGCCTAACCCCTACCCAAAACCCTAAGCCCTAAACCCTAAATAACAAGCCCTAAAACCAAACACTAAAAAGTGAACCCTAAAGCCTTAGGCCTAACCCTATACCTCAACCGTGAGCCCTAAGCCAAAACCCTAAACCCTAAACCTTTAGCTAGAGACCTAAACCATGGACCCTAAACACCGACCCCTACACCCTAAAATCTAAACCCTATACCATATAATCGCTAAACCTTAATCCTAAACCTGAATTCCAAGTCTTAATCCCTCAAACCCTAAATGCTAAATCCTAAATACTAAACCTCAATCGTAAACCAAGAGCCCTAAACCTTGAATGAAAAACCCTCAACCATAAACCTCGAACCTCAAACCCCAAACCTTAAAACCCGAGCCCTAAATCCTAAATCCTAAACCGTAAAGCCTTACGCCTAACCCTAAACCTTAAGCTCTAATTGCTCCTAAAACCCTAAATACCAAATCCTTGAATAATAAACACTAAGTGTAAAACCTAAATGTAACATAAAAACCTCGAACCCCAAACCCTAAAACCTGAGCCCTAAATCCTAACCCTAAACCTTTATTAGGGTTTAGGGTTTATGGTTTAAGGTTTGGGGTTTAGAGTTTAGGTTTTACGATTTAGGGATTTGGGTTTATGGTTTATGGCTAAGGGTTTAAGGTTTAGGATTCAATGTTAAGGGTTTATGGTTTATGGTTTAGGATTTAATGTTTTGGGCTTAGTGTTTAGGATGTTGAAGTAGAGTTTAGCATTTACAACTCAGGTTTCAGGTTGTAGGGTTTAGGATTTAGTAGTCGCGATTTTGAAAAAGTCACGATTACAAAATATCTGATTTTGAAATAGTTAGGATTTTGAAAAAGTCATGATTTTAAAAAATTCTTTATTTTCAAATATTTTGAAAGTGATAAAGTCATGAATTTAAAAGTTCACAATTTTAAAAAAATCATGATTTTTAAAAATTCGTAATTTTCAAAAAAGTTGCGATTTTATAAAAAGTTGGAATTTTGAAAAAGTAAATATTTTTAAAATGTTAGGATTTTCAAAAAATTAGGATATTCAAAATAGTTGGGATTTAAAAATCTCTTCAATTTTGTAATTCCCGATTTATTTGAAAATGGCACCTTTTACAAAATCTTGTCTTTTTGAAAATCCCAACTTTCTCAAAATTCTTGGCTTTTTCGAAACCAGGAATTTTTTAAAATCCCAATTTTTGTTCGAAATCCAGACATTTTCATAATCTTGACTTTTTTAAAAATCTCAAATTTTTGAAAACCCTAAAAAAATTAAATTCAAACTTTTTTTGAATTACGAAATGTTTTCTTTTTTTCTAAAATTTCATTTTCTTTAAAATCCTATTTTTTTGAAATTCACAACTTTTTGGAAACTAATGACTTTTTCAAAAATCATGACATATTAAAAAATAAAGAATTTCTAGAAAATCTAAATTATTCAAACTCTAAACTTTATTTTGAAAATTCTGATATTTTAATAAAGTTGAGATTTTTGAAACATGTTGTTTAAAAAACCAATGGACTCAAACAGACACCCAGAGCACAAGTTATGACCTTTTCAAGTTCTTGCTAATTTTTGCACTTCACTATATTTTTGAAATCTTGACTCTTTTGAGAGTATACTTTTTTGAAAATCGTAACTATTTGAAAAATCGTGACATTTTTGAAAATCAAAACTTTTTTAAAATCCCAACTTTTTAAAAATTCCCAAATTTTCTAAAATATCAACTTTATCAAAATACCGACTTTTTTTAAAATCCTTTGGTTTTGAAAAATTATATATTTTTTGAAAATAACAAAGATAAAAATCGGGACTTTTTTGAATATTTTGACTCATTCAAAAATCTTTCTGTATTAAAATCCCCAACATTTTCAAAAAGCTTAACTTTTTTTAAAATAGAAACTTTTCAAAAATCTTGAGTTTTTCGAAAATCTCCACTTTTACAAAATCACGACTTTTTTGGATAATCTCAATTTTTTAAAAATCTTGTCTTTTCAAAAATCCTAAATTTTATGAAAATGTCAAGTTTTTCAAAAATCTTGACTTTTAAAAAAATCCGACTCTTCAAAAATGTGAAAAATCCCAACTTTTCAAAAATCCTGACTTTTTTGAAATATACATTTTTCAAAACCCAACTTGTTTGAAAATCTAAACATTTTCAATTTCCCAAATTTTTAAAATCTTGATGTTTTCGAAAATAAAAACTTTGTTTAAAATTGCAACTTTTTCAAAACTCATCGTGGCTTTTTTCAAAATCCTTACTTTTTAAAAAATCTTGAGTTTTTGAAAATCCCAAGTTTTTCAAAATATCAAATTTTTCCAAATCTAGTTATTTAGGTTTCTAGGTTGAGGGTTTAGGGTTTTGGTTTTTGGGCTCAGGATTAAGGGTATAGAGTTTAGGGATTAGGGCTCATGGCTTAGAGTTAAGGGTTTAGGGTTATCGAGTTAGGGTTTGGGGTTTGAGATTTATGATTTACGATTGAGGGTTTTGCATTTAGGTTTTACGGCTCATGGTTTACGATTGAGGGTTTAGTATTTAGGATTTAGCGTTTAGGCTTTTAAGATTTAAGACTCGGAATTTGGTGATTAGGAGCAATTAGAGCTTAAGGTTTAGGGTTTATAGGAATAAGGCTCGAGTTTATGGTTTATGGCATAGAGGGAGTCGGTTTAGGGTTAATGTCTCGGAGTTCGAAGTTTGGGGTTATGAGTTTAGGGTTTATGGTTTTGACTTAGGGCTCACGGTTCAAGGTATATGGTTTAGGGTTTAGGGTTAGGCCTAAAGCTTTAGGGTTCACTGTTTAGGGTTTAGGGTTTAAGGCTTAGGGTTAGGGGTTTAGGGTTTAGGTCTTAGGGTTTAGGGTTTAGGCTTCATGGCTTAGGGATCAAGGTTTAGGGTTTATGGTTTAAAGTTTAGGGTTTAGAAATTAGATTTGATGATTTGGACATTTGGGTTTATGGTTTATGGTTGAGGGTTTAGGGTTTAGGATTTAATGTTAAGGGTTTATGGTTTACGGTTTAGGATTTAGGGTTTTGGGCTTAGTGTTTAGGAATGTATGGTTTAGGGTTTAGTGATTACGAATTTAGAGGTTTTAGGATTTGAGGTTCAAGGTTTTGGTTTAGGGTTTTTTCTCATGGTTTATGATTGAGGGTTTTGTATTTATTTTTAAGACTCGGAATTTAGGGTTTAGGGTTTATAGGGTATAGGCTCGAGTTTAGGGTTTAGGTCTTAGTGTTCATGGTTGAGGTCCATGGCTCTGGGCTCAAGGTTCGAAAATTATGAGTTTAAGGTTTATGGTTTAGGGTTCGGGGTCAAGGTTTTAGGGTTGAGGGTTTTGCATTTAAGGTTTTGTTCTCATGGTTTACGATTAAGGGTTTAGTATTATGGATTTAGCATTTAGGGTTTTAGGGTTTAAGACTCATAATTTAGGATTTAGGAATAATTAGAGCTTAAGGTTTAGGGTTTATAGGGTATAAGGCTTAATGTTTGGGGTTTAGGGTGTAGGGGTCGGGGTTTAGGGTTTAGGGTTTAGGTCTACGTGTTCATGGTTAGGATTTTAGAAAGTTCGGATTTTTAAAAAGTTGGGATTTTTGAAAAAGTTTTGATTTTCGAAAATGTCGTGATTTTTCAATAAGTAGTGATTTTTAAAAAAATTGTAATCTCAAACGAATCAAGATTTCAAAAATGTAGTGATGCACCAAAATTAGCAGGAACTTGAACATGTCATAACTTGTTCTGTGGGTGTCTATTTTTCAAATAAGTCAGGAATTACAAAACTAAAGTGATTTTGAAATCTGAACATTTTTGAATATCCTAATTTTTTGAAAATCTTAACATTTTCAAAATCTTTACTTTTTCAAAATTCCAACTTTTTATAAAATCGTGACTTTTTCAAAAATTACAAATTTTTATAAAATGACTAGTTTTTAAAAATTGTGAACTTTTTAAATACATAATAACTTTATCACTATATAAATCTTTTAAGCTATAGAATTTTTAAAAATCACGACTTTTTGAAATCCTAAATGTTTAAAAATTGGGATATTTTGAAACCAAGACTTTTAACTATCGCAACCCCTAAACCCTAATACCTGAAAATTGAGTCGTAAATGCCTTAGACTCCAACATCCTAAACACTAAGTCAAAACCCCTAAATCCTAAACCATAAACCCAAATCCATAAATCATAAAACCTAAACTCTAAACCCCAAACCTTAAACCATAAACCCTAAACCCTGATCCAAAGCCATGAATCTTGAACCCTAAACCCTAAACACCTAAACTCGATCCTAAAACCTTAAAGCCTAAAACCTTAAAAGCCTAAACAGTGAACCCTAAAACCTTAGGCCTAACCCTAAACCCTAAACACTATACCTTGAACTATGAGCCCTAAGCCAAACCCCTAAACCCTAAACTCATAACCCCAAACCTTGAACCCTGAGCCATGGACCCTCAACCACGAACACTGATACCTAAACCCTAAACCATGACCCCTATGCTCTAAACCGTATACTTTGACTAAACCTTAAGCTTTAATTTCTCCTAAACCCTAAAACCCTACATGCACCCTAAATGTGAAACCCTCAACCATAAACCTTGAACCACAAACCCTAAAGGTTGAGCCCTAAATCCTAACCCTAAACCCTAAACCTTGATCCTTGTAGCTTGAACCTCACCCCTGATGCCTAATCCCTTAACCCTAAACCTTGAATCATGAGCCCAAAAACATAAACCCTAAATACTAAATCCCCAAAGCCCTAAACCCTCAGCCTAGAAATCTTAAAATAGTTAGATTTGGAAAAAGTCGGTGTTTTGAAAAACTTGGGAGTTTTTGAAAGTCAAGATTTTTGAAGAAGTTAGGATTTTAAAAAATATGAGATTTTCAAAATTGCAATTTTAAACAAACTTGTTATTTTTTAAAACGTCAAGATTTTAAAAAAAATTGTGACTTTGAAATTTGCTCAAATTTTAAAATAATTTGGGGTTTTCAAAAGTGAATATTTAAAAAAGTCAAGATTTTTAAAAATTTGGGATTTTTCTAAAGAGTTGTGCTTTTCACATTTTTAAAGAGTCGATTTTTGAAAAAGTTAAGATTTTTAAAAATTGACATTTTCAAAAAAGTTAGGATTTTTGAAAAGACAGGATTTTAAATTTTTGAGATTTTCCAAAAAGTCGTGATTTTGTAAAAGTGAAGATTTTTGAAAAATGTTGGGATTTTTAAAACATAAAGATTTTTTTAAAATTCAATATTTTTGAATAAGTCAGATATTCGAAAAATTCCCAATTTTTAATATTTGTGATTTTTAAAAAATTCAGGATATTCAAAATACTAAACCCTTAATTGTAAACCATGAGCCATAAACCCTAAAAGAAAAACCATTAACCGTAAATCTTAAACCCCAACACTAAAACCCGATGCCTCAATCCTAACCCTAAAACCTAATTCTTAAACCCTAAACCTTGATCCCCAAAACCTTAACCTAGACCCTAAACTCTTAACCCCGAGCCCTAATCCCTAAACCCTAAACACTGAATCCTAAGCGCAAAAACCTAAACCGTAAACACTAAAATCCCCTTAGCCCTAAACCCTGAACCTAGAAACCTTAAAATAGTTAGACTTGGAAAAAGTTCGTATTTTGAAAAACTTGGGATTTACAAAAAGTCAAGATTTTTGAAAAATTAAGATTTTTAAAAAAGTCACGACTTTTTAAAAGGTTGAAAATTTAAACAAAGTTGTTATTTTTGAAAACATCAAAATTTAAAAAATGTTGGGACTTTTGAAAATGTTCAATTTTTATAACAAGTTGGGGTTTTCGAAAAATGAATATATCAAAAAAGTTAGGATTTTTGAAAAATTGGGATTTTCTAAAGAGTTGGCCTTTTCACATTTTTGAAGAGTCTGGATTTTTGAAAAGGTCAATATTTTTGAAAAATTGACATTTTAAAAAAATTTGGGATTTTTGAAAAGACAAAATTCTAAAAAATTTGAGATTTTCCAAAAAGTAGTGATTTTGTAAAAGTAAATATTTTTGGTAAATGTTGGGATTTTTAAAAAGTCAAGATTTTTTGAAAAGTCGGGATGTTTGAATAAGTTAGTCTAAACTTTTAAAAATATCATGATTTTTTAAAAAAAGTAGGAGTCTTAATAATTTATTTTTTAAAGAAATTTTAGATTTTGAATGTCATGATTTTTGAAATATTTTAAATCTTAGAAAATGATAGAATTTCATAATTCTAAAAATGTTTAAATTTAAATTTTTTTATGTTTTTCCAAAAAGTTCAGATTTTCAAAAAGTCACGAGTTTTTAAAAAAATTATAAACTTTTCAAATTCGTGACTTTATCACTTTCAAAATCTTTGAAAATACAAACTTTTTGAAAATAAAAAAACACTAAAACCTAAACTCTAAACCCCAAACCTTAAACCATAAATGCTAAACCATTATCCCTAAGCCATGAATCCTATAACCTAAACCATAAACCCTAAACCCTTATCCCTAAGCCATGAATCCTATAACCTAAGCCATAAACCCTAAACCCTAAATAATAAACCCTAAACCCCTAACCCTGAGCCATAATCCTAAACCCTAAACATTGAACTAAAAACCTATATCTTGAACTTGTGAGCCATAAGTAAAAATCGTAAACCCTAATCTTTACATAAGACCTAAACTATAACCCCAAACCTCGAAACCACTTTGAGAGCCATGGACCTCAACCATGAAAACTAAGACCTAAACCCTAAACCTTGACCCCTATGCCCTAAACCCTAAAATATAAGCCCTATACCATATAAACCCTAAACCTTAAAACCGTAATTGCCCATCATCCCTAAATTCTAAGTCTTAAACCCTAAAACGTTAAATGATAAATCCTAAATACTAAACCCTTAATCATAAACCATGATCCCTAAAAACCTAAATGCAAAAACCCTAAACCATAAACAACAAACCCCAAACCCTAAAACTTGAGCCCTAAATCCAAATCCTAAAACCTAAATCCTAAATCTTAAATCCTAAACCTTGATCCCTGAACCCTGAACCCTAAGCCCTAAGCCCTAAACCTCGAATTCTAAGCCCAAAAACCTAAACCCTAAACACTAAATCCCCTGAACCCTAAATAGTTAGATTTTAAAAAAAGTTGTTATTTTGAAATACTTGGGATTTTCAACAAGTCAAGATTTTTGAAAATGTTAGGATTTTCAAAAACTTGAGATTTTCAAAAAATTTCACTAGTTTTCAAAAAAGTCAAGATTTTTGAAAACTTTGGATTTTCTAAAGAGTTGGGCTTTTCACATTTTTGAAGAGTCTAGATTTTTGAAAAATTCAAATATTTTTGAAAAACTCGACATTTTCAAAAAATTTGGGATGTTTGAAAAGACAGGATTTTAAAAATATTGAGATTTTCCAAAATTCATGATTCTGTAAAAGTGAAGATTTTTGAAAAAGTCAAGTTTTTGGAAGATGTTGGGATTTTAAAATGTAAAGATGTTTGAAAAAGTTGGGATTTTTGATAAATTTTTGATTTTTGAAAACGTCTTGATTTTTGAAATAGTTACAATTTTCAAAAAAGTTGGGATTTTTGAAAAAGTTATAATCTCAAAAGAGTTAAGATTTCAAAAATGTAGTGATGCGCCAAAATTAGAAGGAACTTGAAAAGGTCATAATTAGTGCTCAGGTGTTTGTTTGAATCTGTTATTTTTTAACCACATGTTTCAAAATCCTCAACTTTTTTCAAATATTAGGATTTTTAAAAAAAAATCAAGAATTTAAAAAATTTAGATTTTCTAAAATTCTAGATTTTTGAATATGTCATGATTTTTGGAAAATTTATTATTTTCCAAAAGTTGTGAATTTAAAATATTTTATGATTTTAAAGAATTTGTAATTTTTGAAAAAGATAGAATTTCATAATTATAAAAAAGTTTGAATTTCAAAATTTTTAGCGCTTTTAAAAAGTTGAGATTTTGAAAAAAATCAAGATTATAAAAAGGTTTGGATTTCAAACAAAATTGGGATTTCAAATAAGTCGTGATTTCGAAAAAAGCCAAGAATTTTGAGAAAGTTGGGACTTTCAAAAAAGAAAAGATTTTGAGAAAAGGTGCAATTTTCAAATAAGTCGGGAATTACAAAACTGAAGAGATTTTTAAATCCCAACTATTTTGATTATCCTGATTTTTTTGAAAATCCTAACATTTTCAAAATATTTACTTTTTCAAAAATTACGAATTTTTTTAAAAATATAATTTTTTTTTTAAATTGTGAAATTTTTAAATTCTTGACTTCATCACTTTCAAAATCGTTGAAAATGCAAACTTTTTGAAAATCATGACTTCTACGAAATCCTAACTGTTTCAAAATCATGTTATTTTATAAATCGCGACTTTTTAAATCAGGGCCCTAAACCTACCTTAAACCTTCAAAATTGCAACCCCTAAACCTTAAAACCTTAAACTTGAGTCGTAAACGGTACACCCCTAAACCCCAACATCCTAAAAAATAAGCCGAAAACCCTAAATCCTAAACCATAAACCATAAACCCTAAACCCCAAAACCCTAAAACCCTAATTCTTTAACCTCAACCCTCGAACCCTAAGTCTTGAGCCCTAATCCCTAAACCCTAAACCCTGAATCTTGAGCCTGAAAACCTAAACCCTAAACACTAAATGCACTGAGACCTAAATCCTCAACCTAGAAATCTTAAAATAGTTTGATTTGGAAAAAAATGGTATTTTGAAAAACTTGGGATTTTAAATAGTCATGAATTTTGTAAAAGTTAGATTTTAAAAAAGTCACGACTTTTGAAAAATTACAATTTTAAACAAAGTTGTTATTTTTGAAAACATCAAGATTTAAAAAATGGTGGGACTTTGAAATTTTTCATATTTTCAAACAAGTTGGGGTTTTCGAAAGATGGATATTTTGAAAAACTCAGGATTTTTTTGAAAGTTGGGATTTTTGAAGAGTCATGATTTTTGAAAAAGTGAAGATTTTCGAAAATAAAACATTTTCAAAAAAGTTAGAATTTTTGAAAGTGAAGATTTTTGAAAAAGTCAAGATATTAGAAAAAGATAGATTAAGATAGATTTTTGAAAGTGATATAATGTTGACATTTTTAAAACATTGATTTTGTAAAAGTCAAGATTTTATATTAAGTCAAGATAATAGAAAAGATAGATTTTAAAAGCATAATTCTAAAAAAGTTTGAATTTCTAAAAATTTAGGGTTTTGAAAAATTTGATATTTTCAAAATAATCTAAAGAACCATTATGAAAATATCCGAGGATTTTCAAAAAGTTGGGATTTCAAAAAGTTTTGATTTCAAAAGCCAATTTTTTTAAAAAGTTGGGATTTTCAAAAAAATTGAAGATTTTGAAAAAAGGTGTAAATTTTAAAATAAGTCGAATTACAAAATTTAGAGATTTTCAAATCCCAAATGTTTTGAATATCCTATTATTTTTTAAATCCTAACATTTTAAAATAATTACTTTTTGAAAATTTGAACTTCTTATAAAAATAGTGACTTTTTCAAAATTACAAAATTTTAAACAAATCACGAGTATTTTAAAAATTGTGAACTTTTTAAATTCACGACTTTACACTTTACCCTAAACCTTTAGCTAGAATGATCTAAACCCAAACCCTAAACTCATAACCTCAGATAGTTCGAACCACGAGCCATGGACCCTTAACCATGAACACCGAGACCTAAACCTAAACCCCAGTCTTATACCCTAAATCCTAAACCTTAATCTCTAATTACTCCAAAACCCTACATTTTTACGAAATTTTAAACCCTAAATTTTTTTAAATCGTAAACACTAATTATGATTTTTTTTAAAAGTAAGGATTTTCAAAAAGTCATCTTTTTGATGAATTCGAGTTTTTAAGAAAATTCGGAATTTTGAAAAAGTTGGGATTTATGAAAAAGTTTAGATTTCTAAAAACTTTCACGATTTTTGAAAAAGTGATAATCTAAAAAAAGTTAAGATTTCAAAAATATAGTGATGCACCAAAATTAGCAGGAACTTGAAAAGGTCATTACTTTTTCTAAAATTCGCTTGAGTCCTTTTTTCAAACCACGTGTTTTCAAAAAATCTCAACTTTTTTAAATTATCAAATTTTTTAAAGAAAAGTCGGGAGTTTGAATAATTTATATTTTCATGAAATTATGGATTTTTGAATATGTCATGACTTTTGAAATAATCGTTATTTTCCAAAAGATTTGAAATTCATTTTAAAAGTGTCAAAAAGTTTTGATTTTATAAAATGTCACGATTTTGAAATAGTTGTGATTTTCAAAAAAGAGGGGATTTTCAAAAAGTTATAATCTTCAAAAGTGTCAAATGTTGAAAATGGTGCAAAAATGTTGCCAAATTTTAGGAGGACTTTTGCTTTGGGTGTCCGTTTTTATACCACATTTCAAATATCTCAACTTTTTTAAAATATCAAGATTTTCAAAAAAAAATTGTTAGGAGTTTTCAATCATTTAGTTTTTTTCCAAAAATTATGGATTTTTGAAAATGTTATGATTTTTGAAAAAGACATTATTTTCCAAAAGTTGTGAATTTCGAAAAAAATTAGGATTCTAAATTTTTGCAATTTTAGAAAAGATAGGATTTCTAAAAATATTGGGATTTTAAAAAATCGAGAGATTTATGAAAAATTCAAGATTTTTGAAAAATCTCGATATTCTAAAAAGTCCCGATTTTTAATTTCCATTGTAAACACTAGCTCAAAACAATAAACCTTAACAATAAACCCTTTAAAAACAAATCCTAAATTGAAAACCTAAATTGATAAACCATGACACACGAACCCCTAAATCATAAAACCTAAACTCTAAAATTTCAAATCTTAATCCATGAGCCATGAAGCCTAAACCCTAAATCCTAAACCCCTAAACTTGAGTCTTAAACCCTAAACACTAAAAAGTGAACCCTAAACCAAACCCTAAACCTTGTACCTTGAACCATAAGCACAAAAGCCATAAAGCCAAAAGCCAAAACCTTTAGCAGAGACCTTCAAAAATCTATAATTTAAACCCTAAACGTCGAACCTAACCCATGGACCCTCAAAACAATTAACAAAATTTAAGACCTAAACCCTAAACACCGACCCTACAAATTAGGGTAAAACCTAAAATCTAAACCATATACCATATAAACTCTAAAACCAAGCTCTAATTGCTCTAAAACCCTTTTAAAATCCTAAACCCTAAAACCTAAAATCCTAAATCCTAAACCTAAACCTCTAAATCCTAAACCAAAATTTTAAGCCATAAACCAAAACCTAAATTTTCCACCCTCGCATGACCATAAACCTCAAACCTTTCAACCCTAAAACTTGAGCCCTAAATCCCTGAAACCCTTTGAAACCTTAAACCTTAAGTTCTAAAGCCCTGCTCCACAGAAAAAATCTAAATTTTGAAAATCTTGAACCATAAAACCTAAAATACCAAAACCTCTGAATAATAAACCCTAATTCGTAAAACCGTTAACCATAAACCTCAAAATTTTTTGGCAACCCTAAAACCCGAGCCCTAAATCCTAAAATCCTAAACCCTAAACCCTAAACCCTAAAACCTAAAATCGTTTTTAAACCCTAAACCTTGATTTTTGGAAAATTTGAACCTCAACCATAAACCCTTGAACACTATACTACTTTAAGTCCTAAAGTCCTAATCCCCAAAACCTAAACACTAAAATGTAAAATTCAAAATCTTTAATCTTGAGCCCAAAAACCTAAACCCTAAACACTAAATCCCTCATTTAAGCCCTAAATCCTAAACCTCATGAAAACTTAAAAGTTTCAAAAAGTTTGATTTTCGCAAAAAAATTGGATTTTAAAAAGTCAAGATTTTTAAAAACTCGGGATTTTAAAAATTTGAGATTTTCAAAAAAGTCACAACTTTTGAAAAAGTTGCAATTTTAAACAAATATATTATTTTTAAACACATCAAGATTTAAAAAATGTTGGGACTTTGAAAATGTTTAGATTTTCAAACAAGTTGGGGTTTTTTAAAAATGAATATTTCAAAAAGTCAGGATTTTTAAAGGTTGGGATTTCCAAAAGAGTTGGGCTTTTCGCATTTTTTAAAAGTAAGGATTTTTAAAGAGTATGGATTTTTGAAAAAGTCAAGGTTTTTGAAAAACTTGACATTTTCAAAAATTTTGAAAAAATTTTTTTGAAAAGACATGATTTTTAAAAATATGAGATTTTCCAAAAAAGTATAAGGGGATTTATGATTTTGTAAAAGTGAAGATTTTTTTTAAAAAAGTCGGAATTTTTTCAAAAGTCAAGGTTTTTTGAAAATGTTGGGATTTTTGAATAAGTCAGGATTTTTGAAAAATCACAATTTTGAAATAGTTGCATTTAAAAAAAGTTATAATCTCAAAAAAGTCAAGATTTCAAAATGTAGTGATGTGCCAAAATTAGCGAAATGTAAAAGGTCATAACTTGTGCTCCAAAGTGTCATTTTAAGTCCATTTTTTAAACCACATGTTTCAAAAATCTCTAATTTTTTAAAATCACTGGATTTTAAAAAAAAAAAAGTCGGGAGTTTGAATAATTTAGAGTTTTTGAAAATTATGGATTTTAGAATTTTCAAAATTTTTTGAAAAGTCATTAATTTCCAAAAGTTGGAATTTTAAAATTTAAAAATTAGGATTTTAAAATTTGTAATTTTAGGAAAAGATAGAATTTCATAATTCTATAAAAGTTTGAATTTCAAAAATTTTAGGGTTTATGAAAAAGTTAAGATTTTCAAAAATCTTGAGAAAATGAAAAGGTTGGGATTTCAAAAAAATATTTAGAAAATGTGGGATTTTCAAAAAAGACAAGATTTTGAAAAAATGTAGAATGTTCAAATAAGTCGGTGATTACAAGTTAAGAGATTTTTTTAATCCCATTTAAAATTAAATATCCTAATTTTTTTGGAAATCTTAATATTTTCAAAATTCAGTTTACTTTTGAAAATTCAAACTTTTTTATTCATAACTTAATAACTTTCAAAATCGCGACCCTAAACCCTAAAACCAAAAACCTTTGAACTAATAAAACTATAAAAAACTAAACTCCAAATCCTAAACACTTTTTGAAGCCCAATACTCTAAATACTAAACCAAAAACTAAACATAAAATGTAAAATTTTAACATTTAATCCTAAACCCTAAACCCTCATCCAAAACCATAAACCAAAATCCTTAAATTTAATACCTAAACTCTAAACCCCAAACCTTAAACCATAAACCACATCGATCCATGAGCCATGAAGCCTAATCCCTTCTAAACAATAAACCCTAAACCCTAAAATTGCAGTGAACCCTAAAGCCTTTATGGCTAACCCTAAAGCCTATACCTTGAATCATGAACCTTAAGCCAAAACACTAAACCCTAAACTCATAACCCCAAACCTCAAACCCAATTAGGAAACGTAAACCCTCAACCATGAACATAGAGACCCAAACACTAAACCCCTATTTAAACCCTAAACTCTAAGCCATATACCCTAAAACCTAAAACCTTAAGCTCTAATTACTCTTAAAAACCCTAAATTCAAAAAGATCTTAAATTAAAACCCTAAAATCCTAAATCTAAAACCTAAACATCCACAGAGCCCTATCCCTTTAATTTTAAAACACTCAACTTCCTAAAATAAACTTTAACTTCAAACCCTAAAACCTAAGCCCTAAATCCTAAAATCATTAAACCCAAAACCCCAAAACCATAAAACCTTAAAACTGAATTCTTAAACCCTAAACATGAGCCCTAAATCCCAAAAACCCTAAAACCTAATTCTTAAACCCTAAACATGTATCCTCGAACACTGAACCTCAAACCCTAAACCCTAAAAACCTGATCCTTTTTCAACCCTAATCCTTAAACCGTAAACACTAAACCTTAAAATTTAAATCCCGAGCCCAAAAGCCTAAACCATAAACACTAAATCCCAAATCCTAAATTTAAAATCGTGAAACTCTCAACCTAAATAAACCTAAACCTTCTTCATAATTAAGATTTGAAAATTTTTGGAATTTTAAAACACTTGGGAAAAAACCCCGAAATTTTAAAAATTCAACATTTTAAAAAAAATTATTTTCAAATTTAAATTTAAAAATTTTTAAAAGTTTAAATTTTAAAAGTTGTTAAAAATTTTTTTCAAAACATCAAGATTTTGAAAATGTTGGCAATTTTGAAATTTATAGTTGGGGTTTTCAAACAAAGGAATTTTTTGAAAACTACGTATTTTTTGAAAAGTTGGGATTTTCGAAAGAGTTCGGTTTTTCACATTTTGAAAAGTCAGAATTTTAAAGTATGAGATTTTCCCAAAAGTCAAAATTTGATTTTGGAAAAAGTTTTAAATTTCAAATTTCAAGATTTTCAAAAAATTTAGGATTTAAAAAAAAAATTTTGTCAAAATCTTGGGATTTTTAAAATTTCAAGATTTTGAAAAAGTCAATTTTAAATTTATTAAAAAAATCCCGATTTTAATACTTGTGATTTTTAAAAAATATAAAATTTAAGTTGTGGATTTTAAATTTAAAAAAGGATTTTAAAATTTTCAAAAATTTCAGATTTTTTTTATAAAGTTAAGATTTTACAAATTTAAATTTTTTAAAAAGTTGGGATTTTTGAAATAATTTCCATGATTTTCAAAAAAGTTATAATCTCGATTAAAAGAGTCAAATTCAAAAATGTAGTGATTTGCCAAAAGAATTAAAATTTAAACTTTAAAATGTTAAAATTTGTTTCGATTTAAAATTTTGAGTTTAAATTTTTTTTAAACATGTTTCAAAATCTCAACTTTTTTAAAAATTAATTTTTTAAAAGAATAAGTTTGAAAATTTAGATTTTAAAATTCATTATTTTTGAATATGTCATGATTTTTAAAAACGTCAAAAATTATTTTAAAAATGTTGTGAATTTTAAAAAGTGAGGATTTTAAAAAGTTTAAAATTTTAGAAAAATATAGAATTTCAAATTTAAAAGAGTTTGAATTTTTGTAAAATTTTAAATTTTGAAAAAGTTGATATTTTTAAAATGTCGATTTTAACTCATGATTACAAAAAGGTTGGGATTTAAATTTAAATTTGGATTTCAAAAATGGCGTGATTTTGAAAAATCCAAAAAATTTGAAAAATTGGGATTTTAGAAATTTACAAGATTTTGGAAAAATTTAGGATTTTTTGAAATGTCAAGATTTTCAAAAAAAATTGAGATTTTCAAAAAAATTTAAATTAGGAATTTCAAAAAAGGGCTTTGGCAATTTTAACAAAAAGATTATAAAAATTTTGAAAACATCAAATTTCTTAAAATATGTTGGGACTTTGAAAATGTGGGCATTTTCAAACAAGTTAAAATTTAAAATTTTAAAAAATGAATTTTTCAAAAAACTCTAAATTTTTGAAAAGTTGGGATTTTCAAATTTGAAAAGTTAAGATTTTTTTGACATTTTTTAATAGTCGGGAATTTTTAAAATTCTAGATTTTTGAAAAAATTTTTAATATTTTTAAAAATTCGACATTTTAAAAAATTTTTAAATTTTTGAAAAGGCGTGATTTTAATTTCAAAAATTAAATTTAAAAGTTAGAAATTTTAAAAAACGATTTTGTAAAAGTTTAAGATTTTAAAAAGTCATGATTTAAAAAAACATTTAAAATTTAAAATTTAAAAGTCAAATTTTTGAAAATGTTGAGATTTTTAAAAAAAAATTTAATATTTTGAAAAAGTTCAAGATTTTCAAAAGTCATTTAATTTTTTAAAATTTTGCTATTTTTGTAAAAATATATAAATTTTTAAAAAGTAAGGATTTTCAAAAAATTTAGCATTTTTTAAAATTTAAAATTTAAAGATTTTTTAAAATTTAAAATTTTTTAAGAATGGGGATTTTGGAAATTTAAAAGTTTATATTTTCAAAACTTTAAAATTTTGAAATTTTGTAAATGTATGCGATTTAAAAAATTTGGATTTTAAAAAGTTATGATTTCAAAATTCAAGATTTCAAAAATGTAAGATTTAAATTACCGGGAACTTAAAAGGTCAAACTTTGCTCAGGTTAGATTTTGGAAAATCCATTTGAGTCCATTTTAAAATCACATCTTTTTAAAATCAACATATTTAAAATATCTATATTTTAAAAAAAAGTCCGTAGTTTAATATTTAGATTTTCTAAAATTCTAGGTTTTTTAAATATGTCATGATTTTTGAAAAACATTTTAAAATTAAAGATTATGAAAATATTGGGATTTCAAACAAAATTTAAATTTAAAAATTATTTCTTAAAAAGCCAAAATTTTGAGAAAAATTTGAAATTTAAAAATTAAAAAAAAATAAGATTTTTTAAAAAAAAATTTAAAATTTGAAAAATTAAAATTAAAAATTGAAAATTTTTAAATTTAAATTTAAACTATTTTGAATATCCTATTTTAAAATTTAAAATTTAAAATATTTAAAATTTTTAAATTTCAAATTTTAAAGCTTTAAAATTTAAATTTAAAATTTAACTTTTTGAAAATTTAAAAAATTTTGAAAAAATCAGAATTTTAAAAAATACAAATTTTTTTAAAATTGTAAAGTTTAAAAATTCATGACTTTATCACTTTCAAATCTTGAAAATACGAATTTTAAAATCATGACTTTTCAAAATCAAACTATTTAAAATCTTAAATTTTATATATTTATTTAAAATTTAAAGTTTTTCAAAATCGCGACCCTAAAAATTTACTATTAAAACATAAAATTTTAAAAAGTAAACTCTAAACCCTAAAATCCCAAAATCCTAAATTTAAGCCCAAAAACTAAAATTTAAAAGCCATAAACCAAGATTTTAAACCATAAAAAATTAATTTAAATTGAATCCTTGAAAATCGTCAAACCCAATTCCTTAAATCGTAAACCTAAAAATATTAAAAACCCAAAATTTAAAAATTAAAACCCCAAATTTATGAATTTTGAAAATTTAGCCATGAATTACTAAACTTTAAAATTAAAATTTTTTAAAAATTTAAAATTTAAAACCAAAATTTAAAATTTAAAGCCTAAATCAAATTTAAAATTTAAGCCCTAAACCCTTTAAAATTTGAAATTTAAATTTAAAATTTTCTAAACCTAAAAATCCTAAACTTTAAGCCCTAAATTTAGAATTTACGATTCATGGATTTTAAAATCAACCATTAAAATGAGACCTAAACCCCCACACCCTTTCAAATTTAAACCTTAAGCTTTAATTTCTCTTAAACCACTAAAACCCTAAATGTAAAATCCTAAATATTAAGCCCAAATTCTAAAATTTAAAAAATTAAAATTTAAATCCTAAGTTTCAAAACCCCCAATTTAGTAAAATCTAAACCCCAAACCCTAAATTTTCAAACCCTAAACCTAAAATATTAATTATTAAAACTTAAACCTTGATTTCGAGACCTAAAATTTAAAAATTAAAATCTAAGAATTTTCAAAATCTTAAAACCTAAACCCTTAAAAACTAAATTCTATTCAAAATTAGTGTTTTTGTAAACCCCAAATTTAAAACCTCATAAATCTTTTCAAAATAGTAATATTTTGAAAAATGTCGGTAAAATTTTGAAAAAGTTTAAATTTTTTAAAAACTTGAGATTTTCAAAAAAGTCACAACTTTTGAAAAAAGTTATAATTTTAAAATTTGAATTTTTAAAAATGTTTAAAACAACAAGATTTATAAAATATTGGGACTTTTGAAAATATTTTGATTTTTGAAATAAGATTTTAAAAAAGATTTGAATTTTAAAAACTTAGAAATTATTCGAAAAAGTCTTGATTTTAAATATTTACATTTAAAATTTTCAAAAAATATTTATTTTTAAAAAGTGAATTTTTTTGAAAAAAGTTGGCATTTTTATAAAGTTGAGATTTTAAAAAATTTAAGAATTTTTAAAAAGTTGGGATTTATAAAGTTCTAATTTTAAAAGCGTCATTAATTTTTGAAATAGTTTTGATTTTCAAAAAATTAGGATTTTTGAAAAAGTTATAATTTCGAAAAGTCAAATTTCAAAAATGTAGTGATTTCAAAATTAGCGAGAACTTAAAATGTCATTAACTTTAAATTTCAGTTTTTGTAAAAAAGCCTTTTTTTTAAAAATTAAAATTTTTGAAATTTAAAATGTTTTTAAAATCAAGGATTTTCAAAAAAAAGTCAGGAGTTTTAATAATTTAGATTTTCCCTAAGAAATTTAAGAATTTTTAAATATGTCATGATTTTTGAAAAAAATTCATTATTTTCCAAAAACTTGTGAATTTTAAAAAAATTTAGGATTTAAAATTTTTTTGGAATTTTAAAAAGATAGAATTTCATAATTTTAAAATAAAAAAAATTCAAATTTAAAAATTTTAGGGTGTTTGAAAATTTGAGATTTTCTAATATTAAAGTCAAATTTAAAAGGTTGGTTGGAATTAAAAAAAAAATTTAAATTTTTCCAAAAAAAAGTTCGTGATTTCAAAAAAGCCAATAATTATTAAAAAGTTTGGATTTTAAAAAAAAAAAATTTAAAAAAAAATACCAAATTTCAAAAAGTTTAAAATTTTTAAAAAAGCGAAAGAATTTTTAAAATTTATCATTTTAAAATCCTAATTTTTATAGAAAATTCTAACTTTTAAAAATCTTTATTTTTAAAAATTCCAACTTTTATAAAATCACAATTTTTCCAAAATTACAAATTTTTAAAAATTTAATCACGAGTTTTTTAAAATTGTGAACTTTTTTAAATTCATGACTTTAAAACTTTCAAAATCTTTGAAGTTAAATTTGAGTTTTAAAAATCATGACTTTTTGAAATCCTAAAATTTTTTAAAATCAAAAATTTTTTTTAAAAATTCTACTTTTTCAAAATTTAAAAATTAAAATTTAAAAATTAAAATTTCAAAAAACCCTAAAAAATTTAAACCCTAAATTTTCAAAATCAAAATTTAAACAAAATTCAAATTTAAAATTTAAATTTAAAATTTGAATAATTTAAATTTTAAAATTTAAATTTTTAAAATTTATGATTTTTGAATTTAAAATTAAATTTTTTTCTAAATTTAAAATTTTTAAAAAATTTAAAATTTTGAAAAAAATTATTTTTAAAAAAAATTTTCAAAATTTAAAATTTTAAATTTACGGTTTTTGAAAAAGTTTAATTTTAAAATTTAAAAAAATTAAGGATTTATAAAAAGTTGGGATTTAAAAAAAAATTTTTAAATTTTAAAAATTGATTTTTAAAAAAAAATTTTCAAAATTTAGAAAAAAATTTAAAATTTTAAAAAATACAAATTTTGAAAAAGGTGCAATTTATTTTTTAAAAAATTTGAAATTTAGGAATTTAAATTTTAAAATTACTAAATTTAAAAATTTATTTTTAAAATTTTAAAATTAAAATTTTTACTTTTTTAAAATTTTAACTTTTAAAAATTTAAAACTTTTGAAAAAAATTTGAAATTTTAAAAAACAACGAATTTTAAAAAATTGTAAATTTTAAATTCAAATTTAAATTTAAAATTTAAAATCTTTGAAAAACAATTTTTTTAAAATTTTGAAATTTAATTTTCAAAATCCTAACTTTTTCAAAATTAAAATTTTTTTTAAAATTTAAATTTTTCAAAATTGCAACCCATTTAAACCCTAAACCTTAAATTTAAAATTTAAAAACTTAAATTTTAAAATTTAAATTTAAAATTTAAATTATTTTAAATAAAATTTAAATTTAAATTTAAAATTAAATTCCTAAAATTTAAACAAAAAATTTAAATTTTCCAAATCCTAAAATTTAACCTTGAAAAATAAACCCTAAAAAATAAATCCCAAATCGAAAAATTAAAATTTTTAAACCGTTTTAAAAATTTTGCCAAAAAAGTCTAAAACCCTAAAAAAACGCTAACCCAAAATCACCCCTAAATCCAAAATTTAGAATTTAAAAATATTTTGTTAAAATTTAAATCTTCTAAAATTTAAATTTAAATTTAAATCTTTGAAAAAGTTAAATTTTAAAAAATTAAATTTAAAATTTAAAATTAAAACCTAAAAATTATTTAAATGTTAAAAATTTATAAATTTTAAAAAAATTTAAATTTAAAAAATAAACCATGAAAAACCCTAAATCATAAACCCTTAAATATAAACCTTTAACTTAAAGTTAAGAAACCCTAAAACCTGAGCCCTAAATCCCTAAATTTAAACCCTAAAACCTAAAATTTAAAATTTAAATTTAAAATAGGTAAATTTTAAACCCTAAAATTGCTAAATTTAAACCCAAAAACTTAAAACCCTAAACATAGAATAAAAATTTCTAAACTTTCCTAAATTTAAACCTAAAATTAAACAAAAAATAGTTTAGATTTGGAAAAAGGTAATTAAACCTTAAAACTTAAATTTTTAAAAATGTTAAATTTTGAATTTAAATTTTTCAAAAATTTAATTTTAAAAAATTTGAATTTTAAAATTAAAAACTCCTAAATTTTTGAAAAAAGTCAAACTTTTTAAAAAGTTAAATTTAAAATTTAAACCTAAAATTAAAATTTAAAATTTTTAAAAATGTAAAATTTTTAAAATTTAAATTTTAAAAATTAGAAAATTTAAAAGTTAAATTTGAAAAGTTAAAATTTAAAAAATTTGGGATTTTAAAAAATTTAAAAATTTTTTTAAAATTTAAAATTTAATTTTTAAAAAAAAATTTTTGAAAAAATTTAATTTTAAAAAATTTAAAATTTAAAATTTAAATTTAATTTTTTACAAAAAATTGAGATTTTTAAAAATTTAAATTTTCCAAAAAGTCAAATTTTTTAAAATTGAAGATTTTTAAAAAATTTTTGTAAAGTCGATTTTTAAAAAATTCAAGATTTTGAAAATGTTAAATTTTTAAAAATTAAATTTTTAAAAAGTTAAATTTTTGAAAAGTTTGAAATTTGAAAAAGTTTAAATTTAAAATTTCACATTTTAAAAAAATGTAATTTTTTAAAAAGAAAGGAAATTTTAAAAAAGTTTGCATTTTTTATAAAATTGAGATTTTAGAAAAATTAGAAATTTTTTAAAAAAGTTTTTATTTTTTAAATTTTTTGAAAGTTTTGATTTTTGAAAAGTTGGGAATTTTTAAAAAAGTTATAATCTTTAAAAGAGTCAAATTTCAAAAATGTAGATTTTGATTTAAAAATTAGCTGGAACTTAAAAAGGTTATAAGTTAAAATAGGTGTTTTTGTCTCCAAATTTTTTGAATTTAAAATTGTTTCAAAAATCAAAATTTTAAAATTTAAGGATTTTCAAAATTTAAAAATTTTCAAATAATTTGGATTTTCCAGTAATTTTTTTGAAAATGTTTAAATTTTCCAAAAAGTTTTTGAAAAATGAATTTAAAAAAATTTAGGATTTTAAAAATTTACAATTTACAAAAAAGAATTTAAAAAAATTTTCATAAATTTAAAAAAGTTTCAAATTTGAAATTTTAAAAATTTAGGGTTTTAAAAAAAATTGAAATTTTTTCAAAAATTCAGGATTTTGAAAAAATTTATTTGAAAAAAATTTGGGATTTTAAAAAAGAGTCTTTATTTTAAAAAAGGTTAAATTTTCAAATAATTCAGGAATTACAAAATTTGCAACTAAAGAGATTTTTAAATCCTAAGCAAATTTTTTTCAAAATATCTAAAATTTAAATCCTAAATTTTTTGAAATTTTTTTTTTTAAAATTTAAAATTTTTAAAAATCAACTTTAAATTTTGAAAATTATATTTTTAAAAATTACAAATTTTTTAAAAAAATTGTGAACTTTTTGAATTTTATGAATTTAAATTTGAATCTTTGAAAATATAAACTTTTGAAAATTTGATTTTTTTAATATTTAAAATTTAAAAAATTTAAAATTTTTTAAATCGTGAATTTTTTTGAAAATTTTGAACCTTAAACCCTAAACCCTAAAAATAAAATTTAAACCCTTAAAACATTTAAATACTAAACCCTAACCCTAAACTCGCCATAAACCAAAACCTAAATTGCTTGATAAACATTAAAATTTAAAAAAACCATAAATTTAAACCACTTAAACCCTAAATAAAAATCCTTGGAAATTCCCTAAATTTTTAAACACTAAACCCTAAATAGTGAACACTAAAGCATTAAACCTAACCCTAAACCATAACCTTATACCTTGAACCATGAGTCCTAAATTTTTAAAATTTAAACCTTTAAACCCTAGAACCTAAACTTTCAACCCTAAAATCATAACCCCAAACCTCGAACCCCTTTTCAAATTTTGAATCTTCCATAAACCATTTAAACCCAAATTTCTAAATCGAAATTTAAACTCTAAACCACAAACCTTAAACTATAAACCTAAACCGTGATCCCTCCCTAAAACCATGAAGCCAAAACCCTAAAAAATTAAACCATAAACCCTTTAAACCTAAATAGTGAACAAAAGCCCTAAAATTAACCCTATTACCCTTATCATGAGCCCTAAAATTTTTTATAAACGTTAAAACTAAAGACCTAAAATCTAAACCTTTAATCAAAAAATTCAAAATTTAAAAATTTAACCTTTTAAATCCCTAAGGCCAAACTCAAAAATTGCAATCAACCATGAACAAGCCCCTTTGAAAAATAAACTTTTTGAACCACTTAACCTAAATTTTGAGTCTTAAACCCTAAAATCTTAAATGATAAACCCTTTGAATTTTAAAAATCAAAAAGTAAACCTTAAACCCCAAACCCTAAACCTTAAAATTTATGAACCCTTAACCATTTTAAACCTAAACCCCAAATCCTAAATTTTAAAAAATTAAACCGTTAAAATCCCAATGAGCCCTAAACCCTCGAAATTTAAAATTTAAAAATCCTTGAACCTTAAAAAAAAGTTAGATTTGGAAAATTTTGGTATTTTAAAAAATTTAGATTTTTAAAAAATCCTAAATTTTTTAAAAACTTTAAAAATTTAGAATTTCAAATAAAGTTAACGACTTTTGAAAAAAGTTTAAAGTTTAAAAAAGTTGTTATTTTTGAAAAATCAAGATTTTAAAAATGTTGGGACTTTTAAAAAAATATTAATTTTAAAAAGTTGGTGTTTTCGAAAAAAATTTAAATATTTCAAAAACTTTGGATTTTCGAAAAATTCATTTTGAAATTTTCAAAATTTGCGTAATTTTGAAGAATCTAGATTATTGAAAAAGTCAAGATTTTTGAAAAACTTGACATTTTTGAAAAAGTTTAAAATTTAAAATCAAATTTTAATTTAAAGACTAAATTTTTAAAAAATTAAGATTGTCCAAAAAGATCATGATTTTAAAAGTGAAGAATTTTCAAAAAAGTCAAGATTTAGAAAATGTTGGGATTTTAAAAATTTAGGAATTTTTAATATTTTGGGATTTCTAAAAAAGTTTTGATTTTCAAAAACCTGTCGCGATTTTCAAATAGTTAAATTTTTAAAAAAATTTGGAATTTCAAAAAAGTAGTGATTTAAAAATTTAAAAACTTGAAAAGGTCATAAATTTGTGCTCCCAGAAAAGTCCATTTTTTTTTGTAACCATACATGTTTAAAAATTAACTTTTTAAAATATCAGTTATTTTCAAAAATTTTTTAAAAAAATTTAAATTTAAATAATTTAGAAACCCTTTTTTAAAAATTTATGGATATTAAAACTCTAAATGTTAAATACTAAATATTTAAAAAGTTTAATCGTAAACCATTTAGCCCTAAACCATAAATAAAATTTTTTAAAATCTTAAACCTCAAACCCCAAAATTAAAACTAAAACCCTAAAACTTAATTTTAAAAAGTTAAACATTGAAAAAAACCCTTAGTTTCAAAAACCTAAATTTTCCCTAAACACTAAATCCCACTGAACCTAAACCCTCAAACCTATAAACCTTAAAAAAGTTAATATTTGGAAAAAAAAAATGGATTTTTAAAAAGTTAGGATTTTGAAAGATTTTAAAAAATTACCTTTTTTTGAAAAGTTAAATTTTAAACAAATTTAACGTTATTTTCAAAAACATTAAGATTTAAAAAATGTTGGGACTTTGAAAATGTTCAAATTTTGAAACAAGTTGGGGTTTTCGAAAAATGAATATTTAAATTTAAAAATTTAAAGTTTAGAATTTTTGAAAAAGTCTGGATTTAAAAAACTAAAGATTTTTTAAAAACTTGAAAAAAATTCAAAAAGGTTACGGTTTTGAAAAAAAAAAAAACATTTTTAAAAATTTGAGATTTTAAAAAGAATTTTCAAAAAGTTTTGTTTTGTAAAGCTCAAGATTTTGAAAAAATCAGTATTTTTAAAAAAGTGAGGATTTTGGAAAAAAAAATTTTTAAAACATCAACATTTTTGAATAAGATCTGGATTTTCAAAAAGTTGAGATTTTTAAAAATCAGTTGAGATTTTAGAAAAATTAGGATTTTTTTTGATTTTTAAAAATGTTGGGATTTAAAAAAGTTTGTATTTTTGAAAATGTTGCGATTTTTGAAATAGTTGCTGATTTTAAAAAAGTTGGGATTTTGAAAAATTTATTTTCAAAAGTTATAATCTAAAATTTCAAGATTTTTTAAAAATGTAGTGATGCCAAAATTAGTAACAGGAACTTTAAAAAGGTCAAATTGTGCTCTGGGTGTCCGTTTGAAAAATATTGTTTTGTAACCTATGAATGTTTTGGAAAAATCTCAACTTTTTAAAATATCGGGACATTTCAAAAAAAGTTGGTAAAAAATTTGACTAATTTATATTTTCAAAAAAAAATTGGATTTTTTAAATTCATGATTTTTTAAAAAATGTCAAATTTTTGAAAAACTTTAAAATTTAAAAAAATAGATTTTAAAAAAAAAAAAAATTTAAAATTTAAAAAAATTTAGGAAATTTTTAATTTTGAAAAGTTAAGATTTTCAAAAAAATTGAGGATTTTATGAAAAAGGTTAGGATTTCAAACAAAATTGGGATTTTTGAAAAGTTAAATTTCAAAAAAGCCAAGAATTTTTATGAGAAAGTTGGGATTTTCAAAAAAACAAGATTTTTGAAAAAAGGTACAATTTTCAAATAAGTCAGAATTAATTTAAAAATTGAAGAGATTTTAAATCACAACTATTTTTTATACCCTTTTTTTTTTAAATCCTAACATTTTAAAAATCTTTACTTTTTTCAAAATTCAAACTTTTTATAAAATTGCTAATTTTAAAAAATTACAAATTTTTAAAAAATCACAAGTTTTTAAAATTGTGAACTTTTCAAATTCATGACTTTATCACTTTTAAAATCTTTGAAAATACCATTTAAACTTTTAAATATCATGAAATTTTTGAAAATATCCTAACTATTTTCAAAATCGAATATTTTGAAATCGTTAAACCTTTTCAAAATCGCGACACCTAAAACCTAAAATTTAAAACTTGAAAACCTAAGTTTTAAAAATGTTAAACACTAAACCCAAACATCCTAAATCCTAAACCATAAATGATAAACCCTTAACACTAAATCCTAAACACTAAACAAACCTAAACCGAAACCATAAACCCAAAACCCTAAATCTAACACCTAAACACTAAACCCCAAACCTTTTAAACCTAAACCAAATCCTGAATTATGAATAAAAATTAAACCTAAACCATAAACCCTAAATTGTAAACATTAAAACCCTAAAAAATTTAAACCTAAAAATATACCTTGAATTTTAAAAAGTTAAAAAAGACAAAACCCTAAAATCCTAAACCTTTAAAATCTAAGCTAAACCTTTAAAAAGTCTAAACTCTAAACCTTGAACCTTGAACCACTGAGTCGCTAAACCCTAATTTCAAAATGAACATTGAGACCTAAACCCAAAACCACGAAAATAAACCTAAACCCTAAACTCTAAGCCCTATACTCTATAAATCCTAAACCTTAATCTCTATTTAAAAATTTAACCCTAAAATTTAAAATAGTCTTAAGCCTTAAAACCCTAAATTAAACCCTAAATCCCAAATACTAATCCCTCAAAATCGTAAAAATCCAAAACCTAAAAAAATTTTTAAACCTCTAAACAGCAAAAAATCTTAACACTAAACCCTAAACCCTAAACCTAAACAAAACCCTAAAAATTAAATTTTAAAACCAAAACCCTAAACCAATCCTTGAAACGATAACCAGAAATTAAAATTTAAAGCATTAGCCTAATCCTTGAAAAAGTTAAACACTAAACCTAAATTTTCAAATCCCAAGCCCAAAAACATTAACCTTAAACACTAATCCTAAACCCGAAAATCCTAAATTTCAAGAATTTAAAATTTGAAACCTTAAACACTAAATCCCTTGAATAAACCATAAATTTTTCGAAAAGTCCTAAATAAGTTAGATTTGAAAAAAGTTTTAAAAAGTTTAAAAAAAAATTGATTTTTTAAAAAAGTCAAATTCATTTTAAAAAAAAGTCAAGATTTTTTAAAAATCAAGATATTAAAAAAGTCACGACTTTTGAAAAATTCGTTGCCCTTAAAAAAAGTAAAATTTAAATTTCAAAATTTTTATTTTTTTTTAAAATTAAAGGATTTTTAAAATAAACAAAAATTTGGGGATTTTAAAAAAATTTTTTAAAAATTGATTTTTTAAAAAAGCTTGGGATTTTTTAAAAAGTTGAGCTTTTTGCAAACCTTTGAAATCATGATTTTGAAAAAGTCAAGATTTTTGAAAAACTTGACATTTTCAAAAAAGTTTGGATTTTTGAAAAGATTTTTCAAATTTAAAATTTTTGAAAAATATTTGATTTTTAAAAGTCAGATTTTTTAAAAAGTCAAGATTTTTTGGAAAATGTTTGATTTTTATGATGTCAGATTTTGAAAAATCAGAATTTTTAAAAGTCAAGATAATTTTAAAAAATCTGATTTTAAAAAAATTTTTAAAAATTTTTTTTTAAATTAAGGATTTTAAAAAAATTTTTTAAAACATTTTTTTAAAAAAGTTTGAATTTTTCAAAAAGATTTTAGAAAATTTAGGATTTTTTTAAAAAGTTGGAATTTCATTTTTAAAAAGTTTTAATTTTGAAAAAAATTATCGATTTTTGAAAAAGTTGTGATTTTTAAAAAAGCGTTGATTTGCAAAAAAATTAAGGAACTTGAAAAAGTCAAAACTTGTGAAAAAGTCAAATTTTAAAAAAATCCCAAATTTTTAAAAACATGTTTGAAAAATCTCAACTTTTAAAATATATCAATTTTTAAAAAAAAGATTTTAAAAAAGTTTGAATAATTTAAATTTCAAAAATTCAGATTTTGAATATGTCATGATTTTTGAAAAAGTTTTATTTTCCAAAAAGTTGTGAATTTTCAAAAATGTCGGGAATTAAAAAATTATGAATTTTTTTAAAATCGAAATTTTTAAAATAATGATTTTTTTAAAAATTAAATTTTAAAAAGCTTGAAAATTTTATTTTAAAAATTTACAATTTTAAAAAAATTACAATTTTAAAAAATCATCAAATTTTAAAAAATCAAATCAAAAATTTTTAAAAATCTACCCTAAACTTTTAAAAATCATTTAAAAAAACTTCAAAAAAGTTGAATTTCAAAAATTGAAATTTTTTGAAATCCTAAATTTTTTTAAAATCTGATTTTTTTGAAATCAAACTTTTTCAAAATTTGAATTTTTGAAACCCTAAACTTCTAAAACATTTTGAAACCTGATTCATAAACCTTTTAAAAGATAAGATTTTAAAAATTAAACATTTAAATACTAAGCCCAAAACCCTAAATTTAAACCATAAAAACCTAAACCTCGAAAAACCATTTAAAAACCCAAAAATTCATAAATTGTGAAAATCCTAAGCTAAATTTTCAAAAAAACCTTAAAAAATTAAACGATTTTTAAAAACCATTTTCAAAAAAAGTCAGAATTTAAAAAAGTTTAAAAAAGTCTGATTTTTTGAAAATAAACCCTTTTTGAAAATAACTTTACCTTCAATCCAAACTAAATTTTGAAAATTAAATTTTAAAAAACCCAAAACCTAAACTCAGAAAACCCAAATTTTAAAAATTTAGATTTTTAAAAACCTTCAAAATCTGGATTCCTAAATACATAAACTTTAAAATTGCCTTTTCAAAAATTTAAACTCTAAACCAATTTTGATTTCCAAATTGCCCTTTTAAACCCTAAACTTTGAGCCTAAATCCTAAATATAAACTCTAAACCTTAAGCTTAATTGCTCCTAAAACCTTAAAACCCTTTTGAATGCTAAATTTAAATAAAAACCCTCAAAAAAAAACCTTTTAAACCCAAAAAAAAAACCTTCAAAAAGTAAATTTAAATCCTAAAACCCCAAAACCCAAATTTAAAATTAAACCTTAAACCCTAAACATTTAAAAGTTTAAAAATGATAAACCTAAAACCTAAATTTCAAAACACTTAAATTTTGAAAACCACTGAACCCTTATCAAAATCTAAATAAACCTAAAAAACCATAAACACTAAATCCCCTTAAAAACCTAAACCCTTTAACTTTAAAACCTAAACATCTTAGAATTTGAAATAGTTAGACCTTTGAAAAAGTTGGATTTTTAAAAACTTAGAGGGAATTTTAAAAAAGTCAAGATTTTTAAAAGTCAAGATTTTCAAAAAACAAACTTTTTTTGAAAAAGTCACGATTTTTAAAATTTTACAATTTTAAAAAAGTTTTAAAAAGTTTTTTTTCAAAACATCAAGATTTTGAAAAATGTTGGGACTTTGAAAATGTTCAAATTTTCAAAAAGTTTAAACCCCTAAAAAATTTTAATTTTTGAAAAAGTAAGGATTTTTGAAAAAAGTTGGGTTTTTTTGTAAAGTTTAAGAGTTTTAAAAAAATTTTGAAAAAAGTTTGAGATTTTTTTTAAAAAAACCTTTTGAAAAACTCAAAATTTTAAAAAAAGTTTTTTAAAAAATGAATTTTTAAAAAGGATTTTAAAAAAATTGAATTTTTTCGAAAAAGTAGTGATTTTGAAAAGTGAAGATTTTTGAAAAATTAAGGTTTTCAAAAAGTCAAATTTTTGAAAATGTTGGGATTTTAGATTCAAAATTTTTTTTAAAAGTTTTTTTAAAAAGTCAAAATTTTTTTGAAAAAGTTTGAAATTATTCGAAAAAGTTGCAGATTTTTAAATTTGTGAATTTCGAAAAGATTTAATTTTTTTAAAAGTAAAATTTTTTAAAAAATTAATTTTTTGAAAAGTTGAGATTTTAAAAATTCAGGAATTTTTAAAAAGTCTCAGAGTTTTAAAAAAAGTTTGGATTTTTAAAAAATTTTTTTTGAAAAAGTTAGGATTTTTAAAACTCAAGATTTAAAATTTAAAATTTTTAAAAAAGTTAAAATTTGGATTTTAAAAAAGTTGATTTTTGGAAAATTTTAAATTTTTAAAAAATTCAAGATTTTTTTAAAAAGTTTGGGATTTTTTTAAAAAAATCGGGATTTTAAAAAAGTCTAGATTTTTAAAATTTGCATTTTTGAAAAACTATAATTTTTTAAAAAGTTAAATTTTTTAAAAAAGTTGAATTTTTGAAAAAAGTTAGAAATTTTAAAAATTTAGGAATTTTTAAAAAATTGGGATTTTTAAAAAGTTCTAATTTTTAAAATTTGTGATTTTTTTAAAAAGATTTTGATTTTTTAAAAACAGTCGATTTTTTGAAAAAGTTGGGATTTTTGAAAAAGTTATAATCTCAAAAAGTCAAGATTTCAAAAAATTAATGATGCTTTTTGAAAAATTAGAATTTTCAAAAACTTGAAAAGGTCATAACTTTAGCTTTTCCAAAAAATGTTGAGTTTTTTTTTTAAGTCATGTTTTTTTAAAATCAAATTTTTAAAAATATCAAATTTTTTAAAAAATTCGAAATTTTCAAAAATTTGGGATTTTCAAAATTTAATAGATTTTTAAAGAATTTTATGATTTTTTAAAAAGTCATTATTTTCCAAAAAGTTGTGAATTTAAAAAATTTTAGGATTTTAAAATTTTTGAATTTTAAAATAATTTACAATTTTAAAAAAAGTTTGAATTTCAAAATTTTAGGGATTTTTGAAAAAGTTGAGATTTTAAAAAAGTTAGGATTATGAAAAGGTTGGGATTTCAAAAAAAAACTAATTTTGGGAAAAAAAATTTCAAAAAGCCAAGAATTTTGAAAAAGTTGGGATTTTCAAAAAAGACAAGATTTTGAAAAAAGGTGCAATTTTCAAATAAGTCAGGAATTACAAAACTATAGAGATTTTTAAATCCCAAATGTTTTGAATATCCTAATTTTTTTTAAAATCCTAACATTTTCAAAATCTTTAATTTTTTAAAATTCCAACTTTTTAAAAATTAATTTTTTAAAAATCACATTTTTTAAAAATCATAGTTTTTTTAAAAAATTGTGAACTTTTTAAATTCATGACTTTATCAAAAATTTTTTAAAATTTTAGAAAATAGAACTTTTTGAAAATCATGACTTTTTTTGAAAACCTAACTATTTTTCAAATCAGATATTTTTTAAATCTTGACTTTTTCAAAAAATTTTATTTTAAAATTTAAACTCTTAACACTTTTCCCTAAAATTTAAGATTTTAAAAACCCTAAACCCAAAAAAAACCACTAAATTTAAAAAAACCCTAAAAATAAGTCCAAAATTTAAACCATAAACCAAAAAAAAATACCCTAAACCTAAATCCTAAACCCTAAAACCCTAAAGCCATAAACCATAAACCCAAATTAAATCCTAAATACCTAAACCTAAAAGTTAAATCCCTAAACCTAAACCCTAAACCCTAAACCCTTAAACCCTAAACCCTTAAAAAACCCTAAACCCTAAACCCTAAAATTTACCAAAACCTAAAAATTTAAACCCTAAACCCTAAACCTCATAAAAGTGAACCTAAACCCTAAACCTAAACTCTTAACTCTAACCAATCCTAAACTTTGAGCCTTAACCCTAAAACCTAAACTAAAAACCTAAACCTTTAAAAATCCTAAGACCTAAAAGCATAAACCCTAAAACTCATAAAACCTAAACCCTAAACCCTAAACCTTAAAACCCTAAATCCTAAACACTAAACCTAAACCCTAAACTTTTAAAATAAACCCTAAACTTAATTCCCTAAACCTAAATTAAAGTCCTAAATGCTAAAAAACCTAAATAACCATAAAACCCTCAATCCTAAAATTAATAATCCCAAAAACCCTAAAAAACCTAAACCCTTAAAAAACTCTCATTTTGAAACCTAAACAAAATTTAAACCCTAAACCTTGAATTTGAAATCGTAAATTTCAAAACCTAAACCCTTAAAATCGTAAACACTAAACCTAAAATATAATTTAAAAACCCAAATTTAAAAAACCCTAAAACCCTTAAAATTCTAGAAATTTTAAAATAGTTAAATTTGGAAAAAAATTTTCGAAAAATGTTAGATTTTTGAAAAAAGTTTAAGATTTTGAAAAACTTGGATTTTCAAAAAGTCAAATTTTTGAAAATGATTTTAAAATTGAAGAAAAAAAGTTAGAATTTTAAAAAATTTTATTTTGAAAAATCAAAAATTATTTTGAAAAATTTGGATTTTTTGAAAATGTTAAATTTTAAAAAGTTTTAGATTTTGAAAAAGTAAATTTTTGAAAAATGAATTTTATAAAACCTTAGATTTTTAAAAGTTGGCAAAGATTTTTTTGAAAAAATTTGGGATTTTAGAAAAGTCTAGATTTTCAAAAAAATCTAGATTTTTGAAAAGTTAGGATATTTTTGAAAAATCAAGATTTTAAAAAGTTGGGAAAATTTAAAAGTCAAATTTTTTCTAAAAAAATCAGCATTTTTAAAAAAGTCAAGATTTTGAAAAATTTGATTTTCAAAAAGTCAATTTTTTTGAAAAAGTCAATTTTTTTAAAAATCAGATTTTTAAAAAAAAATTCGAGATTTTTAAAAAAGTTCGATATTTTTAAAAAGTTTTTTTAAAAAATTTTTAAAATGTTTAATTTTAAAAATTGAGATTTTTAAAATAATTTTTTTTTAAAGTTTAAATTTTTAAAGTTGAGATTTTTTCAAAATTTTAAAAAAAAAAAAATTGAATTTTTTTAAAAAGTTTTGATTTTAAAAATTCAAATTTTAAAAATTTTTTAAATATTCAAATTTTTAAAAATTTGAATTTTTTAAAATTTAGAATTTTGAAAAAAGTAAGTTTTCAGAAAAAGTCAATTTTTTAAAAAATTAATCTTTTAAAATGTCAATTTTTTAAAAAATTAAATTTTGCAAAAATTAAAATTTTGAAAAAAAATTTAAAAAAAGGTTTTTTTTTTTAAAATTCAGGATTTTTAAAGTTGGGATTTTTAAAAAAAAAAAATTTTTTTAAAAAAAAGATTTCAAAAAAAAAGTCAAATTTTAAAATTTTTTAAAAAAAAATTTAAAATTTTTTTTTAAAAGTCAAAAATTTTCCAAAAAGTTGGGATTTTGAAAAAACCTTAAAATTTTTTTCAAAATTTCAAATTTTAAAAATTTAAATTTTTTGAAAAAAAATTTAAAAAATTTTTTTTAAAAAAAATTTTTGAAAAATTTTAAAAAAATCCTAATTTTTTAAAAATCCTAAATTTTCAAATTTAAATTTGAAAAAGTTTTAAAATTTTAAACTTTAAAAAGTTAGATTTTTGAAAAATTAAAATTTTAAAAAATTTTGAAAATTAAAAAAATTTTTAAAATTATCAGATTTTTTAAAAATTCATTTTTAAAATCACTTTTAAAATTTTGAAAATACGGACTTTTTGAAAATTTAAATTTTCCCTAAATTTTAAAAATTCAATTTTGAAAATCCAAGATTTTTTAAAATTGTGATTTTTTCAAAAAAATTTTTATAAAAAGTTAAATTTTTCAAAATAAACATTTTTAAAATGAAACCCTAAAGTCCTAAACCCTAAATTTTTAAATTGAAAATGTTAAATTTTAAATTGTGCTAAATCATAAACCTAAAATTTAAAAAAACCTAAATTTTAAACCATAAACCCTAAACTTTCTAAACCCTTTTAAAAAAAACTTTTGAACCCTAAACCCTAAACCCCTAATACATTTGAATCGTGAGCCCTAAATTTTAAACCCTAAACCCTAAACCAGTATAATTTTTTAAACCTGAACCTTAAAACCTAAACTTTAAAAACCTAAAACCCTAAACCTAAACCCTAAAACCCTAAACTTAAAATCCTAAACCTTAAAAAAAAATAAACCTAAAGTCAAATTTTTAAAAAAATTTTTAAACTTGAAACCCTTTTGAAAAGTAAACCTTATCCCTAAGAATAAAACTTGAAAAACACTAAAATTTAAAACCTTGAACTAAAATTTTCTTAAAAACCCCAAAACCTTAACCTTGAAAATCACGTAAACCTTGAAAAATTTTAAACCTTTGGAAACCTTTGAAAATTTTAAGACCTTTAAACCCTAAAAAAAGTTTTAAACCCTAAACCTTGAATTTTGAAAATCACTAACACTTTGAAAAAATTTAAATTTAAATACTAAATCCCTAATTTTAAAAAAACCTAAACCTTTTGAAAAAAGTTAATTTTTGAAAAATAAATGATTTTTTGAAAAAAGTTGGATTTTAAAAAAACTTGGGATTTTTAAAAAAAATTCAAGATTTTTAAAAATTCATCAAGATTTTTGAAAAAGTTCAAAAATTTTTAAAAAGTTTAATTTTTGAAAATATTTTAATTTTTTAAAAAATTTATATTTTTTTAAAATTTTTTGTAAAAGTTTTTGAAAAAAAAGGATTTTTGAAAAGTTGAGATTTTAAAAATTTAGAAAATTTTTAAAAAAGTTGGGATTTTTGAAAAGTTTTTTTATTTTTGAAAAAAGTTGATTTTTGAAAAGTTGATTTTTAAAAAAATTATATTTTTGAAAAAAATTTAATTTTCAAAAAGTCAAGATTTTTTAAAATGTAGTGATATTTTTAAAAAGTTAGGAATTTCTGAAAGAAAATTTTAAAATTTTTTTTCAAAAAAGTCCCTTTTTTTTTTTTAAAACCAAATTTTCAAAAATTCAATTTTTAAAATATCGGATTTTGAAAAAAAAAGTCAAGATTTTGAAAATTTAGATTTTCCAAAAATTTTTGGATTTTAAATATGTCAAATTTTTTTAAAAATTTTTTTTTTCAAAAAAGTTGAGATTTTAAAAATTTTGGATTTTTAAAATTTCAGATTTTAAAAAAAGTATAATTTTCAAAATTTTTAAAAAATTTTTTTTCAAAAATTTTTTTTTTGAAAAAGTTGAGATTTTCAAAAAATCAAGATTTTTTAAAATTAATTTTGAAGATTTTTTAAAATTTGAAAAATCAAATTCAAATTTGAAAATTGGGAATTTTAAAATCATGAATTTTTTTTAAAAATTTAATTTTTGAAAATCAATTTTAAAAAAGAGAAATATTTTTTAAAAAAGTTGTAAATTTTCAAAATTCGAGTTTAAAAATTAAAAAGTCCTAAAACCCTGAAAATTTGAAATTTTTAAAAGATTTTAAAACCTTTAAAATAAACATAAATTTAAAAAAATCCCTAAATTTTTTAAAAATCCATAAAAACCCTAAAAATCCTTTTTGAAAAACCCTAAATTTTAAAAAATGGATTTTAAACCAATTTTTAAAAATAAATAAATTTTTAAAAAAGTCTAAACCTAAACCCCAAAACCTTTGACCCCATAAATCCTAAAACCCTTGAAAAATTAAGCCATAAAAAAAACCCTAAACTCCCTAAAACCTAAAAACTAAACCATAAACCCTTTAAAAACTTAAATTTTTAAAAATTAAACCCTTTTGAAGTCAAGATTTTTAAAGCCTAAACCTTAAATTTAAAAAACCTTAATTTTTTCAAAAACTAAATTTTAAAAAGTCTAATAAATTAAACCATTAAAAAATTGAGATTTTTAAAAATTTAAATTTTTAAAAAATTAAACCCCAAACCTAAAAAACCTAAAAACTAAACCCTAAAAACCTGCGAAACCCTAAAAAAAACCCTAAAAACATAAATCCCAAAAAGTCCTAAAATTTTAAAAAGTCCTAAACCCTAAACCCTAAATTTTAAAAAAGTCCTAAACCAAAACTTTAATTTTGAAAAAACCCTAAACCTTAAAATTAAACCTTAAACCTAAAATCCTAAAATTTAAACCCTTAAACCCTTTTGACTAAAGTCCCTAAACCCTCAAAAATTGAAGCCCCTAAACCTAAACCCTAAACCCTTCCTCGAAAAAAGTTAAAACCTAAAAACCTAAACAGTAAATCCCTTGAGCCCTAAACCCTCAAAAGTTAAAACCTTAAAATAGTTAAATTTGGAAAAAATGTTGGTATTTTTAGAAAAATTTGGGATTTTTAAAATCAAGATTTTTTAAAAAGTTTAAATTTTTTAAAAGTTGAAATTTTAAAAAAGTTGCAAGATTTTTGAAAACATCAAAATTTTAAAAATATTGAAACTTTTTTCAAAAAGTCAATTTTAAATTTTTTCAAAAAATTTTAAAAAAAAGAATTTTTAAAAAGTTGAGAATTTTTAAAAACTTGGGATTTTAAAAATTTGACATTTTTCAAAAGTTAGGATTTTTGAAAAAAAAAGTTTGATTTTTAAAAGTTTGATTTTTAAAAATTCGATTTTTTTAAAAGTTGGATTTTGAAAAGATTTTTTGAAAAAATTAGGATTTTTTTAAATCCCAATTTTTAAAAAAGTTGGATTTTGAAAAAATTTTTTTTAAAAAAGTGTCAATTTTTTTAAAAAGTCAAGATTTTTTGAAAGTTAAGATTTTTTTAAAAGATTTTGAAAAGTCAAGATTTTTTAAAAAAAAAGATTTTTTGAATTTTTAATAAAATTTTGAAAAAGTGAAAAAAATCCAAACAATTTTTTTTAAAAGTAAGGATTTTCAAAAAAATTTAAACATTTTTGAAAAATTGAGATTTTAAAAAATTTAGAATTTTTTAAAAAATTGGGATTTTTGAAAAATTTTGATTTTTTAAAAATTGGATTTTTTTAAAATTTTTAAAAAAAAATTGGATTTTTTAAAAAGTTATAATCTCAAAAAAAGTCAAGATTTCAAAAATGTAGATTTTTAAAAAATTAAAAAACTTGAAAAGGTCATAACTTTTGTCAAAGTCCATTTGAGTCCATTTTTTTTTAAACCACATGTTTCAAAAATCTCAACTTTTTAAAATATCAGGATTTTTTAAAAAAAAAAGTCAGGAGTTTGAATAATTTAGATTTTCCAAAAAATTCTAGATTTTTGAATATGTCATGATTTTTGAAAAAGTCATTATTTTCCAAAAAGTTGTGAATTTAAAAAAATTAGGATTTTAAAGAATTTGTAATTTTAGAAAAAGATAGAATTTCATAATTCTAAAAAGTTTGAATTTTAAAAATTTTAAAAAGGTTTTTGAAAAAGTTGAGATTTTCAAAAAAGTCAAGATTATGAAAAGGTTGGGATTTTATAAAAATTGGGATTTCAAAAAAGTCATGATTTTTTGAAAAGCCAAAATTTTTTGAAAAAGTTGGGATTTTAAAAAAGACAAGATTTTTTGAAAAAAGGTGCAATTTTTTCAAAATAAGTCAAATTACAAAAATGAAGAGATTTTTAAATCAACTATTTTGAATAATATTAATTTTTTTAAAAATCCTAACATTTTCAAAATTTTACTTTTTTTAAAATTTTTTTTCAAAAATTTTAAAAATTTTTTTGAAAATTAAAAAAAAATTTTTTAAAATCATGAATTTTAAAAAATTCAAAATTTTTCAAAAATATCAAAATTTTAAAATCATAATTTTTAAAAATCCTAATTGTTTTCAAAATTAAGAATTTTTGAAAAATTTGACCATTTTCAAAATAAACCCTAAAAATGTGTAAAAAAACCCTAAAACTTTAAACCCTAAATCCTAAACCCTAAAATCTAAAAATAAAAACCCTTAAAACTAACCTAATCCTAAAAAACTTAAGCCCAAAACCCTAAATCCTAAACCATAAACCATAAACCCTCAAACCCTTAAAAACCCTAAAACCTAAACCTAAACCCTAAACTATAAACCCTAAACAAAATCTAAACCTAAAAAACCTAAACCTAAACCTAAACCCTTACCTAAACCCTAAACCCTAAAAGTTAAACCCTAAACCAAAAGGCCCCAAACCCTTAAACCCTAAAATAAAACCTAAAACCCTAAAATTTTTTTAAAAATCCCCTAAATTTTCAATTTAAGAATTTCCAAAAAAACCCTAAACCTTGAAATCCCTATTTTCTAAACTAAACTTAAACCCTAAACCCTAAACCCTAAACCTAAACCCTTAAAAACTCTTTTTTTAAAAAACCCTCAAATTCGAAACCCTTAAAATTATGATTTTGAAAAACTTAAACCTTAAAACCCTAAAAATCCTAAATTTAAAAAAAAACCCTTTAAAATAAAAGCAAATTTTTGAAAAACAAAAACCTAAACCCTAAAAAAAAAAGTTTTAAACCTTGAAAAATTGCGTAAAGATTTTCAAAAAGTAAAAAATTTTTGAAAATAAGTTTTTGAAAAAGTTGAATTTTAAAATAAATTTTGAATTTTTAAAAAAAATCGGATTTTTTCAAAAGTTGATTTTTTTTTTAAAATCAAATTTTAAAAAAAACCCTAAAATTTGATTTTAAAAATTAAAAAAAAGTAAAATTTTTTTGAAAAAAGTTGAAATTTTTTTAAAAAGTTGAGATTTTTAAAAAGTTAGATTTTTTTGAAAAGTTTAATTTTTAAAAAGTTAAATTTAGATTTTTAAAAAGTTGGGATTTTTGAAAAATTGATTTTTAAAAAGTTTAATTTTTTTGAAAAATCATCATTTTTAAAAAGTTTGATAATTTTTTCGAAAAAAAGTGAGATTTTGAAATTCAAGATTTTAAAAAATTTGAATTTTCAAAATCCAAAATTTTAAAAAAAAATTTTGAAAATCAAGAAATTTTTTAAAATCCATCAAACCTTTTAAAAATTTTTTAAAATTCAAATTTTTTAAAAATATTAATTTTTTAAAAAAAATTAAATTTTTAAAAAATTTTTATTTTGAAAAATTAGGATTTTTAAAATTTGGATTTTTGAAAAAATTGATTTTCCAAAAAATTGTGAAACAAAAAAATTAGGATTTTTAAAAAAATTTAATTTTAAAAAGTTTTTTTTAAAAATTTCAAAATTTTTTAAAAAAATTAAGGTTTTTAAAAAGTTGAGAAAAAAAGTTTGAAAAAAGTTGGATTTTTGAAAAAAATTAATTTTTAAAAAGTCAACCTTGAAAAGTCTAAATTTTGAAAAAGTTGAGATTTTTAAAAATTCAGATTTTTTAAAAAATCCGAATTTTTCAAAAATTTAAATTTTTTTTAAAATCCCTAAATTTTTTAAAAAATTGAATTTTTTGAAAATCCTAAACATTTTTAAAAATTATAATTTTAAAAATCAAATTTTTTGAAAAAATGATTTTTTTTCAAAAATTTTTTTTTTTTTTTATTGACTTTTTTAAAAATTAAAAAAATTTTTTAAAATTTGAAAACTTTAAAAATTTGATAAACCTTTTAAAATTAACATGAATTTTTAAAATAAAAAAAAAAAAAATTTTTGAAAATTTAAACCCTTAAAAATCGAAACCTAAATTTAAAATCCTTAAATTTTAAAAATTCAAAACCCTAAAAAGTTGAGAATTTTAAAAAAAAACCCTAAACCCTAAAATTTTAAAAAAACCTAAACCAAAACCTAAAAATCCTAAACCTTTAAAAATCCTAAAATTGAAAAGCCAAAAAAAGTAAACCCTAAACCTTAAAACCCTAAACCCTAAACCCTAAACCCTTAAAAATTTTAAATCCCTAAAAAATAAAATCCTAAACCTAAACCCTAAACCTAAAAAGTAATTTTCAAAACCTAAACCTTTAAAATTTTTTCTAGCCTAAACCTTTAAAAATTGTAAACCCTAAACCATGAAAAAAACCAAAATTTTTAAAAATTTAAAAATTTTTAAAAAATTCATAAACCCTTTTAAAAATGTTAACCCTTTTATAAAAATCTAAAATTTAAAAACCTAAAAATAAAACCCCAAAAAAAATCTAAATTTTTAAAAAAACCTAAACCTAAAGAACCAAAAAAACCCTAAACCCTAAAAACCTTAAACCAAACCCTAAAATTTTAAAACCTAAACCCTAAACCCTTGAAACCCTAAAAGTCCTTTAAATCCTAAACCCATAAACCTAAACCTAAAAAAAACCCTAAAATCCCTAAACCTAAGCCTAAAAAATTAAAAACCTAAAAAAAATTGGATTTTAAAAAACCTAAACCCTTTTAAAATAAACCCCAAACCTTTTTAAACCTCAATAACCCTTAAAAAACTAAACCCTAAAAAAATTAAAACACTAAATTTTTAAATAGTTGAAACCTTTGAAAACTCCAATTAAAAAAGTCCCTAAACCTTAAAAAGTTTTTTTAAAAAAAATAAACTTTTTTAAAAAACCTTTTAAAAAGTTTTTGAAAAAAAACCTAAAATTTTTAAAAAGTTAAACCTTAAAAAGTTGGATTTTTAAAAAGTTTTAAAAAAAAAAATCATGATTTTTTAAACATCAAGATTTTTAAAAATTTGGGATTTTGAAAAAATTAAGATTTTCAAAAAGTTTTAATTTTTTAAAAATGTCAATTTTTTAAAAAAAAATTTTTTTAAAAGTTAAAACCTCAAAATTTTGAAAAAAAAGATTTTGAAAAAATTTTTTTTAAAAGTCAAGATTTTGAAAAAAGTCATGGGATTTTTTGAAAAAGTTTTGAATTTTTTGAAAAAAATTAAAAAATGATTTTTTAAAAATTAAATTTTTTTTAAAAAAGTTAGATTTTTTAAAAAAGTCAAGATTTTTGAAAAATTTAAATTTTTAAAAAAGTCAAATTTTGAAAAAATATTATTTTTAAAAAAAGTTTGATTTTTGAAAAAATAAGAATTTTTTAAAAAGTTTTGAAAATTTTTTAAAAAATTTTAAAAATTTTTTTTTGAAAAAGTTGAGATTTTTTTAAAATTCATTTTTAAAATTTGGATTTTGAAAAAAGTTAATTTTTCAAAAAAAAGATTTTTGAAAAAATCAAGATTTTTGAAAAATTTGATTTTCAAAAAGTGATTTTGAAAATTAGAAAAACTTTTAAAAAATTCATAACTTTTAAAAAAAGATTGTCCATTTTAGTCTTTTTTTTTTAAACCACATGTTTTTTAAAAATCTCAAACCTTTAAAAAATATCAAATTTTCAAAAAAAAGTTGGGAATTTTGAATAATTTAGATTTTTTTTAAAAATTTGATTTTTAAATATGTCATGATTTTTGAAAAATTCATTATTTTCAAAAAATTGTGAATTTTTAAAAAATTAGGATTTTTAAAATTTGTTGATTTTTTAAAAAAAGATAGAATTTTCAAAAATTCTAAAAATTTGAAATTTTTCAAAAAAATTAGGGTTTTTAAAAAAATTGAGATTTTTTCAAAAGTTAGGATTATAAAAAAAAATGGGATTTCAAAAAAATTTGGGATTTTGAAAAAAGTTTGATTTTAAAAAGCCAAAATTTTGAAAAAGTTGAAATTTTAAAAAAAAAATTTTTTGAAAAAAGGTGCAATTTCAAAAAGTTAGAATTACAAAAAAAAGATTTTTAAAAATCCCAATTTTTTTTGAAATCTTAATTTTTTTAAAATCCTAACATTTTCAAAATTTTTACTTTTTCAAAATTTTTTAAAATTTAACTTTTTTAAAAATCGTGAATTTTTCAAAAAATTACAAATTTTTAAAAAATCATGAGTTTTTTTAAAATTGTGAACTTTTTTAAAAAGTTCATGACTTTAAACTTTCAAAATCTTTGAAAATAAAAAATTGAATTTTTTGAAAATCATGACTTTTTAAAAATCCTAACTTTTTCAAAATCCCTAAATATTTTTAAAATCATGACTTTTTCAATCATAAAATTAAAAAAACCTAAACCTAAAAACCTTTTTAAAACTAAACATAAAAAAAAAAGTTACCTAAAACCTAAAATCCTTAAACCCTAAAATTTTAAAACCTAAATCCCTAAACCATAAACCATAAATCCCTAAATCCTAAACCAATAAACCCTAAAACCCTTAAACCCTTTACCCCTAAAACCTAAACCATAAAACCCAAACCCAAAACCCTAAAACCCCAAAATTTAAAAACCTAAACCTAAAACCCTAACCCTTTTTTAAATCTAAAAACCTAAAAAAAAAACCCTAAAAAAATCTAAATTTTTAAAAAATCCTAATTTTTAAAAATCTAAACCCTAAACCCTAAACCTTGAAAAAAACCTAAATTCAAAAAACCTAAACCCTAAAACCTAAAACCCTTGAAAATTTTTAAAACTAAAAACCATAAAATAAAACCTTTTAAAATAAACCTAAAACCCAAAAAACTAAAATCCTAAACCCTAAACCCTAAATTGATAAAAAAAAACCTAAACCTAAACCCTAAACCCTAAACCTGAACACCTAAACCATTTTGAAAATTAACCTAAACCTAAAAAAACCTAAATTTTTAAAAAATCTTAAACCCTAAAATCGGGATAAACCTAAATCCTAAACCTTTTTGAAAAGTTAAACCCTAAAAAAGTTGAACCCCAAACCCTAAAAAAACCTGTAAACCTAAAACCTAAATTTAAATTAAAAATCCTAAACCTTTAAAATTTAAAAAAAATTAAAAAACCCTAAATCCTAAATTCTATAAACCTTAAAATTAAACCCTAAACCCTAAAAATTGTAAACCCTAAAAAAAAAATTTTTGAAAATTAAAATTTTTGAAATCAAATTTTCAAAATTCAAAAAACCTAAAATCCTAAACTTTTAAAAATCTCAAATCCTAAACCCTAAACCCTCTAAAAAACCCTAAAAATTTTAAAAAAAACCTAAATTTTTTGAAAAATGAAATTTTCAAAATCCTTGAAGCCCTAAAAGCTAAAACCTAAATTTTTTAGAACCTAAAAGTTTAAACCCTTTTTGAAATTGAATTTTTGGAAAATAAAAAAAAACATAAATTTTCAAAAACCTAAATTTTTTAAACCCAACCTAGAAACCTTTTTGAATAAGTTAGATTTTGAAAAAGTTGGTATTTTGAAAAAAATGGGATTTTAAAAAAAGTTTGGGATTTTAAAAAGTTTTGAATTTTTTAAAAAAGTCACAGATTTTAAAAAAAATCACGATTTTGAAAAAATGGATTTTTTAAAAAAAAAGTTTTTTTGAAAAATCAAATTTTTTAAAAATGTTTAAAATTTTTTAAAATGTTTAAATTTTTAAAAAAGTTTTAAAAATTTTTTTGAAAATCAAATTTTTTCAAAAAGTTCAAATTTTTGAAAAGTTGGGATTTTTTGAAAAAAAAGTTTTCGAATTTTTTTAAAAAATTTTGAAAATTTTGAAGATTTTAAAAAAAGTTTTTTTTGAAAAAGTTTTGAATTTTTTGAAAAAATAAAAATTTAAAAAAGTTGATTTTTTAAAATTTTTGAAAAAATTTTGAAAAAATTTTAAATTTTTAAAAAATCAATTTTTAAAAAAAAAAATTTTTAAAAAGTCAAAATTTTAAAAAGTTAAAAATTTTTTAAAAGTTTTTAAAAGTTTGAATTTAAAAAGTTTAAGATTTTTAAAAATTTGGGATTTTTTTAAAAATTTTAAATTTTTTAAAAGTCATAATTTTTTAAAAAGTTGAATTTTTTAAAAGTTTTAAAAATTTGAATTTTTGAAAAATTTGAGATTTTTTTAAAAGTTGATTTTTAAAAAAGTTTTTTTTGAAAAAAGTTGAATTTTTAAAAATTTGATTTTTTTAAAAATTTTGATTTTTTAAAAAAGTTGGATTTTCAAAAAAAAGTTATAATTTTTTGAAAAAGTCAAATTTCAAAAATTTTTTTAAAAAATGTCTAATTAGCAAAAATAGAACTTGAAAAGGTCAAATTGAATTTTGTTTCAAAAATTTAGTTTTTTTTGAAAAGTCCTTTTTTTTTTAAAACCACATGTTTTTTAAAAATCTCAATTTTTTTAAAATATCAGATTTTTTAAAAGATTGGATTTTTAAAAAATTTAGATTTTCCAAAAATTCTGATTTTTGAAAATATGTCATGATTTTTTAAAAAAATTATTTTTTTAAAAAATGTTTGTGAATTTTAAAAAAAAGTTTTGAAATTTAAATTTTAAAAAATTTGAAAATTTAAAAAAGATAGAAAATTTAAAATTGATTTTTGAATTTCAAAAAATTTTAGGATTTTTGAAAAATTGGGATTTTCAAAAAAGTTTTCAAAAGATTTTTTTAAAAAAAATTTTAATTTTGAAAAAGTTTGATTTTTCAAAAAAGACAAGATTTTTGAAAAAGTTGGGATTTTTCAAAAAGTAAAGATTTTTAAAAAAAATGAAAAATTTAAATCCCAAAATCATAATTTTTTTTAAAAATCCTAATTTTTTTAAAATTTAATTTTTGAAAATCCAAACATTTTTTAAAAAATCCTAAATTTTTGAAAATTTTACTCAAACCTTTTAAAAACTTTTAAAAAATTGAAAATTTTTTGAAAATTAAATTAAAAAATTTTAAAAAAAAAATTTTAAAACTTTTAAAAATTGAACTTTTTAAAAATTCATGACTTTAAAAAAGTCAATTTTTCAAAATTTTGAAAAATAAAAACTTTGAAAATCAACTTTTTGAAATATAGTTTAATTTTTTAAAAATTAAAATATGATAATTTTTGAAATCGTGACTTTTTTAAAAATCAAACCCTTTTAAAAAAACCCTAAACCTAAAAACCTAAAAACCTAAAACCTAAAACCTAAACCTAAACACTAAACCCTAAAACCCAAACCCTAAAACCCTAAAACCTTAAAAAAATCCTAAACCCTAAATCAAAACCATAAACCTAAACCTAAACCCTAAACCCTAAACCCTAAAACCTAAAACCTAAACCATTAACCCTAATACCTAAATCCTAAAACCCTAAACCTAAACCCTAAACCTAAAAAACCCTAAAAACCTAAAACCTAATCCTAAACCTAAACCCTAAACCTTAAAAACCTAAAACCCTAAAACCTAAAACCCTAAACCCAAAATTAAAACCCTAAACCCTAAACCCTAAAAAAACTAAACTAAAACCCTAAACTCAAAAAAACCTTTTAAAACCCTGACCTAAATCTTAAACCCTAAACCATTAACATGTTTAAAACCTAAATTTTAAACTAAACCCTAAACCCTAAAAATCTAAAAACCTAAACCTTTTCACTAAAAATCCCTAAACTACTTTTTTGAAACCCTAAATTTTAAAACCAAACCTTTTATCCTAAACAAACTAAACCCTTAAATTTAAACCTAAACCCTAAACCCTAAATTTTCCTAAAAAGTTAATTTTTAAAAAAACCTAAATTTAAAAAAACCTTTAAAATCATGATTTTTAAAACCTTTGAAAAAAACCCTAAACCCTTTAAAAAACCTCTAAACCCTAAAAATAAAACCCTTTTTTAAAAATTAAATTTTAAAAATTAAAACCAAAAACCTAAAAAAAGTTAAACCTAAAAAATCAAAATTTTTTAAAAGTTAAACCCCAAAACATGAAAAACCTTGAAATCCCTAAAAAAGTAAACACTTTTTAAAATCCCAAATTTTTAAAAAGTAAACCTCAATCTAAAACCTTTTTAAAAATAGTTAAGATTTTTTGAAAAATTGGTATTTTCAAAAACTTGGGATTTTTTTGAAAAAGTCAAGATTTTTTAAAAAGTTTTTGAAAAAGTTTTTTTTAAAAAATTTGAGATTTTTTAAAGTCAAATTTTTAAAAAAGTTGAATTTTTTGAAAAAATTTAAAATTTAAAAAAAGTTTTAAAAAGTTTTGATTTTTTTAAATTTTTGAAATTTTTAAAAAAATTTTCAAAAATTTTTGAAAAATCATATTTCAAAAAAGTCAAGATTTTTTGAAAAGTTGGGATTTTTAAAAAATTTTTTTTTTTTTAAAAGTTGAGATTTTTAAAAAAGTTTGATTTTTATTTTAAAATCAAGAATTTTTTTAAAAATCAACATTTTTTTAAAAAGTAAATTTTTGAAAAAATTTTTAAAGTCATTTTTAAAAATTTAATTTTTTAAAAAATTTAAATTTTTAAAAAAATCAAATTTTAAATGAAAATTTGAAAAATCTCATTTTAAAAAGTCAGATTTTTAAAAAAAAAATTTTTAAAAGTCAAATTTTTAAAATTCAAATTTTTAAAAAATTTTAAAAAGTTTTTAAAAATTTTTTTTTAAAAATTTTAATTTTTAAAAATTTAATTTTTAAAAGTTAATTTTTTGATTTTTGAAAAAGTTGAGATTTTAAAAAATTTAGATTTTGATGAAAAGTTGGGATTTTAAAAAAAATTTGGATTTTCAAAAAAATTTGATTTTAAAAAGCCAAGAATTTTGAGAAAAGTTGGGATTTTCAAAAAGACAAGATTTTGAAAAAGGATTTTGAAAAAGTTGCATTTTAAAATAAAATTTAAAATTACAAAAAAAAAAAAGATTTTTTAAATCCCAACTATTTTTGAATATCCTAATTTTTTTTAAAATCCTAAAACCTTTTTCAAAATCTTTACTTTTTCAAAATTCAACTTTTTTAAAATTACAAATTTTTTTAAAAAGAAATTTTTAAAAATTTTTTTTAAAAAATTTTTTTTTAAATTCATGACTTTTTCACTTTTTCAAAATCTTTGAAAATATTAAAATTTTTGAAAAATCACTAATTTTTTTAAAATCATGACTTTTTCAAAAAATCTAACTATTTCAAAATCGGGATATTTTTAAATCGTGACTTTTTCAAAATCATGACCCCTTTCAAACCTAAAAACCCAAATCCTAAACACTAAACTTTAAACCCTAAAACCTAAAATCCTAAACACCTAAAATTTTAAACCCTAAACCCTTAAACCAAAAACCCTAAACCATAAAACAAAATCCCTAAATCCCTAAAAAAACCTAAACCCTAAACCTTTAAACCTAAACCATAAACCTTAAATCCTAAAATAAAACCTAAACCCTAAACCCTAAAAAAATCCTAAACCCTAAACCTAAACCTAAACCTAAACCCTTAAACCCTAAACCTTAAAAAAACCTAAAAACCCTAAACCCTAAAAATTAAACCTTTTTAAACCCTTAAACCTAAACCCTAAATTAAAAACCTAAACCTCTAAAATGATAAACCTAAAAAAAACTTAAAATTGGACCCCCTAAAACACCTAAACCCTAAAAAATTCCTAAACCTAAACCTAAACTAAAACCTAAAACCCTAAACCCTTAAAAAAAATCTAAAACCCCAAAAAAACCTAAACCCTAAACCCTAAACCTAAAACTAAAAAAAATCTAAACCTAAACCTAAAATAAAGCCTAAACTCCCTAAAACCTAAAAAATCCTAAAACCTAAACCCTAAACCCTAAACTAAATCCTAAACCTAAAACCTAAAACCTTAAATCTAAAAATTTTAAACCTAAAATCCTAAACCTAAAACCCTAAAACCTAAAACCTTTCAAACCTAAAAACTAAACCTAAAACCTAAAACCTAAACCCTAAACCCTTAAACCCTAAACCCTAAACCTAAACCCCCTAAACCTAAAACCCTAAAAACTTGAAAAACCTTAAATTTTTAAAAAGTTAGATTTTGAAAAAAGTTGGTATTTTAAAAAAACTTGGATTTTTTAAAAAAGTTAAGATTTTTAAAAAAAGTCAAATTTTTAAAAAACTTGAGATTTTAAAAAAGTTGGAATTTTTAAAAAATTGGGATTTTTAAAAAAGATATTATTTTTAAAAAATCAAGATTTAAAAAATGTTGGGACTTTGAAAAATGTTCAGATTTTCAAAAAAGTTTTTTCAAAAAAATTGAATTTTTGAAAAAGTTAATATTTCAAAAAAGTTGGGATTTTTGAAAAAAGTTGGGATTTTCAAAAAGTTAATTTTCACAAAGTTTTTGAAAAAAAGTCAAGATTTTGAAAAAGTCAAGATTTTTTGAAAAACTTTAGATTTTTTAAAAGTTAGATTTTTTGAAAAATTGAGTTTTTTAAAAAATTAGATTTTTAAAAAGTCAAGATTTTTTCAAAAAGTTAGATTTTTTTAAAAAGTTTTTGATTTTTAAAAAGTCAAGATTTTTAAAAAATCAAGATTTTTAAAAAATTAATGATTTTTAAAAAATCAAATTTGATTTTTAAAAAATTAGTCAGATTTTTTAAAAAGTCAATTTTTTTAAAAAATTTTTTTTTTAAAAATTTGAGATTTTAAAAAGTTGGATTTTTTTAAAAGTTTTTTAAATATTTTTTTTGAAAAAATTTTGAATTTTTAAAAAAAAAAATGATTGATTTTTTTTGAAAAGTTGGGATTTTTGAAAAGTTATAATCTCAAAAAGTCAAGATTTTTAAAAAGTCAAAAATTTAAAATGTAAAAATTAGCAAGAACTTTGAAAAGGTCATAAAAATTGTGCTCCGGGTGTCCATTTGAGTTGATTTTTTTTTTTTTAACCACATTTTTCAAAAAATCTCAAATTTTTTTAAAATATCAAATTTTTTTAAAAAAAGTCGAGAGTTTTAATAATTTAGATTTTCAAATTTTAGATTTTTGAATATGTCATGATTTTTTTAAAAAATCATTATTATTTCAAAAAAATTTTAAAAAATTAAATTTTTTAAAAAATTTTAAAATTTTAAAAATTTGAAATTTTAGAAAAAGATAGAATTTCATAATTCTAAAAAAGTTTGAAAAAAAAAAATTTTAGGGTTTTTGAAAAAAGTTGAGATTTTTAAAAAGTTAAGATTTTGAAAAAGTTGGGATTTTGAAAATTTGAAATTTTTTCAAAAATTGATTTTGAAAAAGCCAAGAATTTTGAAAAAGTTGGGATTTTCAAAAAAGACAAGATTTTTAAAAAAAATGCAATTTTCAAAAATAAATCAAAATTACAAAAATTGAAGAGATTTTTAAAATCCCAACTATTTTGAATATCCTAATTTTTTTTTAAAAATCCTAAAACATTTTTTAAAAATCTTTAAATTTTTAAAATTTCAAAAAACCTTAAAAAAAAATTGAAAAATTTTTTTAAAATTACAAATTTTTAAAAAAAAAGTTTTTTTAAAAAATTGTGATTTTTTTAATCATGACTTTTTCAAAATCAAAATCTTTAAAATACAAACTTTTTTTTAAAAATCATGACTTTTTAAAATCCTAATGTTTCAAAAAAATCATAATTTTTGAAATCAAACTTTTTTAAAATCGTGACCCTTTAAACCCTAAAAACCTTTTAAAACTAAACCTAAACCTAAACCTAAACCCAAAACCCTAAACCCTAAAAACTAAACCCAAAACCCTAAATCCTAAACCATAAAACCCATAAACTCTAAAAATCCTAAACCTTAAACCTAAACCTAAACCCTAAAACCATAAACCATAAACCCAAAAACCAAACCCTAAATCCAAAACCCTAAATTCTAAAAACCTAAACCCTAAAAATCCTAAACCTAAACCCTAAACCTAAACCATGAAAAGTAAACCCTAACCCTAAACCCTAAAAAACCCAAACCCCTAACCTAAACCTAAACCCTCAAACCTAAAAATGACCTAAACCCTAAAAACCTAAACCCTAAACCTTAAAAAAACCCTTAAAAAACCTAAGCCCCTAAACCTAAACCCTAAACCCTAAAAACTCATAACCCCAACCTCAAAACCCTAACCATGGACCCTTAACCATGAAAACCCTAAACCTAAACCCTAAACCCCTAAACCTAAACCTAAACCCTTTAAACCCTAAAAACCTAAAACCTTAAACCTTAAACTTAAACCTTTTCTCCTAAACCTAAATTATGAAACTTAAACCCTAAAACCCTTTTTGAAAAAAACCTAAATACTAAATAAAAAACCTAAATTTTTGTAAAATTGATTTTTAAAAAACCCTAAACCCTAAATGTAAAAACCCTCAAAACCTAAACCAAAAACCCTAAAATAAATTTAAACCTTTGAAACCCTAAAACCTTTTGAAAACCTAAATTTTTAAAAACTAAAATTTTAAAACCTAATTTTAAACCCTAAAAACCTTAAAACCTTTGAAAATTTTAAAACCCTAAAAACCCTAAAACCCTAAACCTAAAAATAAACCCTAAACCCCTAACCCTAAACTAAAAAAAACCTAAACCTAAATTTTAAAAAACTAAAACCTTTTAAACCCTAAAAAAAAACCTTAAAAAAAACCTTTTTAAAAAGTTAGATTTGAAAAAAGTTTGGTATTTTGAAAAAAGATTTTTAAAAAAGTCAAGATTTTTTAAAAATGAGATTTTCAAAAAAGTCAAGATTTTCAAAAAGTTTTAATTTTAAAAAAGTTGTTATTTTTAAAAAAAGTTGTTATTTTTTAAAAAAATTTTGAAAATTTTTTTTAAAATTTCAATTTTTCAAAAAGTTGGGGTTTTTGAAAATTGAAATATTTTGAAAAAGTTAGGATTTTTTTGAAAAAGTTGGATTTTTGAAAAATTGAATTTTTGAAAAAGTCAAATTTTTTAAAAAGTTTGATTTTTGAAAAAAGATTTTGAAAAGGAATTTTTAAAAAAGTCTTGATTTTTTAAAAAATTAAGATTTTTAAAAAAAATTTTTTTGAAAAAGTTTTTTCAAAAAGTTTTGATTTTTAAAAAAAAGAAGATTTTTTAAAAAAGTCAATTTTTAAAAATTTTTTTTAAAAAATTTGTAAGATTTTGAAAAATTTTAAAAATCAAGATTTTTGAAAAAGTCAGATTTTTTAAAAAGTTTGATATTTTTAAAAAAAGTCCCAATTTTTAAAAATTTTTTAGTTTCAAATTTAAATTTTTTAAAAAATAAAAAAAAATAATTTTTTTTAAAAAAAGGATTTTAAAAAAAATATTTTTGAAAAGTTGAGAGATTTTTCAAAAATTTAAATTTTTTTAAAAATAGTTGATTTTTAAAAAAAGTTTGATTTTTTAAAAAAGTTGTGATTTTTTGAAAAGTTTCGATTTTTAAAAAATTTAGAATTTTTGAAAAGTTATAATTTCAAAATTCAAATTTCAAAAAAAATTAAAAATTTTCAAAAAAATTAGTAAACTTGAAAAGGTCATAAAACTTTAAAATTTAAACCATGTGTTTGTTTGAAATCCTAAATTTTTAACCAAATTTTAAACCATAAGTTTCAAAAAATTTTCAAATTTTTTTTAAAAAATCATTAAATTTTTTAAAAAAAACTTTGAAAAAAATTAGATTTTTAAACCCTAAATTTTTAAAATTTTTTTTTATGTCATGATTTTTGAAAAAAGTCATTAAAAAAAAAATTGTGAATTTAAAAAAATTTAGGATTTTAAAAAAATTTAAAACCTTTTTTAAAAATTATAATTTTTCAAATTTCCTAAATTGAAAACCTTTGAAAAAACCTCAAAAATCCAAAACCTAAAACCCTAAATCCTTAACCCTAAAAATTAAAACCTAAAAAAAAACTATTTTTAAAAAAATCAAAACCTAAAAAAAACTTTAAAAACCTAAACCCTAAACCCAAATACTAAAACCCTAAAAAAACCTAAACCTAAACCAAAACCCTAAAATTTTAAAACTAAACCCTAAACCCTAAAAAACAATTTTTAAAAAAAAAAACCCTAAAAAAAACCCTAAACCCTAAAACTAAACCTTAAAAAGTAAATTTAAAAAAGTTGGTAAAAAAAACCTTGAATTTTAAAAAAATTTAAAAAACCCTAAAAAAACCCAACCTTATTTTTTTGAAAAACTTGAAACTTTTCAAAAAAGTCATGAAACCTTTGAAAAAGTTGCAAAATTTAAAAAAATTGTTATTTTTTTGAAAACATTTTAAAAAATTTAAAAAAAAATGGGACTTTGAAAATTTTCAAATTTTCAAACAAACATTGGATTTTCAAAAAATGAATATTTTTAAAAAAATGTAATTTTTGAAAAAAAGTGGGATTTTTTTTAAAAAGTTTTTGAAAATTTTTTTTTTGAAAAGTTAAGATTTTTTAAAAATTTTTTTTAAAAGTTTTGAAAAAAAAAAAGTTTTTTGAAAAAGTCAAAATTTTTTTTTTGAATTTTCAAAAAATTCAATTTTTTTAAAGTTTTCATATTTTTTAAAAAAGTCAGAATTTTTTTTTAAAAGTTAAATTTTTTGAAAAGTTCAAGATTTTTTAAAAAAGTTAAAATTTTGGAAAATTTTTGAAAAGTTTTTTTTTAAAATCAAGATTTTTAAAAAAGTCAAATTTTTTTAAAAAGTCAAATTTTTTGAAAAAAGTCTGATTTTTAAAATTTGTGATTTTTTTAAAAATAAATTTTAAAAAAAAATTTTTTTTTAAAAGTCAGCATTTTTGATAAAGTTGAGATTTTAAAAATTCAGAATTTTTAAAAGTTGGGATTTTAAAAATTAAAAAAGTTTTGATTTTTTAAAAATGTTTTGAATTTTTTAAATAGTTGCAATTTTCAAAAGTTGTTGGGATTTTTGAAAAAGTTATAATCTCAAAAAAGTCAAGATTTCAAAAATGTAGTGATGCGCCAAAATTCGCAGAACTTGAAAAGGTCATAACTTTGTGCTTGGTGTCTGTTTGAGTCCATTTTTTTTAAAACCACATGTTTTTGAAAATCTCAACTTTTTTAAAATATCATCGATTTTTTTAAAAAAAAAAATTGGGAGTTTGAATAATTTAGATTTTCCAAAAATTTTGATTTTTGAATATGTCATGATTTTTGAAAAATTCATTTTTGATTTTCAAAAAGTTTCAAAAAAGTTTGAATTTTTAAAAAAAATTAGGATTTTAAAGAATTTTAAATTTTAAAAAAAATAGAATTTCATAATTCTAAAAAAGTTTGAATTTTAAAAAAAATTAGGGTTTTTGAAAAAGTTGAGATTTTAAAAAATTCAGGATTATGAAAAAGTTGGGATTTCGAACAAAAATTGGGATTTCAAAAAAGTCGTGATTTTGAAAAAGCCAAGAATTTTGAGAAAGTTGGGATTTTCAAAAAAGACAAGATTTTGAAAAAGGTGCAATTTTCAAATAAGTCGAGAATTACAAAACTAAAGATTTTTAAATTCCAACTGTTTTGAATATCCTTTTTTTTTGAAAAAATCCTAACATTTTCAAAATCTTTACTTTTTCAAAATTCAAACTTTTTAAAAAAATCAAACTTTTTAAAATTACAAATTTTTTAAAAAATCACAAGTTTTTTAAAAATTGTGAACTTTTTAAAATCATGACTTTATCACTTTCAAAATCTTTTAAAATACAAACTTTTTGAAAAAATCATGAATTTTTTTCCTAATTAAAATTTTTTAAAAATCCTAATATTTTTTAAAATCATTGACTTTTTTTTTCAACTCCTAAACCCTAAACCCTAAACCTAAAACCTAAACCATAAAAATAAACCTAAACCTAAAAACTGAAACCTAAACAAAAACACTAAACCCTAAACCACTAAAACCCTAAACCATAAATCCTTAAATAAACCCTTAAACACTAAACCCTAAACCCTAAACCCTACCCATAAAACCATAAACCCAAATCCCTAAATTTGAAAAAACCTAAACTCTAAACCCCAAACCCCCTAAACCATAAACCCTAAACCTTAAAACCCTAAAAACCTAAGCCCCTAAACCTAAACCCTAAACCCAAAAAAAAACCTAAACCCTAAAAACCTTAAACCCTAAACCCTAAACTAAACCTAAACCTAAACCCTAAAACCCTAAACCTTAAAACCTAAACTTTAAGACCTAAACCCTAAAAACCTAAAACCTAAACCCTAAACCTAAACCTTAACATGAAACCCTTAAACCTTAAACTAAACCTAAACCCTAAACCTAAAACCTAAATGCCTAAATCCTAAACCCCTAAAAACCTAAACCTTAAAAAACCTAAACCCTAAATAAAAACCTAAAACCTAAAAATAAAAGTAAAAACCTAAATTAAACCTAAAAACCCTAAACCCTAAAACCCTAAAACCTAAACCCTAAACCCTAAAACCTAAAACCTAAACCTAAAAACCTAAACCTTAATTTTAAACCTAATTTAAACCCTAAACCCCAAAACCCTAAACCTAAACCTAAACCTAAACCTAAAACCTAAACTAAAACCTAAACCCTAAAAACTAAACCCCTAAATCCCTAAACCCTAAACCTTTAAAAAAACAACTAGAAACCTTAAAATAGTTAGATTTTTGAAAAAAAGTTGATTTTTGAAAAACTTGGGATTTTCAAAAGTTCAAGAAAAAAGTTTGAAAATTTTTTTAAAAAAAAAGATTTTCAAAAAAGTTGAGATTTTCAAAAAAACACAAATTTTGAAAAAGTTAAATTTTAAAAAAAGTTTTTTATTTTTGAAAACATCAAGATTTTAAAAAATGTTGGGACTTTGAAAAAAGTTTTTTTTCAAAAGTTGGGATTTTTGAAAAAAAAAAAATTTTTTTTTTTAAAAAGTTGGGATTTTTTTGAAAGTTGAATTTTTTTTTTGAAAAGAGATTTTTGAAAAATTTTGATTTTATTTTTAAAAAAAGTGATTTTTTAAAAAAATTGAAATTTTAAAAATTTAAATTTTTAAAAATTTTTAAATTTTTGAAAAAAAAAATGTTTTTTTAAAAAGTTTTTTTTGAAAAATCAAGATTTTTTTAAATTTTTAATATTTTTAAAATCCAAAATTTTTAAAATTTGTGATTTTCAAAAAATTTTAAATTTTTTTAAAAAGTTAAGGATTTTTTTAAAAAAAATTTTTTTTTTTAAAATTTTTAAAAATTGAATTTTAAAAAATTCAAATTTTTTTAAAAATTTGAATTTTTTAAAAAAGTTTTAATTTTTAAAAAATTACATTTTTAAAAGTTAATTTTTTAAAAAAAGTTGTGATTTTTTAAAAAAGTAAATTTTTAAAAAAGTTATAATCTTAAAAAAGTCAAGATTTCAAAAAATGTAGTGATGTTAAAATTAGTTCAGGAACTTGAAAAGGTCAAAACTTTTAAAAAATTTTTAAAAAAAAGAGTCAAAAATTTTTTAAACCCAAACCATTTTTAAAAAACCTCAACTTTTTTAAAATATTTGAAATTTTCAAAAAAAAATCGAGAAAACCTTTTAAAAATTTAGATTTTCAAAAATTTAAATTTTTTAAAAAAATCAAATTTTTTTCAAAAAAGTTTTGAATTTTCAAAAAATTTTTAAAATTTTGAAAAAATTTTTTAAAAAAATTTGAAAAAAAAATCACAAATTTTTTTTTTAAAAATTTTTTTTAAAAATTTTTAAAAAACCTAAATTTTTTAAAATTTAAAAACCCTTTAAATTTTGACTTTAAAACCAAATTTTAAAATCTTTGAAAATAAACAAACCCTTTAAAAAAAAAAAAAAAATCCCTTTTCAAAAACCTAAACATAAATTTTAAAAAAACTAAACCCCAAAACCTTAAAACCTAAACCAAAAAAGTCCTAAACTTTTTAAAAAAACCTTTAAACCAAAACCCAAAAAATTTTTTTGAAAAATCCTAAACCTTAAAAAGTTAAACCTTAAAAAAAAAAAACCTTTAAACCCCAACCCTAAAAAACCTTTAAACCTAAAAAAGTAAACCCTAAAAATAAATTTTTTTAAAAAAACCTTTTTTTTCCCTAAAAAACCTTTAAAATTTTAAAAATAAAATTTTTTAAAAAAATTGATTTTCAAAAATTTTTTAAATTTTCAAAAAAGTTGGGATTTTTGAAAAAATTTTCAAAATTTTAAAAAAGTCAATAATTTTGAAAAAATTTTTGAAATTTTTTTAAACTTTGAAAAAAAACTTTCAAATTTTTTTAAAACTTAAATTTTTAAAAAAATTTTTTTAAAATTTGAAATTTTTTTTTCAAGTTGAATTTTGAAAAATTTTTAAAAGATTTTCAAAAAAAGTCAAGATTTTGTAAAATGTTGGGATTTTTAAAATCAAGATTTTTGAAAATGTCAAAAACCTTAAAAAGTTTTTAATAAACCTAAATTTTAAAAATATTTTTGATTTTAAAAATTTTTTTTAAAAATTAAATTTTAAAAAAAATTTTTAAAAAATTTTAAAAAAACTTTAAATTTTTAAAAAGTTGGGATTTTTTAAAAAAGTTTTGATTTTAAAAATAATTGAATTTTTAAAAAAGTTGATTTTTGAAAAAAATTATATTTTTTTTTAAATTTTAAAAAAGTTGTAGTGATTTAAAAAAATTTAGAAAATTAAAAACTTGAAAAAACTTTACCCTCAAAAACATTTGAATCCTTAAAAAAAAGTAAACCAATTTTGAAAATCTCAACTTTTTAAAATAAATTAATTTTGAAAAATCCTTTAATTTTTAAATTTAATTTTCCAAAATTCTAGATTTTGAATATGTCATGATTTTTTTGAAAAATTCATTATTTTCAAAAAAAAATTGTGAATTTCAAAAAAATTAAAAAAAAAAAATTTAGATTTTTAAAAATTTGAATTTTAAAAAAATAGAATTTCATAATTCTAAAAAAATTTGAATTTTAAAAATTTAGGGTTTTTTAAAAAATTTTGAGATTTTTTAAAAAATTAAGATTTGAAAAGGTTGAGATTTTGAAAAAAAATTGGAATTTTAAAAAAAAGTTGATTTTTGAAAAGTTGAAAATTTTGAAAAAGTTGGGAATTTTCAAAAAGACAAGATTTTGAAAAAAGTTGTAATTTTTTTAAAAGTCAAAATTACAAAACTTGAAGATATTTTTTTTTCCCAAAATTTTAATATCCTTTTTTTTTAAAAAATTAACATTTTTAAAATCTTTAAATTTTTTTAAATTCAAACTTTTTTAAAAATTCAAATTTTTAAAAATTTTTTTTTAAAATTATAAATTTTTTAAAAAATCATGAGTTTTTTTAAAATTGTGAACTTTTTAAATTCATGACTTTATCACTTTCAAAATCTTTGAAAATAAAAAAAAATTTTTTTGAAATCATAATTTTTCAAAATCCTAATTTTTTTTAAAATTATGAAATTTTAAAATTTAACCCTAAAAAACACTAAAAAAAAAAACCTAAACCTAAAACTAAACCCTAAAATTTAAAAAAACCTAAAAACAAAATCCTAAACCATAAACCATAAACCCTAAAAAAAACCTAAACCTAAAAACCTAAACCTAAACCAAACCTAAAAAAAAACCTAAACCTAAACACCTAACCTAAACCCTAAACCCTAAATAAACCTAAACCCTAAAAAAACCATTAACCTAAAAAATATAAATTTTAAACCTTAAACCTAAACCTTAAACCCTAAACCCTAAACCTAAACCTAAACCAAAACCCTAAACCTTAAACTAAAACAAAAAAAACCTTACCCTAACCCTGAACCCAAATAACCTTAACCTTGAACCAAAACCTAAAACCTTTTAAAAAATAACCCTAAACCTAAACCCTAAACCTAAAACTTTGAAAAACTATACCCTATAAACCCCTTACATTAAGCTCTAATTCTAAACCCTAAATTTTTAAAAATCCTAAACCTAAAATTTTAAAAATTTATAAAACCCTAAACCTAAATTTTAAAAAATAAACCCTAAACCCTAAACCCTAAAAACCTTGAAAACCCTAAACCCTAAACCTAAAAATAAACCCTAAAAAAAATCAAACCTTTAAAAAACCCTAAAACCTAAAAACCTTAAACCTAAAACCTTAAAACCCTAAAACCTAAAACCCTAAACCCTTTTGAAAAAATAAAACCTAAAAAAACTTTTAAAAAATAAACCTTAAAAAAAAACCTTAAAATCCCTAAAATTCCCTAAAAAACCTAAACCCTAAACCTAAATCCCCGAAAATAAAACCTAAACCTAAAACCTAAAAAAAAAATTTTAAAAAAAATTTGATTTTTAAAAAATTGATTTTTGAAAAATTAATTTTTGAAAAATTAATTTTTGAAAAGTTTAAAAATTGAGATTTTTCAAAAAAAAAGATTTTTAAAAATTGAATTTTAAAAAAGTTTGATTTTTGAAAAAGTTGAATTTTTAAAAAAAAAAAATATTATTTTTTAAAATCAAGATTTTTTTGAAAAATTGGGACTTTTTGAAAATGTTCAGATTTTCAAAAAGTTGGGATTTTTAAAAAATGAATATTTTTAAAAAAGTTGAATTTTTTTGAAAAGTTGGGATTTTTTTAAAGAGTTGGGAAAAAAAAATTTTTGAAAAATTTTAGGATTTTTAAAAAATCAAATTTTTTTAAAATCCTAAATTTTTTAAAAAGCTCTAAGATTTTTAAAAAATTAAAACATTTTTAAAATATGAAGATTTTTAAAAAATTTAAAATTTTTGAAAAGTCTTGAATTTTAAAAAACCCTAAAAATTTTTGAAAATTTTTTAAAACTTGAAAAACCTAAACCAAATTTTTAAAATTTAATTTTGAAAAATGTTAAATTTTAAAAACCCAAATTTTTTTGAAAAAGTCGAATTTTTAAAAGTTAATTTTTAAAAAATCCCAAACCCTAAAAATTTTGAACCCCTAAACAAAAAAATTTTAAACCCTTTTAATTTTAAAATTTTTAAAATTTAAACCTTAAAAAAAAAATCCTAAAAATTAATAAGTCCTTAAACCCTAAAAAAAATGTTAAATCCTAAAATACTAAAAAGCCTAAATTTTTAAAACATAAAATAAAAAAATAAATTAAAAACCTAAAAAAACCTCAAACCCTAAAATAAACTTTAACCCCTAAAAATCCTAAACCCTAAACCTTAAACCCCAAAACCCTAAAACCCTTAAACCTTAAACCTAAAACCTAAACCTTTTAAACCCTAAACCTAACCCTAAACCCTAAAACCCTAAACCTAAACCCTAAATTTTAAACCCTAAACCCTAAACCCTAAACCCTAATCCTAAACCTAAACCCTAAACCCTAAACCCTTAAAACCTAAACCTAACCCTAAAACCCTAAAACCTAAAACCTACCTAAACCTTTAAAATAGTTAGATTTTGGAAAAAGTTGGTATTTTTTAAAAAAGTTTGGAATTTTTGAAAAAGTTGTAATTTTTGAAAAAGTTAGATTTTTAAAAATTTGAGATTTTCAAAAACTTTAAAAATTTAAAAAAAGTTTGAAAAAAAAAAAAAATTTGAAAATTTTTTTTAAAAGTAAAAAAGTTTTAAAAATTCATTTTTAAAAAAACCCTGGGACTTTGAAAATGTTCAAATTTTCAAAAAGTTGGGGTTTTTTTTTTGGCAATTTTTAAAAAAATTGGGCTTTTTTTAAAAAGTTGGGATTTTTTTTTGAAAAGTTGAGATTTTTTTTTAAAAGTTAAGATTTTTTTAAAAAACTTGAATTTTTAAAAACTTGAATTTTTTTAAAAAATTTTTTTTAAAAATTTAGATTTTTAAAAAATTTGAAATTTTGAAAAATTTGATTTTTTAAAAAAGTCAGATTTTCAAAAAGTCAAAAATTTGTTAGGATTTTTAAAAATTCAAGATTTTTGAAAAAATGTTGGATTTTAAAAAGTCATTTTTTGAAAAGTCAAAAAAAGTTGATTTTTAAAAAATTGATTTTTTTGAAAAACTTTAAATTTTTAAAATTTTTGAAATTTTTTTAAAAGTTATTTTTTAAAAAGTTGGCATTTTTAAAAAAGTTGAATTTTAGAAAATTCAAGATTTTTTTAAAAAGTTGGGATTTTTTTTTTTTTTTTGAATTTTTGAAAAAAGTTCTAATTTTTCAAAAAAAGTTGGGATTTTTGAAAAAGTTATAATCTCAAAATAGTCAAGATTTCAAAAATGTAATGATGTGCCAAAATTAGCAATAACTTGAAAAGGTCATAACTTGTCAGTGTTAAAATGTCCGTTTGAGTCTTTTTTTTAAACCACATGTTTCAAAAATCTCAACTTTTTTAAAATATCAAATTTTCAAAAAAAAAATTGGGAGTTTGAATAATTTAGATTTTCAAAAATTCTAGATTTTTGAATATGTCATGATTTTTTAAAAAGTCATTATTTTCCAAAAAAATGTGAATTTAAAAAAAAAATTTTAAAGAATTTGTGATTTTATAAAAAGATAGAATTTCATAATTCTAAAAAAGTTTGAATTTCAAAAAAATTTAGGGTTTTTAAAAAAGTTGAGATTTTCAAAAAAAGTCAGATTATGAAAAGGTTGGGATTTTAAAAAAAAATTGGGATTTCAAAAAAGTCAAAAAAAGCCAAGAATTTTGAAAAGTTGGGATTTTCAAAAAATAAGATTTTGAAAAAAGGTGCAATTTTCAAATAAGTTGGGAATTACAAAACTGAAGAGATTTTTAAATCCCAACAGTTTTGAATATTCTAATTTTTTGAAAATCCTAACATTTTCAAAATCTTTACTTTTTCAAAATTCCAACTTTTATAAAATTGAGACTTTTTTGAAAATTACAATTTTTTAAAAAATCATGATTTTTTAAAAAAAATTGAACTTTTTTAAATTCATGACTTTATCACTTTAAAAATCTTTGAAAATACAAACTTTTTGAAAATCATGAATTTTTCAAAATCCTAATTGTTTCAAAATCTAGATATTTTTTAAATCTGACTTTTTCAAAATCATGACCCCTTTTAAACCTAAAACCTAAACCTAAAATCAAAATAAAACCCTAAACCCTAAACCCCAAACCTAAAACCTAAACCCTAAACCCAAAACCCTAAACCATAAACCTAAACCCTAAACCTAAAAATCCATAAACCATAAACCCAAACCCTAAATCAAAACCTAAACTCTAAACCCTAAACCTTAAACCTAAACCTAAACCAAACCAAACCTAAAAACCTAAACCAAACCCAAACCCTAAACCTAAACCCTAAACCCTAAAATCCCTAAACCTAAACCCTAACCCGAAACCCTAAACCTAAAACCCTTAAACCCTAAACCTAAACCCTAAAACCTAAACCTAAAAAATCCTAAACCCTAAACCTATAAATAAACCATAAAAAACCTAAACCTAAACCTTTTAAAACCTAAGACCCTAAACCATAACCTGAACCTAAACCATAAACTAAACCCTAAACCCTAAACCCTAAACCTAAACCCTAACCCTAAACCCTAAAACCCTTAAAACCTAAACTAAAAAACCTAAATTATGAGTCTTAAACCTAAAAACCTAAAAATGCTAAATCCTAAATACTAAACCTCAATCATAAACCACGTGAAACCCTAAACCCTAAATGCAAAACCCTCAATTCCCTAAACCTCTAAACCCCAAACCCTAAACCTAAAACCTAAACCCTAAACCTAAACCTAAACCTAAACCCCAAACCTAAACCTAAACCTAAACCTTAACCTCAACCCTAAACCTAACCTTAAAACCTAAACCCTAAACCCAAAACACCTAATCCCAAAACCTAAACCCTAAACCTAAAACTAAATCCCTTGAGCCCTAAACCCTTAATTTAGTAAAACCTTAAAATAAAATTAGATTTGGAAAAAAGTTGGTTTTTTTTGATTTTTTCAAAATGAAGATTTTTTTAAAAAGTCAAGATTTTTGAAAAAAGTTGAGATTTTCAAAAAATTCAGACTTTTGAAAAAGTTGCAATTTTAAAAAAGTTTTATTTTTGAAAACATCAAAAATTTTTTAAAAAATTTTGGACTTTGAAAATGTTCAATTTTCAAAAAGTTGGGGTTTTCAAAAATTAGATTTTTTCAAAAAGTTGATTTTTTAAAAAATTTTTTTTTAAAAATTTGAGATTTTTCATTTTTTGAAAAGTTTTTTTTAAAAAATTGATTTTTGAAAAAGTCAAATTTTTTTTTTAAAAGTTTTTTTTGAAAAAGTCAAGATTTTAAAAAGTTGATTTTTTAAAAAAGTCAAGATTTTTGAAAAAGTCAAGATTTTTTTAAAAAGTCAAGATTTTGAAAAGTCAACATTTTTAAAGTCGGGATTTTTTTTTAATATTTGTGATTTTTGAAAAAATATAATTTTTTTTTTTTAAAAGTAAGGATTTTTAAAAAGTTGGCATTTTTGATAAAGTTGAGATTTTAGAAAATTTTTAAAAATTCAGGAATTTTTAAAAAAGTTGGGATTTTTAAAAAGTTTTTTTTTAAAAAATTTAGGATTTTTTTTTGAAATAGTTGTGATTTTTTTAAAAAATTTGATTTTCAAAAAAAGTTATAATCTCAAAAGAGTCAAGATTTCAAAAATGTAGTGATGCAAAAATTAGCAGGAACTTGAAAAGGTCATAACTTGTGCTCCGGGTGTCCATTTGAGTCCATTTTTTTAAAACCACATGTTTCAAAAATCTCAAACTTTTTTAAAATATCAAGGATTTTCAAAAAAATTCAGGAGTTTGAATAATTTAAATTTTCCAAAAATTCTAGATTTTTGAATGTCAATTTTTTAAAAAGTCATTATTTTCCAAAAAGTTGTTAATTTAAAAAATTTAGGATTTTAAATAATTTGCAATTTTAGAAAAAGATAGAATTTCATATTCTAAAAAATTTTGAATTTCAAAAAATTTTAGGGTTTTTGAAAAAGTTGAGATTTTCAAAAAAGTCAAGATTATGAAAAAGGTTGGGATTTCAAAAAAAAATTTGGATTTCAAAAATTCGTGATTTCGAAAAAAGCCAAAATTTTGAGAAAGTTGGGATTTTCAAAAAACAAGATTTTTTTGAAAAAGGTGCAATTTTCAAATAAGTCAGAATTACAAAATGAAGAGATTTTTAAATCCCAACTATTTTGAATATCCTAATTTTTTAAAAAATCCTAACATTTTCAAAATAGTTACTTTTTTTTCAAAATTCCAACAATTTTTATAAAATCATGAAATTTTTCAAAAAATTAAAATTTTTAAAAATCACAAATTTTTAAAAATTGTGAAAATTTTGAAATTTTAAAAACTTTATCACTTTCAAAATCTTTGAAAATACTAAATTTTTGAAAATCATGAAAAAATCCTAACTTTTTCAAAATCAAATATTTTTAAATCAAATGACTTTTTAAAAATCTAAATTTAAAACCTAAACCTAAACCAAAAACCTAAAAAACCTAAACCTAAAAATAAAAACCTAAACCCTAAACCCTCTTCTATAACCCATAAGCTGAAATCAATAAATCATAATACCTAAACTTTAAAACCCAATTAAACCATAAACCCTAAACTTAAATCCTTGAGCCTTAAACCAAAACCCTAAAACCCTAAACCTAAACCTTAAAACCTAAACCTGAAACCTAAACCTTAAACCCTAAATCCTAAACCTTAAACCTAAACCTAAACCCTAAACCCTAAACCCTCAAAACCCCTAAACCTAAAATCCTAAAAATTGAAATTTTGGAAAATCCTAAACCATGAACATAAAGAAACCTAAACCTAAACCCTAAACCAAAAATTGGAAATAAAATTAAAAGAATTTACCCTTTACTAAACTTAATAAGTTAAAAATTTAAACCCTGATTTAATGACCCTCCTTTGATTAAACCTGAACCTAAAAATTCCTAAATTTTAAATTAAAAATAAATTAAAACCTAAAAATTCAAACCTGAACCCTAAAGCTATAAACCCTAAACCCAAAAAACCCTAAAACCTTTAAAAAAACCCTATTTGAGTGCCCAAATTGTAAAAATCCAAAAATAAACTTTTTGAAAAACATAAAGACCCCACCATAATTTTGAAAAAAGGATTACCTTTGAAAACTCCATCAAAATTTTAATTTTAAAAATTTAAATTTTAAAAAAATGACCATCCATTTAAAATAGGGTTTTAAAAAATTGGGGGCCTAAAATTCCCAAACCCTTTAAAATTTTTGAAAAGTTAAAACTTCAAAAAGAGAAAGACTTTTTTAAAGTTTTTAAAAATTAAATTTTTTAAAGTTAGCCAATTTTTTTTAAAAATCGGGCAACTTTTTTTTGGGAATTTTTTCCCCTTTAAAGATTTTCTAAAAAGTTCTTTTTCCTTCCATATTTTTTTAAAATGAATTTTAGAAAAGTCAAATTTTAAAACTTCAGACCTTAGCTTTTAAAAAAAATTTGATTTTTCCAAAAAGTTTTCAATTTTATGGAATCATTTGAAGATCCATTTTAAACCAAAAATAATTTTTTAAAATGTTAAGATTTTTTCCCTAAAAATTTAAAAAAAACCCTTGAAAGGGAAAAAGTTAAGAAAAGTGTGAGGAATTTCAAAATCAATTTTTGAAAAATTCACACAAAAACATTTATTAAAAAAGTCCAAAATTTAAAAATTTTAAATTTTTTTGTCCAAAATTAAGAATTTTAAAATCATGGATTTTTAACCAACCACCAAAACATATTAATCTTGGGGATTAATTCTTTGATCCATATTTCCCCAATTAAAATTTTTCACCTATCTCCTTTTCAAAATAAAATTTTTTAAAAAAAAATTTTTTTGAAAATTTTAAAAATTTTTTTTTTAAAATTTTCAAAATATAAACTATCTTCAAAAATGAATCTCTCTAAATAAAATAATTCCTATTAATTTTGTTAATTGATAAGATTTAAAAGCTATTTTTAAAAATGATCCAAAATAAAAAGGTTTTCCATTTTAAAAACCCATCAAAAACCCAAATTAAAATAATCTCTCAAAAAGTCCCATATTTGGACACGAGTCTTTTTAAAAAGGTAAGATAGTTTGAAAATTTGAAGACATTTCTAAACCAATTTTTTTGAAAATCTTCTTAAAATTCCTTAAGTTAATTTGAACCATTTGCCATTTGCCATTTTAAAAAATTTTAAAGTTTAAAATTTTAAATTTAACTTTAAAAATTTAAACCCTAAATTTGAAGCAAAAAGAAAATTAAACAATTTTCTCAAGTAAACCCTTAACAAAAACCATTCAAAAAAAATTTAAAATTTTGGGCCAAAATTTAATTTATGATAAAGTCCAACTATCTTCCTTTAATAGTTTTTTGAAACTCATTCATTTTGAAAAAAAATAAAACTTTGTTCAAAGTCCTAAAATCAAATACCTAAACCAATTTTTTTAAAAAAAAAACTTAAACCCAAAAAATTTTTAAACCCTAAAATTTTTATCTTTTGATTCAGTTCCAATTCCATAAAAATCTCTTATTTTCAAAATCCTATGCTCTCAAAAATGCAATTTCAAAAAACCTAAATCTATAGATAACATCGTATAAACCTAAAACTATAAAAGCATTTAAAAAAAACTAACTTTTCCCTTGAATAAAAAGCCTTTCCAAAACCTTCAAATTCTTCTAAAATCTATCATTAAAAAATTCATTCAATTTTTTAAAATTTTCCATCCCAAAAGCATACCAAGGTATCTTGAAAAAATTCAATGGGTTTTTGAAGAGAAACCAAGAATACCAGCAATTTTGATGCTTCTTCTTTTTTTGAAATTTAAACTTTTTAAAAAGAACAGAATTATTTTTAAAAAATTTAATAATTTAAAAGATCTTAAATTAAAAAGTTTTCATAAAATCCATTATTAAAAAATTTTTTCCTAAAAATCTCTAGCCTCTTTAAAAAAAACCACTTTTAACATGGTATCATTCAAAAAATTGATTTTAAAAAATCTCTGGAATTTATAAAGCAGGGGAGATACCTCTGATTTTTCCAAAAGTAGGGATTTATTAAAGTTCTACTTAGGGTTTTGGCCAAAATAATGATTTTTGAAAAAGAAGGGTGATATAGGATTTTCTTAAAATTTTTGATACGTGATGTTAAAATAATTTTAAAAAGTCCCATTAAAAAAGTTGAGAACTTTTGAAAAAGATTTGCAAGATTTTAAAAATCTCCTTTTTAAAATCCTCACCAAAAAATCTTGAGAGAATCTTGAAAGGAAAGACCAAAGACTTTCATAGGCTTTTTTTTAAAAAGTCAAGATTTTTGAACATAGCTTCTTTTTTTTGTTCTATTTCAAAAGGGTTCCTGTTTGAAAATTTTCAATGATCTTGAATCTATCTACCCATAACAAAACCTCCCTACTTTCAAATAATTTTTTTTAGCAAACATGAATTCTCAAGGCAAAAATTTTAGAGCATATTTTATAAAAAAGTTGAAATTTTAAAAAAGTTATTAAAAAAGTTTAAATTTTAAAAATTAGGATCATGAAAAAATTCTTTTTTAAAAAAGTTTTAAAAGTGCTAAAAATTTCTTTTTTGAGTCATTTTTTTAAAAAATTTTCAAAAATTTTTTTTTTTGAATTCTGGATTTTCAAAAAAAAAATTTGAAAATTTCATTTTCAAAATATCCTAAAAAAAATTTTGAAAGAAAAATGTCATTTTTTCCAAAAGTTAAGGTCCCGAATTTAAAAAAAATTTAGGATTTTAAATAATTTGCAATTTTAGAAAAAGATAGAATTTCATTAATTCTAAAAAAGTTTGAATTTCAAAATTTTAGGGTTTTTGAAAAAGTTGAGATTTTCAAAAAAAACTCAGATTATGAAAAGGTTGGGATTTTGAAAAAATTGGGATTTCAAAAAAGTCATGATTTTTGAAAAAAAAGCAAGAATTTTAAGAAAGTTGGGATTTTCAAAAAGACAAGATTTTGAAAAAAGGTGCAATTTTCAAATAAGTCAGAATTACAAAACTGAAGAGATTTTTAAATCCCAACTATTTTGAATATCCTAATTTTTTTTAATCCTAACATTTTCAAAATCTTTACTTTTTCAAAATTCCAACTTTTTATAAAATCATGACTTTTTCAAAAATTATGAATTTTTAAAAATCACGAGTTTTTTAAAAATTGTGAACTTTTTAAATTCATGACTTTATCACTTTCAAAAAAAAATTTTGAAAATAAAATTTTTTAAAATCATGACTTTTTTAAAATCCTAAATGTTTCAAAATCAAGATATTTTTGAAATCGTGACTTTTTCAAAATCACCCCTAAACCCTAAACCCTAAACCCCAACATAAACCCTAAACCCCACAAACATAAACCCTAAACCCTAAAAAAACCCTAATCCTAAACCTAAACCATAAACCATAAACCCTAAATCACCTAAATCCCTAAACCTAAACCAAACCCTAAATAAACCATAAAACCTAAATCCCTAAATCATAAAAACCTAAACCCTAAACCCCAAAAACCCTAAACCATAAACCCCGAAACCCTAAACCAAACCATAAACCCCTAACCTTGAACCCTAAAAATAAAACCTAAACCCTAAACCCTAAACCCTAAACCTAAACTAAAAACCCTAAACCTAAACCCCATACCCTATAAACCCTAAACCCTTAAACTCTAACCTTGTAACCTAAAAAACCCTAAACCTTTAAACCCTAAACCCTAAAACCTAAACCCTAAATTAAAACCTAAATACCTAAACCTAAATCATAAACCTAAAACCTAAACCCTAAAACCCTAAACCTCAACCTAAAACCTTAAACCCCAAAACCCCAAAAAACCCTAAACCTGAGCCCTAAATCCTAACCCTAAAACCCTAAACCCTAAACCCCCCCTAAAAACCTAAACCCTAAAAAACCTAATTCTAAACCCTAAACCTTAAACCCTAAACCCTAAACCCTAAGCCCTAAAAACCTAATCCCTAATCCCAAAAAACCTAAAACCCTAAACCCTAAACCATAAAATCCTAAACCTAAACCTAAACCCTAAACCTAAATCCCCTAACCCTAAACCTCAACCTAAAACCTTAAAATAGTTAGATTTGGAAAAAGTTGGTATTTTGAAAAAAATTGGGATTTTCAAAAAAAATTGATTTTTGAAAAAGTCAGATTTTCAAAAACTTGAGATTTTCAAAAAAGTCACAACTTTTGAAAAAGTTGCAATTTTAAACAAAGTTGTTATTTTTGAAAACATCAAGATTTTAAAAAATGTTGGGACTTTGAAAATGTTCAGATTTTCAAACAAGTTGGGGTTTTTGAAAAATGAATATTTCAAAAAAGTTAGATTTTTGAAAAGTTGGGATTTTCAAGAGTTTGAAATTTTTTTTTGATTTTTTGAAGTGTTTTTAATTTTTTTGAAAAGTCAAGATTTTTTAAAAATTTGACATTTTAAAAAAGTTAGGATTTTTTAAAAAGAGATTTTAAAAAATTGAGATTTTTAAAAGTCGTGATTTTGTAAAAGTGAAGATTTTTAAAAGTCAAGATTTTTAAAAGTCAATTTTTTAAAAAATTGAAGATTTTTGAAAATGTTGGGATTTTTGAAAATCAAGATTTTTAAAAAATCAAGATTTTTGAAAAAGTTAAATATTTGAAAAAGTCTGAATTTTTAAAAAATTTGTGATTTTCAAAAAAAAAAAAATTTTTTTTTTTAAAAAGTAAGGATTTTCAAAAAATTTGATTTTTTTATAAAGTTGAGATTTTAGAAAAAGTTTAAGAATTTTTAAAAAAAGTTTTTCTAAAAAAGTTTTTTTTTCAAAAAATTCATGATTTTTTTTGAAATAGTTGTGATTTTAAAAAAAGTTGGATTTTCAAAAAAGTTATAATTTCAAAAAAGTCAAGATTTCAAAAAAAATGTAGTGATGTGCCAAAATTAGTAGGAAAACTTGAAAAGGTTTGAAAAATAATTGTGCTCCAGTGTCCATTTGAGTCCATTTTTTTTTTAAACCACATGTTTCAAAAATCTCAACTTTTTTTAAAATATCAGGATTTTTTTAAAAAAAAATTGGGAGTTTGAATAATTTAGATTTTCAAAATTTTTTTTTGAATATGTCATGATTTTTTGAAAAAGTCATTATTTTCCAAAAAAGTTGTGAATTTAAAAAAAAAAAAATAGGATTTTTAAAATTTAAAAATTTAGAAAAAATTTTAATTTCATAATTTTAAAAAAATTTGAAAAAGTTTTTAAAAATTTTAGGGTTTTTGAAAAAAAAATTAAAAAAGTTTAGAGATTTTCAAAAAGTCAGGATTATGAAAAAGTTGGGATTTTGAAAAAAAATTGGGATTTCAAAAAAAAATGATTTTGAAAAAGCCAAAATTTTGAAAAGTTGGATTTTCAAAAAAAGACAAGATTTTTAAAATTTCAAAAATTTTTAAAAATTTTAAAAAAGTGTTTTAATTTTCAAATAAGTCAAAATTACAAAACTAAAAAAATTTTTTTAAATCCCAATTGTTTTGAAAATTTTGAATAATTTTTTTAAAAAATCCTAACATTTTCAAAATCTTTACTTTTTAAAAATTTATCCCACTTTTATAAAATCGAGACTTTTCAAAAATTACGATTTTTAAAAAAAATCAAAGTTTTTAAAAAATTGTGAACTTTTTAAATTCATGACTTTAAATCCTCACTTTCAAAATATTTTTTCAAATCCTAAACTTTTTCAAAATCCTAACTTTTTTCAAATCAACCTTTTTTTAAAATTAAGAAACCCTAAACCCTTCCTAAAACCCTAAAACCCTAAACCCTAAACCTAAACCCTAAACCCTAAACCCTAAACCCTAAAACCTAAACCCATTAACCCTAAACCCTAAACCTTAAAACCTAAACCTAAAACTAACCCTACCCTAAACCTAAACCTAAACCTAAAACTAAACCTAAACCTAAAAAACCTAAATTTCCTAAACCCTAAACCCTAAATCCTAAACCTAAATCCTAAACCCTCCTAAACCCTAAACCTAAAACCTAAAAATAAACCCTAAAACCCTCCTAAACCTAAAAAAACCCTAAACCTGAAACCCTAAAACCTTAAACCCTAAAAACCCTAAACCCAATAAAACCCTAAAAACCCTAAAAACCCTAAACCCTAAACCCTAAACCCTAAACCCTAAACCTAAAACCTAAACCCCTAAATCCTAAACCTAAACTAAACCCTAAACCCTAAAAAAAAAAACCCTAAAAATCCTAAAAACCAAACCCTAAAACCTAAACCCTAAACCCTCCTTAAAAAAATAGTTAAAAAAAAGTTTGGATTTTTAAAAAACTTAAAAAAAATTTTCAAAAAATTTTTTAAAAAATTTTGAAAAAGTCATTTTAAAAAGTTAAGATTTTTTAAAAAGTTTGAAATTTTTTAAAAAAAGTTTGAGATTTTTAAAAAAGTTGAAATTTTCAAAAAAGTTTTTTGAAAAATTTTTTTAAAAAAGTTGGAAATTTAAAATGAAAACACTTTTTGATTTTTCAATTTTTGAAAATTTTTTTTTAAAAATTTGGGATTTTGAAAAAACTTGAAACATTTTCAAAAAAATTAGATTTTTAAAAGATTTTTTTAAAAAATTTGGATTTTCAAAAAATTTTTTGAAAAATTTTCAAAAAAAAGTTTTATTTTTTTAAAAGTCAAATTTTTTTTAAAAAGTCAAGATTTTTAAAATGTTGGGATTTTTAAAAAAGTCAAGATTTTTGAAAAAGCATGATTTTTTTAAAAAAGTCAAATTTTGAAAATTTTTAATATTTTTGTGATTTTTAAAAAATTTAAAAAAAAAAGTAAAAATTTTTAAAAAAAAGATTTTTTAAAAAGTTGAGATTTTTTAAAAATTTAGGATTTTTTAAAAAGTTTGGATTTTGAAAAAAATTTTGATTTTCAAAAACGTTGCAATTTTTGAAAAATTGCGAAATTTTTTTAAAAAAGTTGGGATTTTTTAAAAAGTTAAATCTCAAAAATCAAATTTTTTCAAAAATGTAGTGATGAACTGATTGCTAAAATTAGTAAGAACTTGAAAAGGTCATAACTTGTGCTCCGGTGTCCGTTTGAGTTTGTTTTTTTTAAACCACATGTTTAAAAAATCTCAACCTTTTTTAAAATAAAAGGATTTTCAAAAAAACGTTGAGAGTTTGAATAATTTAGATTTTCCAAAAAAAAAATTCTAGATTTTTTTAATATGTCATGATTTTTTAAAAAGTCATTATTTTCCAAAAAGTTGTGAATTTAAAAAAAATAGGATTTTAAAAAATTTGCAATTTTAGAAAAAGATAGAATTTCATAATTCTAAAAAAGTTTGAATTTTAAAAAAATTTAGGGTTTTTGAAAAAGTTGAGATTTTTAAAAAAGTCAAGATTATGAAAAGGTTGGGATTTCAAAAGGTTGAAAAATTTTCAAAAAAATTGGATTTTGAAAAAAAAATTGATTTTGAAAAAAAAGCCAAGAATTTTGAAAAGTTGGGAAGATTTTCAAAAAGACAAGATTTTGAAAAAGGTGCAATTTTCAAATAAATCAGAATTACAAAACTCAAAAGATTTTTAAATCCCAAATTTTAAAATCCTATTTTTTTAAATCCTAACATTTTCAAAATCTTTAAAATTTTAAAAAATTCAAAATTTTTTATAAAATTTTTAAATTTTTTTAAAATCAAAATTTTTTAAAAATCACGAGTTTTTTTAAAATTGTTTGAACTTTTTAAATTCATGACTTTATCACTTTCAAAAAATTTGAAAATACAAACTTTTTTAAATATCATGATGACTTTTTGAAAATCCTAATTGTTTTTAAAAAATCGGGAGGATATTTTTGAAATCATGACTATTTCAAAAAATCAAAACCCCTAAACCCTAAACCCTAAAAAAACCCTAAGTCAAAATGGTAAACCCTAAACCCCAAACATCCCAAAACTAAACCCTAAAACCCTAAATCCAAAACCATAAACCATTAAAACCATAAACCATAAACCCTAAACCTAAAAAACCATAAACCTTAAAATAAACCCTAAATTTAAAACCCTAAACCCTAAACCCTAAACCCTAAACCCTAAACCCTAAACCCTAAACCCTAAACCCTAAAAATAAAACCTTAACCCTAAACCCAACCTAAACCCTAAAACCTAAACCCTAAAAACCTAAACCTAAACCCTAAAAATAAAAACCTAAACCCTTAAAACCTAACCCTAAACCTAAACCTAAAAAAACCTTAAACCTAAAAAACCCCTAAACCCTTAAAAAACCTTTGAAACCTAAACCTAAACCCTAAAAACCCTAAACCTAAACCTATAAACCCCTAAAACCCTAAACCTTAAAATAAACTAATTGCTCTTAAACCCTAAATTTTAGTCTTAAACCCTAAAAACCCTCAAATTTTAAACCCTCCAATCCTAAAACCATAAACCCCTAAACCCTAAACCTAAAAACCCTAAAAACTAAAAACCTCAAAACCCTAAACCCTAAAACCTAAAACCCTACCCTAAAAACCTAAACCTAAAACCTAAACCCTAAAACCTAAAACCCTAAATAAACCTTAAAAAACCCTAAACCCTAAACCCTAAACCCTTTTTGAAAAACCTAACCCTAAACCCTAAAACTAAAATAAACCTAAAAATCCTAAGCCCAAAATTGCTTTAAACCCTAAATAAAAAATCCCTAAACCCTAAAAAAACCTCAAACCTAAAACCTTAAAAAGTTTAGAATTTTTAAAAGTTGGGATTTTGAAAAAAAGTTATAATTTTTTAAAATCAAGATTTTTGAAAATGTAAGAATGCTTTTAAAAAATGTTAAACATTTTTAAAAAGTCAAAATTTTGCTAAAATGTAAAATTTTTAAAAACGTCAAGAAAACTTGCCAAAGTTTAGTTTTTTTTTTAAAATTTTAAAAAATTTTTTTTAAACCTTTTTTTTCAAATCTTTTGAACTTTTTAAATCAGGATTTTTTAAAAAAAAAAAAAAGGAGTTTTTGAAAATTTAGATTTTAAAAAAATATGGATTTTTTTAAAAATCATGAATTTTTTGAAAAGTTTTATTTTCAAAAAAAGTTGTGAATTTAAAAAAAATTAGATTTTTAAAAATTTTTTAAAAATTTTAGAAAAAAATAGAATTTTTTTAAAAAAAAAAAAAGTTCAATTTTTAAAAAAGTTAGGGTTTTTGAAAAAGTTTGAGATTTTCAAAAAAGTCAGAATTTTAAAAGGTTGGGATTTTAAAAAAATTGGGATTTTCAAAAAAGTTTTGATTTTTTTAAAAAACCAAGAATTTTTTGAAAAATTGGAATTTTCAAAAAAAATTTTTTAAAATTTTTTTTTTTGAAAACCTAATTTTTTAAATTTAAAAAATTAAAACATTTTAAAAAAATTTTTTTAAAATCTTTTTTTAAAAATTTCAATTTTTTAAAAATTAGGATTTTAAAAAATTGAATTTTTTTTTAAAAAACTTTAAAAAAAAGTTAAAATTTTAAAAAAAAGTTAAAAATTTTTTTTAAAAATAATTTTTTTTTAAATTCATGATTTTAAAAAAGTTTAATTTTTTAAAATAAATTTTAAAAAAAATTTTTTTAAAAAATTTTGAAAAATTTGAAAAAAAAAAATTTTAAATTTTTAAAAAAAAATTTTTTTTTAAAATTTGAATTTTAAAAATTTTTTTTAAAAAATTTATTTTTTAAAAGTTTGAATTTTTAAAAAGTTGTTATTTTTAAAAAATCAAATTTTAAAATGTTGAAACTTTTTTAAAATGTTTAAGAAATTTTAAAAAATCAAAATAAAATTTTTAAAAAAAAATTTATTTTTTAAAAGTCAAATTTTTTTTTTTAAGATTTTCAAATTTTTTTAAAAAGTTTGGATTTTTTTGAAAAAAAAAAAATTTAAAAAAAGTTTTTTAAAATAAAATCTAAATTTAAAAAAAAAATTTTAAAATTTGAAAAAAACCCTAAATTTTTAAAAAATTTCAAAAATTTTTTAAAAAAATCATTTTTTTGAAAATCATGAATTTTTAAAAATAAAATTTAAAAATAATTTTTTAAAAATTTTTTTAAAATAATTTTTGAAAATCATAACTTTTAAAAATTTAAAAAACTTAAAACCTAAAAAAATAATTTAAACCCCAAATTGAATAAACAAAACCCAAAAAACCTAAATCCCTAAAACCCTAAACCTTAAAAAAGTAATAAACCTAAAATTAAACCAAACCTTAAACCCAAAAACCCTAAAACCTAAAAAAAATAAACCCTAAACCCCAAACCTTAAAACCTTAAACCCTAAACCCTAAACCTAAACCTTAAACCCTAACCCTAATCTAAAAGAATAAACCTAAAAATAAAAAACCTAAATTAAAAAACCTAAAAAATTCTAAACCCAAACCTTAAACCTTAAAACTAAACCCTAAAAAAAAATTAAAAATTTTTAAAATCTTTAAAAAAAAAATAAAATCCCAAACCTCATAACCTCTAACCCTTAAACCTAAACCCTTAAACCATTGAAAATGTCATGAACCCTAAACCTAAATTTTCCTAAATTTGTGAATTAAACCTAAACCTTAAAGTAAAAATTTAAACCTAAAAAAGATTTTAAAAAAACCCTAAATTTAAAAATTAAATCCTAAATAAAAACTAAAAATTTAAAAAAACCCTAAACCCTTTTAAAAAATAAAACCCTTTTCAAAACCTTAACCTAAAACCTAAAAAAACCCTAAAAAAATCTAAACCCTAAAAAGTAAAACCTAAACCCCAAAAACCTAAACCCTTTGAAAACCTAATCCTAAAAAAACCCTGAAACCCTAAAAACCCTAAACCAATTTAAAAAACCCTTGAATCCCTAAAACCTAAAACCCTTTTTAACATAAACCTAAACCTAAAAAACTAAATCCTAAACCTAAAAACCTTAAAAAATCCTAAACCCTTAAAAATCTAAAAAATTAAAATTTTGTTTATTTTGAAAAAAAGTTAGTATTTTTAAAAAGTTGGATTTTTTTAAAAAAGATTGAGATTTTCAAAAAAACTTGAATTTTAAAAAAATGCAATTTTAAAAAAGTTTTAATTTTAAAAAAGTTTTAAAACCTAAAAAATTTAAAATTTTTTTAAAAATTGAAAATTTGAAAATGTTCAATTTTTTTCAAACAAGTTGGGTTTTTTCAAAAAATATTTTTAAAAAGTCAAATTTTTGAAAAAAATTTTTTGAAAAGTTGAGATTTTTGAAAGTCCTATTTTTTTGAAAAGTTTGGATTTTTGAAACATAAACTTGAAATTTTAAAAAAAATTAGGATTTTTGAAAAAAGGGATTTTTAAAAAATTTAAAAATTCAATTTTTGAAAAAAGTCGATTTTTGTAAAAGTGAAGATTTTTTTGAAAATTTAAATTTTGAAAAAGTTAGATTTTCAAAAAGTCAAGATTTTGAAAATGTTTGATTTTTAAAAATTTATTTTTTGAAAAAAAGGATTTTTGAAAAATTTTGATATTCAAAAAAGTCCTATTTTTAAATTTGTGGATTTTTCAAAAAAAAATTTTTTTTTAAAAAGATTTTTTTTTAAAAAAAACCATTTTTTTAAAAGTTGAGATTTTAAAAATTTAGGAATTTTTAAAAAGTTGGGATTTTTGAAAAAAAAAATTGATTTTCAAAAATCATGCAAATTTTGAAAATAGTTGCATTTTAAAAAGTTTAGATTTTAAAAAATGTTATAATCTCAAAAAAAAAGATTTTTTAAAAATGTAGTGATGCAAAATTAACAAGAACTTGAAAAGGTCATAACTTGTGCTCCGAAAGTGTCCATTTTTTTTTTGTCCATTTTTTTTTTAATGTTTTAAAAAATTAAAATTTTTAAAATTAAAATTTTTAAAAAAGTTGAGAGTTTAAATAATTTAAAATTTTCCTTTCAAAATTCTTGATTTTTGAAAATGTCATGATTTTTAAAAAAGTCATTATTTTCAAAAAAGTTGTGAATTTCAAAAAAAAAAATTTTTTAAAAAATTTGAAATTTTAGATAAAATAGAATTTCATAATTTTTAAAAAGTTCAAATTTTTAAAAAAATTTTTTAGGGTTTTTTTGAAAAGTTGAGATTTTTAAAAAGTTAGGATTATTATGAAAGGTTGGGATTTTTTGAAAAAATTGATTTTGAAAAAAGTCAATTTTGAAAAAAATTTTTGAAAAATTTTGAATTTTTTGAAAAGTTGGGATTTTCAAAAAAATACAAGATTTTGAAAAAAAAAAGGTAATTTTAAAAATAAGTCAAATTATAAAAAAATTCAAACTAAAGAGATTTTTAAATCCCAAAACTAAATTTTGAATATCTTAATTTTTTTTTAAAATTTAACATTTTAAAAAATCTTAACTTTTAAAAATTCAAAATTTTAAAAAAATTTAAAATTTTTAAAACTTAAATTTTTTAAAATCATAAAAGTTTTTTTTAAAAATTAAACTTTTTAAAAAAAATTTTTTTAAAATCTTTAAAATTTCAAAAAATTTTTTTAAATTTTTGAAAATTTTTTTTGAAAATCCTAACTTTTCAAAATAAATTATAAACCCTTGAAATCATGACTTTTTCAAAATCAAACCACTAAACCCTAAAACCCTAAAACCTAAAACCCTAAAACATAAAAATGCTAAACCTAAACCCTAAATCCTAAACCTAAACCCTAAAACCTAAATCCTAAAACCCTAAACCATAAACCCTAAACACTAACCTAAACCCAAACCCTAAACCCTAAACCATAAACCAAAACCTAAACCCAAAACCCTAAATCCTAAAACCTAAACCCTAAACCTAAACCCCAAACCTAAACCCTAAAACCTAAAACCCTAAACCTAAACCCTAAACCTAAAAACCCTAAACCTAAACCCTAAAAACCTCCTAAACCTAAAAAACCCTAAACCTAAACCTAAACCCTAAACCCTAAACCTAAACTAAACCCTAAACCCTAAAACCTAAACCCTAAACCTAAAACCTAAAACCTAACCCTAAACCTAAACTTAAAATAAACCCTAAGAAAAAACCCTAAACTTAAACCCAACCTAAACCCCTAACCCTAAACCCTAAACCCAAACCCCTAAACCCTAAAACCTTAAACCTAAACCTAAAACCCTAAACTTAAACCCTAAAAATCTTAAATTTAAAAACCCTAAAACCCTAAATGCTAAAACTTAAAACCTAAAAAAACCTAATAAGCTAAAAACCTAAATAAACCCCTAAAACCCTAAATAAAAAACCAAACCTATAAAAAACCTCAAAACCCAAAAATTAAACCCTAAAAAACCTAAAAAAAAAACCCTTAAACCCTAAATTGAAAACCTAAACCCTAAAATTTTTAAAAACAAAAAAAACCTAAACTTAAAACTAAAAACCTAAACCTTAAACCCTAAAAACCTTGAAACCCCCTAAAAAGTTAAACCCTAAAAATAAACACTAAAAATCCCTAAAAAAAAAAAACCTAGAAACCTTAAAATAGTTAGATTTTTAAAAAAGTTGGTATTTTTGAAAAAATTGGGATTTTCAAAAAAGTTAAGATTTTTGAAAAAGTCAAGATTTTTTCAAAAAATTTGAGATTTTTAAAAAAGTCACGACTTTTGAAAAAGTTTTTAAAAATTTAAAAAACTTTTTTTTTTTTTTAAAAATTTGAGATTTTAAAAATGTTGGGACTTTTTTAAAATGTTTAAATTTTCAAAAAGTTAGGATTTTCAAAAATTTTTTTTGAAAAATTAATATTTTTCAAAAAAATTCAAATTTTTTGAAAAAGTTGGGATTTTTTTTTAGTTTGGGCTTTACATTTTTGATAGTTAGGATTTTTTAAAAAGTATGGAATTTTGAAAATTAAAAAAAAACTTTAAAAATTGATTTTTAAAAAAAAGATTTTTTTTAAAAAGATTTTTAATTTTTAAAAATTTGAATTTTTTCCAAAAATTTGATTTTGTAAAAAATCAAGATTTTTTTAAAAAATTTTATTTTTAAAAAAGAATTTTTTAAAAATTTAAATTTTAAAAAGTTAGATTTTTAAAAATTTTGATTTTTAAAAAGTCAGAAATTTTTGAAAAGTTGAATTTTTAAAAAGTTGTAATTTTTTTAAAAATTTTTGATTTTAAAAAAAATTTTTTTTTTGAAAAAGTTTTAGATTTTTAAAAAAGTTTAAAATTCAAAAAATTTTTAAATTTTAAAATGTTTAAATTTTTTGAAAAATTTTAATTTTCAAAAAAGGATTTTCAAAAAATTTGGGATTTTAAAAAAATTTTTGAAAAATTTTTTTTAATTTTTAAAATCTTTTTTTTAAAAATTTTAATTTTTAAAAATTAAAAAAAAATTTTTTTTAAAAATTTTTTTTTTTAAAATTTGAACTTTTTTTTTAAATTCATGATTTTATCAAAATTTTGAAAAATAAAAAAATCCTTTTAAAAAAAGTCATGATTTTTAAAATTATTTTTGAAATCCTAACTTTTTTAAAAGAAATTTTTAAAATCCTTTAAAAAAAATAATTTTTTAAAAATCAACTTTTCAAAATTTAAAATTTCAAAATCCTAAAAAAGTAAAATTTTAAACCCTAAAAATCCTAAAACTAAATTTTAAAAAATCCTAAATTTTAAAATATTTTTTTAAACCCTAAACCTTAAAATAAAATAAACCCTTTGAATGAAAAATTTTAAACCATAAATTTTAAAATAATAAATTTTCAAATTTAAAACTTTTAAAAACTAAACCTTAAAAAGTCAAAAACCCTAAAACCCTAAACCCTAAACCTAAAAGCCCTTAAAAATTTAAATTTTTTAAAAAAGTCATAAAATTTTAAAAAAATCCTAAATTTAAAAAACCCTAAAAACTAAAAAACCCAAAAATTTTGATTTCCCAAAACTAAAAATTTTTAAAAACCAAAAAATTTTAAAAACTAAAGACCTAAACCTAAAAACTTGAAACCTTTGAAACCTAAACCCTAAACATGGACCCTCAAAAAATGAAAACTAAAAAACTAAAACCTAAACCTTGAAATTACCCTAAACCCTAAAATCTAAACCTATACCCTAAAACCTAAACATTAAAAGCCTAAACTCCAAAACCTATAAATTTTAAATCTTAAACTTTTTAAAACCCTAAAAATTTTAAATTTAAATTTTAAACCCTCAAACCATAAAAAAAAACCCAAAATTAAAAAATAAATTTAAAATTTGAAAACCCTAAATCCAACCTTTAAAACCTTAAAATTTTAAAAAAAAAACCCCCTAAAAAAATTTAAACCTAAAAATCCCTAAACCCTAAAATCTAAACCAAAACCTAAAAAAACCCTAAACCTAAAAACCTGAAACCCTAAACCTAAACCCTAAACCCTAAATTCCCTAAACCCTAAAAACCTAAACCCTTCTAAAAACCTAAAAAAACCCTTCGATTTTAAAAAACCTAAAACCTTTGAAAACCCTAAACCTTTAAAACCTAAATTTTAAAAAACCCTAAATTTTTGAAAACCTAAATTTTAAAAAACCTAAAAGTTTTTAAAAAAAGTCAGGACTTTTTTTGAAAATTAGAAATTTTAAACAAAGTTTTTTTTTTTGAAAACATCAAAATATTTAAAAAATGTTGGGACTTTGAAAATGTTCAAATTTTCAAACAAACCTTGGGTTTTAAAAAAAATGAATTCTCAAAAAAGTCCTAAACATTTTTTTTTAAAAGTTGGGATTTTCTAAAAAAAAAAAAAATTTGATTTTTGAAAAGTCCTAAATTTTAAAAAGAAAATTTTTTTAAAAAGTCTAAATTTTTGAAAAATCAAACATTTTTTAAAAATTTAATTTTTTAAAAAATTGAATTTTTAAAAAAAAAATTTTTTAAAAAACAATTTTTTTCAAATTTTGTAAAAAGTTAAATTTTTTTTAAAAACAAGTATTTTTTAAAAAAGTTGGATTTTTGAAAAAGTCAAATTTTTTAAAAGTTGGGATTTTGAAAAAAAAGTTTTTTTTTGAAAAGTCAAATTTTCAAAAAAATTTAGATTTTGAAAAAGTTGCAATTTTAAAAAGTTAAGTTGTTGTTTTTAAAATCAAATTTTTAAAAAAATTTGGACTTTGAAAATGTTCCTTTTCAAACTAGTTAGGTTTTTTTTTTTAAAATAATATTTCAAAAAGTCAAGATTTTTTTGAAAAGTTGGGATTTTCAAAAAAGTTGGGATTTTTTTTTTGAAAGTTTTAAGATTTTTTTAAAAATCTAAGATTTTTTAAAAAAATTGACATTTTAAAAAAATTAGGATTTTTTTGAAAAGACAATGATTTTAAAAAAATTTATTTTTCCAAAAAGTGAATTTTGTAAAAGTGAAGATTTTCAAAAAAGTTTTGAAAAAATTTTTAAAGTTTAAGATTTTTTAAAATTTGGGATTTTTAAAAAGTCAAGATTTTTTTAAAAGTCAAGATTTTTAAAAATCCTAAAAAGTTTTTAAAAAATTTAATTTTGAAAAAAATATAATTTTTTAAAAAAAGTAAGGATTTTTTAAAAAAAGTTGGCAAGATTTGAAAAAGTTGAGATTTTAAAAAATCAGGAATTTTTAAAAAGTTTTAAATTTTGAAAAGTTTAAAAAGTCAAAAATTTAAAAAGTTTTTTTGAAATTAAAGTTAAGATTTTGAAAAAATAACTTTAAATGCTCAATTTTATTGAGTATGTTTTTTTTTAAAAAGTCCAAGATTTTTCAAAAATCTCAACTTTTTAAAAAATTAAATTTTTAAAAAAAAAAAGTCGGAGTTTTTGATAATTAAGATTTTTAAAAAATTCACGATTTTTTAAAAATGTCATTATTTTTAAAAAAGTCATTTTTAAAAAGTTTTAAATTTTTAAAATTAAAGGATTTTAAAAATATTTAATTTTAGAAAAGATAGAATTTCATAATTTAAAAAAAGTTTGAATTTCAAAAAAATTTAGGGTTTTTGAAAAAGTTCAGATTTTTCAAAAAAGTTAGATTTTGAAAAATTGGGATTTCAAAAAAAATTAAATTTCAAAAAATTGGGATTTGAAAAAAAAAGTTGAAAAAAAAGCCAAGAATTTTGAGAAAGTAGGGATTTTCAAAAAAGACAAGATTTTGAAAAAAGGTGCAATTTTCAAATAAGTCTAGAAGTACAAAACTGAAGAGATTTTTAAATCCCAAATGTTTTGAATATCCTAATTCTTTTGAAAAATCCTAATCCTATTTTTAAAATTCCACTTTTAAAAAAATTTTTAAAAAATCAAACTTTTTTTTAAAATTAAACATGAACTTTTTAAAAAATTACAAAAAATTCCTGAAAATCATAAACTTTTTAAAATTTAAATTATTTCAAAATCAAAAAATCTTTTTAAAAAAATTTTTGAAAATCATAACTTTTTTTCAAAATCAAACTTTTAAATCCTAAACCTTTCAAAATCAGTGACCCTAAATCCTAAACCCTTCAAAAAAACCCTAAAAATTCCTAAACCTAAACCCTAAAAAACCCTAAACCTCCTAAACTACTAAACCCTAAACCCTAAACCCCTAAAACCATAAACCCTAAACCCTAACCCTAAAACCCTAAACCCTAAAACCCTAAAACCTAAAACCATAAACCCAAAACCCTAAATCATAAAACCTAAACCTAAACCTAAACCCCAAACCCTAAACCCTAAACCCTAAACCCTAAACCCTAAACCCTAAACCTAAACCTAAACCTAAAATAAAACCCTAAACCCTAAACCCCTAAAAACCCCTAAAACCTAAACCCTAAAACCCTAAAAATTAAACCATAAACCATAAACCTAAAAACCTAAACCTAAACCCTAAACCTAATAAAAACCATAAACCCTAAACCCTAAATTTAAACCTAAAAATTAAACCTAAAACCCTAAAATCCTAAAACCATAAACCATAAACCATAAATTTTTCCTAATCCCTAAACCTAAACCCTAAACCTAAACCCTAAAAAACTAAACCCTAAACCTAAACCTAAACCCTAAACCTAAACCTAAACCCTAAAACCTAAACCCTTAAAAAAAACCCTAAACCTTGAAAATCTTAAATTAAACCTAAACCCTAAACATTAAATCCTAAAGCCCTAAACCCTCAACCTAGAAACCCTAAATAGTTAGAAACTTGGAAAAAGTTGGAAAAGTTGAATTTTCAAAACCCGGTGAAATTAAAAAATTCAATTTTTTTTTTTTAAAAAGTCAAGGATTTTCAAAATTTTTGAAATAAAAAAAAATTCACGACTTTTGAAAAAGTTGCTTTTTAAAAAAGTTATTATTTTTGAAAACATCAAGATTTAAAAAATGTTTTTAAAAATGTTTGGTTTTAAATGTTCAGATTTTCAAACAAGTTGGGGTTTTCAAAAAATTTTGGAAATTTTTAAAAAAGTTTTTGATTTTTTGAAAAAGTTGGGATTTTCAAAAGTTTGGCTTTTCATTTTTGAAAAGTTTGGATTTTTTAAAGTTTTGAAGATTTTTTTTTAAAAAGTCAAGATTTTTGAAAAATTTTGATTTTTAAAAAAAATTAGGATTTTTAAAAAGACAAGATTTTAAAAAAAAATTGAGATTTTCCAAAAAATTTTTTTTGTAAAAGTGAAGATTTTCAAAAAGTCAAGGATTTTTGAAAAAGTCAGGATTTTTTAAAAATTTTGTCAAAAGTTTTTTAAAAAAAATTGGGATTTTTAAAAATCGTTAAGATTTTTTTTAAAAAATTAGGATTTTTGAAAAATCAGGATATTTAAAAAGTTTGATTTTTAATATTTGTGATTTTTGAAAAAAACAATAAAATTTTTTAAAAATTTTTAAAAAAGTCAGCATTTTTGATAAAGTTGAGATTTTCAAAATTCAGGAATTTTTTTAAAAGTTGGGATTTCTGAATTTTTTCAAAAAGTTTTTTTTAAAAATTGCTTATTTTTGAAATAATTGCAATTTTTGAAAAAGTTCAGATTTTCAAAAACTTATAATCTCTAAAAAGTCTAAATTTAAAAAATGTAGTGATGTGCAAAAATTAGCAGGAACTTGAAAAGGAATCATAACTTTGTTGGTGTGTTTGAAAGTCCATTTTTTTTTAAAAACATGTTTCAAAAATCTAAACTTTTTAAAATATTAATTTTTCAAAAAAAGTCATGAGTTTGAATAATTTAGATTTTCCAAAAATTCTAGATTTTTGAAATGTCATGATTTTTAAAAAAAGTCATTATTTTCCAAAAAATTGTGAATTTTTTTTTTAAAAATTTTAAAATTTTAAAAAATTTTTAAATTTTAGAAAAAATAAATTTCAAAATTAAATTTTTTAAAAAATTTTTGAAAAACTAAAAAAATTTAGGCTTTTTGAAAAAGTTTTTAATTTTCAAAAAATTTTTAAAAAAAAATTTTGAAAAAAGTTTATTGGGATTTTGAAATATTTTGAAAAAAAATTGGAATTGATCAAAAAGTTCATGATTTTTTAAAAAAGTCCAAGAATTTTGAAAAAGTTAATTTTTTTCCTTGATTTTTGAAAAATCCTAAAAACTTTTAAAAAAACCCTAAATCCTAAAAAATAAACCCTAAACAAAAAAAACCATAAACCCAAATCCCTAAATTTTTTAAAAACCTAAACCTAAAAAACTTTAAACCATAAACCTAAACCTAAACCCTTCAAAATGAATTTTCTAAAAATTAAACCTAAACCTAAATAAACCTTAAAATCCCTAAACCCTAAAAAAAAACCTTAAAAATGAAAACCTTTTTAAAACCTAAACCCTAACCCTAAAACCTTTAAACCTAAACCTTGAAACCTAAAACCCCTAAACCTTAACCTAAAAACCTAAAAATCCTAAAAAAAATAAACCTAAACTAAACCCTTTATAACCCTATAAACCCTAAACCCTAAAACCCCTTTTAAACCCTAAACCTAAAAAACTAAATACTTAAACCCTAAACCCTAAACCCTATGTCAAATCCTAAACCCTAAAATCCTAAATGCTAAATCCTAAATCATAAATTCAATAAAACTAACCCTAAACCTAAACCTTAAACCTAAAACCTCAAAAAATTGTAAACCTTGAACCCCAAAAACCCTAAAAACCTAAAGAAACCCTAAATCCCTAAACCCTAAACCCTAAAAAATCCCTAAACCTTTAAACCCTAACTAAACCTAAAACCTAAACCTAAAAAAAAACCTAAACCCTAAAATCCTAAGATTTAAAAACCCTAAACCCCTAAACCCAAATCCTAAACCCTAAAAAACCTAAACCCTAAACACTAAATCCCCTAAAAAGCCTAAACCTTAAAACCTAGGAAACCTTTTAAACTAGTTAGATTTGGAAAAAATTTTCAAATTTTGAAAAGGTTAATTTTTTAAAAAAGTTTTGAAAAAGTTAGGATTTTAAAAAGTTGAGATTTTCAAAAAAAAAGTCACGACTTTTGAAAAAGTTGCAATTTTAAACAAAATTTGTTATTTTTGAAAACATCAAGATTTAAAAAATGTTGGGACTTTGAAAATGTTTAGATTTTCAAAAAAGTTGGGGTTTTGAAAAAATGAATATTTTGAAAAAAGTCAAGATTTTTTAAAAGTTGGGATTTTTAAAAGTTGGGATTTTTGAAAATTTTTTAAGTTCAGATTTTTAAAAAAATTGGATTTTTTTTGAAAATTTTTTTGATTTTTTTAAAAAAAATTAGGATATTTTTCAAAAAAGATAGAATTTTTTGAAAAAATCAAATTTTTAAAATAAACTTTTTAAATTTTTTTTTAAAAAGTCGAGATTTTTTAAAAAGTCTAGATTTTCTAAATTTTGAAAATTTTTTTTTAAAAAATTCAAATTTTTTAAAGTCAACATTTTGAAAAGTCCCGATTTTTAAATTTATGATTTTTAAAAAATAAGGAATTTAAAAAAAACCTTTTAAAAATTGATTTTGAAAAAATTTGAGATTTTGAAAAAAGTTTTGATTTTTAAAAAAGTTAAATTTTTGAAAAAACCCTGGATTTTTAAAAAGTTATAATTTCAAAAAAGTTAAATTTTAAAAATGTAATTTTATGAAAGTTTAAAAATTAAAAAAACTTGAAAATATCATTAATTATGCTCCGAGTGTCCATTTGAGTCCATTTTTTAAACCACAAGTTTCAAAAAATCTAAACTTTTTTAATATCAATTTTCAAAAAAAAAAATTCAAGAGTTTGAATAATTTAGATTTTCCATAAATTTTAATTTTTTAAAATGATGATTTTTAAAAAAGTAACTATTTTCAAAATAGTTGTGAATTTTAAAAAAATTAGGATTTTAAAAAATTTGCAATTTTAAAAAAACATAGAATTTCATAATTCTAAAAAAGTTTGAATTTAAAAAAAAATTTTTTCAAAAAAACCCCTAGATTTTCAAAAAGGTAGGATTATGAAAAGGTTGGGATTTAAAAAAAATTGGGATTTCAAAAAATCATGATTTCAAAAAGCCAAGAATTTTGAGAAAGTTGGCATTTTCAAAAAGACAAGATTTTGAAAAAGGTGCAATTTTTTCAAATAAGTCAAGAATTTAAAAACTTGAAGAGATTTTTAAAAATCCCAAACTTTTTTGAATATCCTATTTTTTTTAAAATCCTAATATTTTAAAAATCATGTCTTTTTCAAAATCCTAACTATTTCAAAATCAAGATATTTTTGAAATCATGACTTTTTATAAATCTCAACCCCTAAACCCTAAAAAGGGAAACCTGAGTTGTAAACACTAAACCCTATAAGCCCCAACATCCTAAACACTAAGCCCACAACCCTAAATCATAAACCATAAACCAAAACCCTCAACACTGAATCCTAAACCATAAATCATAAACCCTCAACACTGAATCCTAAAGCCTAAACCCTCGACCATAAACCATAAACCCAAATCCCTAAATCGTAAAACTTAAACTTTAAACCCCAAAACTTAAACCATAAATCCTAAACCCTTGTCCCTTAAACCATGAAGCCTAAACCTAAACCCTAAACCTAAACCTAAAACTCTAAAAACCTTAAACCCCAAAACCTGGACCCTAAAGCCTTAGGCCTAACCCTAAAACCTAAACCCTAAACCCTAAACCAACCTGACCCATGAACCTTGAACCCCGAGCCATGGACCCTCAACCATGAACAGTAAAACCTAAACCCTAAACCCTAAACCTTAATCTCTAATTGATCCTAAACCCAAAATTCTTAGTATAAAACCTAAATGTTAAATCCTAAATACTAAACCCTCAATCGTAAACCCATGAACCCTAAACCCTCAACCATAAACCTCAAACCCCTAAACCCTAAATTATTAAACCCTAAACCTAAACCTAAACCCTAAACCCTAAACCTAAAATCCTAAACCCTAAACCCTAAAACCCCTAAACCCTAAACCTAAACCTCCTAAAACCTAAAACCTAACCTAAAACCTAAACTAAAATAAATTAGATTTGAAAAAACCTCAACCTTTGAAAAGTTAGGATTTGCAAAAAGTTAGATTATTTTGAAAAACTTGGGATTTTCTAAAACTTGAGATTTTAAAAAAAAGTCACAACTTTTGAAAAAGTTGTAATTTTAAACAAAGTTGTTATTTTTGAAAACATTAAGATTTTAAAAAATTGGGACTTTGGAATTGTTCATATTTTCAAACAATTTGGGGTTTTCAAAAATGAATATTTTGAAAAAGTCATGATTTTTAAAAAGTTGGGATTTTCGAAAGAGTTGGGCTTTTCACAATTTTGAAGAGTCTAGATTTTTGAAAAGTCTGGATTTTTGAAAAAGTTGAGATTTTGAAAAACTTGACATTTTAAAAAAATTTAAGATTTTAAAAAAGTTTAAGATTTTTTTTGAAAAAAAGAAGATTTTTAAAAAAGTTGAAGATTTTTGAAAAGTCAAGATTTTCAAAAAAGTCAAGATTTTAGAAAATATTGGGATTTTTAAAAATCAAGATTTTTTGAAAAAGTGAGATTTTTAAATAAGTCGATATTCAAAAAGTTGAGATTTTTAATATTTACGATTTTTGAAAAAATTTTTTTTTAAAAAACATTTTTTTTTTAAAAGTAGCAATTTTTATAAAGTTGAGATTTTAGAAAATTTAGGAATGTTTAAAAAGTTGGGATTTCTGAAAAAGTTTTGATTTTTGAAAACATTGCGATTTTTGAAATAGTTGTGATTTTTGAAAAAGTTGGGATTTTTGATTTAAAAAGTCAAGATTTTAAAAAAATAGTGATGCGCCAAAAATTAGCAGGAACTTGAACAGGTCATAACTTGTGCTTCCTAGTGTCCGTTTGAGTCCTTTTTTTTTCAAAACCACATGTTTCAAAAATCTCAACTTTTTTAAAATATCAGATTTTCAAAAAATAGTCAAGAGTGTGAATAATTTAGATTTTCAAGAAATTCTAGATTTTTGAATATGTCATGATTTTTGAAAAAGTCATTATTTTCCAAAAAGTTGTGAATTTCAAAAATTAAGGATTTTAAAGAATTTGCAATTTTAGAAAAAAGATAGAATTTTATAATTCTAAAAAAAGTTTGAATTTCAAAAATTTTAGGGTTTTGAAAGAGTTGAGATTTTAAAAAAGTCAGGATTATGAAAAAGTTAGGATTTTGAACAAAAATTTGGATTTCAAAAAAGTCATGATTTCGAAAATGCCAAGAATTTTGAGAAAGTTTCGATTTTCAAAAAATGCAAGATTTGTAAAAAAAGGTGGAATTTTCAATTAAGTCGGCAATTACAAAACTGAAGAAATTTTTAAATCCTAATTGTTTTCAATATCTTAATTTTTTTTTAAATCCTAACTTTTTCAAAATTCTAATTTTTTTTATAATAAAATCTTGATTTTTTAAAATTACGTATTTTTGAAAAATCATGAGTTTTTTTAACAATTGTGAACTTTTGAAATTCATGTCTTTATCACTTTCAAAATCTTTGAAAATAACTAACTTTTTGAAAATCATGACTTTTTCAAATCCTAATTGTTTCAAAATCGGGATATTTTTGAAATCGTGAATTTTTCAAAATCGCGACCCCTAAACCCTAAAACCTAAAATACTAAACCTAAAACCAAAACATCCTATCCTAAACACTAAGCCCAAAACCCTAAATCCTAAACCCTAAACCCTCAGCCATAAACCATAAACCCAAATCCCTAAATTGTAAAACCTAAACTCTAAACCCCAAACCTTAAACCATAAACCCTAAACCTTAAAACCCTAAACCCTAAACCCTAACCTAAAGCCTTTAACCCTATTTTTAAAAAAAAGTCAAGATTTTTGAAAAACATGAGATTTTTAAAAAGTCAAGATTTTTTAAAAAGCCCAAATTTTAAAAAACTTGAGATTTTCAAAAATTCAAGACTTTTGAAAAAGTTACAATTTTAAACAAAGTGGTTATTTTTCAAAAAATCAAGATTTAAAAAATGTTTAAATTTTCAAACAAGATGGGGTTTTCAAAAAATGAATATTTTGAAAAGTTGGGAATTTCGAAAGAGTTAGGATTTTTGTAAAACTCAACATTTTCAAAAAAGTTAGGATTTTTGAAAAGATGGGATTTTTAAAAAATTGAGATTTTCCAAAACTCGTGATTTTGTAAAAGTGAAGATTTTTGAAAAAGTCAGGATTTTTGAAAAGTTGAGATTTTCAAAAAAGTCAAGATTTTGGAAAATTTTGGGATTTTTAAAATGTCAAGATTTTTGAAAAAGTTAGGACATTTGAAAAACTCCTGATTTTTAATATTTGCGATTTTCAAAAAAAAAAAATTTTTTTTAAAAAGTAAGGATTTTCAAAAAAGTTAGAATTTTTTATAAACTTGAAATTTTAAAAAATTCAAGGAATTTCTAAAAAGTTGGGATTTCTGATAAAGTTTTGATTTTCAAAAACGTCGCTATTTTTGGAAAAAGTTATGATTTTTTTTAAAAGTTGGGATTTTTGAAAAAAATTATAATCTAAAAATAGTCAAAGAATTTTTTGTTAAACCACCATTTTTCAAAAATATAGCAAGATTTTTAAAATCATTTTAAAAAAAAGTCAATCTTGAGTTTGAATAAGTCCATTTTTTTTAAAACCATTTTTTTAAAATGTCAACATTTTCAAAATATGTAATTATTTTCCAAAAAGTTGTAATTCAAAAAAAAAAGATTTTAAAATTTTGAATTTTATCTCAATATAATTTTAAAAGTTCTTAAAAAGTTCGATTATAAATTTTTTTAAACCATTTTTAAAAATACTTAAATTTTCTCCAAAAGTCATGATTATGAAAAGGTTTATTTTGAATCCCCTGGAATTTCAAAATGTTATGATTTTCAAAAAGCCAAGAATTTTGAGAAATTTTAGGCATAAGAGAGATTTAAAAATGATATGGTTTTAAAAAAGTTATACTCATATATCTAAAAATACAAACAATAGGTTAAAAAAAGTAATTTTATGCCTTCCCCTTTAAAAAACAAATTGTCCTCAAATTTAATAAAAATTCGAATTTTAAAAAATTCACGAAAACCTTCAAAAAAAATTTTAAAAAGAAAGATTTTTAAGATATTCCTTAATGTATCTAGTTTTTAAAAATTAGGATATTTAAAAATGTTGGGATTTCAAAATCACTTCAGCTCCAAAATGATTTAAAAAAACTTCCTTCCTCATCAAGTTTAAAACTTTTCAAAATCCTAAACTAATTTTTTAAAAATCAATTTTATTTCCAAAACCTAAATCTTGAGTGTTTGAGGATTACTAATATTTGAAAATCATGGCAAAAATTAAATTGTAGGTTGGTGATCTTCTACTTCAAAATCTAAACTTTTCATCCTCTCCTATCATTTCAAAACTTCCTCGTTTTAAAAACCTCATTTCCTCCTTCAATATCAAAAACAAACTTCTTCTCAAAATACATTTGTGTTTAAAAACCTATTTGGTTTCACAATTAAAACACTAATCCTTTTGCTCTCTTTTCTTCCAACTCTTGAGGAGTCAGTCTAATTAAACCGAAACCTAGAAAATGAAACCTTAAAACCCAAAGAGATATACCAAAACCCTCTAAATGATAAAAGGCTTCCTCCTAAATTGTAAAAGAAAATTTTCCTAAACTTAACATGCCATGATAATAAATCAGAAATCTTGAGTGGATTAAACATAAACCTCAAACCCTAAAAAACCTTAAACCCCAAAAATAACCTCATTCAAATTCCCTTCTAAATATTCCTCCACACTTAAAAAAGTTCCTAAAAATTGATGCAAATAATATTTAACCCTAAACCTAATTTGTCCTAAACTTTTTCAATTGACTAAAACCTAACTCTAAAAAACTGGAACTATTTGATAAATTGCAACCCTTTTAAAAACTCGGCATTTTCAAAAAGTCTTTCCAAGTTGACACCGAGACCAAAATCTTCCTTTGAGCACATAACCATCGATACCAAACTTTAATTGGTCTAAAAAGTTCAAATTACATGGATTTTCCAAGGTCACCTTTTGTCCTCAATGTTTTTGATGTGACTCAAAGAAGTTCTCCATTTGATTTATCCAATTCAAGATTTTTAAAATCCCATTAAATTTGCACCATAACCTCTTTCACTTTTCACCCTCATGTTCCCATAAAACCTTAAACCCTTAAAAAATTCTTTGAGCTTATGAAGTAATCCAAAACTGGTTATTTTGTCCATTATTTTAAAAACAAATATCCTCCTTGGTTTTCAAATGGGGCTGATTTTAAAAATGTTTACCTTTTAAATGTTGCATGATATCATCCAACCGCTTTGAAAAAGTTGATTTTTGTAAAATCTCCTTTTAAAAACTCAACATTTTTCAACTCAAGTTGGCTTTTCAAAAATGATCAACTCAAAAACCCTAGTGATTTTGAAAAGTCTATATTTTTTCTAATGCCAACTTTCAATCACTACCCTATCGTTAAAAAAGTCAAGATTTTACCCAAAAGTAACCGGATTTTTTTGCTTTTGGAAGGCCTCGCCATTTTGTCAAACCTCGTGATTTTTTTAAAAATCGTTTTCATAAAATTCAGGATTTTTGAAATGAAAGATTTTAAAAAATTGAAAAAAAAAGTCACAAAAATATTCAAATTTTGTAAAAAAGTGATATTTTTGAAATGTTCAAACTCAAGTTAAAAAGTATCTTTTGTAAATGATCAATTTTTTGAAAATCTAATTTTTTAAAATAAGTATTTTTAAAAAAAAATTAGGTTTTTGCCCTAATTTTGGCCCGATTCGAATACCACTTGTAAAATATTTAGAAAAAGTTCCATTTTGAAAAGTTTGCTATTTTCAAAAATAACATAATTTTTTATAAATGATCTTAATTTTCAAAAAGCTTCAAGATTTTCGAAAGTTGAATTTCCAAAAACCATTGGATTTTTAAAAAGTTTCAAATTCTCCAATTGATGATCAAAAATACTACCTATAATTTTTAAAAAATTAATTTTTTCATAAATTATATATCAAAAGAGTCAAGATTTTAAAAATAATGTGCCAAAATTAAGCAAGGAACTTTAAAAGGTCAAAAATTTGATATATGGTAAGCCACAAAAAGTCCTTTTTTTAAACCTAATACAAGTTTCAAAAAATGCTTAACTTTTTTAAAATATCAGGATTTTCAAAAAAAGTCGAGAGTTTGAATAATTTAGATTTTCCAAAAATTCTAAATTTTTTAATATGTCATGATTTTTTAAAAAATTATTATTTTCCAAAAAGTTGTGAATTTCAAAAAAAAAAATAGGATTTTAAAGAATTTGTGATTTTAGAAATATATAGTATTTCATAATTCTTAAAAAGTTTGAATTTTAAATTTTTTTAGGCTTTTTGAAAAAGTTAAGATTTTCAAAAAAGTCATGATTATGAAAAGGTGTTGAGATTTCAACAAAAATTAGAAATTCAAAAAAGTCATGATTTTAAAAAAGCCAAGAATTTTGAAAAGTTGGGATTTTCAAAAAGACAAGATTTTGAAAAAGGTGCAATTTTCAAATAAGTCATGGGAATTATTGAAAACTGGAGAGATTTTTAAATCCCAACTTTTTTTTTTTTTCAATATTTTTTTAAAAATTTTTTTAAAATTTTTAAAAATCCTAAAATTTTTAAAAATTACTTTAAAAAAATCTCCAAGTTTTTATAAAATTACGTGAACTTTTTAAAATGACTGATTTCAAAATTTTTAAATTCATGACTTTTAAAAATCCTAACTGATTCAAAATCATAATATTTTTCAAATCCTGACTTTTTCAAAATTGTGACTCATAAACCCTAAAACCTGAAACCTGAGTTGTAAACGCTAAACCCTAAACCCCAACATCCTAAACACTAAGCCCAAAACTCTAAATCCTAAAACCATAAACCATAAAACCTTAACACTAAATCCTAAACCCTAAACCTCAACCATAAACCATAAACCCAAATCCCTAAATCGTAAAACCTAAACTCTAAACCCCAGACCTTAAACCATAAACACTAAACCCTCCAAGCCAAGCCTAAAGCCTAAATCCTAAATCCTACACCATAAACAATAAATCCTAAACCCAAACCCCGACCTTAAACCTAAATAGTGCCTTAAACCCCTAACCTTAAACCCTAAACCCTATACCTTGAACTATGAACCCTAAACCCTAAACTCATAACCTCATAACCTAAATCTCAAACCCCATCCATCGACCCTCAACCATGAACATGAACACCCTAAATCCTAAACCCTAAACCCTTAATTACGAGTCTTAAAAATTCTAAAACCCTAAACCCTAAACCCTAAAATGCTAATCCTAAATACTAAACCCTTAATCGTAAACCATGAGCCCTAAACCCTAAATGCAAAACCCTCAACCGTAAACCTCAAACCCCAAACCCTCTAACATGAGCCCTAAATGCTAACCTAAACCCTAAACCCTAAAACCTAAATCTTTAAACCCTAAACCTTAATCCCCAAACCCTGAATCTCAACCCTAAACCCTAAACCCTGAGCCCAAATGCCTAAACCCTAAACACTAAATTCTAAAACCCCAATAAAGCATAAAAATTTAAACCTCAACCTAGAAACCTTAAAATAGTTAAATTTGGTAAAAAATGGTATTTTGAAAAACTTGGGATTTTCAAAAAGTCAATATTTTTGAAAAAGTCAAAATTTTAAAAAACTTGAGATTTTTAAAAAAATCACAACTTTTGAAAAAGTTGCAATTTTAAACAAAGTTGTTATTTTTGAAAACATCAAGATTTTAAAAATGTTGGGACTTTGAAAATGTTTAGATTTTCAAACAAATTGAGGTTTTTGAAAAATGAATATTTCAAAAAGTCAGGATTTTTGAAAAGTTGGGATTTTCGAAAGAGTTTGGCTTTTTACATTTTTGAATAGTCTAGATTTTTTAAGAGTCTGGATTATTGAAAAAGTCAAGATTTTGGAAAAAAATCAACATTTTCAAAAAAGGTAGGATTTTTGAAAAGACCGGAATTTTTAAAAAGTTGGGATTCTTGAAAATGTTTTTAGAATTTTTTTAAAAACGTTGGGATTTTTAAAAAATTGTTTAAATAGTTTTTGAAAAGTTGGATTTTTGAAAAAGTTATAATCTCAAAAAAGTCAAGATTTCAAAAATTTAGTGATGCGCCAAATTTTTTAGGAACTTGAAAAGCTCATAACTTGTGTTATGGGTGTCCGATTGAGTCCTCTTTTTTAAACCAATTGTTTCAAAAATCTCTACTTTTTTAAAATATCAAGATTTTCAAAAAAAAATTGGGAGTTTGAATAATTTAGATTTTCCAGAAATTCTGATTTTTAATATGTCACGACTTTTGAAAAAGTTGTTATTTTCTAAAAAGTTGTGAGTTTTAAAAAAAGGATTTTAAAGAATTTGCAAATTTAGAAAAAGATAAATTTTAGAAAATAGATCTAAAAAGTTTCAAATTTCAAAAATTTAGGGTTTTTAAAAAAGTTTAGATTTTCAAAAAAAAATTTATGAAAATTTTTAAAAAAGTCGTGATTTGAAAATTCCAAGAATTTTGAGAAAGTTCGGATTTTAAAATTAGACAAGATTTTGAAAAAGGTGCAATTTTAAATAAGTTGGAAATTACAAAACTAAAGAGATTTTAAAATCCCAACTATTTTGAATATGCAATTTTTTTAAAATCCTAACATTTTCAAAAACTTTACTTTTTCAAAATTCCAACTTTTTTAAAATCGTGACTTTTTCAAAATTACGAATTTTTTTTTAAAAAATTGTGAATTTTTTTAAAAATTGTGAACTTTTTAAATTCATGACTTTATCACTTTCAAAATCTTTGAAAATACAAACTTTTTTTTTAAATCACAAATTTTTTTGAAATCCTAACTATTTCAAAATTGGGATATTTTTGAAATCGTGACTTTTTAAAAATTACCACCCCCCTAAATCCTAAATCCTTAAACCAAATCAAACGCTAACCCCTAAAACCCCAAATCCTAAACATTAAGCCCAAAACCCTAAATCCTAAACCATAAACCCTAAACCATAAACCAAACCTAAACCCTAAATCCCTAAATTGTAAAACCCCAAACCTTAAACCATAAACCCTAAATACTAAACCCTAAACAATGGACCCTAACCATGAACACTAAGACCAAAAAACCCTAAACCCTAAAGTATTAAAACCTAAAACCCTAAATTCTAATCCTAACTCTAAACTATAAATCCCAAAACCCTAAACCTAGATCCCTCAACCCTAAACCCGAACCCCGAAACCCTAATCCCTAAACACCTAAACCTTAAACCCCAAATATTGAGCCCAAAAACCTAAACATTAAAAGATAAATCCCTAAACCATCAACCTTTCTACCTTAAAATAGTTAGATTTGAAAAAAGTTGGAAACCTTATTTTGAAAAAGTTGGGTTTTATCTTTGAAAAAGTCAGGATTTTAAAAAACTTGAAATTTTAAAAATGTCACGACTTTTGAAAAAGTTGTAATTTTAAACAAAGTTGTTATTTTTGAAAACATCAAGATGTAAAAATTTTAGGGACTTTGAAAATGTTCCAATTTTCAAACAAGTTAGGGTTTTCGAAAAATGAATATTTCAAAAAGTTAGGATTTTTGAAAGAGTCGATTTTTGAAAAACTCGACATTTTCAAAAAAGTTATGATTTTTTAAAAGACGAGATTTTAAATTTTTTGAGATTTTCCAAAAAATCGTGATTTTTTAAAAGTGAAGATTTTCAAAAAGTCAGGATTTTCAAAAAGTCTAGATTTTGGAAAATGTTGGGATTTTTAAAATGTCAAGATTTTTGAATTATTCAGGATATTTGAAAAATTCCTAATGTTTAATATTTTTTATTTACAAAAAAATATAAAAATAATTTTTTTATAAAAAGTAAGGATTTTCAAAAAAGTCAACATTTTTGATAAAGTGTAGATTTAAAAAAATAGTTGGGATTTTTGAAATAGTTATAATCTCAAAAAATTCAAGATTTCAAAATTGTAGTGATGCGCAAAAACTTAGCAGGAACTTGTGCTCCGGGTGTCCGTTTGATTCCATTTTATTTTTGAAACCACATGTTTAAAAAATCTCAACTTTTTAAAAATATTAGGATTTGGAAAAAAAAAGTCGGGAGTTTGAATAATTTAGATTTACCAGAAATTCTAGATTTTTTACAAAGTCATTATTCTCCAACAAGCTATGATTTTTAAAAAAAATAAGATTTTAAAGAATTTGAAATTTTAGTAAAAGAAAAAAATTCATAATTCTAAACAAGTTTGAATTTCAAAAAATTTAGAGTTTTTGAAAAAGTTGAGATTTTCAAAAAAGTCGAGAATATTAAAAGGTTGTGATTTCCGAAAAGCCTAGAATTTTGAGAAAGTTAGGATTTTAAAAAATGACAAGATTTTAAAAAAAGGTCAATTTTCAAATAAGTTGGGAATTAAAAAATTGAAGAGATTTTTAAATCCCAAATGTTCTGAATATCCTTTTTTTTAAATCCTAACATTTTCAAAATCTTTACTTTGTCAAAATTCCAACTTTTTCAAAATTATGAATTTTTTTAAAATCACGAGTTTTGTAAAAATTAAGAAATTTTTAAATTCATTACATTATCACTTTGAAAATCTTTTAAAATACAGACTTTTTGAAAATCATGACTTTTTCGAAATCTTTACTATTTAAAAATCAGGATATTTTTGAAATCACACCCCTAAACGCTAAACCCTAAAACCATAAACTTGAGTTGTAAATGATAAACCCTAAGCCTCAACATCCTAAAACTATGCCCAAAACCCTAAATCCTAAACCATTATACATAAACCCTTAACACTGAATACTAAACCCTAGACCTTCGGCCATAAACCATAAACCCAAATCCCTAAATCATAAAACCTAAACTCTAAATCCCAAATCTTAAACCATAAACCCTAAACCCCTATCCCTGAGCCTTAAACCCTAAACCCTAAACATTGAACCCTAAAGCCTTATGCCTAACACTAAACCCTATACCTTGAACAATGAGCAGTAAGCCAAAACCCTAAATCTTTTGCTAGAGACCTAAACCATAAACCCTAAACTCATAACCCCGAACCTCGAAACCCTGAGCCATGGACCCTCAACCACGAACACTAAGACCTAAACCCTAAACTCTGAGCCATATACTGTATAAACCTTATGCTCTAATTGCTCCTAAACCCTAAATTCTGAGTCTTAAACCCTAAAACACTAAAGTAAAGCGTACAGCTTTTACTTTCCTTTAAACTCAAAGATGAATATTTATATATTCTATGGAGTTAGACTTCTTCATTGTTTCCATTAAAAATGGAACCCGAGTAGACTCCTTACTCTTGTGATTGAAAACGGCTTCTCACTTGGAAGATTTGGGACAATATATGTTGGTTATAAACTCTTAATCGCTTTGTATTTAGATGGAATATGTTTGTTGTTAGTCTATACAACAACTAACGTTGGCTGTAATTTGAAGCTCAATTATTGTTAATATTTTGGTTTAGTTGTAAAAATGAATTCGGGAATGCTTTCCTTGAATGGTAGTTAGTAAGCTATTAAGACTGTAATAGTCTGGCGTGTGAAGAATTATTCTATTGATAATAGGTCTACACGTCAAAGTTGATATTCAGCTATATATATTGGAAAGAAGTAATGTGAATCTCCTTTCTTTCATTCGATTATTGACTTTTAAACAGCTCTCTCCTTGACTATTATCTCTAATTGTTATCTCTTCTTGTATAAGATTGACCAGTTTGGTTGTATTTAAATAAAAGGGATTAACGAATAGGTAACTGGAATTAGTATTTTCTTTTCCTTCGTATCCTATCTAAAATTATGTTAAAGAGATATTGAAGCCACATGTGACTGCCTTCGAGAGTGTGCAAAATCATTTTACGTTCTGTTTCCTCTCTCTGAATGAATGAGTACTACACTGTTGGTTGAATTCTGAAAAGTGACATAGGTTGTTGTCATGATGTATGACTTTCCTTCTCTTCTGCATTTGATTTGGTTGAAATCAAGTGAGTAGTATAAAGGTGAAGGAGTTCTGTTTAAATTTCTAGTCAATTCATTATATGAATCCCATTTATAATGATGGAATGGGATTGACAGTGATTGCATTCGAACAATAATATATATATATATTAGTTCTTATAAATGCTTCTAATCTGAGATTATTTAGAGAAAATATTCTTTGTAATATTTGTCTAAATCTGGAATAAACTCTTTTCATTTTTAAAGGAAACAGTTAAGGAAATGGTGATATATCATTGCGTGTTTGCTGTAATTATTTTGAGGAGTTATTAGTTAATAGCATTGTCTGATTTTGATGTTATTTATTGAGACTTGGTTGTTTAAATTGTTCATCCTTATCGTACTTAACTCTTACGTGTTGTCCATCTCAATTACGGACGATGTTCATAACAACAAAGTTCTTTATGGAGACAGTTAGTTAAGAGCACTTCATTTTAATGATAAGTGCTTAACATGCTCAGTTCGATGAACTGACCCGTGCTAGTAAATTTTGCAGATGGATTCCGTGAGTAATAATGAAGACATGTTGTTTTATGATGCTTCTTCTGATTAACTAAAGGATGGATCTTTTCTGAGATTTTATTATTCTTCTCGAAGGAAATGGAAAAAGGAAAAGTTGTATTCTTCTTTCTTTTTGAGTTATCAATGCATGATTGGTCATGATTGTAAAATGTGTTATTTTAATGGAGTGTTATTTTAAATGTTGTACCATTATTGAATTGTTGAAATATAATCGAGAACATATTCTTATTCATTGAATTTGTACTTATTCAAATGATGGTTGTTTGATTTAAAAGGACATAACGTCTATTCTTCACTTGAATACAACTTTTAAGTTGGAATGTGCAATTGATTAATACTTAGGTCAATATGGGCTTTTAAATTGACATTAGTAAAAGAGTAAGATAAATATGAACTCTTGTATAAATAATATTCGGAATTAGATTATAACTAATGGATATTAATGAAAGGAAAATTGAATTCTGTATTCAAGATTTTGTTAATATTCTTTGGGATGTCTTGCCCAAAGGATATTCGAAAGAGGAATCATATCTCCTCTTAACAAACCTTAAACTGAAGTAAGGTAATTGTAAATAAATGAGTACATTCATTTGGGAAATAGACCTCATTCAAATGACATCTAATGAAAAGGAAACCTGAATTTAAAATCAGTTGTGAGTGGACTTGATTAATCTTAGTAAGTTAATCTTACTTCGTTAAGCTGTAGTGGACTGTAAGTCTGAAGCTTTAATAAATGAACTAAGAAAGGAATATGCAATCCTTTGGTAAGAAGGATTGAATGTAAATTAAGCTACAAGACAATTCAAGTCATTCCTAGCTATGCAACTGTAATGAACTATGAGGTTAGAGGATCAGCAAGGTTGCTGAAACTTATTCTTAAAAATATTAAAGATAAGAATCTAATCAAACTTTTAGCTGGATGTGTAACCCTAGATGGGAGGATTCCGTAGGATGTTGGCACACGCCAGCTGCAATAAGGTGTCTTCATGAAGGTTGGGCCTTCATGACGACACAATGTTGTAGCTGACATGTTGCAACACCCTTCCGAATCAAATCATCTAGGTTTACATAAGCTTGGACTTGGCCTCAGTTTTACTTTGGACCAAGTTAGGAATATGACCTTGTATACGGAGTGACTCACGAAGACTAAAGGTAATTAGACACACACGGTTGACTAGGGTCGACGAGGTATGTCTGTGTACCTTTAATCATCACGAGTGCCTCTCTATACTCTTTCATATTGCTATCTTGGGTTAAAGTTCAACCTTGGACAAGAGGACTCGATGTGAAGTCAAAAAGAAAATACCATTCTAAGTAACAGATGAAGTGGGGTGAAGAACATATTTCTAGAAATATGATCATGCTAAGCATGTGAAAGAATATTGGCCAAAGTAGCACAAGCTACTTGGTTGCGTTGTCCTAAATCACCTAGTTTAAGAAGTAGGATTTCGATGAATATCAATAATGATATCTAGATAGGCCTCTTAAACGGAGCACTTCAATAACCGAAAAGGTAAAGAGAACCAAGTATACTTAGTATATAATGCATGGATTAACATGAAGGATTGGTAAGTAGCCGAGTCATGAAATGAGAGATCAATGAAACTCTGAGCCATGAAATGGGAGATCAGTAGTTCTTCGAGTCATTACAACAGCATATGGTTATCTATTATATGATTGAATGGCAATGAATGTGTGTTCCATATTATGAATATATGAACAGATAACATTAGGTTTAAAAGCATTGTGTGTTCTAAATTACGCCATTTAGAACAAAGAAAATTTATTAAAACTTGAACATGTGTTCTGAATTACGTAATTTAGAGTAGAGAACGTTATAAAAAAAAAAACCCCTTGTTCTAATGTCATAAAATGGGAATGTTACATCATCTTGGTATCGAGTTGAAGGTTGCAACTCTTGGACCTACTGAGTCCACAATTTGATAAGGTTTACATTTTTTATTGAACAGAAAATGGTTAGAACAAGAGGGAATGTTGTGAACAACCCATTACCAGGTGGAGAAGTAGCTACTGCCCAAAAACTAGATGAGATTTTTGCTACCCTGCTAGATACAAGAGATCGTCTAACTAAGGTGACACATCTTCATGTATCGTAAGTAAAAATCATATAATGAGCTGAGACTTGAGTTGTTATACATGTTCAAAAGTTGAGCTCAAACGTCCAAATTGCGGACCTGACTCTTTCAAGTCTTGGAGATTGTAAACCGAATGAGGAGATGAATCTAGCACTTGCACATCAAATCAAGAACATACTCATATGTTCATGTTGCGATATTGGATATTACAAGCTGAGTAGAGAGCCTGATCCAGTGCAAGCTCAAACTCAATCCAAGTGGTCAAGCTATGGACACAAGTTGTCAAAGATCTGAGACATTGTGAACTGAACCATAGGTTTGAACCGACAAATAAGGTGGAAATGGTGGAAATCTATTGCCCAAGGGCTCCGTTTCGTGGGTCCCTCTTGGCTTCAATGTGGCTAATTTATAGTTTCCAATCAAATAAATAATGACTTTATCTATTTTGAGTCACATTAATTCTTTCAAATTAATTGACTTTATTTAAAGTCATAACGTGAAAATAAATTAATTCATTTATGAATTAATTATATATTAGAATGTGTAACTCATTATGTAGCTTAAGTGAACCTCACTCAAGTTGAGTCAAGTTTGGTTTTAGGTTGAGTTGATTCAAAAAGTAGTTATGTAACTAGTTGGGGTGAGCAAATGTTATAAAACGATATGAGTGTCATTATAATAAGGGATATCTTCTTCTTTCCGCCCTACAATGATTTGTTGCAAATTTATGTGTACATATACTTTTCTAATTTCATGAATGTGAAGAATACAAATGAGATGAAACTCACTCTATGGTTTTAAAGGTATTTGATTATGGAACATGTTTTTCTTTTCATGGTTGAGAGATGTCATTAATACTCAAAATTCCTCCAATGCATGTGAGAATTTTATGATGCAAACTTTTCATTGTGAATCTTTTATACATGGACTTTGTGCCACATGCATACAATGTGGTTGTAAAGACTTTATGTTTCTTTGTGATCTTTTTGATTCATGTAGTTGTTGATTGTGTTGTTTTATCCATTTGAGGGAAAGGGTTACTACTTTGTATTTACCTCGAATTACCCAAACGGTCCTTTTGTTTTCTCCATTGTGGGTTTCTCCCTACTTGGTGTCTCTCATCTTTTTCCTTTCTATTTTTTATTTTTATTTATTTCATGTTTTTAAGTTAAAAACACCAAAACCCCCAAAATACCCTTATCATACGAGGGAGTTTCCCTTTTCAAATGCAAAGGAAAATCTCTCATTTAATAGTGATTTCTCCCATGTTGCAAGTTCATGCCAATGTCAAATGGGTAAGTCTATGGAATAATCAAAGAAACTACAACAACATAAAATCTTGCCAACATTTTTGGTGACTCTACTAGGGATTGAAGGCCTTCCACATTCAATTCTATATCAACGAACATCCCTTGGCACGGAGGTTGGTGATTCTACTAGAGCTAGGTACTTGGTGCCTTTATCTTTTTGGTTCAAAGAATGGCGTTGGTTTGACCCAACCCCATTTTTTTCCTCATCACATGGCAACACTATTTTGGGTCTTTGGCCTTGGTCCACATTGCCTTGACTTTGGGATTAAGAAAGAAAATCCCAAAGTTTTGGGGAGATATATCTTAATATGTTGATAATCATCTTTGTGCATTAAATGTAGCTTGTAGCATCATGGTAGTTAGAAAAGAAAATGTCTTTGTGAGACAAAGAGACTCTTTTTTGAAACCCTCATCGAACCTGTTGTTGAATGGTTTCAACTTTTGGAGGATGGTTATATCACGGAATGGGATATCTTAAAGACTAGGTTTTTGAAATGATTCAAGTGTGTTGTGGATGTGCATACACTATTGCTCACATTTTTCCAAGTTCATAAGAAAGAAGATGAGATAACATGACTCAAAAGCTACTAAAATTAATTCCCCACACAAAACAACCAAGAACTAAAAACCAAATCTACCTCTTTATTGTCGACCTACATCAAAAAGTTCATATCTTAACGAGAAACAAAGTTCCTAACCTTGGAAATGCACAAAACCAAGTAGTTGAAATAGAAGTTGACTTGATCTTGTGTGGAAAACTAAAGAATAATATTGTGAAACCTCTTTGAAATGCTTCAAATAAGGGACTTATCATGAAGAAACAAAAAATCATTATATATTTTTCACTTCCCCCATGGGAGAAGGTTCAATAAGGGGTTCCCAAACACGCACAAAAAATTTGTACAAAAGAAGTGAAGAGCTATTGTTTCAATCTTAGTCTTGAGTGAACAAGATTTGTTTGGAAGACCATTAATTCAACCACAATATAGGAAGTTTGTTGAGATGTACTATTTACATTGTGAAGATAGTGATGATGAATAAAAAATACTCTTATGCGATGAAGAGTATCATACTTTCCCTAGTTCTTGTAGTAAAAACAATCATGGTGTTGAAGATCCATACTTCACATGCATTGTGTGGAGAACTTTTAGAAACATTTCTAATGAAGAAGAAGACAAATTTGATGCTCAACCATTATCCCCCTCTTTCCTAGAGATGTAGTGTTTTACCAAATGTACAAAAGTGAATCTTTGGAATTGGAGTTTTCTTGTTTGCATTCACTCCCATAAAAAGAAATCTTCACCATGGAGTTTGATGAGAAACACACTACATTGAGAATGAATTGGAACTGAATGTTTGATTCAAAATGTATGAAGATGAACAAATATGCATACCACTAGAATATTAGATGTTTGAAATTCTAGAAGGTGTAAAAAAGGAGATCTCTTGGATGATCATTGGCTCGATACAAAGCTCAAGGGTTTTTCCTTGGTCTCCCTATGGAAGTGTTCATGATGCATGGAGACAAAGAAATTGTTGCAATAAAACTGACATATTTGCTAAACATACAAATGGTAGTTGACAAGAAATCAAGGCCTAGTATCAATAGTGAAGTCGTACTCATGGTAGAAGCCACACAAGAGAAGTAAGAGGAACTTGAAGCAATGGGAAGCATGTAATTGAATCTTGATGTGTCGTAAGGAGGTCCTGAAGCTTATGCCAAGCTAGTTCTTAAAAGCTTTTGGTGAAGAATTCTCTCATGAACAACTTGATGTTTTCTTCTAGAGATGATTGATTTATTGAAGAGTGCTTAGAAGAGGAGTCAAGTTCATGTTTGACTTCACCTCTACCTACTGAATATTCCTGTGAAGATATTTTCTACTTGTAGACACCAAAAACCTACACTTCCTCATATTCGCTTAATTATCCCATTTTCATTCATGATATATCACTATATTTTATTAATTATGTCCATACCCATATTTTCCACCAGAATATGATTATATTATATTAATCATGAAGAGTAGAAAGGTTGTGCCATAGTCCCCGAATATTATTAATCTATATCTAATGCGCATCGGGCCAACGTTACTCATACACCTCCTAAGCAACCTCTCATACTTAGTTCACCATCTCCTCCTACTCAACCACCTATGACATTACCGTGTCAACCTAATCAACAACCTATCAAAAGTAGTTCACCACCTCCTCCTATTAAGTTTTTATTGTACTACCAAGCCAACCTAAATAACCTACTCTAAAACTTTGTGCAATTTGGCCTCCTCTCAAGTATAAGATCCAACCAATTATTTTCATCAAAGAAACTAATCCTCCTACTAGTGATCATGACACATTGCAAATTCCACCACAATCACATAATCCTACTATTACTTTTACAGATCATAATTTTACCACTAAATGCAAACTTGGTCTTTGGTAGGTGTCTATTGTCACCTTATCCTCCTGATGACACACTCATATTCTTATGGTTCTTATATGACTAATGAGGGTTTGTTATGATAAATAACATCATTCCACCTTACAATAACATATCTATTTATTACATAACCGCCCATACATACATACATTTAAAACCGTCTATCACTTATCATGCATATCATATGATATTTCATCCCATCATTAAATCAATCTTACAAAATCTATGATATTTCACCATCTTGACATATCACTTCTTTATTTGTTAAATAACATCATTTATCATAAAAATACATACATTACCACACACTTGAGGGTGAAGCATCTAACACATCCCCCACCATATTAGCAAATATAGATCTCTCATCTTTGCATTCTCATACATCAATCTCCTCACATACACATAGTCATTGAGCATTTTAGCATCATCATTACCCGATGACACGTGTTTCGGTTCACGCTTGACTATTGAAGGCTTACTACACATGAACCCCACACATTGCACAATAGGTCTTACACACTGCATCTATTCACATATTTTGTGTCATACATAATACTAGTCGTCACTATGCATATAGTATACTTCTATTGTCTAACATCACATACTATTGATCAACTTGTTGATTATACATCCCACAAGCTTTATACAAGTAGGGTATTTACAAATATTGCATTGCATTCTACACATATTGTCTCTACACTACATCCCACATCATTTGTCTTATAAACTAAATACTACATTTAATCTACATTTACGCATCTATACATTATACACATTTTTCATATCATCTACGCATCTAGCATTTATACACATTTCATACTACATCGTGCTAATAGTTTTCATATCCCGTGTCTTTATTTTCCAATGGGCTAGGGGAGAGGGGCCAAGAGGTGAACATAGTCCAATAGTTGACATGAATCTTGATCAAACAATACCCAATAAATGTTATAGTACCACCTCATAGTTGTCATAGTACTATCTAGTTATTTAATTTTGATATAATAATTATTTAGAGTATCCAATCACATCATGACATTACAAGCATTAAAAATTTAATATTCAATCATTATTACCCATATGTAAGTATTGGTTTCACCATGGTTAAAGTGTAGCCCAAATTATTATTTTAAATACAAGAACCATGAAGATGGAAAGAGAAAAGACAAACAAGGCAAAGACTCAACTGAAAATAAGAATATAGATTGAGTGATTCTAGGTGGTTTAAGTGTGCGGAATCCAGATTGAGTTTCTAGGTTTTACATTTCAAAAAGGGAACTTTCCCTCCAAAAGATGTAATTCAAATTTTAAACTTTTTAAGGTTGATGCTAAGCTTGGTAGTGGGTGGTTAAGCCTTCAATAGGTGTTGCTACAAGTGTTAAGGAGTTGTTAGAAGTTGTAAGGTCTTAAATGGTTTTAGTTGAGTCATAATGTGTGTGTGTGTCTTTATGAGATAATGAGAGTTATGAAATATGCAATAATGATGTAGTAAATCTATTTAGCTAAGGTGGGGTATATGAGTCAGAGGAGAGTTAGTAAGGGCTGGAAAAAACCATAAAGATGAATGAGTAAAAAGAAAGAGAATTTAAATTTAAGAGTAAGTTACCTCAAAAATGAGGAAGAGGGATGAAGAGAGGGGAGATCCTCGTGGACGGAGGGAGGAGGTTTGTAATAGAGATAATAATATTTTGTAGAGAATTCTCTGTTTAGGTTTTTAGAAATGATTGTTTCCATAGTTATTAATGGAAGTATGACTCTGATTTGGTGATATTGTGCACAGATTTATCTCAAAAATTACATTATATTTATACTTTGTTTTGAGAGTAAGTGGTTGCCATGGCCATAAAAGACTAAGATGGCCATTGGTAGGTAATATGTGAATTATTCCATGTCCAATTTGCATGATATGTGATCATAAGAGTTAGAGTTTGAATATGTCTTGATAACCATGGGATCTTTAATTACTATAAGAACTTATATCATAATTGTGATGTGGTTGATAAGGAGCTGTGCACTTTTGTTGTAATCTTTTCTGTGTGAGATAAAGAATGTACATGAAATGTATGGAGAGTCCATTTAGATTAATCTTAAAGGGGTATGAATGCTTGGGATGATTGAATACTCTATTTCAAGGTGCTCAAGTAGGACTGTATAAGGGATGTATACAAAACTATGAAAATCCTCTAATTGAATTCTTGGAAATGAGAGATAGAAATCATAGTATGAAGGTGACTCAAACAAGGAAAAGGTAATGGAAAACACTTCCCAACACTCAAGGATTAAATAATTTGTTATCTCTTCTTACATATAAGAAATCCTACTCTAGAGGAAAGGAAAACTGTGTTTAACCTTTCTGAGCAATGTACTTGTGAGGTTAAAGGTTCTTGTTGAGTGTTTTGAAATGCTTAATGACTCTATAAAGTTTCCTTGAGGTTAGCTTTATCATCGAATCATAAAGATTCCTTCAAGCAAGTGTGATCTTATCAACAACAAATTGGAGGGTTTCATTTATACCCTTACTATGGGCAAACACAATGAGGAACTAGGATAGATAATCATTTAACTTCATGAATCCTTGCTAGTGTTAAATTATGAGTAAGGAGAGGTTTAAAATAGTCTTGGAGATCGAATTTGGGAGTTTAAAGCTTAATAAGAAGAAATTTATAAGGAATTATCAACCCTCGGGTTTATAAACAGAGCACGGTGCAGTCTTGCTAGAGCAAGAGAATTGAAGCACCGAATCAAAATATTTTAACTTGAAATTTTGTAGAAGACACAAAGGAAAATCCCTTAAACATAAATGAAAGGAAATTTAATGTTTCACTAGTGAAAATGAGAGAATTTCTTGACAGTCTATTGAGGACTGTGACAAGTCATTGTAATCCTATTTGTTTAATGCCATTTTGCAAAGGAAGTACTAGGTGGGCTTAGATTTATCCCTTGGAAGTCCATACATTTTTTAAAACCCTTAATAGATGATCAAAGAGTCATTTCTATTGCTTTGTAACCCCTTGAAAACAAATATATGCCTAACAGTATGTCATAACAAACCTAGGAAAAGGTTTAGTTGCAAATTTGTAAAAAGTGGAATAAGGAGAGCTAGGTAAGGGGTTGAATCTCAAATTTGACAAGCATCTTAGGGAAGGTAAACGTGAGCTCTTAGAACTTATATAATCTTCTAGATGTTCCTAAATCACTAAGATCATGATTGAAGCAAGAATTCATTGTCTTAAGAGTATAATAGACACTTTTGCGAAAAGGAGAACATCCTTTGTATTCGGAGTTGTTTTAAAGTATTATGGTGATCATTATAGCAGTGATTTGAGTGAGGCAATAGGGGAAATTGATTAGAAGGATTTGAAAAGGTTAAACAAGCTAGTTTTGTTAATTTGCAAATTTGCAAAAAGAGGAATAAAGAGCGCTAGCCAAAGAGTTGAATTCTCAAATTTGACAAGCATCTTAGGTTACATAAATGTGAGCTCATGGAACTTATAAAATTTTCTAGATGTCCCTAAATAACTAAGAGCATGATTGAAGCAAGTATTCATTGTCTTAAGAGTATAATAGACAGTTTTGTGAAAAGGGGCACATCCTTTTATTTGGGGTTGTTTTAAAGTATTCTGGTGATCATTATAGCAGTGATTTGAGTGAGGGAATAGGGGAAATTGATGAGAAGGATTTGAAAATGTTAAATAAGCTAGTTTTCCTTATTGTTGTAAGGTCTAGTTTGAAAGGCAAATCAGGTGACTAGAGCTAGGGAAATTATAAGAGATGGATGGACTACTTCATCATGGGAAAGAGGTTTTGAGAAGCATATGAGGAAATACAAATCAGGTGAAAGGTTTCTTTGAAGGTTAGTAACTCGAGTTTCTAGTCTAGACCCCTCGAGGCTTGGAAAAAGAATCCTTATCAAGAAGATTACTATTAGAACCTTATTGATCCTGTTGATTGGAGTGAATCTGTGTTGAGGGTGTACCATTTGTAGTATCAAACTGTGGCTTTTGAATTTTTTTAAATTCATATCTTATGCTAATGATTAAGATGCTCAATTTGCAGAAGTGGAGGAAATAAATTGTGAAAGAAAAGGTAAAAAGAAAGTTTTTTGAAGGTTATTTTTATATACTTTTAGATCTGATATAATGTCTCAAAGGTGTGTATTTACAAATTGAGCTTTGAAGAATATTTCTTCTTATTTTGACCCTTGAAGAATACAATTTTCTGAACTTGCATTGAATATGCTAAGTTTTTTTACCAAGCGTAAATAGTTTTTTGAAAGGGACTATGCCCTTGTACAAGAAGGCTCAAAATCCAGATTTAACAATTATAATAGAGCTAAAAAGATCAAAATCAAGATAAAGCAAGAAAGCCCAACAACAAAAATAATCTGCTCATAATTGAACAAAAAAACAGCAACCTAGCAGCACAAAAATAGCTTATGTACAGCAACCAAACCGCAGTGGCACAACAACGCCAAAGCAGAGAAACAGGTTGTTGTTTGGAAAAGAAATATGAGGTAAAAGGGAACAATAAAATCACCCAAGTGGAGAAGTGTTAGTCTTAGAGATATATATTTTTTGTTTCTGCAACCGACTGAATCCTCCTTGATTGGTAGAAGCATTTTCCTTATATGTATTTACTCCAGCTCGTACACCAATGATGCTAGCCTCAGATTTTTTTTTTCCCTAGTCACGTTGGCTCCAGTTGAGACAACCTTATTATTAGCTTCAGATAAAACATTTGCATTTTCTTTGCTGCCATCAACATGAATTTCAAATAGCGGGGTTTCCAGAACAGAGTTGGATTCAACTTTTGAATCTGCATTTGAATCAAGATCCTCTTTCACTTCAAAAACCAGGTGTTCTGGGATGACATTTTTCCACCAGTTGTGTCTCTCATGTTGTTGCTTTTCCATCCCACAGTTAGTGGAGATGTGACCTACACAGAAACATCTCCTACACCTAAATGGTAGCCCTTTATAGTCTAAATATTGTTACCAAGTTTTTCTTTCAACTCTGAGATAAATGGTTACAGGAAGGTTTTTAGAGGTGTCAAGTTCCACCAAAATCCTAGCATAATTAGTGTGGGTGTAATCAATAGTAGTGAATATATATAAATTATAGTTCCCAAGGTGTTGCAAATAAATATCAAACAATCACGACTCCAAAATTGCAAGGGTAAATGGGGTAGCCTACTCCATACAGGTTTGTAAGAAAATGATTTTGTTACCCGGTTTAAGGATGGGAACCAGGGTTTAATGATCAAGTACTTAGATTGGTAGATCCAAATCTTGGAAGCAATCTTTTTTTATTTGCTATTGAAGAAAAAGCCACAATGAAAATACCTTTACCAAAAGGATACAAATCTAACCCTCCTTCCATAATCGGAGTCCAGTGCTTGGAGATCCAATCATAAAGAGTAGAAAGGTTGGACCATAGTCCCCCGAATCTATAGATTAACGCGTCTTCCCCAAATGTAATGTATGGGGTAATGTATGAAGGTTTCATGGAGGAACCTTTTCTATTTAATGCATCTTTGAAAGAAGGTAAAGTTGAGGTAAAGGGACTCTTACCAGCCTTGCCATTTCCGTTACCAACAATTATTATCACCGGTTTGGTATAGTCAATGTAACCACCATTTGTATCCTAGTTTGCAGCAAAGGTAAGACCGACGATCCAAGAGAAAATTTGTCCCTGGCCGCCGTTAGAGAGGCTCCCGCATGAAAATCATTTAGCGACATAAATCTTAAGAAATAGATCATTAGTAGAAGGCAGCGATTATTGTTGGCCACCTCCAACCTACTCATGCATACCTCCCTTGTTTTTCTTTAGGCCCTGAGAGCCAAGGTCGCCGCCTGAGGAACCAAACCCATAATATAGGTCGACCAGATCCTTAGTTTTTTAGTGGTTGTCCCCAGCAAAGCCATAACTACCTGTAACAATGTCCCATGGTGCTCTAACCTTCTGAGAACCACCTCCATCGTGAGTAGGATGATCTCCACTAGGGTTCAGCTTAGTGTTTGCAGCAGTCATCGTTGACCTTTTTTTCACATGTAGACTTGGAATTGTTTATCCCAACAAATAGACTTTGAAGTTTGAAACTTTCATAGTATTTTAAGTGATTTGATGATTGAATCTTTTTAGGACATTGTTGATTAGATATTCATGGAATTCTAAGGCATATTTATTTCTAATAAGTTTTGAAGTGGTGAATGATTTACATGATAAGAAGTTAAAACACCAAGTTTCTTAAAAGATAAGGGTGAAAGAGACCTAGTGAAAGACTAATCTATTCAATCATGGCCAATTTTCAAGCTGACATATATTCAATACCATGAATCAAGTTTAATATATTTTCTAAGCTAACAATGATCTAGTCCATGCATAACATATGACTATAAAGCTTAACCTCTTTAAGGAAATTTAAAAAAACCTAAACATGATGCAACCATAATTAAGCAAAGAGCAAAAAATTTCAAGCTTAAATTGATAAATATACACCTCAAAAAGTATTCCTAATCATTAATAACAATAATCAATATTTAATAACAAACAACACACAATGTCAACAATCTTGATGCAGAAGAATCAAGAGGATGTAGAAGCTCTGATTACTTTCATGAGCATGCCTTTAAAAGAATATGAGTTGAAATATACTCCAATGGAAAAACATGCATACTCAGTGGTAAAGGCATGTAAGGCATTCAGGTACTATATTCTTTCCTCACATATTGTGGTTCTGGTTCCAGATACTGCAGTGAAATCTATTCTCACCCAACAAGAGTTAGGGTTGTTAAGAGGCACATGGGTGATGAAAGTTCAAGAATATGACCTAGATATCAAACCCACAAAGCTGGTTCGAGGAAGAGGTTTGTGTGAATTGATGACTAAGATGAAAGCAACAGTGCTAGAGGTAGATCAAGATTTTCCTATGGTCCTTTTTATAGATCTGGTGGAAGAGTGGTACAGTAACATTACCTATTTTCTAACTTATGGAGAATGCCCGGATCAACTTTCTCAAAAGAAAAATGTACTATTAAACTAAAGTCCAAATATTTTGTTCTTTGGGACAATGGTTTATACAAAAGAGGAATTGATGGTGTGTTTCTCCGATGCGTAGATAAAGCTCAACAGGATCAACTCTTAAAACAATTTCATAACATGGCTTGTGGTGGTCATTTCTTAGCCCGAGTCACTGCTCACAAGATCCTCCGAGCAAGGTATTACTAGCCCACACTTTTTCAAGATGCTACAAAGTGGGTGTCTAAGTGTCAAGTGCCAACACTTTGTTGGGTGTGTAAAATTTCCCGCATTCTCCAATGAGGCATGGATTTTATTGGTATGCTCAAACCGGCTTCTAGTGTCGGTCATCATTATATTCTGACAACTACTGATTATTTCAGCAAGTGGGTAAAAGCCATTCCTGTTAAGAACACCACTTCCACGGAGGTGATGTAATTTTATAAAGCAAAATATTGTTATCAGGTTTGGCATATCTAATAAAATAGTAGCAGATAATGCTCCAAATATTTCTTCTGAGGAGCTGGTTGATTTTTGCTACACTCATGGGATCCATCTGGTACATTCCTCCAATTACTATCCCTAAGGGAATGGCTAGGCTGAATCAAGTAATAAAAATTTGGTGACTATCTTGCGAAAGTTAGTAACTAAAATCAAAGAACTTGGCACATGCACTATGGGCAGATAGGATTACACCGAAGAAGGCTATAGGCATGTCCCCTTTTCAGCTATTATATGGAAGAGACACAAAGTTGCCTCTTACCTTGGAATTGTCTGCCTTACAACTTTCTAGAGCCCTTGAGGATTCAACATTCACTGATGTTATTGAAAAAAGGATAATGTATCTGACTGAATTATGAGACGTGCGGGCTCAAGTCACAGATAGATTGTTAGAGTATAAAAAGAAGGTGAAGGTGATCTTCAAAAAAAGGCCAAGGAAAGAAAGTTTGACATCAATGATTGGGTCATTTTATGGGACAAAAGAAGAGAAACAAAAGGCATGCATGGGAAATTCAATTCACTATGACTATTTTTTATAGGATTCTCTATTTTGGGTTTGACAAATGATTGTTTCACAGATTTTAATGGAAGCATAACTCTGATTTGGTGATTCCGCACAAATTTATCTCGAAATTACATTATATTTACACTTTTTTTTGATAGTAAGTGCGTTGTCATGGCTAAACAAGACTAAGATGGCCTTAGGTAGGTAATATGTGAATTATTCCTGTCTAATTTACACAAGATGTCATCATATGAGTTAGAGTTTGAATATTTCTTGATAACCATGGGATTGATTCCTCTATCCTCATATAAGAACTCCAAAATGTGACTATAAGATCTTGTATCGTAACTGTGATGGTGTTGATGCTTGGGATGATTGAATCCTCTATTTCAAAGTGCTCAGGTACACCTATACAAGGGATGTATAACAAAACTATGAAAATACTCTGATTAGTTTCTTGGAAATGGGAGAAAAAATTGTAGTATGAAGGTGACTCAAAAAAGGAAAAGGTAATGACTAACACTTCCCAATACTCAAGAATTAAAGAATTTTTTATCTCTTCTTACATGTAAGAAAACCTACTCTAGCGGACATGATTGTGTTTACCCTTTCTAAGTAATGTACTTGTGAGGTTGAAGGTTTTTGTTGAGTTTTTGAATTGATTAATGACTCTATAAAGTTTCCTTGAGGTTAGTTTCATCATCCAATCATAAATATTCCTTCAAACAAGTGTGATCTTATCAAGAACATATTAGAGGGTTTCATCTATACCCTGACTATGTGTAAACACAGTGAGGATCTATGCTATGGAATCATTTAACTTCATGAATCCTCTCTACTTGGTAAGTTTTGAGTAATGAGAGGTTTGAAATAGTCATGGATAATAAGAAAGTTATAAGGAATTATCAACCCTTTGATCTTCATAGGGCAAGAGAATTGAAGCACTGAATCAAAATTTTAACTTGAAATTTTGTAGAAGAAACAAATGGAAAGCCCTTAAACATAAATGAAATGAAATTTAACATTTCACTAGTGGAAATGAAATAATTTCTTGGTTGTCTATTGAGGACTATGACAAGTCAGTGTAATCCTAGTTGTTTAATGTCATTTTGCAAAGGAAGTACTAGGTGGGCTCAGAGTTATCCCTTGGAAGTCCATACATTTTAAAAACCCTTAATAGGTGATCAAAGAGTCATTTATTTTGTTTAAAACCCCATGAAAACAAATATATGCCTAACAGTTGGTCATAGCAGACCTAGGAAAAGGTTTAGTTGCAAATTTGTAAAAAGTGGAATAAGGAAAGCTAGGTAAGGAGTGGAGTGGCTAAAGAAGAAGGTGAAGTAGCCTATTAGGCTACTCATGAAGAAGATTCAAAGACAAAAGATGAAGACTCTAGAGAGAGAATTAGTGGATGAAAGATGTGAAGATATGTCTATCGAAGAATGAGAAAAGAGACAAAGAAAGGAATGAAGATGAAAGAGAGATACATATGGGCCTTATAGGATCTATTTTTATTATCTAACTGTATTTGAATGGGTATTTACACCTATGAAGACCGGTATGATGAAGATGAAAATAAGACTTCAAAATTGATGAGAATAAGGTCAAAAGAAGACCAAGGAAAAGAAAATGAAGTTGAGATGATACAAGTACAGATGGTATAAGAAATAGGGGAAAAAATAGAAGATGTTAAATCTGAATATGAAAACTATGAACTCCAATTACCATTTCTTGAAGCATGGAAGAACTATTTGGAAGAAGAAGAAAGAATCAAAAAACAAGAAATGGATGCTAAAGATGAAATATGGAGGACATATCAGACTTTGCAAGATAAGAAAGTAAATGAAAAAAGGTATGGAAGACACTTCTAGTAAATTCAAGAAGAAATAAGAATGCACTAAGAGCAAATATCAAATTCATTATTCAAAAGAAGTTATGAATCATGGTTACATTGAGCCTATATGTCTTAGGAACAATATAAAGACAAGGAATGCAAGTGAAGAATAGATTTTCAAAGGTTTGAAGTCAAGTTCACAAGTTAAAAAAGAAACAAAATCTGATTTAAGACAGAGATCAAGTTACTTGAGCAAGCAAAAACCATAAATGAGGACAAGAAACCAGTCTAAGCACATGACAAGCAAAATATGGATAGCTAAGACCAAGAATGAGATGAACATACTTTGGAAATGCATGGAAGATGAAGTGAACACTAATGTAAGAGAACTAGATGAGATGAAGAAATCAGTTCAAGAATGGAAGCCAAAAATTTTACAAGAATGTGAACAAATTCAACAAGACAATCCAAGCAAATTCTAAGGTAAAGTAGTGATTTATCAAATATTTGATGAAGAATCTAACTATGGTGGTTTGAAACCATTAGCTGCAACAAAGAAAGAAGACATCAAAATGGATGAGAATAAGGTCAAAGAAGCCCAAGTGAAAGAAGATGAGGCTGAGATGATGCAAGTATAGCTGCCACAAGAAAAAGAGGACAAAATGGAAGATGTTAAATCTGAATATGAAGACTATGAAGTTCAATTACCATTTCGTGAAGCATGGGAGAACATTTGGAAGAAGAGGAAATAATAAAAAAGCAAGAAATGGATGCTAAAGATGAAATATGGAGGACATATCACACTTTGCAGGATAAGAAAGTAATTACAAAAGGCATGGAAGACACTTCTAGTAAAGTAAAGAAGAAACGATAATGCACTAAGAGAAAATATCAAATTCATCAATCAAAAGAAGTTATGAATCATGGTTACATTGAGCCTTGCAAGTGAAGAATGGAATTGCAAAGGTTTGAAGTCAAGTTCACAAGATAACGAAGGAAGATAAGTTGACTTAGGACAAAGATCAAGTTACTTGAGTGGTGTCCCCAGATTTCACCCTGAAATCTGAGACTACCCCATGTAAAAAAAATTGTAACTTTTAAAATAACAAGTCGTTCTGTGTTTTTATTTCTAGAAGATGCTTGTATTGCGTCAAGGTATTCCTAGTGAATCATAAGAGCCAATTTCAAAAATACCTAGATGCCGAAAATTGTTTTATCCGTTAAATCAAGTTTTGTCTGCGGAAAATTTATTTAATTATTTTGAGCCTCATTTGAAGTAAATTGTGCTTTGGTTTAGCCTTGTTGAAGTTTTATATGTCAATATTCACATATACCAGTAGGGGGTTTTTCATCAAGAATGCATCCTGGGCTTTATCTATGACTTCTAGCAATGTTTTGCATTTTGCATTTTTGTTATTTTTCTCTCTATGTGAAATTCCTTATGGTCAATTACTTCACCAGTACAGTCTATTTTCTTTCCTAGAGTATCTAGAGATCATCTATGGCTGCCATGCAAGAAGGAATCAACCTCAGGAAGCTAGGTTCTCTTTAAAAAGATGAAGTCGTGCATAAAAAGGCTTCTTTTGGACAAGTCACATTTTTGGGTATGGATAGATTTAAGTGGATAATGGGATTTTTGTTTCTGCCTTGTAGGGTACTTTTTCCCATGAAGGAAAAGTCACTTAAGTCATGATGGGAAAATTAGAGGTGGCAAGCAAGCGGGAATTTCTTACTTGCCTTGCAGGTTGAAAATTCACATTGTGAAATAAAGAAAAAATCACTTAAGGCATTGATGGGAATTTCTTACCTGCCTTGCAGGGTAAAAAATCCCATTGTGAAAGTCAAACAACTTAAGTGGATAATGAGATTTTTGGAGCTGCCATGTAGGGTGAATAATCCCATCCAAATTGACTTTTAAAAATAGAAACCAGCCTTTGCCAAAAAGTGTGACCCCTTTGGAGCATTAATTAATTAATTTAATGGCATTTATTAATAGTCTCCCTTCCAATTTTGGCACCCAGGATGAGAAGAAGTCAATGCATAAGGAGAAGTCAAAGAAGACTGGAAGTAGAATGCTAAAAATAAATTAAATTAATTTATTTAATGCAGCCCTAGAGCATGCTAAAAAGTGCGACCCATTTGGAGGATGAATAATGCTTTTTGAAGTATTTATTAAATGGTTTTTATTCCTATTTTTGGTGCATGGAGAAATAGAAGGTCAAAGCATGATGTTAAGTGAAAGTAGAGGGCTAAAAATAAATTAAATTTATTTATTTAATGGCAGCCATGAGCATGCACAAAATAGGTGCCCAAATTGAAGAGAAAAGCATGCTTATTAATTAATTAATTGTCAGGAATAGGAGAGGCAATTATTAATTATAGAATGATGAAGGTTATATAAGCATGGGCTGCCATAATGATGAATTAATTAATTCTTCTAGCAAAGGAGTGCAGCCCGGACAGTTTTGGCGCCCAAAGGAGGAGGATTTTTGCTCAAAGAAGTGTTTTTCACTGTCGGAAAGCTTCAAGGTTTGGCGCCTAGGATTGGAGGAGCTTGTTTTAAGCTTGGTTAATTATCTGCATAGTGGTACAGGTGCTCAGGTGAAGTTGAAAATATTTATGCTTGCTTTCCATGTAAGAAAAGCCTCAAATTTTAGGGCAGAGGCCCTTTTCATGCAGATTTTTAAGATAAAAATCAATGTTCATGTTCCAGCTTTCCGTCTTTATCTCAATTAATTACGGTATTCATTACATGTGCTTATATAATTGAAAGGGAGCTTAAATCAATGTCGGCCACATTGAATATATCCTCCAAATTAAAGAAATTCCTAGATCTCGCACTTTTGATTGTAAAGAATTTCGGTGAATAAAGAGAAAAAGAGTTACTCGGACAAAGATCCAGATCCATGGCAAAGTGGGATGAAAGAGAAAGCTCAGCAGAATCATGCATTAATTTCAGATTTACTGACATCAGAGATACAAATCTAGGTCCAGAACATCTTTTCAATTAATTGATGATCTAGAGTTGGAAAGACTTCTCTCATGCGAGCAGTCAAAAGCAATGGAATCATTTTGAGCTTCAAAGATTCCCATTTACAGCTAAGTTGCTAGAATTCATCATGGAGTGTGTAAGGTTGTACACCATATGTAATCAAGATCAATCCAGGATGCTACAAGGAAGACAATAATCTGGCCGGATGCAGTTCATCAATTATTGTCTGAAGATTCCAACACGACAAGTGGTCACTACTATCAAAGCATCTTTGACACCGCAACAAATGGAAGAAGCATAAAGTCAACTATCTCGGCATAATGAAGAAACCCATATCTCCATCCAAGTTCCCGAGGACTCTTTTACGATCCAATTTGGCACAAGATGTGGATGACATTACCAAATTACTATGCAGGATAAATGGCAAAGCTAAGGTTCACAATTTCCACTCATAGATGTATGCCTTCATCGGACTATTAAGATCAACAAAGAAAAGATTCTATAATTAATTGGTCGAGATATCATCGGTGACAACATCGGTGACAAGATCCGAGTGTAAGGAAAACTTACATCTTCAAGATGACTTCATATTTGATAAATGTAGTAGCCTCGCAGGGTATCTTCTCCAAGATGGATAGATGTGGTGTGCTCTCCAAGGATCTATTTTTGAGTGCTAACCGCAGCTTACTATGCCTACATGCAATAAAGATTATAAGGTGTTCAATAATGGATTCTTCTACAGATTCATTTGTATGTTGAACGGTGATCTGAAGACCAACAGGGTAAGCAAGGAAGCTTGGGAAGTTGTATCTCAGATTAGCAGTATCTTCATCCAATTTACAGACTTTACATACCTCAGGGTCACTGGATTTTCCTGAGAACAAGTCAAGTTGCCCAGATATCCAAGCAACAGATTGGTCATCATGGATTTAAGCAGACAGCTCATGGAAATGCATGACTTGCAATCGAAATGGCACAAGTCTACAGGCTTCTTCCCAATCACAGTGGGCTATTACAGCTGCCAGAGCATTCACAAAGCTAGAGGAATTGAAGCATAAATGTTCTCCAAGTATGAGCATGAGTTCTTCCCATCACAGCTGAACTTTGATCGATATGAGTTGGCAAGGAAGACAATCTCCCAGGAATACGTGCTTGTGCCTTCGATAGAAAATTTCTATATGAAGTGCAAAAATGAGAACGAAGTTATGAAGAAAGAATTCATCAGGTTATCAGCATGACAAGTGTTTGATTATGGATTAGTATGGATACCTACAAATCTTAAAGACAATGGACTTGTGTTACTTAACACATACCATCATATGGGAGGGGATAGAGCTACACTTCAGGAGAACATTGGTGGTTGCCACACGATCGGAGAGGTCACTACATTGCTCGGTCAATACTTTGAACCGGTTGTTGACAAAGGGATATTTCCTTAACGAGGCTCTAATGAATCAGATCACAGAAACATCAGCATAGGAGATTCCCTCAAAATGAAGCACGAGGAAGAAAGTAGCAGAAGGCCTAAAAAGATTAAAGTGCACAAGAAGTCTCATTCGAGGGAAAAGGTTACTTCTATGGCTATGGTGTTATTTTCATCTTCTCCAACATCAAATACTCCACCAACTATTGCACCTCAACAAGATACTGTCATTCCTCCATTGAATCCGATAACATTTGTGTTTTCTCCTCAACCAATTTGATCAACACCTCTTCCTAAAGATAGAGTTTGAAAGATTACTACTAGAACTTTAATGAAGCCATTGATTGGAGTGAAACAATGTTGAGGGTACATCATTTGTGGTATCAAAGTGGGATTTTGAATTTTGATAAATTCATATCTTGTACTAATGATCGAGATGATCGATTTTACGGGAGTGAAGGAAACAAATTGTGAAAGAAAAGTTAAAAAGAAAGTTATTGAAGGTGATTTTTATATACTTTTAGATATTTATATAATGTCTCAGAGGTGTGTATTTACAGCGATTGAGCTTTGAAGTTGAAGACTTAAATTTTCTAGAACTTGTATTGAATATGTTAAGTTAAGAAGGTTGGACATCGAAGGTTTGAAACTTTCATGGTATTTTAAGTGCTTTGATGATTGAATATTTTGATAACATTGTTGATTAGACACTTTTCATGGAATTCTAAAGCATATTTATATTTAATAAGTGTTGAAGTGGTGTATGATTGGAAAGATAAGAAGCTAAAGGAACAAGCTCCCTAAAAGTCTAGGGTGAAAGAAACCTAGTGAAGACTAACGGTTCAAGGTGAAAAAAATTAAAGAGTAGGTTATATGGAGAGATTGAAGAGAGATAAGGGAAAAAAATTCCAAGATTTGAAAGAAGGAAGAAATTATGACAAAGATAAAAGAAGCACAATAAAAGAGAGTTATTCTTGGAAAAAGAGCAAAAAAAGGCATATGACATATTTGAGAGGATTGAAGCAATGAAAAAGTCGTGATGTATATGGAAGATCGAGAATTTGAGTAGACTAAAGAAGAAGGTGAATTGGCCTATTAGGCTACTCATGAAGAAGAGTCAAAGACAAAAGATGTAGACTCTAGAGAAAAATTAGACAGAAATGTGAAGATATGTGAAGATAAGAATGAGAAAAGGGAAACCAATGGAATGAAGATGAAGGAGAGATTCATGTGGGCCTTAAGGGCTCTATTTTTATTATCTAACTATGTATATGAATGGATGTTTGTAGGTATGAAGACTAATATGATGGAGATGAAGAAGAAGACTTTAAAAATAATGAGAATAAGTTCAAAAGAAGCCCAAGTGAAACAAGATGAGGCTGAGATGATGCAAGTATAGCTGCCACAAGAAAAAGAGGACAAAATGGAAGATGCTAAATCGGAATATGAAGACTATGAAGTCCAATTACCCTTTTGTGAAGCATGGGAGAACTATTTCAAAGAAGCAAGAAATGGATATTAAAGATGAATAAATATGGAGGACATATCCGACTTTGCAGGATATGAAAGTAAATGAAAAAAGGTATGGAAGACACTTCTAGTAATTTCAAGATGAAACAATAATGCACTAAGAGCAAATATAAAATTCATCATTCAAAAGAAGTTATGAGTCATGGTTACATTGAGCCTATATGGCTTAGGAACAATATAAAGAGAAGGACTGCAAGTGAGAATGGATTTGCAAAGGTTTGAACTTAAGTTCACAAGCTAACGAAGCAAGATAAGCTGATTTAGGACAAAGATCAAGTTACTTGAGTGGTGTCCCCAGATTTCACCTTGAAATATGAGATTACCCCATAAAAAAAAATCATAACTTTTAAAATAACGGGTCGTTCTATGTTTTTATTGCCAGAAGATTCTTGTATTGCGTCAAGATATTCCCAGTGAATCATAGGAGCCAATTTCAACAAATACCCAGATGCCGAAAATTGTTTTATCCCTTTGTCAAGTTTTGTTTGTGGGAAAATTTTATTTAATTATTTAGAGCCCCGTTTGAGGTAAATTGTGCTCCGGTTTAGCCCTATTGAAGTTTTGTATGTCAATATTCACATATACTAGTAGGAGTTTTCTCCAAGAATGGATCTTGGGATTTGTATGTGACTTATATCAATGTTTTTCTTTTTTTTATTTTTCTCTGTGAAACTCCCCTAGGTCAATTCATTTGCCAGTACAATCTGTTTTCTTGCCATGCCAGAAGGAATCAGCTTCAGGAAGTCAACTTCTCTTCAAAAATCTGAAGTCACGCACAAAAAAAACTCTTCTAGACGAGTCACATTTTTAGGAATGGATGGATTAAAGTTGCTGCAACGCGGATTTTTGGTCGCAGAGGGAAAATGAGATTTTTGTACCTGCCTTATAGGGTACATTTTCCCATGAAGGAAAAGTCACTTAAGTTACGATGGGAAAATTAGAGGTAGCAGACATGCGGGAATTTCTTACCTTCCTTGCAGGGTAAAAATTCTCATAATAAAATAAAGAAAAATCACTTAAGGCATTGATGGGAATTTCTTACCTGCCTTGCAAGGTAAAAATTCTCATTATGGAAGTAAAAAAGCTTAAGTGGATGAAGGAATTTTGGGAGCTGCCATGCAGGGTGAATAACCCCATCAAAGATGACTTTTAAATATAGAAATCAACCTTATTCAAAAAGTGCGACCCCTTTTGGAATTAAAAAATAACTTTAATTGCATTTATTAATAGTCTTCCTTCCTAATTTTGGCACTAGGGATGATGGAAATTCAATGCATGATAAGAGGTCAAAGAAGACTAAAGGTAGAAGACTAAAAATAAATTAAATTTATTTATTTAATCCAGCCTTGAAGCATGCTAAAAAGTGTGCCCCATTTGGTGAGTAATAATGTTTTTTGAAGCATTTATTAATAGTTTTTATTCCTAATTTTAGTGCAATGGAGAAATAGAAGGTCCATGCATGATGTGAAGTGAAAGAAGAGGGCTAAAAATAAATTAAATTTATTTATTTAATGGCAGCCATGACCATGCAAATTTAGGCACCCAAATTGAAGGAATAAACATGTTATTTATTTAATTAATTGCCAGGAATAGGAAAGACAATTATTAAATATAGAATGCTAAGAGTTATATAAGCATGGGCTGCCATAGTAAAGAAATAATTAATTATTTTAGCAGAGGAGTGCAGCCCAGACAGTTTTGGCGCCCAAAAGGAGGATTTTTGCATAAAGAAGTGTTTTTCATTGTCGGAAAGCTTCAAAGTTTGGCGCCTAGGATTGGAGGAGCTTGTTTTATGCCTGTGTAATTATCTACATATTGGTATAGGTGCCCAAGTGAAGTTGAAAATATTTATGCTTGCTTTGCATGCAAGTAAAGCCTCAAATTTTAGGGCAGCGACTTTATATGCATATTTTTATGATAAAAATCAAGTGTTCATGTTCTGGTTGTCGTCTTTGTCTGAATTAATTACAGGTATTCATTACAAGTGCTTATATAATTGAAAGGGAGCTTAAATCAATGTCAGATACATTGAATATATCCTCTGAATCTGAAGAAATTCCCAGATCTACACCAGTTGTAAAGAATTTCAGCCAAATAAAAAGAAAAAGAATTGCTCAGACAAAGATTGCTCCAACTATGGCAAAGTGGGATGAACGAGAAGGCTCAACGGAATCATGCATTACTTCTAGATTTGCCGATATCGGTGATACAGATCTAGGCCCAGAACCTCTTTCCGAGTTGATTGACAGATCCAGAGCTGGAAAGACATCTCTCATGCAGCGATCAAGAGCAACAGATGGTAGCCATGACACTTGAGCAGATGGTAGCCATGACATGTAGATGAAAGAATTTGAAAGAGCTTTGTCTTTGGACAATACAAAGGATGGTAGCCATGACACTGTAGCAATATCAGATGGAGAGGAACCATAGCACAAGATGGTGGTACATTTAGCAAATTCTCATTCTCTGAGAAGCAATTTCTTAAAGTGGTAGGCTTCACAGTCGGTCCCAGAGACTAGAGAGGAGATCAACTTGGAGGAACATGACTTACAAATGCTCCCCGAGTCTAGGTGGAAAAGATAGAAGACCTAAAGTTGCTAAGGTGACTTCGAGGTTGATTATTGAGGAGTCAGGGTAGAAGTTCGTTGAGGTATCAGCTCGAGCAAAAGGAAAGAAGAAGGGTGAGCTCACGACAATGGATATTACAGTGACCAAAGTACTAATAAGTCAAACCACTACTAAAGGATTGAAGCGAGACACGCATGCATATATTAATGCTTTATTTCTTATGCTTGACAAAGAAAAGGTAGAAAAAGTTAAACTTCAAAATCAGGTGTCTAAGTTGAGTGAGATTATTGCTAAAGTTGTCAAATCTTCCACTCAGCCAATTTCAGCACATAAGCAGGTCTTCCTTCTTTTCTTTATTCTCTTATTTCTTATGTCCTCGGATGTAATTGTAAACTTAAAATTTATTGTTTTGAAAACCATTACTTTAAGTTATTTGGAATTACTCTTTTAGTTAAGTGACAAATGTGCACAATTTTAGTTTATACTCTTGATGCATGTCACTAAAAGAGAAATTAAAGAAAGATGATTGCCAAATGTTATCTTTAATTCTTTTTTATGATCTAGTTCAGTTATAGTCTCCCATTTGTAATTTCCCCTCTATGTGCTACAAGTAGACCAAAACCTACGGGTTAAAGGATGAGAATTTGTAATCAACATTCTTGTGTTCCATACTTTGAACTTAAACCCCGATTTCCGAAATTTGCAACGGTTTTTGCTTCTTACTTTCTTTCTAGATTTGTTCATAAGTTGTGTTATTATAGATCTTGATCTAAAAGTTTCCTTTACTTTGAATTCCATGCTTAATGATCTATTTTTTAATCTATGTGCATGTAATCAACTATGTGAACTATTGTTAGGGTTACACTTCCTCTCTACTTTCTTTTTTTCCTATTATTTTTCTCTTCTACATATTTTTCCTTTCCTTTACAGCTGCTTACTTGTTACAGAACCATATAGCTATGGTTCATGAGCTACCTAGTTAAAGTAATACCCACAAATAGATATTAGGATAAATAACTGACAAAATCTTACACGAGAGCCTCACCGGTAAATGAGGGAGATTTATCTCATGACTGCCTAGGTTTTAAGCTATGCAGAAAATCTAGCTAACTATAAAACAAGTTGTGTTAACCAGGATGCTATGAAACATCCAAGAACAATGGAAATGGAAAGAGAAAAGAAAAACAAGGCAAAGACTCGGCTGAAAATAAGAATATCCAAACAAAGTTTGTGAAGGCTTCTTTTCACCACCTTGGGTGTATGATGCAGCAGCGTCACTAAACACCTTCATTGAAAGCACATTTTTTCATGTTCGTGAAGTTAAAAAGGTCAAATTAGGTGTGAGGAATCCAAAAGGAGTGAGTCTAGGTGGTTTAAAGTTCTTCATTTCTAAAATGGGAACTTTCTTATTCAAATTTTAAACTTTTAAAGGTTGACGCTAAGCTTGGTGGTGGGTGGTTAAGCCTTTAATAGGTGTTACTACAAGTGTAAAGGAGTTGTTAAAAGTTATATGTCAAAACTTTGGCATGCTTGACTAGAACATATTAATTATAGAAAATTGCAAGACACGGATGAATATGGTTAGAGGATTAAAAAAATCAGTTTTTATGGAGTGTGTGAAAGATGTGTATTAGGTAAAGACCATCAAGATCCTTTTGATTCAAGTAAGGCATGGAGAGCTAATCATCCACTACAAATAATTGATATTGATTTATGTGAATCAATTTATCCTTCCCTTTCGTGCACCACGTATCTTCTCCCTTATATTGATGATTATAGTAGGAGAGTAAGAGTTTAAAGTATTGGTTGAAGTATTTGAATTTTTCAAAAATTTTTGAATTTTTCAAAAGTTTAAGGTAATAAAGAAATGGTGTAAGAACACCACTTAGCATTGAGGGAATAACCTTCCCTGCACTACACCCACACCTAAACCCTACCCTGCAATGTAAAGAATGACCTCTATTCCACCCTCCGAGAAAGGGCTCACATCTCGATACCAGCAGCTTCTTACCAAGAAAAACAAGTTCATCAACCCACAAGTGCAATGACGAGGAATAACAAAAGACTCGGCATTTCCTTCACCAACTCTTATACCCTTACCATGTTTGCTTTCATCACACCATCCTAAGTAGTATGCATGGGATTAGGCAAATTAGGACCTCGGAGAAAAGGTGTAATTTGTATGATGCTTTGTTACGGCTATGCAACTTTAGGTAATTCCTCATCTTCTTCATAAATTCTTGTTTTCATGCCTTTTTTTGTTCATTCATGGCTCTTGAATACTTAAGTCTTTGATATCTTATACAATTGACTTTTTCATGAGATTTTAATTGATTCTTTATTATTGTTACTTCCATTCCATACATTATTACAATTGAAAAAAGAGTTTGTCTTGATTGTGAAAATGGTTATCAATGATATTCATGATTTCTGATGAGCATGGTGTAAATTTGATGTCTCCTTATTATATTTTTTTGTATGTTTTCCTTTAAGTTCCTCAATTTATTTTAAACCTTTATGGTTCTCCATTCAAGGTCTCTCTTCATTAAAGGAACTTATACAGATCTTATAGACCTTGCTTCAATTTCATGCAACTAGGATCATCTTTTCGAGTCATTCAACACCATAACCTATGCTTCATGATCTCTTTTTTAACTTAGACATTCAAATCTGGACTTGCATTATCATTCCTTGTTCATAAAATTACTCAACTAGATGTACAACCTCATTAGTTCATTCATACCTGGCTTGTCATAGTAAAAACCTCACTTGACAAGGTTGAATTCACCTATGGTTTGATCATGCACTAGTCTGATGCAAATACAGTTGGTATAAGAAAAAGAGGACAAAATGTAAGATGTTAAATCTGAATATGAAGATTATGAAGTCCAATTACCATTTCATGAAGCATGGGAGAACTATTTGGAACAAGAGGAAAGAATCAAAAAGAAACAAATGGATGCTTAAGATGAAATATGGAAGACATATCAGACTTTGCAGGATAAGAAATTAAATGAAAAAAGGTATGGAAGACACTTGTAGTAAATTCAAGAAGAAACAAGAATGCACTAAGAGCAAATATCAAATTCATCATTCAAAAGAAGTTATGAATCATGGTTATATTGAGCCTATAGTTCTTAGGAACAATATAAAGACAAGGAATGTAAGTGAAGAAAATATTTGCAAAGGTTTTAAGTCAAGTTCACATGCCAAAGAAGAAAGAAAAGCTGATTTAGGATAGAGATCAAGTTACTTGAGAAAGAAAGAACTTGAAATGAGGACAAGAAACTAGTCTAAGCACATGACAAGCAAAATATGGATACCTAAGACCAAGAATGAGATGAGCATACTTTGGAAATGCATGGAAGATGAACTAAACACTAATGAAAGAGAACTAGATGAGATGAATAAATTAGTTCAAGAATGGAAGCCAAAAAAATTGAAAAATGTGAATAAATTCATCAAAACAATCCAAGCAAATTCCAACAAAAAGTAGTGATTTATCAATATTTGATGAAGAATCTAACTATGGTGGTTTAAATCCATTAGGTGCAACAAACAAAGAAGAATGAATATCCATCAAAGATAGGAAGCTACATGAAAATTTGATGAATGCTCTTATAAGAATGAAGAACACACATGGAAGAAATAAAAAGATTGTACTAAAGAAGATACATATGAGAGTCCTAAATTTCATGAGGTCATAGGTGAAGAAGATATGATAGAAGCATGAAAATCAGTTTAACATGAGTAAGATAGAAGAATCATCTTCAAATCTACCTAGTATAAAGCAAAAAGAAGGTGATAAGAGAAATACAGCTGAAAAATAACAAATTTATTTGGTAAAGAAGAACAAAGAAGGGGATACATGTTTGAAGTATCGTGAGGAGATAAATAATGATAGAGAGCAAGAAAAAAGGAAAGGAAATACAGAAATTGGCAAAGAACAAGATGACTACATGAAGGAAATGTTCTACAAAATGAATGAAACAAGTGATAGAAGGTGATGAACTATTTATATTTGTATTTGATATGTTTGTATGTACAGGTATGAGAGATGGCAGCATGAAGGCAATGAAGATAAAGATAAAATTCAAAAAGAAAAGGAACAATGTCAAAAAAAATGCAAGACTACAAAATAAGTTTTGGGAACCAAGAGGCTATGTAACATACAAGAACAATGAAAATGGAAAGATAAAAGACAAACAAGGCAAAGACTCGGCTGAAAATAAGAATATCTAAACAATGTTTGTGAAGGCTTCTTTTGACCACGTTGAGTATATGACACAACAACATCACTAAACACCTTCATTGAAAGACTAAAGTGAAAGAGACCTAGGTGAAGACAAATGGTTCAAGGTGAAAAAGATTAATGAGAAGGTTATATGGAGATATTAAAGAGAGATAAGGGCAAAAATTCCAAGATGTTGAAAGAAGGAAGAAGTTATAAAAAAGAGAAAAGAAGCAAAAAAAAAGAGAGTTATTCTTGGAGGAATGGAAAAAAGACGCAAATGATAGATTAGAGAGGCTTCAAGCAATGAGAAAAGTCATGATTGGAATGGAAGATTAGAGGTTTGAGTGGAGACTAAAGAAGAAGGTGAAGTTGCCTATTAGGCTACTCATAAAGAATAGTCGAAGACAAATGATGAAGACTCGAGAGAGAGAATTAGTGGAGGAAGATGTGAAGATATGTGAAGAGAAGAATGAGAAAAGAGAAAGCAAAGGAATGAAGATGAAGCAAAGATTCATGTGGGCCTTATCGCTCTATTTTTATTATCTATGTATTTGAATGGGTATTTGCAGGTATGAAGACTAGTATGATAAAGATAAAGAAGAAGACTTCAAAATGGATGAGAATAAGGCCAAAAGAAGCCCAAGTGAAACAAGATGAGGCTGAGATGCTTTCCATAATTTAAAATTGCTCATATGCAATTAAAAATAAAAGGTGACGAGTTTTGCGAATTGTTTACGGAAAACATTTTATTACTGGAGATAAAGATGAAATTCAAAAAGAAAAGGAGCAATGTAAAATAAAATGCAAGACTACAAAACAAGTTGTGGGACCCAGAGGCTATGAAACATACAAGAACAATGAAGATGGAAAGAGAAAAGACAAACAAGGCAAAGACTTGGCTGAAAATAAGAATATCCAAACAAAGTTTTGAAGGCTTCTTTTCACCACCTTGGATGTATGATGCAAGAGCATCACTAAACACCTTCATTGAAAGCACATTTTTCATGGTCATGAAGTTAAAAAGGTCAATTTAGGTGTCGGGAACCTAAAAGAAGTTAGTTCTTCATTTCAAAAAGAGATATTTCCCTCCAAAACATGTAATTCAAATTTTAAACTTGTAAATGTTGATGCTAAGCTTGGTAGTGGGTTGTTAAACCTTCACTAGGTATTGCTACAAGTGGTAAGGAATTGTTAGAAGTTGTATGGTCTTGAATGGTGTTATTTGTGTCATAATGTGTGTAAGTGGCTTTATGAGATAATTTAGTAAAGCTATTTAGCTAGAATGGGGTACATGAGTAAGAGGAGAGTTAGTAATGGCAGGAAAAAACCATGGTTTTAGTAAAAGAAAGAGAATTCAAATTTAAGAGTTAGTTACCTCAAAAATGAGGAAGAGGGATGAAGAGAGGGGAGATCCTCATGGAGAGAGGAGGTTTGTAATAGAGATATGAATATTTTGTAGAGGATTCTCTATTTTGGTTTTGAGAAATGATTGTTTCACAGTTGTTAATGGAAGCATGACTCTGATTTGGTGATACTATGCAAATATTTATCTCAGAAATTGCATTATATTTATACTCTATTTTGATAGTAAGTGGTTGTCATGGCCAGACAAGACTAAGATGCCCTTGGGTAGGTAATATGTGAATTATTCCCTGTCCAATTTACATGGGATGTGATCATAAGAGTTAGAGTTTGAATATGTCTTGATAACTGTGGGATTGATTCCTCTGTCCTCAGATAAGAACTCAAAAATTTGACTATAAGAACTTGTATCATAATTTTGATGGTGTTGATAAGGAACTTTGCACTTTAGTTGTAATCTTTTGTGTGTGAGATAAAGAATGTCTATGAAATGTGTGAATATTCCATTTAGATTCATCTTAAAGGGGTATGAATGCTTGGGATGTTGGATCCTCGTAATTAAGGTGTTCACTATACAAGCAATGTATCCAAAACTTTGAAATCCTCGATTGGCTTCTTGGAAATGGGAGATAGAAATCATAGTATGAAGGTGACTCAAACAAGGAAAGTTATGAAATATACAATAATCATGTAGTAAAGTTATTTAGCTAAGGTGGGCTAAATGAGTCAGAGGAGTGTTATTTAGGGATGGAAAAAACCATGCAGATGAATGAGAAAAAGAAAGAGAATTTGAATTTAAGAGTTAGTTACCTCAAAAATGAGGAAGACAAATGAAGAGAGGGGAGATCCTCGTGGAGAGAGGAGGTTTTAATATAGATATGAATATTTTCTAAAGGATTCTATGTTTTAGTTCTGAGAAATGATTGTTTCATAGTTGATAATGGAAACATGAGCACATATTTATCTCAGAAATTTCATTATATTTATACTTTGTTTTGATAGTAACTTGTTGTCATGGCCAAACAAGACTAAATAGCCTTGGGTATCTAATATGTGAATTATTCCATGTCCAATTTGCATGAGATGTCCAATTATACTTTGTTTTGATAATAAGGAATGAAGATGAAAGAGAGATTCATGTGGGCCTTATGGGCTCTAATTTTATCATCTAACTATGTATTTGAATGGGTATTTGCAGGTATGAAGACTAGAATGATGGAGATGAAGAATAAGACTCCAAAATGGATGAGAATAAGGTTAAAATAAGCCCAAGTGAAAGAAGATGAGGGTGAAAATGAGAGACTTTTTGACACTTTAGGATTGTGACAAGTCAATGTAATCCTAGTAGTTTAGTGTCATTTTGCAAAGGAAGTACTTCGTGAGCTTAGAGTTATCCCTTGGAAGTCCATAAATTTTTAAAAACCCTTAATATGTAATCAAAGAGTCCTTTCTTTTGCTTTGGAACCCCATGAAAACAAAGATATACTTAATAGTTGGTCATAACAGACCTAGGAAAAGGTTTAGTTACAAATTTGCAAAAAGTGGAATAAGGAGAGCTAGGAAAGGAGTTGAATTCTCAAATTTGACAATCATCTTAGAGACGGAAATGTGAGCTCATGGAAATTATAGAATCTTCTAGATGTCCCCAAATCACCAAGACCATGATTAAAGCAAGAATTCATTGTGTTAATAGTATAATGGGCAATTTTGTGAAAAGGGGAACATCCTTGTATTTGGGGTTATTTTAAAGTATTATGGTTATCATTAAAGTTGTGATTTCAGTGAGGGAACATGGGAAATTTATGATAAGGATTTGAAAAGGTTAAACAAGCTAGTTTTCCTTATTATTGTAAGGTCTAGTGAAGAGGAGGTGAAAGGAAAATAAGGGTGAGTAGAGCTAGGGAAGTGATGAGAGATGGATGGACTACTTCATGGTGGGAATGAGGTTTTGAGAAGCATATGAGGAAATAAAAACTAGGTGAGAGGTTTCTTTGAAATTTAGTAACTCAGATTTTCTAGTCTAGATCCTTGGATGCTTGGAAAAATAATCCTCGAGATAGAGTTTCAGAAGATTACTACTAGAACCTTATTGAACCTATGTATTTAAGTGAATCAGTGTTGAGGGTGCACCATTTGTGGTATCAAAGTGTGGCTTTTGAATTTTTATGAATTCATATATGGTGCTAATGATTGAGATGGTCAATTTCTAGGAGTGAAGGAAACAAATTGTGAAAGAAAAGGTAAAAAGAGAGTTGTTGAAGGTGATTTTTATATGCTTTTAGATACTAATATAATGTCTCGAGGTGTGTATTTACAGTGATTGAGATTTGAAGAATAATTCTTCTTATTTTGAGCCTTGAAGAATGAAATTTTCTAGAACTTGCATTGAATATGCTAAGTTAAGAAGGTTGGACTTTGAAGTTTGAAACTTTCATGGTATTTTAAGTGCTTTGATGATTGAATCTTTTTAGAACATTATTGATTAGACAATTTTCATGGAATTCTGAGGCATATTTGTATCTAATAAGTGTTGAAGTGGTGAATGATTGGTAGGATAAGAAGCTAAAGGAGCAAGTTGCCTAAAAGACTAAGGTGAAAGAGACCTAGGTGAAGACAAATGGTTCAAGGTGAAAAATATTAATGAGAAGGTTATATAGAGAGATTAAAGAGAGATAAGGGCAAAGAGTCCAAGATTTTTAAAGAAGGAAAAAGTTATGAAAAAGAAAAAAGAAGCACAAAATAAAGAGAGTTGTTCTTGGAGGAAGGGAAAAAAGACGCAAATGATAGATTAGAGAGGCTTCAAGAAATGAGAAAAGTCATGATTGGAATTGAAGATCAGAGGTTTGAGTGGAAAATAAAGAAGAATGTTAAGTTTCCTATTAGGTAACTCATGAAGAAGACTCAAATACAAAAGATGAAGACTCTAAAGAGAGATTCATGTGGGCCTTATGGGGCTCTATTTTTATTATCTAACTATGTATTTGAATGGGTATTTACAGGTATGAAGACTAGTATGCTGGAGATGAAGAAGAAGACTTCAAAATGGATGAGAATAAGGTCAAAGAAGCCCAAGTGAAAGAAGATGAGGATGTGATGATGCAAGTACATTTGCCACAAGAAAAAGAGGACAAAATGGAAGATGTTAAATTTGAATATGAAGACTATGAAGTTCAATTACCATTTCATGAAGCATGGGAGAACAATTTGGAAGAAGAGGAAATAATCAAAAAGTAAGAAATGGATCCTAAAGATGAAATATGGAGGGCATATTATACTTTTCAGACAAGAAAGTAATTACAAAAAGGCATGGAAGACACTTCTAGTAAAGTCAAGAAGAAACAATAATGCACTAAGAGCAAATATCAAATTCATCATTCAAAAGAAGTTATGAATCATGGTTACATTGAGCCTATATGGCTTAGGAACAATATAAAGACAAGGAATGCAAGTGAAGAACAGATTTGCAAAGGTTTGAAGTCAAGTTCACAAGCAATGCAAGCCACTTAAGGATCATTTTATTAATTATTATATTGTTGACTACAATGCAAGCCACTTAAGGAGTAATACTCCTACATAGAAAAATATTAACTGTATAATCCAAAAATTCTAAATGTGGTAAAATTGTTTCATTCCCATTTAAAATAAATGCATTGCAAACAATACAAAAATGATCTAGTTCAATCTATAGCCTGAACAAAAATATTTCCTTCCCAAAACTGTTGTACAAAACTATAGAAAGATTATAATGTACATTATAGATAACTTGTTTATAAAGCCATCCAAGCAACAATCCAAATCTAGTAGTTTCTAGAATGTCAATATTCCTTTACACTTACCACAATAATAAGATGTTAAAACACGAGCATCCGGAGTAAGTGATTTTATTTCATTAGACATGTTGTGAATAATGTCATACTGCTCCGAGTTTAAAGGCTGAAAAAATGTGACACCAAAATGAGGATTAGATAACTTGTCATCATGCAGAACATTTAAAAGCTAGAGGTATCACCAGTATAAAGTCAGAGACTAGTATTTCAGTGAAGGAATTTACTAACTTCCACAAGATATTATCCCACACAAACAATAAAAAACTCAGAAGTAGAATTCAATATTAGCCATACCTCATCCCACAAATAGAAGTAATATTTTTTCCAATGAGCTTTAGTCTTCATAATTTCAATTTCTTTCCTCACTACATCTTTCGCTTCGTAGGTAATGTGACAATAATATATCAAGCAAGCAACTCCCATTAGCACTTCAAAATGACATCCTTCCATAAAACCCAAGTACCAAGAAATTACCTTCATAGAACCGGTGCATAAGGTACTGCATAAACTGCTAATCTTGGATCAGAATAATATTCTTCCGCTCTTGGATGATCCACTACCACACCCAAAAAGATGAATAATTTACCAAGAAAAAAAAAAGGATGCTTTCAATTTATCTTTCCATACATAATTAGTAACAAATAATACAACCAAGGACTCTGTGAATATTACCAGGCCAGGGACAAGTGTATGTCATCTTATCACCCCACCTGTAAAAATAGGCACTTATTTTGTATTGCAGCTACCACTTATAATGCATATCTAATGAACCATACCAGGGTTCACTTCCATGTTCCAACCCAAAACGATAATCAATCACAGTCTCAGATATCTGGATTTATCTGGTCAAAGAACCCATATGGAATTGTGAATCTTCCTAAAATAAACATTTTTACACACTAATAAAGAACATGAAACCAATGCATTCCCTACAATCAAGCAATTGGGGAACATGTCGACAACTTTTTCAACATTTATACAGTTTTTTCAAGAGAGCATAACACTTAATTTTAACATAAACTTAAACATCTGAATTTTATTTTCAAAACAAAATACACACTTTGATTGTTAAAAAACTGATACATATTTTTAAAAATACATAAGACTCCATGCAACACTAATTTAAAAACTCTTCAGATTTGGACCTTTCAATATCTACTCCCTTAAAAAATTAGAGCAGATTTTCAAAATGGATTTAGGTTTAACAGGACACCATTAGCATTTTAAAATCCAACTCTCTACGTTTCTTATTGAAGTTTAATTTCTTTTTAAATAAAAGTTTTGAAAGTTACATTTCAGCTATATATATTTTGAGATGTAACAATTTGAAATAACTTGTCATATTATGATCAAAGAAAATAAGATTCTATATCAAGATTTATATAATTTCACTCAAAACAAACCCAGATCAACCAATAGATTTAGGAGTTTCACATGAGTGCATTTTTAATCAGAAGCACGAACATTTTTACGTAGAATTTAATGAAGAAAAGACAACATATCTTTTCCCGAGAAGCAAAAAGACCAAAGCAAAGACCTTACCTTGGTCGTGAGTTCGTCTCCTGATGAAGAAACCTCGTCACTCTAAAAACATGTGGACGGGGACAGAGATTTTCTTGTTTGTTAATAGTGGACACCACTGCTCTGATTACCTAGCCAGCCTGCAAGGCCCTCGCCCCCTTCCTCCTATGAACAAAACAATATGACATTCTATTTACCAAACATTGTCATAACCTGGAAAGAGGAAAACCATCTGGAACATGTAATGAAATGTCATAAAATCTCATTTTAGTGGAGAAAGAATCAAGATATTCACAAATTGCTCCCTAAAATGAGAAAATGATGACAAAATCTCATTTGAGTTATAGAAATCATGTTCAAATTTTAGTATTTACTGAAAAATAAAGTATTTGAATACAAAGAGTGATTATTTAAACATACATTTAGTTAATTTAAAAAGGAATGCTGAGAATTTAGAGAGGACAATGCTATGTGAAAAAAGGGTCATTTTTCAGTGATCTCAACTACCTCATGGTTTTATATGCTTTATTCTTCCATGCTATGTGAAAAAAGGGTCGTTTTAGCAAAACTTTTAGAGCTGGGACAGCTTGATGTATGACCATGAAAGCTTGAGTGAAGCTTAGTTATTATAAGCTAAACATTTCATCTTTAGACCTCAAGAGATTTGTTTATAATATTCACAGTACTTCCTCTATAAATTTGCAATCCTTGTGTAGAAAGAAAAGACCAAGCATTTCCGGCTAAATTTGAACTCGAGGAGACCATTTAGACTTGAGACCTGAAAGTTTTTGGAGATGTTCATTATACCAAAATACAAAAGACCCTTTTGAGATCCACACAACAACAGTCAGATCTGCACTCATTTGAAGCAAATTTCAAATTCCAAAATTCACTGCACAGGTATTTTTGAAATACAATTTAGTGGCCAAATTGATGTCACATACTATTATACAGTTGAAACGTAGTGGGAATGTAGAAGGATGTAAGAACACCATGGTACAAATTACGCAATCATTCCCACCATTTTCCAGTCTTACACAACAACCAAAATTAACCTCTGAATCATTTTGTTACATTTCACATATTTTCTAAAGACATCTGTTAAGGCATTTTTGAGATATGATTTGAATGTCAAATTGATTTCATCTATAGATGAATATTTTTTAAGATGTAGAAGAATGTAAGAAAAACAATATGAAAAAATAATCGCCTGAATTCGCAGTTTTATGTAGCAGAGATTCACTTTTAAATGTTGATGTCTTATTTTGAAGTGCATATTGCAGAATCAAATGAGCTCAGAGTTAGATAAAAATTGGTGGGAATGAAGAGGAATGTCAGAATGACACAATGGGACAACAATAACTTTGATTTATAGCTTTAGGCAGCAGGTTTTCACTTTTGATAGTGGTCATTCAGCCATAGTTTGACAAACCAGTTCTTAGGCATTTCTATTGATTTACTAATTTGTTTTAGAGTAATATTTGCACATAAAAATCAGTTCAGACTCGGTTGAAAATAGTGGAGATATTGACAGATGTGAAGAAAGCACAATGGAAAAAGAATCATCTTTATTTGCATCATGCAGTAAATTTTTACTTTTGAAAATGGTCTGTTAGTCATATTTTGACAGATCAGCACTTAACCGATTTTCAGATTTGAGAATGACCAGGCTCAAAATTAATTTAAGCAAATCAATAGTCATTTTGTAAGTTTTGGACCTTCCAGATTGGTTCTAGGGATACTTTCAAGTGCCCATGGTGCACAGAAATTGAGGGAGCTCAAAGAAAAATATAACATGCAGACTCAATGATACATTTTGTCATACTTGTAAAGTGTATGTGGCTCAAAGTTACAAGATTATAAAGAAAAGGTAGAAAAATCCACAAAAGACTCCAACACAATCACCAACAAAGAATGTGGAATTCATAGGGACCCCATTAGATGCGGGGGAGGGTTTTAGTTGTTCTTGTTTCTTACTTTGGGATACAAATTCTTTCAAATAGAAATTATGAAATTCATTTAGACATGTTTAATTTTTTAACAAAATAAACTAGACAAGAATTTGGAGAATCAATTGAGGATATACTCGTCAAAGTAAAATGTTCAAAAACAATCTTTTGATAGGGAACTAGATGTATGGAAGTCATCGTTTGAAAGAAGGGGAGTGGTTAATACTTGCATTAAGAACTCACTGCCTACATCTACGAGTTCCGAAGGAGAATTTATGAATCCACCTCAAAACATTGAAAAAAACTAAACAAGTATTCTTTTAAACAAGCACTTTAGTGTCTTCATATATTTTGTAAAGTACAAGGATCCAATCAGTAGCGGGAAAATACTCCTTGGAAATGGATTTATTGAGGAGACAAATTAAAATTTATTGGCATTTCTTTTTTAATATAATCAAATTTTGTTTATATACTAAAATTTACTATTCCTTGTGTTGGGATCTATTCAATTCATGTTATGTAAAACTTGCCAATATTCTTAAATAATTTCTCGGGCCCAATTTTAAGCAATCTAGTGGCATTCACACGGTCACCTATGATATTTTTTACCTTTCTCAGAATAAGGGTTGTATCGGTATCATTCATATCCTGAGAAAAAGATTGTGTTAAAGAAGATACATATGACAATCCAAAATTTGATGAGGTCATAGGTGAAGAAGATATTCTCATGTTGAGAGAACAAATGAGCATGATTGAGGAACCTTTTAGCTATTCAAAGAGTTTGCAAGCAAAAAGTGAAAATAAGGTGAGTACTTCTAATGTTGAAGTGCATGATAATCTTCAATTTGTGGGTGAATTCCTTGAAGTTGTACCAAAAGAACCTACTAGTGCATTTGAGGAGCATAATACAAGCAAGAAAGAGTGGATGGCTGGAAAAGATGAGCTTGAGAAGCATGAAGATCAGTTTTGCATGAGTAAGATAGAAGAATCATCTTCAAATCTACCTAGTGTAAAGGAAAAAGAAGGGGAAAAGAGAGTTACAGCTGAGAAAGAACAAATTTCTTGGGCAAAAGAAGAAGGAGATACAGGTTTGAAGTATCTTGAGGAGATGAAGAATGATAGAGAGCAAGAAAAAAGGAAAGGAAATATAGAAATTGGCAAAGAACAAGATGACTACATGAAGGAAATGTACTACAAATGGATGAAAGAAGTGATAGAAGGTGAAGAACTATCTATATTTGTATTTGATATGTTTGTATGTATAGGTATGAGAGATGGCAGCATGAAGGTAATGGAGATAAAGATGAAATTCAAAAAGACAAGGACCAATGTCAAACGAAATGCAAGACTACAAAACAAGTTGTGGGACCCAGGAGGCTATGAAACATACAAGAACAATGAAGATGGAAAGAGAAAAGACAAACAATATCCAAACAAAGTTTGTGAAGGCTTCTTTTCACCACCTTGGGTGTATGATGCAGGAGCATCACTAAACATCTTCATTGAAACCACATTTTTCATGGTGATGAAGTTAAAAAGGTCAAATTAGGTGTGGGGAATCAAGGAGTGAGCCTAGGTGGTTTAGAGTTCCTCATTTCGAAAAGGGAACTTTCCTTCCAAAACATGTAATTCAAATTTTAAACTTGTAAAGGTTGATGCTAAGCTTTGTAATGGGTGGTTAAGCCTTCAATAGGTTTTTCTACAAGTGTTAAAGAGTTGTTACAAGTTATAAGGTATTGAATGGTTTTATTTGTGTCATAATGTGTGTAAGTGTCTTTATGAGATAATGTGAGTTATGAAATATGCAATATATCTAAGGTGGGGTACATGAGTTAGAAGAGAGTTACTAGGGCTGGAAAAACCATGAAAAACCCATGAAGATGAATGAGTAAAAGAAAGAGAATTCAAATTTAGAGTTAGTTACCTCAAAAATGAGGAAGAGGTATGAAGAGAGGGGAGATCCTCGTGGAGAGAGGAGGTTTATAATAGAGATATGACTCATAGTTAGCATACTCGGTGAGTATTGGCCGAGTTTGCGAGTACTCGCCAAAAAAAACCCAAATGAGTATTCTATTGGAAATCTTGCCACCCAAGTTTTCACCGAGTTTTTGCAAGTATTCCCAAGTATTAGGCTACTCGTGAAGAAGAGTCAAAGACAAAAGATGAAGACTCTAAAGAGAGAATTAGTGGAGGAACATGTGAAGATATGTGAAGATGTGAAGATATGTATTTGAATGGGTACTTGTTGCCTTGTTTAATAAGACCTTGTTATCCGACTAAAAGTAATATGGATATCATTAAGAATAGGTAGCATAAAGTTCAATATACTAAAAATAAGGATGCAATGGCTATCCATGAGTCTCTATGAATTTTTTTGAAAGATATACAAGAGTTTATTTTATCTTTTCATCATAACATCGGCCATGGCATTTTCATGTGTATGTGCAATGATTTTTGGGAGATAAATTATCAACGTTTCATTGTCATTTGAGATGTAATTGTCTCAAAATTGGCATTAGCAAAACACAATCTTGAAAAAAAAAAAATTGTGATTACGCAATGTCATAAGTTTGGATGATATCTATATAAGTGGGGTTCACAGGAAAACTATTTCTGTAGACACTAAAATTAGGTCACACTCCCTTTTGTCCCCCGACAAATAAGCACCCTTCATCACATTCACCTAGCCACACAACCCCCTTCACCCCACTAATATTAATTAAATTAAATTAATGTATTATCCTCACATATTTATTATTTAAATATCTTATTTAAATAATAGCCACACAAGTTCACTTAGACACCTCACCAAGCCAACTCAACCTAAGATCTATTCTTAGTAAGTTGCCATAACTAACCGAGTCTTACCCAAACCCTAAAAACCAATGCCTACATTCCTCTAACCACATTCCCGCATGCTCACAAGAAGCTCCCAGTCTAATCCGTTGGTTAATGACATGAGATCCGAGGAAATCAAGAGGATCTCCCTAGTTTAGTAAACCTAGGAAATCCTACCTTGACCAATGCCAATTACCCCAACCGTAAGCCGAGTTAAGCCGAAAAAGCTGCCGATTACCCTTTTAACCCCAAAATAACCTTATTCTCAAGGTTGTAAGTTGGAAGCAAAAATTTTGGTGAGCATTATCACATCTCAAAGAGATAACACATCTTCAGAGAGCAAATTCCAATAAGACCACGCATGCAAGGAAGGAGATCAAACATCTTTTCCTACACAACCATGATCTAATCTAACCAAGCAAAGAGGAATGCACATACAGCCCATATAGAAACTTTCCTTCATTGGTGATCACTTGCAAACCTTCAAACCTCTCATCACACCTCCATCCTTCACACATGCATCCAGACCAAATCCAAGTATTTATAACATCATACTTCTCTAGTTTATTTCATTTCATCATTATTTTATCATCTATTGCTTACTTAGCCACCTATTGACCTTATCCAATGCTTCCACCTCCATATTCCCATTAAAACCTCACCGAAGCCTACACCAGGCACCCAATACCTCATCCTGACCAACCAAAGTCCTTTGTGTAATCATAAAGGATACCTAAAGCTTGTTCTGTGACATTTCCAAATTTCACAGTAACCGGCACTGGTCACACCTAACCGCCATCGGTTACCCCTGACCGACATCGGTCTCTATATTTGCCCACACAGGCTAGAATAGAGACCTACCCACTTAATTTCATCTCACCCTCACCCACATGTGATCTACCCAAGACCTCTGTCAAACCTGTAGAACCCAGAACCAATCATTTGATCTTTAGATTCTATTCTATCTTATCCTGTTAGATTAGATCTATTTCTTATTATGTTTTAAGTGAGATACCTAAATCATTTCAAGTTACAATAGGATTTACTTTGTTTACAACATTAAATTGTTTAAAACAAAGGATGACACCATCTAGGAAGGATCACACTTCCCGGATCTAGCATACGCTAGGCAGTTCACTACCCATATTGTTTAATTCCTTCTTGTGGTCTTTCTTTGCATTACATGTAGTAGTTCCTCCTAGCCAAAAGGAAGCTCTCACGATCAGATGTGGATTTGGAAGTCATACGCGCGCAACAACCCATCAACCAACATTTGAATAGGTATTCCTCCTACACTCGTTACCCTATCTGTTTCATCAACACTTCAAAGAAATGATCTAAGAAACAGGTGAAACATTTTGGCACGCCCAGTGGGACCCATCCAGGGTTCCTTGCATTTCATTCATTCCTAGGAAAATTTGTGTGTTTGTTTCCCTTCTGAAAAGCGTACACACTAATTTTCTTCCTTGGTAACCCACCTCTTCTTTCTATTTTCTCTAAAGGAAACTTTTCTTTTGGTGTAATTAAAAAGAACCATTTCTTCATGTTTTCTACATTGTAGTGAAAGAGCATCCCTCTTCCTCTTCATCTTATTGTGTCATCCAATTTTACATTTTGATTTGGGCTTAAAAATAAGTGCATTCCATTCTATTTATTGAATTAGCTCACATTAATTGAGGGCAACCTATACACTGGAAGTCATGCCCAGCTGATGGTTGATAAACGAATCATAGAAAATCACTTATTTCCTTTTCTCTTTCTCTGAGTCTTACCAAACCTCAAAAAAATTCAAAATGCATACATTCTTAAACAACATCCTACCTGGAAGAAGATGTAGGTGATCACACGATCACGGCATAGTGGGCACCCAGCTCGCTGCTCTTGAGTCATACTTTAGAGCGAAGCCCGCCCCCACCATAACATACCTAAAACCTCACCTTTTAGATCTCCTTCTTTGTAGGAAGCCATCCTCACCAAAAAATCTATTTCACAATTCATGTGTTAGTCCCTAAATAGCATAAGCTAAACAAACATAATAGAAAAGGCACTCCTAGGATCATTTTTCTTAGTGTTTCTGCTTGGCTTGCATTTTGAGGTGAGAGATCACGTTCTTCACTTTTTTGTTCATCCTTGCATGCTTCTCATCATAGTTGGTGTATTCCGGCTTCACCTAAGTGTGCTCCGGCCATATCACCATATTTTAATTCTCAAAATTCGGGTCCGATTCCACACCATATTTTAATTCATAACCACTTTTCTTTCATCATTGTTTCAATTTCATAGTAACCATTGTCGATTACCTTTGACCGCCATTAGTTATACCTAACTAACGTTGGTTCCAGGTCCTTTTTCTAACCTACTCAAAAGGACATTTTTATTCATTTTCTTCCACTTTTCACAGTCCCTGTCACTACCATCATACCCATTGACATTGTAAACATCATCATATTTGGCATACCTATCAGATTTTACCTTCTTCCTTGGTTTTCACTCACTGTTCATTTTCTACGAAGACCGGCAAATGGCTACCCCCGACGACTAGCATCGGTTTGCCATATAACCGGCATTGGTTAGCTTGTTTCACATTCCAACCACCATTTGGTACCTAATCCACTTTTTTCCACCAAATTCACCTGTTCCTATTGTTCTCTGTGTCATTTACAAAGAAGCAACCCTACCTGATTAGTATTGGTTCACATGGTGCTAACCCGAAGACAAGAAAGCACACTCATATTTCATGCCAGATGTCAACCACTCCCACCTATTCCTTCACCACCTTCCATTTTATCACCAGCCATGGATCCCATCCAGCTTATTACTATCGTTACCAGAGATGAAGAGTTTGCACGACTCTTTGACCAAAACCCCGTTGCCTTGCAGTTTTACCTTTCCCACTCATCCACTCGAGATACCTCGGGTCAGTTGATATACATCATGCCCATATCTATCCCCCTGACTCTCGCACCCACTCCTACATCGGCCCCATCTAGCTCTGTGTTGCCCACATCTACCTTACCCCTAGTCGTTTTGCATAGCTAGGTCCTATACGCGCTATGACTACCGCATCTGTTACCTTTGTGGCACCCGTTACATCCACCATACCCTAGACAACTACCGCAAACACAATCTCATCCACCCCTAATGTCTCACACATACCCATAGCTACATTACCACCTCTAGTTTCGGTGACCCCTACCCCATTTTAGAACGTGGTCCTTTCCATTCCACAATCATTAGCCCCTATTTCCACTAGGGTTACCACGACCCTTCCACCCCCATATACATACTATCAACAACCTCCCATTTCATCCATTATACACACCGGGTACGTACCCCCTATTTCACTGCCTTCTTCTCCACCAACCTACATGGCAGCCCCATACACTAGAGTGCCACCCCTGTTATATGCCCAAAACCAACCTTCTCACGCTACAGGAGGCATCCAATCATCACAACCCACCAACAACCTAATTAAATTGATGTTGGACAAGATGTAGACATTGAGGCATTGGTTTCTGGCTCCCGCAACACTCTCACCTACGACGAGATTTGCAACGAGCCCATTCACCCATCCATTCCTATCCGTTCATACCCCATGCATTGGGAAATGCCTAAATTCAATCATTTCAATAGCAAAGAAGACCCGCAGCAGCATTTTATAGTCGTTCAAACATGAGTGTTATCTAATCGCTCATGATGATGCCTTGCTCTTGAGAACCTTTCCCATGTCCCTCACTAGACCTGCATTAGATTGGTATAGTGGGTTACCTAAACACTCTATATTCTCATTCAATCAGGTAGCCCAAGCCTTCTTGGATCATTTCTCTATCAATATCGTCAAGAAGGTTACCATGACTAATCTATATTCCACACGTTAGTATGAGGATGAATCTATCGCATATTTTGTCACTCACTGGCGCAACCTAATCAACAACTTACCTTCCAACTGCCACAAACAGAACTCATCGAGCTCTTCACATGGGCTTATGCCAGGCATATCTCCCGACCTTATAGGTCCAAACCTTCCGAACATTCGATGAAGCATTCACTATGGCACAAAAGTTAGAGATTCGGGCCATCAAAGAGAAGAAAATCCAATTACGCAATAAGAATTTAGAATTCAAGTCGAATGATACCTCTTCTTCTTCCAAACCACAAACCAATTATTCAAAAGCTAAGGGCACCACTAATGCGTAGTGGTACTCAAGGCTAGCCCAGCTCATTCATCAAATCAAGCTACCCCCTCATCTAATCTCTCACCTGTCTAGACTTTTCAATTCAGACGAGAGCAATGGAAATATACCCCAATCGGGAGCCTTACTCTTATGTCTTAGAAAATCTTATCAAAGCCGAGCCATCACCCTTCCACCTATAAAACCACACACTGGTTTTTACCCTGCTTTCCCCATGCCCGCATGGTATAAAGAACATGATTTCTATGACTATCATCGAGTAAAGGGTCATAGTGATGAAAATTGCATCACTTTCAAAAATATTGTCCAAGAAATACTCGAAAGGTGAGTTAACCATGGATAATCCTAATGCACCTACCAACCAAAACCTTCAAGAAACCATTTCCTAACCATGCCCCTTCATCTAATCAAACTGGTGAGACCTCCACTCACGATACCCATACCCGTGAGGTTCACACTATCTTTAATGACGCACCTGTCACCTCCCAATTACCCCATATTCCTTCCATAGAGGAGATCCTAGCCCGAAATCCTCCTTCCGTGTTAGAACCAACCTCCCTTGTTCCTTCACCAATAGAGGAACACCTTTCATCTCCTTCATCACCTACGGAGGAATCTTTTGCTAACATTGAGACCATCTCACCCCTGGCTTCACCACTTAGAGAGCCTTTAGCTACAATACCTCCTCCACCCATAGAGGAGCACCCATCATCTCCACCGCCTATCATAGACCCAGTTGAGATACCTTTGCCTCTTGGCGAGCATTCTCCATCAGCCACCCAAAATCCTACAGACCTACTTTCGGCTCTCTTACCCATGGAAGTTGAAGCTAGCCAATTCCCATCTCTAAGACACATTTTACGAATTGCCATTAGGTCCTCACCAACTCCACCTACAGATGTTCCATTCTCATGTTTGGTTGATCACTTAGATTATGTGGATAGGGCTCAACTATAGGGGCACCTTTTACTCCCCATCTCAACACAGATGTAAAGATCCCTTATTGATACCTCCATAATTTACCCAAAAACATTTCGACCAATTGAACCAAACACAATCACCTCTATCACAACCCCTTCCACGACACCTATTATAGCTCACACCGCACCCTTACCCATAACTCAACCTACACCTAAACCCAAACCCATACCTACAACATTTGTCTCGACTAAACCCATTACCACTTTAGGGGTCACCCCGACCACCAACCTTACTCATCCACCTATCAAACTGGATTTATCCACATCCTCCAAAGTCAACACCATACCTACTCTTGACACCCAAACAAAAGCACCAAACCCATAGAACTCATACCCCAACTACGCCAATCACACCTGCACTTGTCCAATTCGTCTTAGGATCTCAGCTTCCCCACATGGTCAAGAAACCTCCACCCATCAATAAACCAAAAACACAACAACCCATTCCTTCCTCACAAACCTCTGACCTACCCAGATGCCCAACCCGACTTACATCTACACCTGCAGATCTTTTACCACCCATACCTCCGATACCCTCATCTATTGCTTCACTACCCACTACACTTCAGTCGCTGTCTCGCGCACCTCAAGCACGACCCACGTCATCTACCTTCACAACACCCCCATTATCCCCGTGGGTAACTTGCCCTCTTCCTCCATCAACTTTTCCTTCTAGACCTCGTACACCCACATCACCTTTACCCAAGAAGGTGCAACCCAAAAACAAAACTCCACTACCCCACAATAAGGTAGTCAAAATGACCACACACCCTCCTACCCGTCCATCTACTATACCCATACCTAAACAAACACGACCGACACCTAAAACCACACTAACACCCAAACCCATGGCTCGACCCCCTCCTCTTCTAAAGACCATTCCTCAACAATCACCTACACCTACACCCAAACCCACGTTTACTTCCCATTGTGATCCACTAGCAGGGTCTTATGCCAAAATTTTAACCAACCTCCTAGAGACCTCTGTCATCACATTACCACCACTCAGACCTTATAACCCCCTCAAACCCAAGCCAAAATGGTTTGATGATACTAAAATTTGTGCATACCATCATGTGCCAGACACGATGTGGAGAACTATAAGGCCTTGAAAACCATCCTTATCTAATTGTGTCCACCAGAAACCAACTTTGACGATGACGACCTTCTCGATGAGGATCCTGCTTCACCAACACCCATTCCCACACTACCCACTCAATGACCACAACCTCCACCCTCACCTCTCCTAGAGCCACCCCCAAGATTTGAAATTAACATGGTTCACATTAGAGAACTTGCCACACCACCACCCAAATGTCGTTGTGCCCAACTGACCTCACAGGTTTTTCTCCTCCGATAGGTTTTTACCCATCATGTCATTATACCACTCACCCTACACCTTCTCCATTTGCCAACTCCCCTCAGATCAACATGATACACGTCACTACATGTGCTCAGAAGGACAAGGGCAAAGAAAAGGCAACTGACCCACCAACCAATCCTATATCCAACATACCATATGCACCCATACCAAAAATAACTATCCACAGCTGCCCCATGTACCCCATTTCTAATGGCGTCACACATCACACCATGCTCAAACAATTACACCAATCACCCTCAAAATGTCCTTATATGACCTCATCCAAACCTCGTAATCCCATCATCAAGCTCTCATAGAGGTTCTTCAATCAATTGAGGTTTTACCTAATGACCCTACACCCATAGCCTCCATTATCACACCCCATCATGTAGCCTCTCTCACCAAATTACCACCTTCATCTTCACCCCACCTTGTTCACCAAGTGGCCTCCCTTAGCTTCTCAGAGGAAGAGATCGTGCCACACCAAAACAATGACCTGGACCTAGCCCTCTTCATCTCTTTCCACATCGATGACATACATGTACGTCATGTAATGATTGATGGGGGCACTAGCATTAACATCATTTCATCCCATGCATTCACTCAAATGCGCATACTTGACAATTGCATGCATAAACACCCGTCATGTTGCATTCATTCAATGATGCTATCACCTCTACACTAGGCACCATCATCCTCCACATTCGCGTGGGCCCCTGCACTATTCCCGAAAATTGTTTTACATTTTGGAGGGGGAATTCCAATATAACTTGTTGCTTGGTAGACCCTAGATCCATGTCATGGGTTGTGTTCCTTCCACTTTGCATTGTTGTGTAAAGTTTGAACATGAAGGACACACCTATACCATTCCAACTGACCCATCACCTTTTAAAACATGTAACATGCTTTACTAGCCCAATGATGTGCTCATACCTATCAAGTCGTCGTCTCCACAACCACTACCGCTTCACCCTACACCTCTACCTACCAAGACAACCACCGCTTCTACCACACATACCTCCTCTATTCCTACCTCTGTAATAACCTCCATAACTGACCCATCACTTCCCAATCCATTAACTCCACCTCCGCATCGACCTCACATTATCCATACCATACCTACATACCAACCATCGATCCCTTGGAAGGTGTTTTTCAACACCTCACTCTGGGAGTACCGCCTATATAGTGTCAACACATTTCTTACCCACAAGAGTATGGAATCCTTCATGGTCCTCCCCACTTCGTACTAGTCTCACCTATGGGGACTTGATATAACCACTTACACACCTGAACCACCATCACAAACCCGCCCATTTCCGCCGACTTCCAATCACTTACCAATCGCCATTTTTCCCACACCTTCCTACACCGATGTGTGTGGAAGGGTTTTGGTTTTAGCTTTTATGAGCAAGGCCGCCATACCGTTATTCCATGTACCACACAAAACATAATGACCGTAGTGGTATCGGCTTCCCAAACCACCTACCAAATAAGCCCACATTGAACTCATTAAGGACACTAGCCCTTCTCCACCTTCTTCACCCACTCCACCTTAATCACCACCTTCACCAAAGGAGTAAATGGATCCTGAATCTATCCCTCCTAACTTTTTTTTTTCATATACACCATTTCCTTGGGCCTCGACTTATCAACGCGAGGGCGAGGCCCCTTCCACTCTTCCCTTCCCCGTATCCTAAAATGATCGATGAGGACACACCTATAATTAACATCGGTCAATGTCAGGATGATGAATCCATACTCACCTACCTTGGTGCAGAAGAATCATAATGACCATAGTGGTATCGGCTTCCCCAAACCACCTACCTACCAAACAAGCCCGTATTGAACTCATTAAGGACACTAGCCCTTCTCCACCTTCATCACCACCTTCACCGACAAAGTCGATGGATCCTGAATCTATCCCTCCTAACTTTTTTTTCATAAACACCATTTCTTTGGGGCCTCTAACTTATCAACGCGAGGGCGAGGCCCCTTCCACTCTTCCCTTCCCGTATCCCGAAATGATTGATGACAACACACCTATAATTAACATCCATCAATGTCAGGATGATGAATCCATACTCACCTACCTTGGTGCAGAAGACTCATATATTCATCGGTTGTTACCCTCTGAGATGCAAACCATGTTGAATGAATCAACTATCGAGATCAACATTCATACTCAGGATGACCCGCACATCCTAAAGATCAGACAATCTTTAGATGTCAGCTAATAAGAAGCTATCACTTCTTTTCTCAAGATCATAACCACCACTTTATAACCGCTTGGTCTTACACGACATGCCCAGATTGACCCCACCATAGTGGTCCACAATATCGTAACCATTCCCGATGCAAACCCATCAAAAAAAGCTAGGAAAATGCACCCTCGTATTTCTCTTCTCGTCAAAGAAGAACTTAAGTGCCTTCTTTCAATTTTCTTCATCTTACCCATTGATTATCCTCGTTGATTTCTAACATTGTCCCTATTACTAAAGCAACAGGGGGTCTCCATATTTACACGAAATTTCGTGACCTCAACCTAGCCTCGCCCGAAAGATGACTTTCCCACGCTTCCACCAACAAATTTGTAGATACCATGGCTTGCTTAGCTTCCCAAATACCCACTTCACCCATCGATTCTAAAATCTTTGTCACCATACAACACCTCCATTCACCTTCTTATTTTCCTCATGATGTTTACTCGATCGGAACCAATACCCTTGACCTTAGTGACCTTTGGTATAAACAATATTCCGACTACCTTTTTCTCTCCATCTTACCTCCTGATCTCACTCATAATGTATAAAGACACCTTCCTTAAAAAGGACTTTGATTATGTTATTATGGGAGGACTCTCTACAAGCGTGGCTTTCATGGTATTCTCTTACGATGCCTCACAAGTTCTGAAATTCCTTATACCATTAAGGAGGTTCGTGATGGCATATGTGGAGGTCAATTTAGTGGCCTTGTTGTTGCTAAGCGTATTCTTCACCTAGGCTATTACTGGCCGACCCTTAACCATGATTGTTGCGACTACGTCAAATGTTGTGTAAAATTCCAACAATATTCCAATCCTCATCATACACCCATTCATGCCTTACAGGTCGCTCGTGACCTTTGGCCCTTCTCTCAATGGGGTTTGGATCTTGTCAAAGAAATCAATCCTCATTCTTCCCAACGCCATCAATGGATCATCACTTATACCGAATATTACACAAAATGGGTAGAAGCCATACCACTCATTTCCACACGAAAGCCAAGAAAATATGTGAGTTCATTGACCACCACATCATTTGTCACTTTGGTGTTCCTCATCGCCTCATCACTGACAATGGAAAATAATTCAAAAACAAAACATTGCAAAAACTTTGTGATGCCTTCGACATTCAAATTAGTTTCTCATCACCCTACTACCCACAAACCAATGGCCAAGCTGAATCCACTAACAAAACCTCAAAAAATTCTAATGAAAGTGGTTGACGATATAGGGAAGGATTCACATACACACATTCCTTTTTCCCTAGTGGGCATACCGCACTAGTATTCACACTTCCACTGTGGCCACACCCTTTTCTTTGGTCTATGGTATAGAGGTTGTTCTGCCTCTCGAAGTCTAGATCCCCTCACTCATATTTCTCTCCATGACATGCTCACTGATGATGACTTTCATCAGGACCATTTAGCATAGCTAGAGTTATTAGACGAACGTCATCTTAACGCTCTAGATCACCTTCAAGTTTACCAACAATGTATCAAACGTGCCTATGACAAATGTGTTCACGAATGAACCTTCCAAGTCGGTGACCTTGTCCTGAAAGCAAATCAACATGTAACCAAAGTAGAAAAAAGTAAACGGGAAAATTTTCTCCTAATTGGCTTAGACCATACATCGTGACTCATACCTATGGATCAGGTGCTTATCATTTATCTTCTCTTGATGGTAAACCCGAGCCTGAGCCCCTAAATGCCTTGCATCTTCGACCATTCTATTGTTGACTCATGTTCTCCTACCTCACCCTTTGTCTCTCTCCAGGCTCATCCCTTGAGCGCTACCCACTCCATACACCTCCCTAACGATTAAACCAAAATCATGTGAGTACCTGTCACTTGTTATCTTCCCTTGAATATGTGTACCACGGCGCTACACATAGCATGATTCTCATGGATACTTTTCGTCTACCTTAAGATGAGATCCCATGGTCGTTTCACCTTGCCCTTTGAACAAGAGTCCTATCTTTCACCTTGGTCTTTTCCATGACTGCAAAGACCTCACAATGGGACCAAACTCCTTGAGTCAAACTTCTAATAAAAAGATGACTCCCTCAAAAGGACATCTTCTTCTCGACCAATTGTTGCTATAAATAGACTACTCCCACGAAGGACAACTATGTAAAGCTCTTTAAAAAAATGAGAGCAACCGAAGCTTCCCACATCGATCAACTTCACAAAGACCTCAAGGAGTTCAATTTTTCCCATATAGACTTCCCGCATCGATCAATCTATCTCAACTATAAGTCAAAACAAAAACTTTTTAGTCATGGACTTGCCTGTTGTGACCTAGGACCTCTTTCCCGAAGGGCCTACCTCATACCATATAAAAATTAAAAATTACCTACTCTTCACCTTGTGAACCATGCCCACTCTCATTTCCTACTGCCTCAAGGGACTTCTTGGAACTTAGACATTTGGTGATCTTGTGACTACTTTTCATCGTAGAACATGTCAATCGTAATGTCTTTAGGGTCTTATGTTTATCACCTCCTCCAAGGTATGATCTACTCGGTATGATCCTACCCAATCAGTGGCTTTATCACCCCCTTTTATCTTTTAACCATCTTTGTTTACATTTTGATTACCTTATACAGACTTGGTTCTCGATGCTTACCTTTGGGGTAATCCTCCTCTTTCACCACAATCACTTTCACCTACATAATTTTACCTACAATCTACCCACACCTAACAAACCTAAACCCCAACATGCCCAAACACCTACCAACTCATTTTCACACCTTCTCATTTTCTTCCCTAGCTTATGGGAGAACTGCATCGGCCTGAGGTCCCTTTTCGTCGGGACTACGTAGGCGTAACTCCGAGGGCATGGGGCCCTTGGAGGTTAGCTCGGCCATTCTCTACCCTGAACAATTCATCAACCATGCCTACCTCACCATTTACATCACATTTCACTTAGTTCCCCGTTTATATACAAAATTAGAAATTAAGCCACATACATAACAAGTTGCTTCATATCTTATACATTTATTATGCCTACCAATTCTCTATCATCACTATGTATGGATTATACCACATCTCACATATGACTGCATAGTATCATTCATTGCAAAAAATAATGAATCACAACTTCACCTACTCTCAACACGATCCATGCCTAACCAACCTAACTCACTCCATGCCTAACCAAACCTAACTCAATCCATGCCTAACCAAACCTAACTCAACCATGCCTACTAACCTGACTTGATCCATGCCTAACCAACCTAACTCGATCCATGCCTAACTAACCTAACTCATCCATGCCTATATAGCCAAACTCAATCCATGCCTAAACCGACCTAACTCCACCATGCCTAACTCACCTAATTTCCATCCACATCAAAGTAACAAATCCATATCTCATCTAACACAAGCCATAAACCAATATCTCATAAATACATCAACAAATCACAAAATACCATGTATCTCATCATATAAATCAATCAATATGTATCTCAACATACATGCCCATCTCATCATGTCCATCATCTCAAAATGTCGGCACGTAGACCGGTCTCATATATACAAAAAGAATGGATCAATACATAAAAATCTCTCATATATACAAAAAGAATGGATCAATACATAAATCTCTTACATATATATATATATATATATATATATATATAATAACTAATATACATCAAAAATCGTGTGACCGCATATCAAGCATCTCACCGATGTCCTCCATCTCTATGTCACCTATACCCTCCCTGCCGCTCACCTGTTGTTCGCCACGTGTTGGTGGCCTCTCCCCGATCGCACCTCGGAGCTCATTGACCTCTCCTGCTCTCCACACCACACTATGAGTGTGGGATCTCATCCTCTCACCGACACATGGTGATGCCCTATACTCAAAGATAGGATATGAAATCTATCCCAGCTGCCATAAGTTGGTCCTAATAATATCTCACCTCACCTAGGGCATCCCCTAACTTGGTCTGTGGTGGTCCCATAGGTCTCGACCCATGTACCTACTGCTGCAACAACCTACCATGCACTGCTCTGTGAACTTGGACATGCTCCCGGTGCCTATGGTGGTACCCCTTGCCCCTATGCCTCGTATCTCAGGCTCGTAAGGCCCTAATCTATGCCTCGGGATGGGCCAACTCGGCCTTATAAACCTATCCACCTAAGCCTGTAAGGCTGCCACCTAACCATCCCCTAACCATCTCCATCTCCTCCATCCGCCATCTAGGCCTGCAGGCCGGCCACCATACGCGTAGCTTTTCTACCTCTACCTCAAAACCTCCAAATTATGTCTCACAGTAGTATACCCAACTGGGTAATCAACGTAGCTACCTGCCCCTGTAGGGTGTCTCTCTGCACTATAATGGTAGCTAGGTCTGGCTGCCCTGGTCTGGGTGGTATGGCTCATAACTAAGCTTCCCACCACTACCAAGATCTCATTTGTACATCCGGTGTCATCTATCCACCGATCCACTGGCTGCTCCTCCTCCTCGTTGCACCGTAGGTGTGGTAGAGGTAAGGGCCTCTCCACGTCATCTCTCTGATACTGTGGGAAGGGCGGAGGAATGTCTGTAAAATCCCGAACTACCGAAAGACTCTGTCTATCGATCATCTCATCCTCCCCAAAGATGATGACCTGTATCCACCTCTCTAGTTGGAGCTCAACTAGCTCCTCATGCATATGCCTATATGAGGGGAATCCCACATATGGCCTCTAGATAATGTCCACTTGACAATCCCTCTAGTAACTACCGAAAATGGGCCACATCATGTGTTGGCCTATCCGATCTCCGCTCTCCTATCACTGGCACCCATCTCCTATATCCCACCCACACAAATCTAGCTGGAATGCATCTACTCAAGGCATCCCTATAGGTCACACACACACTATGTGCTCGTATGCCCAACAGTGTAGTATAAATGTACAAAGACATGCTAAACTCTTCGCAACCACCCATATGCCCACAACTCTCTGTATAGTTGCACTAAGAATGCTGGTGCCTAGGCAAAGCATGTCTCATGCACCATCATATTGTGGAGTACCCCATCAGTGATCGGGAAAGCATCCACCCTCTGCATCTGGTAGTGCATAGCAGCACACGCCTCCATCAACAAAACCACTAGCCTCGTCTCATCCAGACGGGCTAGGTACATCTCTCCATAGCTCAAACTGGCGATATGGAATCTCAGATCAGCTGCTCCCTCACCAAAAATTGTCCCAATCAACTCCTTTGAGGCCTCAAAGGAGATAGAATACACCTGGGCACCTAATATGGGTAGCCGTAAAATCTAGAACATGTCCTCCAGGGTGATAGTCATCTCACCCATAGGAAGGTGGAACGTGTTGGTCACGGGATCCAATCTATCGATGAGCACGACCATCAAGTTGGGTTACCAAACAACATGTCAGTAGCAACGAATCCCACTCAAGCCCACTACCTCCACATGTTGGAGCTCCAAAGGGGTCACTATGTAATGTCACCAGTAAAGGTGGAACCTTGTCCCGCATATGTAACTACGCTCTTCCCTACATCCAATCTAAGCACGACATTAATCCACATTTACCATGACCATATTCACCAAATTATCATTACCTTCCACCCTATTTTCACTCTACCCATCTCAACTACCTACCCCACATCACTTTTGGACCCTTGTGCCTAAAATCCCAACTGGTGCCAGTTCTTCCTAACCAACTCCGGTCACCCTTAAACCAACATCGGTCACCTGTTTAGTGACCGATACCGGTTCACCTTTACCAACCATGGTACCATCATGTAACCGACATCGGTCACCTGTTTGGTGACCGATACCGGTTTTACCCAACCGACGCCGGCCAAACTTGAGCAACCCGACATCGTCGCCGTGGAAAATCTCGTGACTTCCCAAAACCCCCATTTTCTAAAAATCACCCCCTTTCCCTTTTACCCCACCTACAATGACCTAAACTACCCCTGGACCTCTACCCACCCCATCTATTCCATTTACTACCCTTCCCCTCCCTCTTTTAGCCCGTTATTCCCCCCCATACCCAAATTTTATTTTTACTCACCCACGAAAAACAAAAAACCCACAAAACCAAAAATAACAATACTCCAAACTCCTAATCTATCTAATCAACAATGTAGCGTTGGGCACTTACCTCATCGCATTGTTCGCCATCTCGATGGCATGTCCGACCATTGTGCGGTGGCCCGCTAGATCCCTCTCCGGCCTCTACCATCACCGAATAGCTACTCGTAACCTTCAACCAATCAAATCTCTCACCTTGATCCCGTGGACCACCACCGACCAACCCAACCCTCGTTAAATCACACTGCTGCCAACTCACCCCGCTTCCTTCAGACACTTTTCTCTCGTTTCTCTCCTTTTGTCATTTTCTCACTTCACAAATAACAAATGAATAATTAAAACACATATTTTTTATTTTTATAACCAACCCGACCTAACCGACGTTTACCCTTGACCAACGATCGGTCGCGTGCCCTACCTCACCGTCGTCAGGTTTTCATATACCGACGTCGGTTTTCCATGACCGCCATCGGTCATCCTCACCTACACATTGCCCTCAATTTTTTCCTTGTACCTCACCCTTTACCTTGATCCTTTACCCCCACCCTTCACCCTAATCCTTTCCCCAACCACACCTTTACCCAACCCATTTACCTTCCCTTTCTTGACCTCCTCACTTACTACCTCCATTTGTCCTCCTTTGGGGACTCATTATTTTACCCCTATCTTGGTCGTACTGCCACCATGACCTCGATATTTAGACCTGACCATCGCTAGTGACCTTTAACCTCATGTGTTCGCTATACCTTGTGGCACCGTTACATGTGTTGTTGACCTATTGACCTTACCTAGCCTATTGCATTGTGACCATTTATCCTGACCCTACCTTTGGCGTCTCGAACATACCTAAACGTTCTCCTACACCTAACCTACGTTGTGTTTCTTAACCATATCATATACCTTGGATAATGATTCACTTCAACCTTGTTTTGGATAAACCTATTGACCTTAGACGATGTGGAGTTTGTCTGTTCTTCAACCCGATAGTGTGCATTTGATTGTTGCTACCTTTGACTGCACCCATTACCCAAATTGCCCACATATACCTTTAACCCTTTCTCCCCATGCCCACCTGCCTCTTCCTCGCATTTACCTTTTTATCAAACCACTCACCGATTCTACCTTCGGCCTCGTCAGTTCCTAGGTATGAGGGGGATCACCATCACCCGCACATGGGGCAACCACATCTTATTTTTGTTAGCATTGCTTACCAATACAAGCTACACAACAAAAAGGGGCAAAATGTAGACACTAAAATTAGGTCACACTCCCTTTGGTCCCTCGACAAATAAGCACCCTTCATCACATTCACCTAGTCACGACCCCCTTCACTCCCACTAATATTAATTTAATTAATTAAATTAAATTAATGCATTATCCTCACTATATTTATAATTTAAATAATATCCACACATGCAGTTCACTTAAACACCTCACTAAGCTAACTCAACCTAAGACCTATTCTTAGTAAGTTGCCATAACTAACCGAGTCTTACTCAAACCCTAAAAATCAATGCCTACATTCCCTCTAACCACATTCTCGCATGCTCACAAGAAGCTCCCAATCTAATCCACGGGTATACGACACGAGATCTGAGGAAATCAAGAGGATCTCCAAAGGTTAGTAAACCCAGGAAATCCCACCTTGACCGACGCCAATTACCCCTAACCGTCGCCAACTAAGCCGAACCGCTGCTTGCTTACCCTTTTAACCCCAAAACAACCTTATTCTCAAGGTTGGAAGTTGGAAGAAAAAAAAAAGATTGGTGAGCATTATAACATCTCGAGAGATAACACATCTTCGTGAGAGAAAATTCCAACGAGACCACGCATGATAAGGAAGGAGATCAAACATCTTTTCCATACATAAGCTTTCCTTCGCACAAACCTTCAAACCTCTCATCACCATGATCCACGTAAGTATAACATCATATCTAACAAACCAAAACCATATTCCCATTCAAACCTCGTCAGAGCCTACCCCAATCACCCAATACCTCATCCCGAAACCAAAGTCCTTTGTGAAATCACAAAGGAGACCTAAAGAGATTTCACCTACCCACTTAATTTCATCTCACCCTCATCCACCCGTGAGACCTACCCGAGACCATCTCACCCTCATCCACCTATGATCTACCCGAGACCTCTGTAAAACCTACAAAACCTAGAACCAATCATTTGACCTTTGGATTCTATTCTAGCTTAGCCTATTAAATTAGATCTATTTCTTATTGTGTTTTAAGTGAGATACCTAAATCATTTCAAATTATAATAGGATTTACTTTGTTTACAACATTAAATTGTTTAAAATAGTGGACCGATAGCCATCTAGGAAGTATCACACTTCTAGGATCTAGCACATGCTAGGTAGTTCACTGCCCATATTGTTTAATTCCTTCTTGTGGTCTTGCTTTGCATTACAGGTAGTTCTACCTAGCTAAAAGGAAGCTCTCACGATCGATTGTGGATTTGGAAGTCATACACATGCAACAACCCATCAACCAACATTTGAACAGGTATTCCTCCTACGCCCGTTACCCTATATGTTTCATCAACACTTCAAAGAAACGATATAAGAAATAGGTGAAACAATTTCAATCCAGATTCCCAACTATGGAAAACAACTTCTGCACTGTGCATTAAGGCACTTAATACATACACAAATTGTATATAATGCAAAATTTACCAAGGTGACAAATTTTGTGGTCTCCCACACTGTTCAGAACAAGGATAAAGAAATTAATCCAATAGCATTCTAAATATAAGAGCAGCTCAATAATATTAAGAAAAAATAGACAATAGATGGATGAACGAAAGATCGTGTTAAATAGGTTGCACTTGATGATATGACCTTTTAAACAAGTAGAAGAAATTAAGCTCCTTTCTAATGCCATATATAAGGGGAAGTATCCTTTTCTATATAAAAGCACTCATAGAAGATTTGAAAACCAAAACGAACAACATTAAAAGAAGACAAGATGTACCATGTAATAGTTTGCAAAAAATTCTAAGAAATGCAATATTGAAAATACTGGTTTATGGCTTCTAAGCTATCTGATCAACAACCTTCTTCTTAACCCTTCAAAGCCCACACTGTAATTATTTGAACTACAGCTTTTCAAACTCGGTGTGTTGCTTCTTCATCAATGAACCTTATTATACCAGCTACCCTATTCTTCCCAATATTGTCAACCTTCATATTGCTAAGACTAAATTACTCCGAAACCATTCCAAACCTTTCAATCAATAAATGGGCTTCGACTTGTTTCATATAGAATATTTTCAAAAATACTAGGCAATCCTAAAGTTGGATTCCCATCCTCTTTATCTTCGGGAGGAACTAAGTTATCTGGCACACAATTAGATGGAAACATCATCTCTAAGATAAAACATATTTCTTCATCCAGTGAATATTTAGTTTCAACTATCCTCTCAGCTTGAACTCCCAATACATTTTCTCTGCTTGAATTGGCAGAATGTAACTTTTGGTCCAGTTTGTTAACTCTATGTTTCTTTTCATGTTTCTGGGAGAACATCAAATATGTTGACATTCCTTCAGGTTTCCTTTTAAAAGCCTCACAATCCACAAAAGGAATTTTTTGTTGATCCAAATGCCATGCAAACCACTGCATCCTATCCATCAAATGCTTTATCAAAAATTGAGGGAGCTCAGAGAAAAAAAAGTAAAACATTCCAACTCAATGACACATTTTATCAGACTTTAAAATAGGGTTCGAGTCCTAGTTTGTTCTATATGTCCTCGGCAGACAGATAACTCACTACCATATGGAAAGGGCATTAAAACACGAGTGTTCTTGAAACCCTTTACTATCCCTATGCTAAAATGCTTGTCAATTAAAATTATATATTCCTCAACTTGGTAGGAGATGTGTTCTAGTGTTAATGTCGACCATAGGTTTGAACTTGTTGTTGGCACCGACCATAGAATTATAGCTGCCAAGTGTATCAAGAAGGAAATTCCACCTTAATATTTCAAGTATAGTAAGTGATTTTTGTCTCGATATATTTACGAAATTGGGAGGATTCTAAGCAACAAGATTAATTTATTATCCTAGTTATGTTAACGTACCACTAGCCATATAGATTTGGTCACAATAGCTGACTTGTGTAGATTACCTATCATTAATTACATTTTCATGTGACAATTGTGTTTGTGATCCAATTAAACATTTGTTGACAGCATAAAGCCCCAACAATTGACTCTAATACGGAGAACGGGTAAATAATAGTTTTCGTATAACTTATACATGCATTCACACTCACATACATATATACCTCAAATAGTCATTGTAATAATGATATATCTATGAATCACACAATATTTTGCATATCGTTCTCATCCGACCTATATATGTTTTGAGACTAGTCACATCAAAGTAAACATTTTTGAAGGCAAGTCACAAAAATTTGGCTCTTAACCTAGAATATTTCCATAGATCAACTAAAAGAAACTAAGGCAAGGAGAAATGCAGATGAAACACTTCAACAAACCTATTCAAGCATGGCCAATTTTCATGCTGACACATATTCAATACCATGAAACAAGTTTAATATAATGTCTAAGCTAACAATGATCTAGTATTAAAACCATGCATAACAGATTTACTATAAAGCTTAACCTCTTTAAGGCAATTTCAAAAACCTAAACATGATGCAACCAGAATCAAGAAAAGAGAAAAAATGTCAAACTTGAATTGAAAAATATACACCTCAAAAAGAATTCCTAATCATCAATAATAATAATCAACATTTAACAACAGACAACATTCAAACTTTAGAAGTTATGCCAATATGTTCAAAATTTCTCAAATGGGGCAAGATACTCATTGTTAACAACTATCATTCAATGCTAATGTCTTTATTTTCTAGGGTTAAACATGGGTTATTATATTCCATGCACAATGCACCAAACTACTAGCTATATTGCAAAATAAGTACACAAATATTTCATTTTGTTGGGTCAATGAAGATTCTACAAAATAAAATAAAAAACATATGCATATAAATTTGCGAAATTGGTAAAATGACCTTGTACAAAATAAAAATTAGTGTGGAGTAGTAAAAAAATTGGAACTCTCACAAAAGCCTAAAATTCCCATGTGCAAGAGGAGCATCACTAGGTCCTGCGTAAGTATCATAATTATAAAACAACAATTAACAAATATACATCTATTTCAATAAAACAAAAACATGAAGATATAAACAATACGTTAAATTCTATAATTCAAAGAACAACAAAATTAATATAATTTCTAAAACTACCAAAATGTACACCACTTAAATGGAGACCATATATTCTTTACGATGGCAATGTAGTCCATCAGGCTGTGGTGTAGTAGAAAATTGGGGTGGTTTTTGGGAAATCATCCCAGGTTCAAATATTGGCAGGTAAAATCCTTAATTAAACTTACTCCCAAACTTTGATGGCTATATAAGTGATAAAAGTTTGAAGGGAGCGAGGAAGCCCATTTTTGCAAATGGACCCTTTCTGATTTTAAAAAAATTGCATATTTTGAAAAAATGACAAATCATATAGAAATTACTGATATAGTCATCTGATGTTGTCTTGGAAGTATTTCAATAAGTGTTAGCGATTAAAAATTTACTAATAACTAAAAGCATAATTAATTCCACCAATTCCACTTTCTAGGGATTGGGGAAATGAGTGAACAAAGAGGGGATGCTCTAAAGTACCCAAAAATTCTAGAAATAATATTAAACAGGGGACTTGGGTAGGAAAACAAGGATGAGGATGAGGGATGTGTCCACGAAGAACATAATAATTTTCAGTACCAATAATTCACTTCAAAAGTTCCAACTTTGAAAAGTTTATGAATTCATGAAAATATCCAAACATCTAATAATCGAAGTCATTTAAAACATACTATATGAATCTACATCAAATTTCTCTACATGACGACCAGGTAATTTTTTTTATAAATATTTAACATTTTTAATGTTAGTTTTATTTTTTAGGTTTTTTTAATTTTTAGTTGGCCATTGATAAAAAGGTTACTTACTGTTTATATTACTTAATTTTTTATTTTTAGTGATTCCTAGTACCCATGTCCTATTTTTGAAAAAATGGCATGTTGATTCCTATCACTTTGTCTCCTTATACTTGTACCCAACATCATATGTTGGTAACCATCTTCTTGATATTTTATTAAATAGATGTTTCCATTTTGTAGGAAGGAAAAGATGGTCCTCACATCCTTAGTATCTTGATTACTCAAGTTTCCTTTTTCTATGTGATCTAAAGATTGTTTTTATGGCATGCTTTTGGAGTGATTATCATGCCATCGTTATTTATTCTTAACATCGCCATTTCCTAATTTTTTTGATGGAATTTTGTTTAAGATGAGATTCATTTGGTTACTTCCTAAGATCAAGGTTTAAAGACATATATGACCAAATAAGGTCAGATCCATAAGTGATTCTAAGCTGCAAGGTAGCCCTTTTAAATGCTTAATAGTTGATATTTTTATAATTATTTTGTTCATTTTCCCAAGTAGTAATATCTAAATTGGTGTAGCATTTATTTGAGAGAGCTATTTTATGAATGAGGATAGATCACTTTGGGATTTGTCAATTTATTTGTCTCTAAAATGTTAAATGTGGTTGGTTGTATTTTGAAAGTATCTATAATATTTTCTAATGATGTAAGTACTATCGATGTTTGGTGACGCATTCTACTTGCTTGGGTTGCTATTTTGAGATGGTTGAACAGATAGTTACTTTTTAGTGTTCGATTGATGATAGGTTATTGTTGAGCAACACAAGTTTAAGGCTACAAAGTCAGGATTTATATTTCTTAATTGTTGAAGGTGCTAACCAATGATTGTGATTTACCCTAAAATTGTTCATGCAACTCAACACAAATATGCAATGCCTTACTCTTCATTCTCTTGAACTTGTGAGTATTAGTGTCCATCATTCTCTTGCTTGTTGATTTTCCTCTTGTAGTTTGTTTGTAAGTATATATTCTTGTTTATCACAAAGTGTCTTTTGGCATTGTCATTGGTCCTTTTTAGCATTTCTCGCTAACAATATTTTGAAATTGATTTGTCAAACAAAAGTTCAATTTATTTTAACGTTATACAAGGAAGCATCTCCCATTTCCCAGTTTTCCAAAATGTTACACGGGGTTGGGAGAGGAATGAAATGGCCCCCATGCGCACTAACAAAGTAAAAATATTCATTGCAACATTTATTAAATGTTGTATCAACTACCTTAAAAACATTAAATACACGCTTTATAACCTTAAATGGTTTTCCATTGTGATCACTTTTATCCAAGATTGAAGTAATACCATTGTTGGCATTAGGCTCTAGGTAGTCTTGTTGTTCCACTCTTACAATTTGGCCTTTACGATTCATCATTTTCGTTTATGAAGGCCTTATCTGGTGTTTGTTTTCATTTACCTAATGGTTGTTAGTGTTTCGATGTCTGTCACAATTTCAAACTCGACTTATTACTCAATTAAGCGTATAAATTTCCATTTAGATATCCTATTATTGTGTGCTAAGCTTGAATCATGATTGTGTAAGGTCGTTCCATTAAACTTCCAGTTTGCAATTAATGAAGAGCTTTTACAACAAAAAAGTGAGCCTCCAAATATAGTTTGACAACTTGTTATTTACTAGTTATAAAAGAGATTTTGCATTTAATTCAAAATAAATATTTAAGATTATATTATTTTAATGTATTTTTTCAATACTTATAAAATTATTTTGAAATCTAATAGATAAATAAAAATTGTAATATATTTTTGTCCAAGGAATAATTTACCATAGACATTTGTCTCATATGATGCCCATTGATAGAAGGTGTCCCATTTGTGTAGCTAAAAGACCGTGTAGGTCTTGAGTCTCATTGATCACCATTTTCTTTTTTTTTTCTTTTTCAATGGTTTTAAAAAAATTATTGTTCCATGAACAAAGTGAAAACCCTCGTGATGAGACACGGAAGGCATGAGCTCGAAACACCTAGGATATTGAAGCTTCAATACAACTAAGAGGCCAAATAAAATTTTTTGGCAACAATATGTTGAGCACTATGAAGTGAAACTTTTCTCCAAAGGGAACATTGAAGTTGGGTGAAGAAATAGTTCTTGACTCTATGTAAACCTATGAAAAGAAACGCCATGAAGATACATGTGGGGAGAGATGGTTCAAAATTCCCCTTAGCAAAATACAAGGAGCCCGTGCATGATGTAAGATGAAACATAGATAGAGGTGGTGTGAACCCACAAGGAAATAATTTTTCGAGAATTTAGTGTTATAATCTTACAATAATAAACCAAAAGTTAAGTTCCAAATCGGGAATGCCCTCAAACCGGTGGCAATGGAGATGAGGAATAAGTGAAGAACTCACTTATAGTGGGTTAAAAATATGAACGCTCTACAGATGAAACCAATGACATGTTAGGTAATTTATTCCCAACATGGAAAGAGGAGGTTACAAAGTGATAGATCATAGGTCAACACGGTTGGGTGAAGGAGAGATGTTATAAGAAGAACACCCCGTTATTTGAAAATAATGGTTCCTCTCAGTAATTAAAGGGAACTAAGTTCCCATATGTATGCAACCTTGGGAAGAAAAATATGGCCATGATAGCAACAAGCAAAGAAATCTAATCAAGCCTTCAAGTTCCAAAGTGAGGTTCTATTGAAGTTAGTGAAGCAAGGCTTAATATTTCAAACATCTTCATAACTCAATAGCTCATGAGGTATTAATCCCATAAACCCTAAACAAACTTGGGCACCAAATAAATAATGAAAAAGTATGAATCATGCAATGATGATGGAAAGATTAAGTGAGAGATGTGGTAATATAAAAATTTTATGAAGGAAGTCATGTGTTGATAGATTGAACATGATAATACGATAACAATTATTTCTACATACTCAAACGGACCTACTTCCCCATAAACTTGCAAACCTATGAAGGAATAAAAATGAATGTTGTGGTAGAGATAAGTGAAGAAGCTAAGCTGGGTCGGTCACCCAAGGTGATTGCGTGGGTTTTGGATTGAATATTATCAGAGAAAATATGGTGAATCTATTACAAAAAAATTCAAAATGTGATAAAAGTAAAAGTGTCCTAATGACCAATGAATCAACCGTGGTAGGTTTGTATCATGTAGAGGTCTTAAAATTATCAAAGAAAATAATGTAGAAATGAGATAGCTCGAGAACCAGATTGATGAGGAGATATTAGTCTCAAATAAAGGAAGATTAAAGGAAGATTATAACATTCCATTAGAGTTCATAATTGTACAAAAAAAATTATTTCATAGAGATATCAATCTTCACATCCAATTATGTATTTTTCTCATGTATAAAGTTTTACCTATCAAAACATAATATCTCCCACACATATCACTTTTCCCCACCAATGAATTTGTCACAGATCAATCTTAGATGATGATGAGACTATTTATGTTCTCTTGGATCAACACGTATTCTTATTTTCTACTTTCATTGTTATTTGTTGAGAATTCATTCATGTTCATGGTTGTTTTAACGTTAAATGTTGTGTATGAGATAATATTTAGATTAATTGACACAATAATATTTCCGACAAGGAGGGCATAGAAGAAATGGTGTTAGACCCTGAAGGCTAGAAGAAGGTGTTGGATAAGATATGAGATGTGGTGGGCAAGGGTATACATGTTAGAAATTCTGAAAAAATCAATTTGAACCCCATATGCAAACAATGATGAAGGAGATGACAAATGTATCCACTAGGTTACCTCCTATTTTCATCATGTTTCTTCACTTAGGATACCAACGTAACCTATGGAATGTTTTTTTTATTTTTTTAGGAGTGGCACCACCACTAGAGTCAATACATGAATAGTTATTGGTTTGGAGTTATGCGGTAATAATGTTATTAAATAATATATAAGTTTTAAGGAGACCCTTGTCCATATAAGAAAACTCAAAAAGAACATTTTTCGCTAAGAAAAAGTCATCCAAAAGTAACTTAAGAATAAATTATTTATAGTAGCATAAAACGACATCTTTTTTTTTTTTTGTAAAAAGTATTTTTGACCAAAAGTCTGAAGCAATATATGACAAAGTTAGGAGAGATAAATTTTCATCTATGATCTAAAAACATGAAAAAGACCAAAATGACAAATTAATCATTTGTCCTTCCATGTATTTACTTTTAAATTTATGATTTGAATGTATATCACTCATTTATTTTGATTCATGAAGTTGAATTGCCTTAGGGAAATGACGAAGTTCTAAAATGATAGTTTAATGGGTATCTAAATAATTTATCTCGAGATCTATCAAGAAATCCAAACAATGAAAGGATTTAAACTAGTCTACCTGCAAGATAGGGATCCTCATAGAAGTTATCCATTCGATGCATATGATAATATTACAACAAACCATTTCCCATTCACTAAGTTTGGAATTTTTATACGATCATTGGAATTCTTTTGATGATCAAATACATCTACAACACCTTCATTTAAATGAAAATGTGACTTTATGCATGATCCTTAATAAAGGTTTCTTATCGGTTGTCTATCTTTTCACATTTCGTGATCGATGACTAAGTGATAATTTTAAAAGGGGATATGTTCTAAATACAAATATCACATTGAATATGAAAGGAAATGATGTAAAAATATGATCTTTATATCTTATATAAACTGATTCTTGTTTTGTTAGTTTATGCATAATTTTTTTGGAATGTGGCTACTACATATTGTGAAGCATATAAATACTTATTTAAATTAAAATGCATTAATAAATATTTCCATAGTAAGATTTTTTATTTGACACGCTTATATAATGTAGCGTTAAATCAAGTTTATTCCATTTAACAAGGTTTTCTAATTGATTCAATCTTCTACTCGCTTATCTAAGTTATTAGTTAAATGTGGCTTACATTACCTTAGCTCGTGCTTTAGAATTAAATCATGTTTGTTTAATTTAACAAGGTAGGTTAATTAATTCAACCTTCTTCTCAATTTATCTAAGTTGTTAGTTAAAGATGGCTTACTATAGTCTCAAAATCATGCACTTTAGACATACTTAGTCCTTATCTCATACTAATATTTAGAATGTTTTTAGTGAAGGAAGTACTAATTAACCCTTGTCTTTAAGCCATCTTCTTTTATTTTATTTCATCATTACCAAACTTTTACATCCATAAGCCAAGTTTGTTTCGGTTATTTTCCATTATTTTAGCCTTGATTGGGGTGCCTTGGCCAATACTAGGGTGCCAATGGGTGCCTTGGTCTATGATCCTTCTTGAACTTTTGGACCACTTTTTGGGCTCTTTCTAGTTCACTTGCATCCACATAGCTCCATCACAAGGCACAAGGCTAGGACATCTAGATCACACTTCATAGGGGAAGGGATTCTATTCTATTCCATGCACACATGTTATTACATTTTCTACATCTAACTATTGATTGCTACTTCACAAAGTGTGACTGACATAAGAGCACCTAGGGCACATTATGCACACACTCACTAGAACTACATTTGGGTCCAAAATGTAGTGCATCACCCAGTTAGTAAGCCCAGTGTTGTGGCATCTGAGGTCAGTCCAATTCATTTGTTTATATTTTTATTTTTTAGGGATTGATGTTTGTTTAGGGTTTTACAGGTCTTTCTGTTCATCTTGGATTATGGGGACATCTGGTTCGGGCACCAAATTAATGTGATAGATAGCAAGTGTTTTAGACCATCCGTCGAAGCTATAAAGATTAGTTCGTGAGATTTTTCATAGACCAAGGCACACATTTTACATACTCGAGAGCCCACATGCACCCCAATCCCTCTTCATGTGCTCCAGTCCAAATAGATACTACATATCCATCATTTTTGGGGTTGTTGCACAGTTGTTCATGCTTCCAGATTCTCCAGTCACCTCTACGAAATTGTCTTGCAGTGTCTTTTATTCAATTCAGTTATTTCCTCTTCCCTCTTACATATTAGGGTCAGAATTTCCTTTTTCATAGTTGTTTGGATTATCTTCATATTTATTTACAACATCTATTTACTTTATTTACAATTGTTCATAGCTTAGATTAACTATAACTATATTAACATTTTAGATAATCATTTTGGTGAACCTGTCATCTTTCACACTTAGGCTCCTCATTTTTCCTCTATCATGGCTCCCAAAGTTGCTCAAGTTTATTTATCTAATTTACTTAAGAGATATCCCAATTGTCAGGCTTCTTTGCAAAAATCCCTAGACACCATGTCCTACACTCGCTTGTCTATTTAAGAACCCTAGTGATCCACCATCTAACCAACCCCTATTGGAATCAATCCACACTCTACATGATTTATCTCAAAATAAATTTAAGCCTATGTAAACCACAATTATATCTCTCAAATATGAAATTCAATAGCTTAAAGATGCTTCCAAATCACATGTTTGTGATCCTTCGCATCTTTAATGTAATCTATGTCCACTACATGTCATCTAGTTAAACCTCAATACATGCCATTGCCTAAGCCTCTCATATTTGAGCATAATACTATGCAACATGACATTATTATTCAACTCCTTAGTCATTAATTGATCACTCTACTGCCTACTCATTACTATTATCCTTATCGGTTAGTAAAATATCAAGGTCGTTCATATTACAATTATCATCGAATCAATGGACATAATGACAACAATTGTCACACTTTGCCACGCATAATAAAACATATTTAGAATCAATGATTTATTTCATTTAATACACATGATAAGTCCCATTGGGATCCTAAATATAATTCATCTATATCTAATGTGCATCGAGCCAACGTTACTCAAGCACCTCCTAAACAACAACATCTCGTACTTAGTTCACCATCTTCTCCTACTCAACCACCTATGACATTACCAAGTCAACATAATCAACCACCTATCAAAATTAGTTCACCACCTCCTCGTACTAAGTCGTCTATTGTATTACCAAGTGAACCTAAACAACCTCCTTTAAAACCAAGTGCAACTTGGCCTCCTCTCAAATATAAGCTCTAGCCAATTACTTTTGTCAAAGCAACTAATCCTCCTACTAGTGGTCATGACACATTGCAAATTCCACCACAATCGATAATCATACTATTATTTTTACCAACCATACTTCCACCGTGAAATGTAAACTTGGTCTTTGGTAGGTATCTCTTGTCACCCTACCCTCTTGATGACACACTCATATTCTATTGGTTTTTATATGGATGTTAAGGGGTCTTTACAATAAAGAACCTCATTCCACCTTACATTAACATATGTATCTATTACATAACCTCCAATACATACATACATCTACAATCATATATCACGCATATCATGCAATATTTCATCCCATCATTGAATCAATCTTACAAAATCTATGATATTTCACCATCTTCATATATCAATTCTTTATTAGTTGACCAACATCATTTATCAAAAAATACATACATTACCACACACTTAGGGGGCATAGCATCTAACACATCCCCCACCATGTTAGCATAGATACATCTCTCATCTTCACATTCTCATACATCAATCTCCTCACATAGGCATACTCATTGCATATTTTAGTGTCATCATTACCCGATGACACGTGCTTCGATTCATCCTCGATTATTAAGGGTTTACTACACATGAACCCTAGATAATGCACAATAGGTCTTACACACTGCATCTATTCACATATTGGGCATCATATATCATACCTAATATTATTTGTCATTATGTATATATATATAATACTTCTATTGTCGAGCATCACATACTATTGATCAACTTGTTCATTAGACATCCCACACACTTCATACTATTAGGGTATTTACACATATTGCATTGCATTCTACACATCGTGTCTCTACACTACATCTCGTATCATTTGTCTTACATTATACATACTACATATAGTCTACATCTACACATCTATATTTATACATTATACACATTTTTCATGTCATCTAAGGATCTAGAATTTATACACCATTCATACTACATCGCACATCTTACACTCATTAGTCTATATCATCCATTGCATTTTATACATCATACATTACATATTCTACTCATTACATGGTTGTTTATCATCTTAATCACATACACTACATCTTCTTCTACGTGTTACACTCACTACCCTATGACGCACTTTAGTTCCTCACCCATACTCTATTGTTGAGGGTTTACAAATAAAATGGACCTTACATTCATCACATGTTTATCATTCACCCTCTCATCATGGGACATTTCTAGGATAGTGACACACATTATAGGCTAACTCGTCACTTACTCTATTCATCTTATAGTGGTATACGCTTTAGGCTACATCACCATATTCATCATGTAGTGATATACACTTAGAGATAAATAATTTTTCATGATATATGTTTCGCTATAGGGTTCACACACATATCTTTTATATGTCACATATTAGCATCACTACGCCTACCTACTAATCACAAAGTGTGTTAGACATAACACATACTATTCAAATTTTTCTTGATGACACACTCTCGTTTCGGTTCATTCTTGATTCTTTGAGAGCGAAAACCAAATGAACCTCACTACATATACTTCCATTAACTCGGGGGCATGCAGCTCCTATCATTTCATCTTGCATTCCATTCCACCCATCCACAACATGTTGCATATCTTGGTTACTTCTATTCTTGTTTATAGTTTCATGTATATGGTCACTTTGTTGCACATACTGCGTTAGATATCTTATATGTCATTTATACATACCATGCACACATGTGCATTCACGGTTTTGCTTAGTTATGATCGCAGATACAAGTCTCTTACACAAATCATGGATGCTCAGCTTCTACCCTTCCTACACTAGTCATTGGGGGTATCCAAATTCATCTCTTCTAGGTGTTATTGTTTCATTTCATACTTAGCACTTTACATTACTTGGTTATACACGCTTTTAATATATTATTTAGATTTTTAACATGCTAAAAGGTGCTTCATGTGCAACATTTGTCATTAAGGGATATTTTCTTCCATACTTGTTTATTACATTATTTGTAACTATGTGTTCTTGTATACGGACCTTGCCCTTTGTTTGGTGTGCACACTTGTTTGTTTGTATGCTGCCATGATGGCCTTAGTGTGTCTTGTCACATCGTGATTGATGTCCCATGTTTGAACCCACTTAGTATGGCTTATCTTGTTTTCTTGCATGTTTTTACGCTTTACTTTGTAGCTTTTACAATGTTTTCCTAGCTTACACATTGTTTTCTATATGCATGTTTGTTCGTACTGCACTTGCCTTTAGCTATTCTTATTTTTACGCGCCTTAAACGCTTTCCTTCCCCTATCATGTGGTTTCCTCATTTTGCATGTGTCCCATTTCATCATTTAACCCATTTAGTATTTTATCATATGTGATTTCTTAAAGCTTAAGGTTCTTTACATTGCTTTTCATATATGTTTTTATACACAAACTAAATCAAATTTACTAAAAGAGTTTTACATCCCCAAGTTTGAATGAGATTTTTTACACTTTGAGATAAAATAAGTAGACAATTTATACAATTCTCCCATTTGTTTAAATTCATCCACTACAAAATGAATTAGTTTCGTTCGTACCAACCTTGCCTTTAGCTAACCTTCTTATTTTTTTGCAAGTGGAAATCAAAGCATTTCCTTCACAGGCTTTCTATGTTCACAATTACAAACGGTTAATCCTCTTTTGGGTGTGATAAGAGGCACATGAAACCAAGATTCTCCAAGATCAAAAAGTGGAAATTGGTGCAGTTTGTAATGCCAACACACATTACACCAAAAATGTCGACATATTGATGAAATGTGAAGGCATGAGGACTTCCTCTTTATCGTATTTCCATAGCTATCAAAATGTGGTTTATTTTTTATTTACTTTTAAAGGATAATAATCTCTCCCATTTGTTTAAATGATATTTACAAGAACCAACGGCTTGATAGAAGGATGTGCAAGTAGATGTGAATATAACAATATTTCCCAAAGGTCGATAGGTAATTCCTCGGGTTATTTAAGACAGGATTTAAGTGTATAATAGTGTTTGAATCTATAGGAGAAAACTTGTTCTTAAATTAACCAATGAAAAGAGAAATTGAGTTTAAATGGCTATAATAGAGACTATATGACTCAAAACTCATGTTAATAAGTGGATCAAGAGTTCACTATATGATTCAAACTAGGACATGGAATGACAATGGATTTTAGAGAAATTAATAGGTAATAATCAATTACATCAATACGAATGAAGCTCACATAGAACATCTATGTATAGGACCAACTTATTACGCTTAAAAATGTATACAGAGATATCTTTATCTTGAAATATGTTTAGGAATTTTTTGAATTATTTTTGTGTATGATTGTTTCACCGAGGACAAGATGGGATGTTTGAATAATTTTTACATATTTCAAATAAAGGAAGGATGAAAATAAGATAAATTTACTCTGTGAAAAGATTTCATAAGTGGAGACACATATAAGTATCTCCAATCTTGGGAGGGAATGGATTAAGGAGAGAAACGAGGTAGAAAAAAAGTTACAAAATGAGATGGTAAAAGTGGTGATGTATGATGATGTTAGAAAATAATGAAACAAAAATGTGAAGGATGAATTAGAACATGGTGATGATTGATTGATGATATTGCGGAGATATGGATGTAAAAATTAAGAGAGGTGGAGGGAGAAGTATGTGTGAGATAATGTTAGGAAGACAATCACTTGATAACAAGTCCTTGGTTGGAGAAGATGTGTGATGGATTTTTGTGAATGTGGCGATGTCTAGTTGACGAGGACTTGACCAAAAAATCTATGAGAAGAAGCATGATGTAAAGTGAGGTGAACTTTTTTGGAAGATTTGTTGTGAGAGGATGAATGTTTTTAATATAGGCATGTTATGGGTGAAAATACATGTATAAGAAAATTTCTAAATGCCAAGGCCTATAGAACAAGTCCATGTGAGGAGAATATGAGTGATCGAGTGTGGGTGATGTGTAAGGAATATGTGTAATTACAGGGGTTATTAAAGATCGTAGACATTCCTTTTTGGAATAATGTATGATGATGTAGGAGAGAAAGTGGCACCTTATAGAGTAAATAATTGATGATCAATTGAAATCCTTCATGGAGGGTATGTGTGGAAAGGAAAGGAAAATTGTACACCAATTAGACAATAATAACATTAATGTGTTCATGTACTTTTATAATCTAAGTGGAAATGAAATTGTTCAATGAATAATTACGGATGAAAATAGATAATGAATGTAGTATTAATGGTGAAGAGAAAGATGGGATTGGTGGAAGTATGAATGGTTCTTGACTCAATGGAAATTCAGTTGATGATGTGTTTTTAAGGTATATGGAGAGGTGTGTGATGAAATAGGTGATTAATTATATGTTAAGGAGAATGATGTAGGATTGGTTTATGGAGGACTAAAGAACAATTTGTAGATGACCTTCCTTAATATAGATAACATACACATAAATATCCACCTTCTCCTAAAATTCTTGTGTTCCTTATCCTCGCCAAATATATATCAATTGATTATAATCCGTTATGGAATTTGGGAGGAAGGCATTCCTTAAACTATCCATTACAAGAATATGGTAAAGGTGTTCCCTCTCGTTAAGGGAACACCTTTTGGATTATTAATTGTTGAAATAAAAGATCCGGACATGATTTTTATAAGACATCCTCGTAGCTATTGGTACAAGTTTCCCACATGTATTGGAATGAAGTAATTATTTAGAGTAAAATAGTTTAAATAAAGACTTTTCTAAGGCTAGAGGACATTTATTGAACATTATTGTATTGATATTTCTCAAAGAATGTTTCCCACCTTAAGATGCCCTCAATTATATAACGTGGTTATGCCCTTCACTTCATTAAATTTGTCTATGTTTATGATAAGCATATGATATTTCTTTTATATGGCACTATTGGACTAATTTTTGCAAGCAGTTCTTAACATTGTGAGAGGACATTTATATTTTTAATTTGAGAGAAGGAATTGGAAAATTGTCTGTTTATATATTTCTTGTGATCATTGTTCATGTGAAAACATAGGTAGAGAATCTTAGCATGATAATTATTTAGTTTGCTAGAAAAAAACAAGAATACTTTAAAATGATACTTGAGAGTCAATTTTAATATTTCCTTAGGAATAAAGCATTAGGCATGTGAAAATGTGAGGAAGGAGAGAGAAAATTTCATCTATGATCTAAAAAACAAGAAAAAGACAAAAATAACAAGTTAATCATTTGTCCTTCCATGTATTTACTTTTAAATTAATGATTTGACTGTATATCACTCATTTATTTTGGTTCATGAAGTTGAATTTCCTAGGGGAAATGATGAAGTTCTAAAATTATAGTTATCTTAAGATCTATAGAGAAACCAAAAGAGTGAATGGAGTTGAACTAGTCTACCTACAAGATAGGGGTCCCATTAACTAGGTTTACAAATTCTAAATGCTCATTGGAATTATTTTGATGGTCAAATGCATCTACTTCACCTTCACTTAAAGGAAAATGTGACTTCATGCATGATCCTTAATAAAGGTTTCTTAGTGGTAGTCTGTCTTTTCACATTTCATGATGGATGGCTGAGTGATAATTTTAAACGGGGATATGTTATAAACAAAAATATCACATTGAATATGAAAGGAAACAATGTCAAAATATGATCTTTATATCTTATATAAACTAATTTTTAGTTCGTGAGTTTTTGCATAATTTTTTTGGAATGTGGCTACTACGTATTGTGAAACATATAAATACTTATTTAATACAAAATTCCATATTAAATTTTTTTATTTGATTCACTTAGAAATTGTAGCATTAAATCATGTGTGTTCCATTTAACAAGGTTTTCTAATTAATTCAATCTTCTACTCGATTTATCTAAGCTATTAGTTAAAGGCAGCTTTACATTACCTTAGCCGGTGCTTTATAATTAAATCATGTTTGTTCTATTTAACAAGGTATGCTAATTGATTTAATCTTGTTCTCAAGGTATGCTAATTGATTTAATCTTGTTCTCAATTTATCTAAGCAACGAGTTAAAGATCACTTACATTGTCTAAGTTATAGGTTAAAGTGGCTTGCGCTGAATTTTTATATTCCATTCTTAATCAAATGAAATTGGTTATTATCCTATTTTTATGAAGATATGGCGACTTAAGGTTTTTAAAAAATCAGATATGGGCTTCTTTGTATAGACTTGATTGGAAATAAAGTTTTTGGATTTTAGGTTTTATTGAAATGACATTGAGGAGATTGTGTATAATGACATTAAAGTTAATGTGTGTTTTGTGTAACTTTGATCCTTCAAAGATGTTTGCATATCCCATGTATTTTTTTCAATGGGCCTAGGGAGAGAGGCCAATAGGTGAACATAGTCCAAGAGTTTACATGTGTCTTGATCACACAATACCCAATAGTTTTTATAGTACCACTTCATAGTTGTCATAATACTATCTAGTGGTTATTTATTTTTTGATATAATAATTGCGTAGAGTATCCAATCACATTATGTCATGTAAGAGCTCTCACTCATGTACAAGCATTAAAAGTTCAATGTTCAATCATTATCACCCATATTCAAGTATTGGTTTCCACCATGGTTGTAGTGTAACTCAAATTTATTATTTTAAATCAATTCAAAATATGGATTTCCCTCCAATTAAACATTTCAAAGAACAAATATAAATCAAGACAAATGTGAACATCGGTAAAAAATATGGATCCCACATGATAAATAATTGATTTTGTGGACCCCTTAACTTAGGTTGTACCACTTCTAGCCCCTCTCCCTTACTAGAATTCTAGAGAGAGTGTATTGTTCATATCGTAGAAAACAAGAAGAACATTGTTTTTAATGCATCTTAATTTGAATATTGTCATCTTATTCTTTTTTTGAAGTTCCAACACAACCTACTTTCTTCCTTCCCTCTATGAAGCACAATTTCTTTATCTTTCTTCATTTTCCTTTCTATACCTAATGTTTTCCTCAATTCCTTCAACTCTTTCATCCAATACCTCACTTAAACACTTTATAACCCTCTATTGAACCTACAATAATATATTTTAACATCTCATTGTCATCCCCTGTGTGAGCAGCTTAGATGCACAATTCCTAGTTTAATTCAACTTAGAATTTATATAAATATCTCCCATATTCCTTGTATCTTGGTAAATTATTTGTGCAAAAAGTATGATTAGATTATAGAAAATATAAACAAAACATGTCAACATAGATATTTCAAAATAAAATCCTGCAAAATTCACATGCTCTACATTATATGCTTATAAACTATTTTGAATGGAATGTTATAAAGAACAACTTACTATTCTTAGTGTTATTGTTGGTGTTATTATATAAAATGTTTGAATTCTTTTTCTCAAATTCAAAAACTAGACGGATGTCATTTATGAAGGATTACTTTTTCTTTCATTTTTAACATAAATAGATATGCACTAACTCAAAGTTGTGTTAGTATATTTCATTCTTAAAGAATTGTTTGAAATCTGCGAACAAACAAGGAAAAGAAGATGTATTGATTTTATATTAAAATGCAATATATATATATATATATATATATATATATATATATATATATATATATATATGTAAAGAGTATAAAAAGTGATGGTTGTTTAATTCAAGGCATCTAATACTCAAGTGCATCTATTCAAGTACATTTGTTGTTTTAGCATTCAAGTACATGTATCGCTTTGAATTTCAAGATTTAGATAGAACAAGAATTTCTCAACCAACCAGTAAAAATAAAACTCAAAACATGTAATATTATGGTGTAAAGACCATCATCTCTCTACCACATGTAAACCAGATACTCCCTCCCACTTTTATTGCATTCGTGCAGGATTGGAATCTTAAACTAATCAATTCTTTACAACATCTATCCACTTTTTTTCTATCACCAATCTGTCACTACCTTTTTAGATTTTAAGTCAAGTGATGTTGGGCATGGTGTTCACAATGTGTTGTAAAGAGGAATTCCATCCACAATGACAGGGAAAAGATCCAATTACATGGGTGAGAAAGAATGTACCCATGTATGTGGGAAAGAAATGATCAAACCTCAAATATTGGTTCAACTCTCAAATCCCTTCAACAATAGTTCAAACAAAATAAGATTGGGCCTTGCCTAGCAAGCTTTGTGTAAAAGGAAAAATGGGGCCACCTCCGACTTTTAATGCCCATAAGAAAAGATTTATGTAGACATCGAGGCCCATTGCAAGCTCTTTGATTTTTTTGGTGGAGAGGACAATTTATCTAGCATCATGAGTTGGGATCGATACAAGAAGCATCTTTCAAGAGGGCGTAATGGGCTTATGGTATACATAGATGGCCATGCCATCTGGAGTGAACCTATTTGCGTGTTCTTCAAATCCTAAAAACATATTTTAATAACCTCAGCACACATGAAATAGATTTACAAGAACAATGACTACAATTAACGAGAGCCTAGGTATCTTACTCACTCTGAGGTTACCCTGGCATGGTTTCTCCTTTATTACGTTGAGATGATAAATTTCCATTTCTTGAGACTTTGTCCTCAACAATGCAATGAGTTTTCTCATTCAAAATTAAAAAATACAAATAAATTTTTTTTACCATTAAATAAATATCACATATACTTCTGTTTGCGACTACATTGTTACGGTGTTCCTGTGGAACATCATTCATAATCGAATTAGGAATTTCAGATATTATGACACAAAAGTTTTGCAATGGGTCTCTTTCGTGACTACAGTCATTCAATCTCAAATTTGGAGGTCGTGCTTCTATGTCAATTGCGGTAAGATCGGTTGTTATATATAGTTATTAAGATTTACCATAGGAGAACCACCAAACTGATAGTCGTTGGGATGTACACGAATAGACTCACTATGAACATGCAAGGCAAAATTACTTTTTGTGTCTTTAATCCTAGAAATAACTCCATCTTCACCTTCCTTTTGCATATGTAGATCTGACATGAATGCTCTTTGATCGTACGAGGATAATTGTTAACAAGAGTCTATGGTTAGTCTTGGATCGACCTAATTTTTTTAATGCTCGAAGACTAAAAATATTCATAATGGCCCCTTCACTCGAGAGACACACATAACCGTCCCCATCCGTCTCTTTCATTTTTTTCTTTCTCTAGAACCTATGCTTCTCAAAAATGAAGTCGATAGATGTCCCTTTGAACTTTTCCAATTGACTTTTGTCCCGTATTGGTACTGTGGGAGTTTTTTGATTTAACAACTATAAGGCAAAAATGAAAAAAAAAACAAAAATCAAAACATATGCAAAATATATTTACTTTTCAAATTTTTGGGAATAAAGACACGAATTACTTGAAAAGTGCAACATAAGATGATTAAATACAACCAGGATTCCATGAGAAAAGTATGCACTCATGTCTTCGTAGAAATAATTTGTTTTATAAATGTCATCGGATCTTATTCTCTTTTGTAAAGAAGAGTTGTTAAGTAAATTTATGTAACGAACCCATGTTGTTGGATCATCGTGTACAGACACACAAACATCCATGCCTAATTTTTTGTGATAGCATGGAAATTTCATTCCTTGGTACAAATCTCAAATTGGATGAGGAACAACAAAAAGATATTGCAATATGTCCCTTTTGCGACTACTCTCATTCAAACTCATATTTCTAGGTTGATTTAAATATGTTTCACTTGAAGACTGGAGAATGTTCACATGAACACCTTAACTTGAAACACACATATAACGCTTTCCACGTGTCTCTTTCATCTTTTCCTGCTCTCAAATCTACACTTCCTTAAAACGAGAATGAAAAATATCACTACACACGGGTTTTTTTTTGTTCACTAATTACAACTCAAATATGACAAAACAAACAACCATCAAAGCATATGAAAAAATATTTTCTTTTCATTTTTTTGTGAACAAAGCCGTGAATCATTCAAAACCTACAACATAATATGATTAACAACAACGATATCATCTAAAAATATGCACATGTCTCTTCGTAGAGCCAATTAGTTACATGAATACCATTATATATTAATATCTCCTTTAAAGAAGAGTTTTTAGGAACACAAAATAACGTACTTGCATTGCTGCATCATCTTATACATGCACACAAACATTTATGTTTTCTTCTCTAAGATAACACTTTGAAAATTCTTTCGTTGATGTAAATCCCCAACAGGATTGGGAAGAACATTCATTTGTTAGTGATCTCCTCATTATGTTAGACATGGGCAATTTTTTTGCGCAACAATGCTTTGACTCAACCTGCTCGTAACCCACATATTTTTCATCATTTGTATGTTTTCCATGTCGGCGAAATCGACATGGACCAACAACATGCTGGGGATCTTCCCGATAAATGCTTTGGTTTTCTTTCCTATAAATGGTCACATTATTACATCATTTACAATAAAATTAAAAATATGACATGATTTTTTTTCATACCCACATCAAATATGCCTACGAGAGGTAAGTGATGTGGTAGAAGCTCACATATTCATCTGAATTTTTTTCTACATGTGTGTGATATCTACATGTAAAAAGTAACATGCATGGAGCTCATCTAGTGATAACATTGTTTGAATTGTTTCAGCAATATCCAACTCCCTCAAAGGTCGTAACATTTTATAATCCATGTTTTAAAAGAATTATATATTAATGTTTTACTCCTTCAATTTTTATAAAAATTATATTTCTAGTATGAAACCTTGTAGGTGTTCCTTAAGAAAAATCTAAATAAATTACCATATAAAATTTCCATTAAAAAGTTTAGAATCCTCAACATATCATTAACTCCAGTGTTCTCTCCTCCCCTATAGTTTTGTTTAAGAATCATAGTCTTTTTGGGGGTCATAGCCCTAAGAGGTTGTATTATGTCAGCTATCTTTATAATGTTGAAAAATCTTTACAACTTAATATTTGGAATCATTATTAAATTGAGCGGAAGTTGTGGGGAAAATCTTAAAATCAATTTAAATGGTTAATTGTAGTTGACTTGTGTGTAACCTATACTTTGAAACAAGATTATTGTAAAGTTGTTCGGTTGTATCAATAACATTCCATTTTTTTAATCTATCGTCATTGTTGAAGTGGTCCTTTCACTAACATATTGATCAATTGATTATGTGATAAGACTAAAATATTTTATTTTTACATCCGTAGATAACATTAACCACCATGATACAAAGAATTCATTATGAACCATGTCATTTAGGAGGAAGATAGGGGAGATATACTATTTCTCTTATGTTGGCGGTGAATATTTGACATAATCAATAGAAGCAATTTTATAGGATTTATTTTTAAGAATTTTGAAGCCACCTATGAGTAGGGGATGACATAATTCAACCAAATAATGTTATCATGGACCAATCACATGAATCAATCTAGGGTAAATTCTTATTGAGTGAGGATTTTTAGAATCAAAAAAGCAATTACAACATGCACTAAAGAAACATATTTGAATTGGGTAGTAATGCATGTATTTAGAGAAACTTCACATGACCATTTTGAAGGAATTTTGAAGCCACATAGGAGGAGAGGGGAAGTATGAGAAAGAAAACATATTCATTCCCCAACCAATTCACCATATTTTAGTGATTGTGCCAACTCCATTGCATTATCACCTCTTTTTGCATAAGGATAATGATATATTGACGTTTATATGTTACCATAGACCAAACAAACCAATCATTATGAGAATCATTTTTTATTGAGTGAGGATTTTAAGAGATGTATCTAAACAATTCCAAGATGCACTAAAGAGGCATATCCAACTTGGGTATAATAAATATATTTAGAGACAATTTTTCAAAAAAGAAGAGGAAAGAGGAAGAATGAGCAAGCATATAATCTCATCCCATAATCAGTTAACTAGTATGTTAGTAAAAGTACCACTTCAACAATGACGATAGATAGGAAAATGGAATGCTATTGATACACGCCAACAACTTTACACTAATCTTGTTTCAAAGTATAGGTTGTACACAAGTCAACTCAAGTTAACCATTTTTAAATTAGTTTTAAGATTTTCCCCACAACTTCCACTCAATTTTTCATGCCTTAACCAAACTACGGACATTATTCATATTTAACTATATTATTCTTTAATTGAGTATTTATGAAGATGCCAATGAACATATAAATACTTCATTTAATATTGATTCCAAAAATCAAGATGCAAAGAGTTTTCAACATTGTACAGATAGTTGGCATAGTACAACCTCTTGGGGCTATGACCCCCCAAAAGATTATAATCCCTAAATAAAACTATAGGGGAGGAGAGAACACCAACATTAATGATATGTTGAATATCTCAAAACTTTTGAATGGAATTTTTTTATGGTAATTTATTTAGATTTTTTTGCTCGAACACCTACGAAGTTTCGTACTAGAAATATACAATCGATAAATATTATATCCATAACTTGCATGTTCTGGTTGCAAGTTTCTATATAGCAAAGATTAAAAAATGTCATCTTAAAAATCTATCTATTATGAAGTTAAAGTAGTGAAGTCTATTCTACTTGAAGTATTCTTATTGTTATTAATTTATTAATATTGGCATAATACTATCCACATTTCAATACAAACTCATTTATCTTTTTCTTAGCAGTATTATTCCATACAAAAGCCCAAATTTTCTATAATTTATTGAGTTTGTGGGACATGTCTAATAGTTTTGGTTGACTTTCAATCTAAACGATTATCTAAGAAAAAATCAGCCATACACATTTGACATTAGATTGGTGGGACGTGGTGTTATTTCACAAAAAACCATGTAATATGGAGATCATGAGGATTTTGGATATTAAAAAACATTAATTTGAACTTCATAAAGTTATTTGAGTCCCTTGAAAAAACTAGATTAGAAACAAACTTGTTTAATCTTTCTTGGTTAAGATGTCGATAAATCTTTCTTGGACTGCATGGCATGCCTATTTTGTGTTCCAATACTTGTCAAAGACTTCAAAGGGAAAAAAATAAATAATCTTGAGGTTTCTTCTGTGGTTTCATTTACACGAATGTTCATATGTTAAGATTGTAATGTGAAACACATATCGCCTCTCGGAATGTAAAAAAAATAGCCAATAAAGTTACTAATACAAACGCGTGAAATACATATTTGCTACAAAAAGAATGCTACGAATAAATATTACTTTTTGGGGGAAAGGCAATCTATAAATAAATCTTACTAATCTTGGTACCTTTTTCATCAGAAGTGATAAATGCCAATTCCCTTGGAATCATAGAACAAAGATTGATAAATGTCAATGCCCTTGGCCTCCATGATTGAAAAAATCTGCTCGAATTCACCACAACTATCTACCTAAAAACAATTTCATTTCAAAACAATATAAATAAATCCACATTACTATTAATGTAGATGTATCTGATGATATAGACAAACTTACATAAAGGATCCAAAGTTTTAAGTATTTTATATCGTTGTTGTACTTGTCCCCCTTAAAAGCTTCGTGTAAATTTCTAATAGCTTCTACTTAACATCTTCATCTTCGTCTCTTTATTTTATGCGTTTGCCAGAGACATTTTTCAACATGTCCAACAAGCACATGCAAAGGGATAGAAATAGGGGTTGAAGAATTGAGGAGCTTCCTGAGTCGAGTTCACTAGAGGATCATCTCCCCCCTAATGACATTTCCCTTCCTTGCAATTTCATATGGGCTACCAACAGAGGATTGCACAAGGATTTATGATGTGAGTGGATTTATTAGCTTCCAAAATTTGACTATGCCAAGTGCCAAGTGCACTTTCAAACACGAGGGAAATTCAAGGATAGTTGATGCTTAATACACACCTAAGTACAAGAACGTGGTAGGACCACAAGATGCCTAAATTTCTCGGCCTTCGACTACCTCATGACATTATCTCGCACACCACATTATTAAATAAATTATTGGTAGAGGGAAACCTTTAATGTTTTAGAACATTGATATATTCAAATACGATATTACCTGATTTGTAATTTGGGGTGATTGAATAGGTGACGAGGAATTGTGCCACTTTGAAATTATTGTTCCATATAAATCTATGACGATTACAAAAGTATCATTTATTGTTTACATTAACTAGGAGGTTACGAGTGATTTTGTAAAACAACCGATAATTTCATAAAGCAATGGGAGGAGAATGTACAACTCTCTAATATTTTGCAACTCAAACAACCACTTTGGAACAATGCCACTTAAACTGTTGCTTTGTAAAAATTCCTACAAGGCTCAACCATTGTCATGTTTCTAAAGCATCGAGTTTCTAGTGCTATTTTAAAAATAGCTTTTAAAATATTTCACTTTAAAAATTAACTTATATAAATTGGACAAATTTGACAAGCCTTGAGTAAGATGGTTCTCTTCTAACGTCATGTTCTCCAATATGATTACCGAACACTAAAACATTAATAAAAAATTGAAATGCATGAATACCCATTACATGTATTAGTGCTAAGTATTATTATAATATTAATACCAGAAAAGAAATTATGTATTAGTCTCATAAACCATATTTGTAAAGTATCATCGATATATATATATATATATATATATATATATATATATATAGGTTAAAAATATAAAATGCAGCTTACAACAGCTTAATTTGGAGGTTTGGCACCCACCCCACCCCCAGGACAATTACAAGTCCAAATCGGTTCGAGAGGGTCCTTGAATGGGTGTACTATGGTCTGTGTGAGGGCCAGGCCCTCCCTCGAGGGCTGGGGTGGTAAGAAAAAGTAAGCAAGTAATTTAATGGAAGCATTGAGTCAAATCACGAACGTCTCGTGATAGGGCCTTGGCGTGAGATCTTATGTTGCAAGCGTGGGTGAGTAAAAAATTGATCAATAAATAATAAATATTAAAGAGTGGCACACGTGTCCTATCTCCACTACGTGGTGAATTTATCACTAGCAATTGCACCGCAAAGGTGAAATGGAGACACCGATAAGGGAGGTAATGAATGTTACAAAACATTAAAGTTCTGGAGCGGACCAATTAGAAGTATGTAGAAGAATATGAAAAATTGAATAGTGGAAGAACATGAGAGGAGAAGAGGAGGGAAGAATAATGTGTGTGGAGTGAGATAATATGGTGTAAACTTTGTAAGGAGATTTGCAGAAGTAGTCTTTGTTCTTCTAATTTTTGAAGGTGCACATATGTGCCAAGTGCTATCTTTGAGTATTTGTCAAAAGAAAATGTTGGGGAGATACGAAGGTTTTGAAGGCATCGTAATCATGAAATATCTGTGAATGTAAGGCCCCAATGTTCAAAGGTGTCTACAATGTCAATAGTCGCTATGTCTAAATTTAGGCCTTGAGATTTATGTATTGTGAGGGTCGAAGCCATCTTAAGTAGGATTTTCCTTCGAGTCCCTTGAGAAATGTGTGTGACAGAATGTGCAAAGGATTTTGAGGGTCCCATGTAGGTCTGATGTATCTTTCAAACTAAATGATGACAAAAGAAGGTAGATCTGGTGGACTTGAACTTGCATTGTAGATGATGGATACCAAAATCCCAATGGAACCATTGACAAGGCCCACCTTAACCCAGAGGTTAGATGTTAGCATAACCTTTTCCCCAATACGAGATAGAAGTTTACATTACAATTGGTTATCATTCAGCTCACACGAATGTGATTTTCTTCTACATTGTGCATTACAACGTGAGATGGGGACAATTATAGAGTGTAACATTAATTTGTTGTGATGGTCGATAAGCTCATTAATTGAAAACAAATGGGGTGTTGTTTAGAATTATTTTATTTCTTGAGGAGACAAAAATTATCTCGTGTGTGTCACGAGTGTTTCCCAATCATGAAAATGTGGCTCTACTTTTTGAAGGTTATGTAGAACTTGTCGAAAAGATGTCGGAGAAGGGTCGTAACCTTATTGTCGAAAGATATTCTAAAAAGTGATTGTTGCGTTGAATTATTTCCAAAGGATTGTGTCATATGAATGGATAATATACATGGGCATATCCTTCACATAAGGGGAGTTGACCGAGGTCGCCAACAAGAATGATATACCTACCACATAAGTTTATATTTTTATCTATGGAAAAAGCCTCACGAAGCTAGAGATCAATAAGGGAAAGCAATTTTTGACCTATAAAGCTCATTTCATCAATAAGAACATTGTGCACATTTTTGAGAGAGTCTTCGAAAGTCATCAATGACCGTCCCTCTAATGGCTTCATTTCTTTAATTGGTATTTGGAGACTTGCATGAATTGTATTAGTTGAAATGTTGAATGCTGCAACACCTTTGGTGGGTGCGAGAAGTATAACAGAGGCCCTATTTTCATTGTTACGAGCTGCGAAAATTGTGCTTAATGCATTCATGAGGAAGGATTTATATGTTCTAGTCATCCATTGAATAATAAGCTTAAAAGGAGGGAGAGTGTATCTCGGTGTGCGTTATGATATAAAATGGTTTGGAAAAGTAATCATCCACAACTAGAACACATTAAAAACTAAAATGGATTGATGATGATGGTATGAATATCCTGCAATCATCTACCTAGTCTTTCAAGTTTGAACACTTTGCATGTTTCATTCTCATCGTACCTAGATTGCTTTTGCCTTTCACGTTGCATTTGGTTTCAAGAATACATCTTTTGCATATTCTTGTAATCACTATATATACTTAGCAATCTTGGTGGCGAAGCATCTCACACTTCACTCCGTGCATGTTTTCATCCTTGTGTATGTTTATCTCTCACATTTGTGTATATACGTTTTTCTCCCACATCCTAACACCACAATCCCATCACTCGTATTATTTGGTTACTTATGTGTAGTATTTTGTTTTTGCACTTATTTACGATGTGGTTCATTTAAAAATCAAGTCTATAGTTTGTGTTTATTATTTTTGGTTGCATAATCAAGTCCAGACTTGTTATATTCCCATTTAGGTAAATACTCATTTGCTTTAAATTCTAAATCAACATCATTTATTTAGTTTTTAGTATTGGTAATAGTTTGAGTATTTTGTGTTGTATCATAATTAAATAGTTAATTTTTCATTTGGATTTTTTTAATTTAAGTCAATACTATTTTTACATGTTTTGTTTAGGAGTCTATAGTCGACAAATAGTCGTATTGTCAAGAGTCAAATGTTGTCTAGTCATCAAAATCAATGTCAAAAATTCAAGTCTTCATTTTGTGTAAACATGTTATTGTGATTCGGACCCCACAACAAGGTTTTTCGTGCATAAACACTTTTTCGTTATGCTTGATAGACTCATATCCTAATAAGACACAATGTCAAAAGTCTAGATATGTGGGATACAAGTCCATAATATTGGTTAGTATATTCCTGCAACTTAGCTTGTTGTGCCCAAACATCTTATCCCTTTCAATACCACCTACCAACATCATGTACGTAAACTAAACAACTCACATGCTCCAAACGAGATTAAACACCCTCTGTCGATAAAAATAATTTTACGGCCATCGCTCGCTTATGGTAGAGATTTTACAAGCGGAAACAAAAAAATTAAAAGTAAAAACCAAAGCCTCTCAACCCTCCGACGACAACGGTAATTTCACGGCGACAACTCGGTGTGTATAAAACTTTTTTAACGACCTTTGTGTGTGACTCTTTTTCTCTGTTTTTCGTTTTGTTTTAAAACTAACCAATAATTTACGCTACCGACACTATACGTAATTATATTAATATTATAATTATAATTATAATATATTGTAAATAATTTAATAATAATAATGTATCAATTGAATTGAAGTTTTGTATTCAATTTTCCTAAAAAAATTAAGGGACTGAATTATGTATCCCGATTTGATGTGATGTTCTTGTTGAAGCCCATTTCGCTCACAATAGAATAACCACTGGATCATCCATATTATTTTCCAGTAGATAAAGTTGTGTGTATTGATTTTTGACATTTTTGTTTCTTTTGGGCTATTGAAGTTTATAACTACTTTGCCGAAGGCGATTATATTTTAGTCTTCATATTATACTATAGTCTTCAAATTGTATTTTTTTATATGCAATTAGTGTTATAATTATGGTAACTAAAAGCCTTCCATTTGATGAGGTTGCCCCATTGCAATATATTGGAATAACGGTTTACAACCCCATGATATACTTTGGAATGACAAATCCAGGGAACCATCTAAGTGTGGTGGGACATGGGGTGTCGACCCACATGGCGATTAAATTGGGGTAAGCCTTTAGCTTGCATGTGAAAATAATCAATACATCCCCAAAGAAAGAGAAGGATGCTAAAGAGATTTAGGGGTAGGCCATTTTCTTATCAAAGCGGGATGAGAACCAAATGAAGGAGGCGGACAAAAAGTTGGATTACATAATTTATATGATGTCACTTGATCACCCACTCCCCCTTTCTCAATTAGCTCAAAATCAATAGAAAATAACCTATTTCTATAAAATTCGATGTTAAGTTTTCAGAACTTATAGAAAAATATATCGTCATCCCTTCCATGAGACATTGATTGATCATGGGCATTTTAACTTTGTAGAAGTAATTCCAAGATGTGTTGCGTACTAAGAAGAATATAATGTTTCCATCTCTAAAATCTATCCAATTTGTGACAAATGTTTCTCTACTAATCATGTTTTAAACTAAATTTCAGCAAAAGTGTAAGACTTATTTGTTAATAATGATGTCTATGAAAATTTTCCTTGCCATGTTTTAAATGGTAATGTTTCTTGGTCGCCGGATTTTCCCGAGGCCAAATTTTGACATTGGGCTACATAGTGATCAACTCGTCTATTTGCAAATGCATTTTTTTAGTTGTACCTAACATCTTTTTGGATCATGTCCCGTATTTGCACTCTATCTATACTATTTGACGAGACTTCTAGCTTCTTGTTTCGAGAATAGTGAAACATATATGAGAAGTCAAGAAACCGTAAAGTATGGGAGGGTTTAAGTGACCTCCTAATGTAGATGTCGATGAAAATGGTATGGGTGCAAAAGAAGTGGTCCTCTCCACTACAAGATTGATGACCTACATAACTAAGACAACTAAACATGATAAAGATTAGTAACAAAGACAATGGGTTTCTAGACAAAGTCGGTCCCGAGAAGTAAAAACTTCCTAGGATGGATGTCAACCCACGTGATAAAAAGATGTTGATAAATGATGATAGATGGAAGGATGCAGATAATAAATAGAAAGAAAGATATAATCTACCAAAGATACTAAAATGATAAACTGATTACAAAAATAACAAAAAAATAAACCAAACCTAAGCAGTGACAACGACTGAGTCAGCTTACAGTCGGGTGACCAATACATAGGCTGATTGCAATATCTATGGGAACAGAACTTGGGACCTGATGCGAGAACTATTGAATCTTATGTCGGGATGAGGATGAGATAAAAGGCGTTGGGATATAATAGATGATGAGGATAAGGAACAAGTTGACGGTGACCTAGGGTAGATTAGCACGGTTGACATCGACACTGTGCAAAGCTGATTGAAGGTTGAATAGGAACAGAGCTAGAATATGCTAAAAGGTCATTTGAATCTTATGTCGAGGATGATGATGAGAAAAGGGGTGTTAAAGATGATAGATCTAATGGGGATAGGGAGTGAATCGATGACGACTGAGGAAGGTTAGTACGGTTGACGGCAGTGATGCATCGAGTAGGTAAAGAAATATGAAAATAGGGGTTATATGTTGACTCTGTAATGTTTATTTTGATGTTAGGGTGGTTATATGACATGTAGGATGGAAAGGATGACCGATTGGATAGGGATAAGGGTTGGGTCAACAACGACTGGGTAGGGTCAATGAAAACCAGAGCAAGGTATAGGATTTTGATAAATTAATGAGATGGGAGGATGGATCTAAGGAGGAACAGAGATTGCTTGGAGGTATATTTGGTGCTTTGTTCCTTATATTTTACATGTTTTATGGTTTCCACAGGAGCTAAATAGGGTCGATGGCGACCCCGATGAGTTGTTGGCGACATGAGCAAACTCTAAGTTAGGCATGTGTAGGTAAAATTAGATTTCAAAAGGGGGTGTTAAAATGGCGAGAAAAGAGGTGGCAAGCTTGGCGGGCTTGCATGGTTGTGTATGGAGAGATTAGGGGAGGTAGGTGGGAAAATTAAGTGTGTTAAATGGGGGTAGTAAATAATAATAATATAATATTAATAATATAAATGTTAGGAATGTGGTGGGTGATTAAAATAATTAATGGGTACTTAGATGAGATTATAAATAATGAAGGGGGTTAAATAATGTGTCGGGTTTACAACGAGATGAAAATAAGAGTTAAGAGGGTTAATGGGGTGGATAAGAATTTAGGAATAAGATGAGAGGGAAGAACATACGATGGTAAAGAGGGGCAAACATGGGATGAAGGGATAATGTGCCAAAAATTAGTGTCTACATTTGCCCCTTTTTGTCGAGTGGTTTATGTTAAGCAAACTACAAGACAAAGACTAGAAGTGTTAATGAGAGATGATGATTGATATGTTCCCCCTCAAACTAGGGATCGATGATACGAAGGGGAGTCAATCACAATTTTGAAAGAGATTGATGGAGGGATGAGGTAAAAAAGTAGGTGGGAAAAGAGAAAAAAAGATTCCCCAAGTGAAGGGGGTGATTGTAGATGGGAAAAAGGAAAACAAAAATATAGTGGTGACCTTGGAAACACATCGGTAGGTCGTAACAAGGTGCGGAATGGAGCGTCGTTAATGACCTCTAGACCCGGTGCATTGGAAAAATTCATTGTAAAATAGAGGGAATTGAACTCGAATCCGCTCGGATGGATGTACAAGTCGTTGGACCAATTGGTCAAAGGAAGACATCAAAGTATGCAAAAATAAATGTGAGGATGGTCAAAATGATGGTGTGAGCATGAGGAAGCGAAAATATGCATTTTCGGTGGGACGAAGATAATAGATTAGCGATGGTGGCCCAAAAAGGAACATCAATAACCACAAATCGGGCTACAAAAATATAAGATGGAGGTTTGGATAAGCCATGAGTATCATGGGTGACACACAAATTTGAGGTGAAGGAAAGGATAATTTAATGAGGAGATTGGGCAAGTAGGAGAGGAGGAGATAACACCTAAAGGAGAGGATAAGGGTGGAGATAGAGGGTCGATAGCATAAATAACTCGCTTATGGGTGGAATTAGACATCATGCATCAAGAGAGGGACTCGGCATGATAAGAGGCCATGTGGTTACGCTAGGAGAGAGACTAGTTATATAGTAATGGGACCGATACCATAGGTAGATGGAGGCCTACAGGGCTAGATTTGGAGATCTTGGATTGATAGTTACACATCATGGAGTGAGGCACCGAGGTTTCATGGGGAGCTAGCCGGATGGCTGCGCCAAGCAGTATCTCACTAGAATAGTATAAGAAGCTAGGAGCGGAGGCACGATACTATGAGTGTATTGTGACATCTAGAATTCCATATGCTCCATGGTGTGCGACCTATCTAATAGGGGAGTGAAGACCACGAGAGGGTAGCATAGCCAACAACATCATGTAACATGCTAAGTGTGGTAAAACTAAGGTGTAATCCAAGCCCGCACAAGGATTCGTGGGTGGACTAACGGAGCGACAAGATCCTACCTCGAGATAATAGGGTTCAAGACTTAGAGAGTCGATTTGTAGTTCGACACTTAGCGGGTGAACATCATACATAAATGGATTTTGATGTATAAATTTTGATGAGGATGTGTGTGTGTGTGTGTGTGATTTTTTCGTGTGATAATTTATCCGATGGATTTGATTTTGGATGTGATGTGATGCATATTGATGTGATGTTTTGATTACATGATTTGATGTGATATTATATCTTAGATGTATGATGTATGGATTTATATGATGATGTGATATATGATAGATATAAGATGAATTGGATTAGAATAGTTATGATGGATTTAGATGTGTGTGTTATATTAGATGTAAATACGGTATGTGATGGATGGATATATATTTAGATGTAGGAGATGATGTAGTTATGGGTGATGTTTTGATTTGATAGATGTTGATTAAATGTTGTAAGGTGGATTTAAATGATGTAATAGATGGATTGGACATGGATGTAAAAGTTAGGATAGTGTGGTTGGAGAGGGCATGACGTTCATAGGGTGACCTAAATGTTATAAAGTACACTTTATCGTAGAAGGGAGCATACGTGGAAAAGACTTTTTGAATTGGATTAGAGGCTAAGTATAAGAGGGAAAAATACAAACCATTGAACTTGCAACCAGAGACAGTGTTACACATAACTAACGATAGATAGTCACATTTAATATGCTAGGGGAAAATGGAAAGTGTGCTTAAAGACCCACTTTGTATATGACAAAGGGGTTGAAATGGAGCTTTTATGGGAATATAGGTTCTACTTAAGTGGTAGTTCCAGGTCTATGCCCCAACTCTAAACAATATAAGCACAAACTAATCAATTCAGGAATTTTATGGAGGATGGGAAAGATGATCGGCGCAGAAGCTTTCAGGGGATGCTTGCTTTTGATATTTTTTTACTTTTGAGGTTTTAAGAAGGTTGATTAATGCGAGAACCTTCACTGTCATGATATAAAATAGTAGCCATCCTTTGAGAGAGTGGTCTATGATTATGAATTTTTGTGTTTGATTTTGAATTTTGATTTTTATAGCAAGATGAGATATGCATGATAGTTACCCTTCGAGGGACCAGTTTATATTTTTGATAATTTTTGCTTTACATGAATAGTTTCCCTTCAAGGGAGCAAATGTCGAGTTTTGGATAAGTTCACTATTGATATGAGTATCCAATATTTCTTACTTTGGAATAAAGTTAGAGATAGCCAAGTAGACCACTTGGGGAGGGAAATATAAGATGTGAAAGTGACACCCATGGACCCTAGCATGGTTCTAGTAGGTAGATAAGAGGGTGATGGATGTAAAGATTGGGGGTTCCCACCTAGAAGGATGAACTTGTCCATAAGGAATATACTATGAGTAGAACCATGGTGCACATATTCAAGGTCATAAATAGGCTAGTGATAGTAGACCACATAATTCCAAATCATTATGATGAGAGATGGAAGGGCTAGTGATGGGAATGAGATCATTAAGATGCGACTAAAATCACATTGGTAAATAAATATGTTAACAGATGAGAACGGTCACAAGTGCAAGGTTTTAAGAGGTTCTATTTTCAGTTTACCATCGAGGGAGGCTAAATGATAGGCTCCAGACCCATACTTATGTGTGATAATGTATGGTCCAATCCAATTGGGAGAAAACTTTCCATGTTGGCTCCTTTCTAGAGTAGTGACATTCTGATTTTCTTTTAAGATGAGGTCACCGATGTTAAAGTCATGTTCCTTGAGATGTTTGTTGTAAGCATGTTTCTTTGATGTGTTCTTGATAAATATGATGGTGTTATAGAGTGATTAAGTGATGTTCATTTAACAATTAAAGCTAGGATAAAAGCTCCTAATGATAGTCCTCATCAGCTATGAAGTCGAAGAAGGAGACGCGTAAGGAGGAAATCTATACTTAGAGAGGAAAAATGGCTTCAGAGCTATAGATGAGAGAGAAAGGAGTAGCACCCGTAGAGGTGTGGATGTTAATCTGATAGGCCCAAAGGGAAAAGGGGGTGTGAAGGTGCCAATTACATCTTGATTTTTTGATGGTTTTAGCAAGAATGTTGTGTAGGGTTTAGGTTGGTGGAATCGGCCTGGACCTTAGCTTGAGGATAGTACGGAGAAGAGAATCTAAGCTTGATGTTAAAAGAGTCACGTAACTTCTTGAGGTCTTTATTTTTGAAGGACTTTCTGTTGTTTTATTAGTTATGGTGGATGTGAGTGGAATTGCTTCCATCCATTTGGTGAAGTAATTAGTGGTGGTGATGATGGAATGATGACATTGAGAAGAGTGTGGATTGATGAGACTGATGATATTGAGACTCATTGTGAGAAAGGGCAAAGGTCTTGAGCTAGGTGCAATGCCTAGCCAGGGATACATATAAGATTAGAATGTTGTTGGCATTTAGTAGATTTTTTAACATATTCACAATAATATTTACTGAGATTGGGAAAATAATAGCCTAGACGAAGCACAAACCATTTGACAACAACAAAACTACAAGAAGTGTCCACCACAGATACCGGCATGGGCTCCTTGTATGACACGAGTAGATTCAAGTAATTTAAGGCAACGTAGAAAAAATCCATCGAAGCCATGTTTGTAGAGGATGCTACCAAGGATAACATAGTGGTTACCACGTTAAAGAAAATACCTCCTACAAGTTTTTGATAGGTTAGAGGGGATTTTACATATGGATAGGTAGTTGAAAATCGAGAGTACCAAACATCTAATTGATTGGAGTCAACAAGATTGACACAAGGGAGCGCATGGACATGGGACAGTTGATCAAGGTGATGGACAACAATGGAGAGTTTAGATTCTTCAGTTGCCCACAAGATGATAACGTGAGGGATATAATAGTATCTACGACACAATTGGATGAGCGAGGGACGAATTGGATGGTGTATTGATCAAAGGCCTCAAGGAGAAAGTTTACGAATTCCTTTTTACGTGATAGATTACCTTGACACTATTGATAATGAGTTGAGAGTCACCAAAGATTTCAAGGATATGAGCGCTGAGCATAATATCAGTTTGGAGACTTGGGATGAGGGCATACTCAACCATGTTGGTAGTGCATTTTGTAAGTAAAAAATTGTGTTAGTGTGCAAATATAAGATGATTATCAAACCAAATCAATCCTAAATCTAACACAATTATTCACTTACCTCAGATTGAGCAATGATAAAAAGAGGGAGAAGACAATATACCTACACTTACCTACAAGTAGAATCCTCCTTCTTTGATGGATTGATTTTCTCCTTGGATGAACTTAGAATGCTTTAAATTTGTGGACTAATTTTGGCAGCACTTCCCCTTAATAAAATGATGATTTTGACTCACTTGGATGCTATGAAGATTTCTATATTTCTTAGAGATTTTGGCAGCATAAGTTTGTAATAGTTCTAAGGTGCTTGCCATGGAGGGTGGCACCTCTATTTATAGATGGAGGAAGCAAAAATCAATGGCTGAGATTTTTCCATGTTGGATTAGATCAATGGTTGAAATTTCATGAGAATGGAGAATCTTCTAGAATTGGAGATTTCTCCGTTGAATTAATTAAAAATTCAATGGAATAGTGCACATTTATTTGAATATTTGAAAATGAGAGGGAAGAATGGAGAGACTTATAGAAATAGAAGCCTCTAGATTTAGAGGGTCATTTAACTTGTAGTTAGGTGAGATTAATTATATTTCGTGGAGTGATTAGATGCAAAAGGTAGGCATAAAGTAGGCATAGGGTAGGTGGTATATGGGTGATTTTTTTAATTGCTAGAAAATAGTTAATGAGGATTAGTTAGTATAGTACATAAAATATTAATGATGTAGTAATATTTATAAGGATGTGATGGCATTATGGGGTACATGAAAGGAAATAAATAAAATATATATAATAACTATTTAATTTTATAATTAATTATTATATGGTTGATGGTGAGAATGGATTACTATAGTGTTATAAGGATAGTTTTTGCTAAATGACCATGTTGACATTTTGCATGTCTACACATTCGAAGTCAAGTTTATAAGCGATGGGGATAGAGGTATCCCAAGGAGGAAAGATCTGATAACCTGAATGCCTCCCCCTTGCTGACACTTAGATCCTCAAATAATAGTGTCATTTTGAGGGGAAAAAATTCATGATTGAGGGTATAAATGGTTGTAAGGAAGAGGGATTCGGTGAGTTAAACAGTGATGTCTTGACCTTGTATAGATTTTTGCAAGATGAAATTTAGGTCAAACTTGATCATGAGCATGATAAACTGAGTGATGTAATCATTATGATAAGGGTTAGATTGCATGGTTTTGAGGATATTGAGTGATTTTGATCGTTATGATAAGGTTTAGATTACATATCACTGTCGGCCCTCTAACTCATCTCATCCCTTGCCTTGTTAGCTAAGCAGTCCATGGATGTGACCTACTTTTGGGACTCAATTGGATTTGTAAATCCCAAGCTATCATCTCTATGACCCACTTGCATCTCAAATTTATTTACAAAAATAAAATTATCACCATTAACGAAGTCTCTTCTAGACCTCCACTCTTGTCACCTTCTCATTCCACTACCCTTGCCTCTCCCCCTCCTTACACAACTCCTTTTTCGTTACTAGCACCACATCCTATTCCTCTTTCATCACCACGGTTGACTCCCACATCGTCACATCTCTCCATTAGTCCGACACACTGACATTCACCTATTCCTTAAATCTATTACGCCTCTTTTAAGTAAATCACTACCTCGTTTTATCCCACGTCAATCATCATCCTCTTTACACATGACATATCCTCGATCTCCCTCACCTACGCACTTTACTACGCCCGACGTTCATCTTATATCCACCCCTCGCATGCATATCGACTTCATTCCCCGCACAACGCTTATCTCCTATACCACCATTATTAGAGCATCCTTCTATGTCATCCTCCTCTCATGTACGGGTCAATGGACATCCGTCCCTCAACCTTATTGGGTGATTCCTCTTTCCTACCTAGTTGAGGGGGCCTAGCCATTAGACACTGGAACCCCCTCCGTACTCTCGCATCACTACCTCTCTCGCATCCATACATTTTCATTTCTTCACATATCAACATTTTCATCACATATTATCACACCCTCGTTACCCGATGACGCACCCTAGTGCTTCGGTTCACACTAGACTGTTGAGGGATTACCATTACACTGAACCCCACACATTGCACTACAGGACCTATACATTTACATTCTATCATCCTACATTATATCTTCATGGAATACACTACACTAGTCATCATTGTATATGAGCCTAGTTTTGCATTCCATCCTCTCATCCTACATTTACGCTAGGTCACGTTGTATATGAGTCTAGTTTTTACAATCACATATTCTACATACACATATCATCGTATCTTTCGCACTTCATATACTTCTTACACTCCCACATTGAATTCCTACACCTTCTCTATCATGCGTGCTACACTAGATTCTATTACACATGGGTCTAGTTCCACCTATCATTGTTCCATCTGCCATTTCTATACATTGCTATCATTACATTCATACATCCTACCTATCATATATATCCTATAATAGATTTCTTTATACTTGGGTCTAGTTTTATCTATCATCATTACACATTCTCCTTCTACCTACAAATTTATTACATTACATCCCATACCTACTACACATTATACACCCTCATTCCCATACCTTGGTCATTTACACTACGTGGTCTTCTACGTGTTACACTCACCACCCTATGATGTACTCTAGTTCCTCTGTCCATACTCATTGCGCCGAGTGTTTACCATTCAAATGAACCTTACCTACATGCGACACATGTAATCATACCACATCCATTGGACTAGTGACCGACACTTTAGGCTATATCGTCACCCACACACATCATCACATACCATAGTGGTATACACCTTCATTTAAATCACCACTATTTTCATCAATTATACATCCTCCTATTACATTCTATCATCTCCTCTTATATCATCCTCTTACATTATACATTTTTTTCCCATTCCAAAATTATTCCATCACATTATCATGCCTTCAATCATCATGTAGTGGTATACACCTTAGGTTAAATCACCACTCTCTTCATCAATTTCTCATCATCCTCTTACATCCGATCATTACCTATTCTCTTTTCATTTTATTACATCATCATTTATCCTTCTCATCAATTAGTGGTATACACTTTAGGCTAAATCACCACCCTTGCCTTATTCATCACATAGTGGTTTACGCTTAGTGCTAACATCACCACCTTCTATAATCCACTACCTACTCAACTACGCTTCATAAACCCTCATCACCCATTGTCATCTACGCTTAGTGGTCTACGCTTAGTGGTCTACGCTTATAGGCTACATTTTCACCTTCTTCTTCAATCATGTAGTGATATACAATTAGGGATAAATCACCACTTACTAATTCAACACATCGTGGTATGCACTTAGGCTATAAGGGTCCACGCACATCTTTCCATATATCTCATTCCCATACACTCCTTCTATAGTGATATATGCTTAGGGATAAATCATCACTCCTCTAATCAACAAAGTCATGATATATGCTTCGGCTATAGGGTTCACACACATATTCTCCCCATGTCACATTTCATCACCATCCCATACACATACTCATCATAACGCGTTAGATACAACCAACACTACTCAACCTTTTCCCAATGATGCACTCTCGTTTACGGTTCATTCTTGAATGTTGATGAACCTCGCTATATATACTTCTATCCACTATGGGGGCACATTGCTCCTATCATTCCATCTTGCATTCCATTCCATCCATCCATGGCATACTACATTGTCTTGGTAGCATTTACTCTTGCTTACTAGTGTTTTACATGCTCATTCTACTACACATGTTAGATTGCTTTCCTATATGTCATTATCATATACACATGCACGTTCACGCCTTTGTTTAGTGTGATTACAGATACATGACTCTACACACGGCATGGATGCTCACCTTCTACCCTTCCTATACCGGTCGTTGGGGCATCCACATTCATCCGATCCAGGTGTTATTGTTTCATTTTGTACTTAACATCTTTTACTACTTGCTTCTACATGCTTTGACATATTGGTTATCACTTTGACATGCTAACAAGTGTTCCATGTGCAGAATTTGTTTTGTAGGACTACATGTTTGTATGAATGCATGTTTGTTTTTACTTGCTGCGATGTTTGCCATTATTTGCGGGCTTTCCCTTTGCTTGTGTGCACATCCGAATGTTGTGCGTGGCCATGATGGACTTGCGTGTCTTGTGATATTGTGATTGATATCGCATGTTTGAAACCCACTTTGTGTGGTCTCGCTTATTTTCTTGCGTGTTTACACTAATTTTCTTGGTAGTTTTCACATCGTATGTGTATTTTACACTTGTCTTATTTACATGCATGTGTTCTGTCTAACACTTGTATTGACTAGCCATCCTATTTTGTATGTGCCCTTGTATCTACCAAGCATTTCCCTTTCCCCATACAGGCGAGTTCTACAGGTTAGAGTGTGGTGGGTCCTCTTTTGGGGTCGTATTCTCCTTTCGGGTTCGTTGCATGGGGCCCCGAAGAGGGGGCATCATTAAGGGTTTCAAATAACACAACGTATCTACACCGATTCACACATAGTGAGTGAGTTCGAGACCTTTCACCAAACTCCATAAATAACGACACAAGAAGAGGACGTGGTGTCCTTCGAAATTCTGTGAACCGATTCTGAAGCTCGTGGGTTACGATGGGTGTGCTTCTCTACACTTCTCCATCTAGTGGCATTGGATCACCAAAAAAATCTGTTAAGTACAAAGATCTCTTCCAACATTTCAATAGAAGTGGTTAAAGGTTAGAGGATAAAACATGGTTCCTCCCTATACTTCTTCAGCTAGGGTGGCGTGAGATCACTCGAAAAACTCGTGATACTACAGGATATCCTTCTACACCCTTTTTCTCAACATGGATCAGGTGTACATGTTCCATTTCTCCATTTACACTTTCTATTCTAGCATATTGTATATTTACGTACATTGCACAACATTTTTACATACATACATATTTGACTACTTGATCGTTTTCTCCTTGCAAGTTCATCGTATGAGAAATAAGCAACCAAATTGGGGGAACCAATGACAACAACAACTCTACAACGACAATGACAACACACCGCGGTGGTACTTGTCATACTAACCATGCAAGTACACTACACACAACAACATCTACACATGCATTCCACCCTAGGTTCACTCTCATCGCTTTTTATACACATTTTTTTTTGTCATTCCAAGCTTGAGTCTAGTCCATCGGCACGTCTTCTTATACACTCTACATGGTTATCAAGTACACATCTCTATTTGCTTCATGTTATCGAGCTTTCCACTCACCAACATAAAGTGGGGGTAAATCTAGACATAGATATTGGACATTAGACAATATTTAGCCCGGTCTTATACTACAATTTAAAGGTTCTCAAGTGTATAAAGTACTAATCAATCCAACCTTTTGGCCACCTTTTTCTTATATTTTATTTCATCTTTCCTACGTATTTCTCGATACATATCAGCCCATTTCATGACCTTTTCGACATTCTATCCTGAAATCAGGGTGCTCCACTGTACTAGGGTGCTTTGAGGTGCCCCTGGTTCCATTCCAGTGCCCCAAAGTATACACAACCTCTTTCACTTCTATTTGGGTCACTTCTAGCGGTTGGTCATCCTTATCTTCTTCTCAATCGACCTTATCATGATTAATTAATGAAATTAAGCTTGAGAACGCTATTGTAAATATAAAGTTATAAGGGTCCGAGGTCATTGCATCTTATCACTACTATCACTCCATCTATGGCTGCATCCACTCAATAATCCACATAGTGTCATGCATTCAAGCTAGGAGATATGCATCACACACACTTCATAGGGGGAGACTATTCTATTCCATGCACACATGTTACTTACATTTCTATAGCTATTATTGCTTGTTACTTCACAAAGTGTGACTAACACAAGAGCACCTAGGGCACGACATGCACGCGCACACACACACACACACACACACCAGAACTACATCAGGGTCCATAATGTAGTGCAACTCTCGATGATAAGTCCACTAGCTTGGCCGAGGTCGAGTCATCAACCATTCATATGCATATTTCATTTTTCTATGGTTTGATACTTCTCCTTGCATTATGGATGGGTCATTCTCAATTTCATCCGCGAATCCAACGTGACAAGCGAGGAAGCACTCGAAGATACTTAGAACCATACAAGATATCAGATTCTAAGGATTTGTAGTGTTCTAAGCACCTAGATTACATACCAGGGGTGCCCCAATACACTCCCGGATGTATGTGTCATCTCGGAGCAGTCTAGATCTGCCCTTCACGGGGGTCCCCGAGGGCTCATTTGTACTTTCGGTTTCCATTTCCTAATCTACCACAACCTGCGATAGTCTCTTGTTATCAGATGAGTTTATTCCTTACTCTTCTCTTACACATTAGGGTTTTATTTCATCTAGAATAATTCATTTACATTTATTTCATAATGCTTTAGTTCATTTACAACGTTTTAGTCCTCCTAACTAGATTAACATTTATAGCCTAGATATCCCTTTAAGGCATCTAGGTCAACACCTTATTTTAGTTAATCATTTTGGTGAACTCGACATATATGTTCCTCACTTGACCCTTTCTCATTCAGCTAGGGTCTCCTTCATACCTTTTTCTTTTATGTATCTATTGTAGTTGTGTCAAGTGACGATATTTCCATAGCAAATGTTTGATGTGGATACAAGATTTGAGTCGGTGGTGGTGTGGTGTGGATTCAATATAAGGTGTTTGGTGTAGAAGGGATTATAGGTGTGGATGTAGGACATGTGTTAATATACGGGTAGGTATGGATGTGACAAATGTGGGTGTAAAATATGTAAATGTGGTGGGTCCATATGTCCATTAAAGGGGTGCAGGTGCAAATAGAGTGAATTTAGATTGTATAGATGTTGGAATGGGTGGAGATGTCTGTGTGATTGTAGATGTGAAAGGAATAAAGGTGAGTAAAGTAGATGGTGAGGTAATGGGAATGGATGATGTTGTCGATTCTAGGTTCAAGGTGTTAATCGTGTGAGCATTGGGTGTTTGGGATGTGGATGGAGGGGATTGTTTGTTTATTTGGTAGGTGGTTAGGGAATGGTTGTTTGAAGACATCTAAAGGTTGGTTGGTAAAGGCATTAAGATTATCCAAGTGGAGATCCCATTGGTTGACGAGGCTTTGGATGAGGTATTTGAATGTGTGACACCTTTCAATGTTGTGGTTACGAACCTGATAGTGTTTACAATCATGGTCCTCTCGGTACCATGCGGGTTTAGGACACACGTCATCGACATGGTGAATAGAAGGAACCTGGATGAAAGGGGCAGCTATGAGCTTATCGAAGATTGAACGATATGACTCCTCGAGGGTAGTATATTTGGGAGTAGGTTCAAGAGCCCTTTGTGGGAGCTCAGTGTGGGAGGTAGATGTAGCGAAGGATTTAACAATGATGATATTGGCAACATTTTTGGATTTGCCATTGTGATTGGATGTCTTGGTGAATTCAAATTTTGGTTGTTGGATCTAAGTTTGACGTTGCCTTGCTCGAGGAGCAAATTTATTGTTTATGAGCCATGGTAAATGCCTCTTGAAAGGTGTGAAAGGATTGTATCTGGAGTGTTGGTGATATGTGCTTTGCGCAAAATTGGAAGAAAATATTGATAAGTTTGGTTTGAGGAAGGGAGAAAGATAATTGATTGATCGGACCTCGTTACCTGGTGACAAAGTCTGCAATGGATTCGTATTGTTTAATGGCATAAAGTTCTCGTGATGGTAATTTTACGTGTAATATTAATGGAGAAGTGTTTTAAGAATAATTATGCTATTTGGGTGAATGAAAAAGAGGGAATGATGTGGGATGCAGTTATACAATTCTAGGGAGGAGCGGCCAACAACATAGGGAAAGTATGGAGCATGAGGTTCTCATCATGTGCGATGAGATAGTAGTTGTTCCTAATGACACAAAGATGTTGTTTAGGGTCCTCATTCTTGTTTAATTTTGAGAATTTAAGGAGTTCCCAGTGTGGAGGATAAGGTTTAATAGGGACCGATGGATGGATAGGCTCATTACAAATTTATTCATATGATAATGAGCTTGTGGGACCCAAGGTGGTAGCTTGAGGTTTGCCAACATGTTTAGTAAAGCTTGCATAGGGTCATGGGATGGGATGGATAGAAGATGGATTGAGAAGGTTGTGAATCATAGGATGTAGAAGGGTTAAGTTGAGGATGATATTGATAGTGTTGGGGATAGGTAGGTGTATGTGGCGGTGGTTGATATGAGAGGAGGTAGTTAAACGATTGTGATTGATTAGGTTGGGAAATAGGGTTTTGCTTTGAGAGATAGGGATGTAATGAGATGGGTATGTTTATGTTTGTTGAGAAGTGGGTATGTGAGTATAGAGTGGTTCGAGTTTTTGGTGACTTGATAAGGAAATATTTAATAGAAGACATTTTGGAAAGGGGTTAATGGGATTGGGTTGATTCTAAAGGATGGGGCCATGTGGCGATGACATTTGCATGGGTTTAAGATGTGCAGATAGGGATGGAAGATTGATCATGTTATTTTGTTGGTGGAAGGAGCGGTGGGGATTCCTATAAAGTTTGATTAGGGATGCAATAACAACAATGGATGAAAAGGTGATAGGGATGGAAGAACAGGGAGTGAAATTGATACAAGGAAGATTGGGTGGAATATGAGCTACTTGTTCTTGGTTTTTCTATCTTTGTCACTTGATGAGTGCATTATTTGGCTCATTTATATCATTCCTACGATCAGTAAATTACAACTTAGATATGATTTGTTAATGCATGGGGATGCTTTTTATAGTTATATCATAGTGAGTTTGATGCATTTTCCTTGCTTTTGTTCATGAAAACTGATTACCGTATAAACTTCCTACTAATTGTATTTTTGAGGAAAATGTGATGATGTGTGCAAGGAAATGACGAATGTTTGTTGCTGATGTAATCATGAAGTCTGAGTTTGGAGGTGCAATACGGCAGTGAAGAGTTTTTCCACCAATCGATCTATCGAGATAGGACTTGTTTCTAACTGTCCCATAGGAATTTATGAGTTTTAGTTAAAATTGATTAGTGGAAGATGTTAGTGCTGCCTATTATGACAAATTTTGTAACCGTTTGTGTCTATATTAAGACACCTTCTTAAGAACATGGTTAGTTGTTATTTTGTTAGATACTTTGTAAATATAGTCTCGTGGTATTAAGAACTTTTAACTTCATATGTTGTCTACGATATGGAACTTATTTAAATTAATAGAAGTAAACATCATTTTGGAGATCTAAAGCTATTGGTAATTCCTTTGTCCCAAGGGAGAGCAAGGGCCCACTCGACCGAGGAGACAAGAGGTTGTTTTATGTTCACATATGCACACGGTTTTTGATTAGGAGGAGGCTTAATCAATCCTTGTTTCAGTATATTTCATGCAATCTTTGGTTGAATGTATTTGTTTTCCTTACCAGCACTTTTATTTGGAATATGTGTTTTCTTTTATGCAAAGTCTAATTAACATGCGATCTTACTTTTACTAAGTTCTAGCTTCAATTGTGTAGTTGCAATTCCATTTGTTTGAGTACTATGTGTGTGTATTTCAATTTCAATTAGAAGTGTAGCTTTTAGAATTCCTTTCATTGCAGTAGATGAATTCTGTAGATTTACATTAGGTTTCCGTAGATTAGTAACCAACTTAAAATATCTCACAACAACCCCCAATAAAATCCCCAATAGGAATTGGTTATATATAACTCCATTGCATGAATCATGTTAGTTAAATGACTAGAGATCACAACTACACATCATAACTTATGAAAAAATTATTGATCTCATCTCAATGTAAACTCCATGGTTTCATTAAATGATGGAAATTTTCTTGATTTGTCATGCTCTTCAAATGAGCAACATTTTTCTTTTCTACTCTTCATCCTTGCTTCAGCTATACCTGCAAATGGAACAAACATATTAGAGAGGAAAACACTTCTTCTTCATGCTCTTTATTGCATTCCTTTACATAGTTCTTATCTTTTGCATTCTCATAAGATTCATTATCATTTTCTTCATTCACTTGACTCAGTGCTTCCTCCTCTTTTTTGGATTCAAAATACCATTTCCTCCAACTTTATCCATGACAAGACCAATTCTTGACTTCTTACCATTTTCAAGCACCTCCATCCCAATAACATTGTGGTTTTCATTCTTCGTGATAAGGTTTTCCTTTGTCTCCTCAATCTGCCCTTGTTTTTATTTGTAATCTCTAGAAATGTAAAGGTTTCTTTTTCTATTCTATACCCTCACTCAAATCTGAATTTGTTTATTAGTTGAAATTCCTCTATGTTTATTAGTTGTTTCTCAATGAAAGGAAAGAAGTTTCATTAACTGTCATCTAATCCATGTTTCTCTTTGGCTCCGAGAACTTAATTCTTGATTGCAAGTGGTTTCTTATTCCATATTTTGTGATTTGTCACCTTGTCACCTATCATGTAATTGTTCTTATATGCCTTTACTTCTTTGTTTTCTTCAAGTTTCCTTCTTCCTAAATACATTCTTAAGTCAAATATGTCACCCATTTATTTTCTTTTGTGTAGTTTACCTACGTTAGCATATTGAAAACTTCATCATCGCAACAAAGAATTTCTCCTTGTTTATGTTTAGTCCATGCTTACATAGCTCATCACTCATTTGTTTTAGGCTGTGTTCTCATTCCTTGGTTATTGTTATACTAGTTATTATGCATTATGAAGGTGTCAAGAACCTTCTACCTTTCCCACATTGGTTCTCATGACCCCTTAAGGTATGTACCTGTAATTTTATTTCATATTCCCTAGAAATATTGTCTTCTTGCTTCCTAAGACTCATTAATTTATCATTTATCTTGAATGAACATTATTTTAAGATTCTTTTTGCTTTATCAATCACTTGATTATCATGAAGAGCAAAAGGAAAATTGTATGATAGCCAAGTCATACCTTCAAATTGGTTACTTAACCGGAGTACTTGTGGGCTCCTATCCATCATGACTGTCATGAAATGAAGAAAAACTAAAAATTGTTCCTTTGTCATCATTGTTCCACTTTTCATGATAACTTGGAGTTCTTCACTATTCCTTCTTGCTTTTAGTCTGAAATAACATTATCTTCTTGCGGTTATCAACTTATCTTCATTAGATTCTTCTTTTTCTTCAAGCACCATACCTATAAATTCATTATTGGCATGACATCTTAGAATGAACACTTGTGTTTGGACACCTCCTATCTTCTTGCTTGCTTTCTTCAAGTGTTTCATACTTCTTCTTATGTTTCTTTATTCTTTTCCAACCCTTCAAAGCTTCTTCATGTCGAAGGATGATCCTTGAAAGGATCTTTATGTATCTTTTACCTTCAAAACCTACCACATGTTGTCCTTCTTTAAGAAACTTTGACTTCTCTTTTTTCTGACCTTTCTCCCTTATATGTCTTACTGTAACCATAAAAGCCTACTCATAGTATTGCCAATACCTTCATTTATCTTTCCCTTGAATGAACCCTTCATCACCTTCATTAAAGCTTCATATTGGTCTTCCATCATACTTCTATAAATTTTCTTGCTTATAAGTAAAATGGACTGATTTCTTGAGTTTCCATACCTCTTCTAAGAATGTATTTACTTCCACCCGAGGATCATCTTCATTTTTGGGGAAAGGAGATCTTCACCGCGGTGGACATTTTCGAGGGAAAAAGAAACTGAGAAGCCTTATGCATTGGCATCTAATATGTCTTTTCTAATCTTGGTACCTTTTTCATCCGGAAGTGATAAATGCCAATGCCCTTGGCATCGTAGAACAAAGACCGATAAATGTCAATGCCCTTGCTTCCATGATTGAAAAAATCTGCTCGAATTCACCACAACTATCTGCCTAAAAACATTTTCATTTCAAAACAATATAAATAAACCCACGTTCTTTATCAATGCTGATGTATCTGGGTGATACGGAAAAACTTACATAAAGGATCCAAAGTTTTAGGTATTTAATATCAGTCTTGTACTTGTCCCCCTTAAAAATCTTTGTTCAACTTTCCAATAGCTTCTTCTTGGTGTCTTTGTCTTCGTCTCTTTATTTTATACGTTTGTGCGAGACATTTTTAGCGTGTCCAATAAGCACATGCGAGGGATAGATATAGGGGTTGAAGAATTGAGGAGCTTACAGTCGAGCCACTAGACTATCGTCTCCCCGTCCTAATGACATTTCCTTTCCTTGCAATTTCATATGGGCTACCAATAAAGGATTACACAAGGATTTACGATGTGAGTGGATTTATTAGCTTCCAAAATTTGACTATGCCAATTGCCAAATGGGCTTTCAAATAGAGAGGGAAATTTGAGGATAGTTGATGCTTAATCCAAACCTAAGTACCAGAACGTGGTGGGACAACCAGATGCCTAAATTTCTCGGTCTTGAAGACCTTGTAGCCATTATCTCACACCAAATTATTAAATAAATTATTGGTAGAGGAAAACCTTTAATGTTTTAGAACATTGATATGTTTAAATACGATATTACGATTTGTAATTTGGGGTGATTTAATAACTGACAAGGAATTATGCCACTGAAATTATTGTTCTATATAAATCCGGGACGATTAAAAAGTATCATTTATTGTTTACATTAACTAGGAGGTTACGAGTGATTTTGTAAAACAACTAATAATTTCATAAAGCAATGGGAGGAGGACGTACAACTCTCTAAGATTTTTGCAACTCAAATAGCCACTTTGGAACAATGCCACTTAAACTGTTGCTTTGTAAATTCCTACAAGGCTCACCATTGTCATGTTTCAAGCATCGGTTTCTAGTGCTATTTAAACATTAAAACATTAAAAAAATTGAAATGCAAGAATATCCATTACATGTATTAGAGCTAAGTATTATTATAATATTAATGCCGAAAGAAAATTATGTATTAGTCTCATAAACCATATTTGTAAAGTATCATCAATATATATATATATATATATATATATATATATATATATATCAAAATCATATATGGTTAAAATTATAAAATGCAACTTCTGACCATTAATTTGGAGGTTTGATAACCACCCCCACCCCCGGCTAACTACCAAGTCCAAACCGGTTCGAGAGCATCCTTGAATGGGTGTAATGTGGTTTGTGTGAGGGTCGGGGCCCTCCCTCGGGAAGCTGGGGTGATAAGAAAAAGTATGCAAGTAATTTAATGGAAGCGTTGAGTCAAATCGAGAACATCTCGTGATAGGGCCTTGGAGGACAAAATTGATCCATAAATAATAAATATTAAAGAGTGGCACCCGCGTCTGGCTCCACTTACGTGGTGAATTTATTACTAGCAATTACAACGCAAATGTGCAATGGAGACACCGATAGGGGAGGTAATGAAAGTTACAAAACATTAAAGCTCCCGGAGAGAACGAATTAGAAGTGTGTAAAAGAAGATGAAAAATTGAATAGTGGAAGAACATGAGAGGAGAAGAGGAGGGAGGAAGAATGTGTGTGGAGTGAGATAATATGGTGTAAACTTTGTAAGGAGCTTTGCAGAAGAAGTAGTCTTTGTTCTTCTAATTTGTGAAGGTGCACATACGTGCCAAGTGCTATGTTTTAGTACCTATCAAAAGAAAATGTTGGGGAGATACGACGTTTTTGAAGGCATCATAATTGTGAAATATCTGTGAATGTAAGGCCTCAACGTTCAAAGTATCTCCAATGTCAATAATCGCTATGTCTAAACTTAGCCTTGAGATTTATGTATTGTGAGGGTCGAAGCCATCTTAAGCGGGATTTTCCTTGAGACCCTTGATAAATGGGTGTGACAGGAATGTGCAAAGGATTTTGAGGGTCACATGCAAGTCGATGTATCTTTCGAACTTAAAGATGTCAAAATAATGTAGATTTGGTGGACTTGAACCTGCATTGTAGATGATGGATACCAAAATCCCAATGGAACCATTAACAAGGCTTGCCTCAACCCAGAGGTTAGATGTTAGCATAACCTTTTAGGCTCACACGAATGTGATTGTCTTCTACATTGTGCATTGAAACGTGAGATGGGGACAATTATAGAGCGTAACATTAATTTGTTGTGATGGTCGACAAGCTCATTAATTTAAAACAAATGGGGTGTTGTTTGGAATTATTTTATTTCTTGAGGAGACAAAAAACTATCTGTGCATGTCACGAGTGTTTCCCAATCGTGAAAATGTGGCTCTGCATTTTCAAGGTTATGTAGAACTTGTCGAAAAGATATCGAGAAGGGTCGTAACCTTATTGTCGAAAGATAGTCGAAAGTGATTGTTGCATTGAATTATTTCCAAAGGATTATGTCATATGAATGCACAATATACATGGGCATATCCTTCACGTAAGGGAGTTGACCGAGGTCCCCAACAAGAATGAGAGACCTACCGTCAAAGGTTATATTTTTATCGCTAGAAAAAGCCTCACGAAGCTGGAGATCAACAAGGGAAAGCAATTTTGGACCTATAAAGCTCATTTCATCAATAAGAACATTGTGCACATATTTGAGAGAGTCTTCAAAAGTCATCAATGACCGTCCCTCTAATGGCTTCATTTCTTTAATTGGTATTTGGAGACTTGCATGAATTGTAGTAGTTGAAATGTTGAATGCTGCAACACTGGTGGGTGCGATAAGTATAAGGGAGGACCTATTTTCATTGTTACGAGCTGTGAAACTTGTCCTTAATTCATTGATGAGGAAGGATTTACATGTTCTAGTCGTCCATTGAATAATAAGCTTAAGAGGAGGGAGTGTATCTCAGTGTGCGTTATGATATGAAATGGTATGGAAAGCAAACTTTTGTTCTGGTGAGAAGCAAGTGTACATTGATGAGGAAGATTGTTGGGTATATAGGAAGATGGTTATCCCCTTGTTAACTTCAATGAAAGAGTTTGCTATCTATGTCAAGGTTACAGAAATGTTGCATGTATTCCAATCAAAGTGGATATCAAAGTCAAAATGTCTGAGCATGAATAGTTCATTAATTTGTATATTAATGATTTCCCACTCATTGAATGAGATGGGGCCATGTGTTGGAGTTTCATTTCGGGATGAATAAGAATCAAATGTTTTATTTTCTTGGGAGGAGCTGGAAGGACATACGATGGATGGTAGGAGGATTACATAGTCTCCCAATTACCAACAATTTCATTATTTGTGAGTCCAATATCACAATCAATGCTGTGAAATGGCTTGTATAATAGGGGTTCGCTCCAACAAAAAATATCCAAATGAAAAAGAATCCTTTGAAGGAATTTTATAGAACCAGGCATGCGACATATACGAGTACTTGTTTGTTTGTCACAATCTCCACTTTTCTCAATCGTTGTTCATTATAAGACCAAGCGCGAGCTTCCTCAATGAGGGATATGTTTTCTATTGTGATCGGGCACTTCTTATATGCATCAAAGAATGCCAATGATTCTACTGGATCATTTTCATCATTCGCAAGATGCTGAAATTTTTTCTTCCTACATTCAAGGATACAAATTGTTGGTTGCTCTACGTGTCTTCTACATTTCCATGTAATTCTTTAGGGATTTTGGTCTAATTTTATAATCTTAATTTCTGTTATAGATTAATTTAATTCAATCCTTTTTTCTTTCAAGAATAAAAATTGTTGGTTGTTGTACGTGTCTCCTGCATTTCCATGTAATTTATTAAGAATTTTGATCTAATATTATAATCTTAATTTTTGATATATATTAATGTAATTCAACTTTCTTTCTTCTAAAACTTTACTTCCAAAGTGGTCTTTTTAAATGTGCTCCCATTATTTTATTAAAATCTTAATTTTAGGGAAAATACTTGAAAGAAACATTGTTAGACAAACTTGGTAATAATTGTAGCTCAAATAATTGTTTATTATTTTTACTTTGGAACCAATTAATGAAAAAAGAGTGCACATTCTAGATGTGAACAATATAGGGGAGAGGACCGTCCTGTGGACTCAAACGAACAAGTGCCTAAATCCACGTAACAGAAGATTTTCATTAAAATAAAATTGCCCAAAACACTTATGCAGCGCATGTGTCACCAATTTTCTTTGGGCAGGTTTATTTTTACTGATTGACATTCAACGGCCGACTTTTAATTGGTTTTTTTACTACGAAGGAAAATAATTCAATCTAATCTCGGTGACCACCTACTCCACCGACATATATGCCTCCACCAAGTAGATGTGCATTCATTTACCATTTAATACATACGGTTGTGCGATTACATGAGATTTTTCAAGCGAGACATAATGGAACCTTCCCTATTTTAAACACGCAACGCCCGAAAAATTAAACAGATGGCGTTCAATTGCCTTTAACATTATACGGTGTAAAACATGGTAGAGTGCCAGTCATCGGATTATGTGGTTTCATTATGCATTTTTTTTTGTTTTCTGCAGCATGTGCAAGTTTGGATCTTTGGAGGAGAAAGGTGGATCTACTATTTGTTGGGTGTAATTTCTCGGTGATAGAGCGATGGGTAATAGCACACAACAATGCTAACTCCATTGTGTTGATAAACACATCATTTTGTTGCTAGAAAATTTGTCCCTGATTCAATTCCGAATTTCAGTTTTTTTAATATTTATTTCAACATTATATTTTTATTGCATTTGCAGGGAACTGGACACAAATGAAATTAGAAATTGAAGGTGAGGTTAGTTACCTCACTAAGGCAATGAAAGAAACTTTGAGACTGGTTTCAATGAACCGATTTTTGCATGGTAGAATGCCCGTTGTTGGTTTGTCTGGTTTCAATGAACTGTTGTTCGTTTTATTTGCATATTCTTGAGTAGACGATGGAGGAGAAAGTGCAATCTAGAATTTGTTGCATGCAATTTCTCATTGACAATGCAAATGGGTAATGGCACATGGCAATGCTAGCTTTATTGTGTTTATCAACACATCAATTTGTTGCTGGAAAATTTGTCTCTTACAACTCAATTCTAGTTTTGAAAGTTTAAATTTTGTAGTTTGCAATATTTTTAATTACATTTGTAGGGATGTGGATATGAACAAAACATAGCTTTAAGGTGAGGTTACTTTCCTCACTAAGGCAATGAAAGAAACATTGTATTTGATTAATACTTGTCTTTATCAATTATGTTAGTTTTATTTCTATTTGAGGAAAATTGCCACTCAGACTGTAATGTCTATTAGTTTCATTACCTCATGTTACTGTCATGAACAAGAAAATAACATGCAGGAAGAGCATGAGTTCAAAGCACAAACCATTCCTTACTTTGCAATTAACTTCTATAGAGTCTTTACATAACTGAAACAAGTTTCCATATAAGAGCATAGGTCATACATTACTGCAAAACATATTAAAGCCGATATATTTGGTATATGTCAGGAACATCCTTGAACCATATAACTATCAAAAAAATATTGTTGTTCTACGGTCCAAAGACATAGTGTCTTCTATTGCAAAAATCTAGGAAAGAGTGTTGATGACTCAATGGTGAAACTAGAAGTGGGCTTGATGCATGTTGATAGTTGTTGGCTCACGTTGACATCCTGCACAACTGTTGTTGAAAATAGATTGGTATTAGGAGAATCATTTACCCCGGCTGAAACATTATTGATTGAAACATATTGAGGACAATGGATACCCAATAAATCCCTTAGCAATGGGTGTTGTTCAGGCAAAGAATTAAGTGAAGTGCTCAGTATCCTCTGCCTTTCCAACTCCCTTTTTGCCTTTTGAAACTCTTTTTCCTTTCTTTCTTGGTCCTTGTGGATCCTTGCTTGCTCTTTCTTTATCTCCCTTTCTTGTAATTGCTTCAACCTTTGCTGCTCTTTTGTTTGCTTTAGGAATTCTTTTTCTAACTTTTCCTTATCTTTTCGTTCTCTTTCAACAATTCTCTCTGCTGCTCTCTCTAGCATTTGTTCTCTTTTTCTTTCCTTCAATTCTGTAATTTCTTTCTTCCTTTTCTCTTTCTCCATGAGTAACTCCATGTACTGATCAGTAGTGATGAGTTGAGATTCCCTACTCAATCTTACTACAACATCAGAAATTGACCTTGATGACTGCTTGACCCTTTCCATTGGGAGTTTCAAGAATTTAGAAAGAGTCCTTTGATCTTTGTTTCTCTCAAAAGCTTCATCATGAATTTCCCTTGTAACCTCCACTTCATCTGTCTCTAGTGTTGCATCATTCTCTTTGTTAGCTTGAGTGTTCACATAGTAGTGGACCAATTCAGACTCATTCAGTAGTGTTGGTTCTGAGGGCATAGACAGGCTGACATCTTCATCACTGCAGTTTATGTTGACACCAAGATTAAGAGCAGCTTCTTTCATCCAATCGGGGGGCTATCTTGGGTTGGCAAAGTTAATGACTCATCGATTGGCACCCTCCAATTTCAATGGTCGATTGTTGATGAACAAAGGAAACAGGGTTAATTTGAATATGTTGATCATCCAATTCTTGATTTGGTTGTGTTAAACAAAATCTCATCATCTATATTTTCCTTCTCATTACTTGGCACCTCCAAATCAGATCTAGATAGGCTCATCATGTTTTCTGCTGCATAAGATTCATCATGAACAGATGTGTCAAATGCTCTACTAGGTCCCATGTCTTCATCCAAGGCATTTGGATTTAGAGGCCATATCCCTATTCTCTTGAATCCTGCTTTAATGTTTTCAGGGGAAAGGGCCCTTCGGAACGCCTTACTCCCCAATGTAGCTAATTCTGCTCTGTTGACATCTATCCCATGTTTTTGCAATGTCCATTTGCGCCTCTCCTCTTTGAAGTAAGTTTTGAATGGAGCAAATACACTCACATCCAATGGCTGCAATTTATGAGAAGTGTGTGCTGGTAATGTCAACAAATCTATCCCCAAACTCCTTGCCTCTTGAATTGTTCCTAAAGCGACATGAGAACCATGACCATCAAATATAAGTAAATGCCTATTGCTTGGAGAGACACCACCAGGTATAGATGTTGCAAAGTGATGTAGCCATTTCATGAACAACTCCTTAGTCATCCATGCATGAGGTTGTGTTGCCATGCAAGCTCCAGGTTCACAACCTACAATGTAATTTTGTAATTGTTTCTTCCCCTTGAAAAGATAGAAACCAAGAATGCTTTGTCCAACAACATTCACACAACACAATATGGTAATCCACTCCCTACTCTTTGGGATGATGTATGGGACACTTCTACTACCCCTTCTAGCAAGCACTCTCATACCACAATTCCTTCCTGCTTGTAAACTTGTTTCATCACAATTCCATATTCTACTTGGGCCATATGTGTTAGCCTTATAAATATTAGACAAATTCAAGTAAAAAGAATTGACAATTGTGGGCCTTAGACATAATGCTCTATCCCTGTCAAGCCCTTCTGTTGTTCTCAATTTGATTTGTGGGTGCCTTTTTTTGAACCCAACCCACCATGACTTACCAAGCATGCCATCTGTGAAAGGGGTGGACCTAGTTTCACAAATTGAAGCCACATATGCTTTAAGTTGTATGATTTCTACTCCATGACCCAAGTCAGCCATTTTATAACACCATTGCACCAACTCAAGCTCTTTCTCTTGAGTAAGAATTGTCGGTGGCCCCTTTCTCTTGGTGGTGGTGGTACCCATAATTCAAGAAGCAAGTGTGCTTGCTGATAAACCCCACTTAATAGCATCTGCATTTATAGAGGATCCATTTTCTTCAACATTCTTCATAGCATTCTTCATGGTGGATTCATCCCAATCTCTTCTTATTCTGATTTTTTTGGTCGAAGTCCCTCCCATAACTTGGACATTTGGAGCTTGAGGTGCTGGCATAGAAATGACATCTTCTTCTGCTTCACTTGGTGGAAATATTGCTCCCCTTTTTTTAGAACTTGCAGGCCTTGCTCTCTTAAGTGGTTTTCTCCTCATGATGGAAACTGCAACCTACAAATTTACACGAAGAATTGAGTCAAATCAATGAAACTTATAGAAATAACATTGGAATATAGTATGGTTAACACAATGCAATGGAAATTTGATATTTCAATAATATTCCACCATCTCTTGATTATACATTCCACTCTACTAGAAAGTAAAACCATTTGATGAAAATGTACATGATCCACTCTATGCTTACTTCAAAGGTGAGAGTTTTCAGGTGATAGTTGAGGTGCAGGCTATAAATGTAGTGTCTTAAATAAGAGCTCAAAAACATGTTTTATTTACAAACATATTTACATTACAGCCCTCTATATACTTCACTTCTACATCTATTAGCATACGAAAAGATGTTATTGAGTTTATAATGGTTAGTAGCTTGAATTTTACATTACATAAATCAAACATGCAAGTTATAAATGGTGCTCTGTAAATATCAGTATTCAGGCATGTAGTGGGTTTACTTTCATAATGTTAGTGTCTTTATGTGTGTATTCACACACATACACTGACATTCTCAAAGTAAACCCACTTCATGTCTGAATACTGAGTATACTTTTAAAATGTTTCTGTGTGTATATACAGATTAACAGTGTGTGTATATACATAACTTAAACATAAATATAATAATAACAAAACTTTCAATTTGCAAGTTGAAAAAGTACTTGTAGAGACTTCGGTTCAGCAGCAAATATTTGCAGTGTTGAGTTGAACAATACTTGTAGAGATTTTCATTCAGCAGCAAATTCAAGCAAAGAAATAAAATGTGAAATTTGGATTGATGAAATGAATTTATAAGAAAGTTTGAAGTGTTTTTTTGGTGCTTATTTGTGATTGGTTGAGATGGCTAGTTGTGGATTGAATTTTGATATTTTTGATCCAAGGGTCAAATTGTATTTTGAATCATGAGATTTTAAATCCAACGGCTAAATTTGAATCTGTTTTTTCCATTAAATGCATTTTTAATCAGTTTCTTGAGCCTTACAAGGGCATGTATTTTTTTGTCAATGTGCAGTTATTACAGCAGTTGGGATGGAAAATCGCTACAAGGGGGATGCTTGTTTGGGGATATGTATTTGAAAATAATTAATTTATGCTTCTATTGTAGTAGATTTTGTACTTAATATTCAAAAACAAATATTCTATTTATGTTAATGCAAGTACCTTTGATAAAGATGATTTGATCTTTTCAAACTTGTAAATGGGTTTTTCAATTTTAATAATATCACTAGTGATTTTAAAGATGTTGACATTTACACCTGATATAAATATGTCTTACATATTTTAGATAACATCTATTCTTTAGTATTTATATTTTTGGAAGTCACTTTTTTAAATTTTGAGATTATATAATGTAACAATAAGGATCCTCAAGTTGCATAGAAATGGTAAATTTATATACTAACACTAATAACTTTTCATTTGATTTTAGAATTTTAATTTTCAATTGTTAAGTGCTAAATTCACAACTACCTTCCGGGTATTGGGTAATGCACGAGAACCAGGTCCTCTCCCCTAATAGATGTTTATTTGATAAAAACATGCATTTTCTAGCCAAGGCAAAATGAATGATATACGTCGATTTATATGTACATACTATGTGCGAGGCTCGCTAGGAGCTTCACCACGAGGCGAGTTTTCAAAAGTTAAAAAGTGTTGGCTTTGCTAAGTACAAATGCCGGAAGGCACAAGAGTAATTTTCCTCCATTAAGCCACAGTCTTATTAGTCTCAATATGAGCGAAGTTGTCTTTTCTATTCACTAAAACACGTTGTCAATAGCTAATCCTTTGCATACATTTGTGTGAAATGGCAATTGAGGTGATGGGGTGACGATGTCGTGATTTATGACAATATCTCGATCGATCGTCAACACCTCATTAAGTTTTCCGTCCTTTTTACTTTTCTTCACATATACATGGGTGTCAAAATCTCTTTTTGCGTACATCGTGGCATGTCCTTGGGATTATTATATCCAAGTAGGTACTTATAACGTTTGAACCGGTAAGAATTTGACCGTGAATACCTAGGTAGCTATGGCCCAACATAAGATCTGGTGCATTGGATTAGAAAGGCATACTCCGATTAGGTGTACCTAAGGCTCCAACGTGGAAAATGTTGGCAAGAAGAGAATGGTTGAGTGGGCGTCTCATTGGCATGAGATGGACGGGAGTGTTCTAAAACATCTTCTCCTCACCCTCAAAACATATGGTAAAAATTACAAGAAATTTTGGCCTTGCTCCATGTTGGCAGCGACTATGGAATTTGTCTTTACACCGCCAATAATATGCTTGAAAGTTTGTAAAACCTTTTCAACGAAATCTTTTATGAATATCCTATGAATCATCCACGACTAGAACACATAAAAACTATAGATCTGGCCCGAACAAATCTGATGTAGATAATTATAGAGGTAAGAATGTATAAGGTGAAGGGGGTGTGCTATGTGCTATCATTGATAAATGTCTTTATCAACTATCCCTCTATACACAATAATACGGTGAGATTGAGATTGACTACAAAGGACGAAACATTCAAAGAAATGTTTAGATATCCAATGCAATGTAAGTATAATTACACTTCCCGGACCATAGGTACCTTATCCTTTCAATACACGATAACTCTCTAGCGCCAAATGCCCGCCACCTACCCGGTGCCATCGCGATTCGCGAGACAATGCTTCCATTAAATTACTTTTTTAAATTTGATGTTAGTAATTGCATCATTTATTGCTTTGGCTTTCAATTTTGAACACGCCACGCCCGTCCCCCAAGTTACCCGCATGCATGTCACCTGCTGAGAATTGAGAATTAATTAGGCAGCTTTTTCGCAATCGGGATGACAAATATTCATCTACCTAGTCTTTCAAGTTTGAACACTTTGCACGTTTCATTCTCCTCATCGCACCGAGATTGCTTTTTCCTTTCACGTTACATTTGGTTTCAAGAATACAACTTCTGCATATTCTTGTAATCACTATATATACTTGCAATCTTGGTGGCGAAGCCTCTCACACTTCACTCCATGTATGTTTTCATCCTTGTGTATGTTTATCTCTCACATTTGTGTATATACGTGTTTTCTCCGACATCCTAACACCACAATCCCATCACTCGTATTATTTGGTTACTTATGTGTAGTATTTTGTTTTAGCGCTTAATTACGATCTAGTTCATTTAAAAATCAAGTCTATAGTTTGTGTTTATTATTTTTGGTTGCATAATCAAGTTTAGACTTGTTATATTCCCATTTAGGTAAATACTCATTTGCTTTAAATTCTAAATCAACATCATTTAGTTTTGAGTATTGGTAATAGTTTGAGTATTTTTGTTGTATCATAATTAAATAGTTAATTTTTCATTTAGATTTTTTTATTTAAGTCAATACTATTTTTACATGTTTTGTTTAAGAGTCGATGGTCAACAAATAGTCGTATTGTCAAGAGTCAAATTTTGTCTAGTCATCAAAATCAATGTCAAAAATTCAAGTCGTCATTTTGTGTAAATAAGTTATTGTGAGTCGGGACCCCACGACAAGGTTTTCCGTGCGAAACACTTTTTCGTTATGCTTGATAGACTCATATCCTAATAAGACACAATGTCAAATGTCTAGATATGTGGGATACGAGTCCATAATATTGGTTAGTACATTCGTGCAACTTAGCTTCTTGTGTCCAAACATCTTATCCCTTTCAATACCACCTACCAACATCATTTACGTAAGCTAAACTACTCACATGCTCCAAACGAGATTAAACACCCTTTGTCAACAAAAACAATTTTACGGCCGGATCGCTCGCTTGTGGTAGAGATTTTGCAGCAAAAACAAAAAAATTAAAAGTAAACACCAAAGCCTCTCACCCTTCCGGTGACAATAATAATTTCGTGGCGACCAACTCAAACTGCATGAAACTTTTTTAACCGACACTATGCATGAGCCTTTTTCTCCTGTTTTTCGTTTTGTTTGGAAATCACCAATAATTTACACTACCGACACTAAAAACATAATTATATTAATATTATAATTATAATATTTATTAAAATTATAATATATTGTAAATAATATAATAATAATAATAATGTATCAACTGAATTGAAGTTTTGTATTCAATTTTCTTCAAAAAAATTAGGGACTTAATTGTGTATCCCGATTTGATGTGATGTTCTTGTTGAAGCCCATTTAGCTCACACTAGAATAACCCTAGATCATCCATAATATTTTCCAGTTGTTAAAGTTGTGTGCAATGATTTTTCACATTTTTTGTGTCTTTTAGGCTATTGAAGTTTATTACTACCGCCGAAGGGAGATTATACTATAGTCTTTAAATTGTATTTTTGGTTTAATGTATTTCTTTTTCTTACTAGCACTTTTATTTGGAATATGTGTTTTTTTTTATGCAAAGTCTAGTTAACATGCGATCTTACTTTTACTAAGTTCTAGCTTCAATTGTGGAGTTGCGAGTGCATTCTCTTTTGTTTGATTACTATGTGTGTGTATTTCAATTTCAATTATAATTGTAGCTTTTAGAATTCCTTTCATTGCAGTAGATGAATTCCGTAGATTTACATTAGGTTTCCGTAGATTAGTAACCAACTTAAAAGATCTCACAACACCCCCAACAGAAATCCCAACAGGAATTGGTTACATAAAGCTCCATTGCATGAATCATGTTAGTTAAATGACTAGAGATCACAACGACCCATCATCACTTATGAAAAAATTATTAATCTCATGTCAAAGCATAAACTCCGTGGTTTCATTGAATGATGGAAATTTTCTTGATTTGTCACGCTCTTCAAATGAGCAACATTTTTCTTTTCTAGTCTTCATCCTTGCTTCAGCGATACTTGCAAATGGAACAAACATTTTAGAGGAAAACACTTCTTCTTCGCGCTCTTTATTGCATTCCTTTGCATAGTTCTTATCTTTTGCATTCTCATAAGATTCATTTTCATTTTCTTCATTCACTTGACTCAATGCTTCCTCCTCTTTTTTTGGATTCAAAATACCATTTCCTCCATCTTTATCCATGCCAAGACCAATTCTTGACTTCTTACCATTTTCAAGCACCCCCATCCCAATAACATTGTGGTTTTCATTCTTCGTGATAAGGTTTTCCTTTGTCTCCTCAATCTGCCCTTATTCTTGATTTGTAATCTCTAGAAATGTAAAGGTTTCTTTTTTGTTCTATACCCTCACTCAAATATGAATTTGTTTATTAGTTGAAATTCCTCTATGTTTATTAGTTGTTTCTCAATGAAATGAAAGAAGTTTCATTAAGCTGTCATCTAATCCATGTTTCTCTTTGGCTCAGAACTTAATTCTTGATTGCAAGTGGTTTCTTATTCCATATTTTGTGATTTGTCACCTTGTCACCTATCATGCAATTGTTCTTACATGCCTTTACTTCTTTGTTTTCTTCAAGTTTCCTTCTTCCTAAATACCTTCTTAAGTCAAATATGTCACCCATTTATTTTCTTTTGTTTAGTTTACCTTCCTTAGCATATTGAAAACTTCGTCATCGCAACCGAAGAATTTCTCCTTGTTTATGTTTAGTCCATGCTTACATAGCTCATCACTCATTTGTTTTAGGCTGTGTTCTCATTCCTTGGTTATTGTTATACTAGTTATTATGCATTATGAAGGTGTTAAGAACCTTCTACCTTTCCCATATTGGTTCTCATGACCCCTTAAGGTATGTACCTGTAATTTTATTTCATATTCCCTAGAAATATTGTCTTCTTGCTTCCTAAGACTCATTAATTTATCATTTATCTTGAATGAACATTATTTTAAGATTCTTTTTGCTTTATCAATCACTTGATTATCATGAAGAGCAAAAGGAAAATTGTATGATAGCCAAGTCATACCTTCAAATTGGTTACTTAACCCAGTACTTGTGGGCTCCTATCCGTCATGACTGTCATGAAATGAAGAAAAACTAAAAATTATTCCTTTGTCATCATTGTTCCACTTTTCATGATAACTTGGAGTTCTTCTCCATTCCTTCTTCCTTTTAGTCTGAAATAACATTATCTTCTTGTGGTTATCAACTTATCTTCATTAGATTCTTCTTTTTCTTCAAGCACCATTCCTATCAATTCATCATTGGCATGACATCTTAGAATGAACACTTGTGTTTGGACACCTCCTATCTTCTTGCTTGCTTTCTTCAAGTGTTTCATACTTCTTATGTTTCTTTATTCTTTTCCAGCCCTTCAAAGCTTCTTCATGTGAAGGATGATCCTTGAAAGGATCTTTATTTATCTTTTACCTTCAAAACCTACCACATGTTGTCCTTCTTAAAGAAACTATGACTTGTCTTTTTTTCTGAACTTTCTCCCTTATATGTCTTGCTGACCATAAAAACCTACTCATAGTATTGCCAATACCTTAATTTATCTTTCCCTTCAATGAACCCTTCATCACCTTCATTAAAGCTTCATATTGGTCTTCCATCATACTTCTATAAATTTGCTTGCTTATAAGTAAAATGGACTGCTTTCTTGAGTTTCCATACCTCTTCGAGAATGTATTTACTTCCACCCGAGGATCATCTTCATTTTGGGGAAAGGAGATCTTCACCGCGGTGGACATTTTCGAGGAAAAAGAAACGAGAAGCCTTATGCATTGGCATCTAATATGTCTTTTCTAATCTTGGTACCTTTTTCATCCTGGAAGTGATAAATGCCAATGCCCTTGGCATCGTAGAACAAAGACGATAAATGTCGATGCCCTTGGCCTCCATGATTGAAAAATCATGTTCGACTTCACCACAACTATCTCGCCTAAAAACAATTTCATTTCAAAACAATATAAATAAACCCACGTTCTTCAATGCAGATGTATCAGTGATATAGACAAACTTACATAAAGGATCCAAAGTTTTAAGTATTTAATATCGAGTCTTGTACTTGTCCCCCTTAAAAATCTCCGTTTAACTTTCCAATAGCTTCTTCTTGGTGTCTTCATCTTCGTCTCTTTATTTTATGCATTTGCGCAGAGACATTTTTCAGCGTGTCCAACAAGTACATGCGAGAGGGATATAGGGGTTAAAGAATTGAGGAGCTTACAGAGTCGAGGCCACTAGAGGATCATCTCCCCCATCTAATGACATTTCCTTTCCTTGCAATTTCATATGGGCTACCAACAAAGGATTGCACAAGGATTTACGATGTGAGTGGATTTATTAGCTTCCAAAATTTGACTATGCCAAGTGCCAAGTGGGGTTTCAAACAGAGAGGGTTCGAGGATAGTTGATGCTTAATCCACACCTAAGTACCGAATGTGTTGGGACCACCGGATGCCTAAATTTCTCAACCTTCAACTACCTCGCAGCCATTATCCGCACACCACATTATTAAATAAATTATTGGTAGGGGAAACCTTTAATGTTTTAAAACAATGATATGTTTAAATACAATATTACCTGATTTGTAATGTGGGGTGATTGATTAACTAACAAGGAATTATGCCACTTTGAAATTATTGTTCTATATAAATCTAGGACGATTACAAAAGTATAATTTATTGTTTACATTAACTAGGAGGTTACGAGTGATTTTGTAAAACAATTGATAATTTCATAAAGCAATGGGAGGAGGACATACAATTCTCTAAGATTTTTGCAACTCAAATAGCCACTTTGGAACAATGCCACTTAAACTGTTGCTTTGTAAATTCCTACAAGAGCTCAGCCATTGTCATGTTTCCGAAGCATCAATTTCTAGTGCTATTTAAAAAATAGCTTTTAAAAGATTACACTTATAGAGTGTCCAACTTATATAAATTGGACAAATTTGAAAAAGCTCGAATCGATGATTCTTGTCTAGCGTCATGTTCTCCAATATGATTACCGAACACTAAAACATTAATAAAAAATTGAAATGCAATAATATCCATTACATGTATTAGAGCTAAGTATTATTATAATATTAATGCCAGAAAGAAATTATGTATTAGTCTCATAAACCATATTTGTAAAGTATCATCAATATATATATATATATCAAAATCATATATGGTTAAAATTATAAAATGCAGCTTACAACCACTAATTTGGAGGTTTGACACCGACCCCCAACCCCGACCAACTACCAAGTCCAAACCGGTTTGAGAGCGTCCTTGAATGGGTGTCTTGTGGTTTGTGTGAGCGGTCGGGGCCCTCCCTCGGGGGCGGGGTGGTAAGCAAAAGTAAGCAAGTAATTTAATGGAAGCGTTGAGTCAAATCATGAACATCTCATGATAGGACCTTGGCGTGAGATCTTATGTTGCATGTTGGCGAGGATAAAATTGATCCATAAATAATAAATATTAAAGAATGTGTAACATCCCCATTGTAAGATACTAGAACAAGGGAAAAATGAAATAAAATTATATAACGTTCTCTGTTATGAATTATATAATTCAAACACACGTTCAAGTTTTAATAATTGTTCTCTTCCCAAACAATACAGTTTGGAACACACAATTTCCTTTTAAAACTAATGTTCCCTGTTCACATATTTGCAATATGGAACACACATTCAATGCCATTCAATCTTATAACAGATTCTATATGCTGCTGTAAATGACTCGAAGAACTGTCGATCTCCCATTTTCATGGCTCGGAGTTTCAACGATCTCTCATTTCATGACTCGGCAACTACCGATCCTTCATGTTCATTCATGCATAGTATATAATATATACAAGTCTCTTAACAGCTTTCCGGTTATCAAAGTGATCAATTTAAGAAGCCTATCTGAATATCTGTTATTGATATTCATCTGACATCCTGCATCTTAAATTAAGTGATTAGGACAACACAACCAGCACTTGCGATACTTTGGCCAAAGATTTTCACATGCTTTGCATGATCATATTGATGGATGTGATACACACCAATGGAATACGTCCCTCACCTCACTTCACCTGTTATCTAGAATGGTCTTTCCTGGTTCCTACCAGTCTTTTAAATTTAAGGTCAGATTCAAACTTCTAATTTCCAACTAGCAATATGAACAAATATAGGAAGGCACTCATGGTGACTAAAGATACGCAGACATACGGTGTCTTTCCCCACGACTCCGTGTGTCTAGTTATCTTTAGTCCTCCGGAGTCACTCCGTATACGTGATCATACTCCTATCCCCAGCCAAGATCTTCACATTCAGCCTATGTATTCTTGATGATTTAATTCGGGAGGGCATTGTAATATGTCAGCTATAACATTGTGTCGTTGTGAAGACCCCGTCTTCATGAAGACACCATCTGTAGTTGGCATATGTCAATGTCCTATGGAATCCTCCCATCGGGAGTACACATCCTGCTCAAGTGATTTAGATATGATCTTAATATTTAAGATCAACTTTCAGCAACCATGCTGATCCTTTATCCTCGTTCCTGTTACAGTTGTATGTAGCTAAGAGAGACTAAATCCATCTTTTAGCTTGCTATGCATCTTCTCCTTCGTACCAAAGGGTTGCATTTTCTCTACTTGGTTCTCTTCTTAATCATTGGATTAAGCAGCCCGTTACCGACGGACGTGATAAGTTTAACCTATTAAACTTAACCAAGTTTTTCACAAGCAGTAACCAAATTCAAATTCCACTTATTAGACGTCATTTAAACGAGGTCTAATTCTCAATAAATGTATTCATTTATTATCCTTCAACTTACATAGTTAAGGTCCATTAGCCCGGATATATTTATCCCATATCCTTTCTTTCTGAATTTAACATACGAGGCTATTAACGGAGTCCGAAAACGAAGTTCGGTTACTCCTAAGCTATTTGATAGTCCTTAGCTTCCAAGCTAATCCTGAATACCTATCAGTTATGGAATCATATTCTTCCTAATCCTTTTTAATGTCAATCAAAAATTCATCTTTACCCAAGTATGAACTAATTGCACATTTCAACTTAAAAGTTACATTTAGGTAAGAATAGATATCAGTTCCTTTTTAACATCCATCTAAGGACAATTAAATAAATCCAAATCAAGAAATAACATTATATTTCCAAATTAATCAACAATATCAAACTGATATAGTTATTAAAATATCACACTTGTATTTGTATTCATCAACCCATTTCTTAATCCGTACATCTGCCAATCCAGCGGACTGGACTTTGTTTATATAAAACATCATTACAACTCATAGATAGAAGAATGTACTTTCTTCTTTTCACAATTCCTCGTAGAGGAATAATAACTAACAAATACAATTCATCTTCAAACAATCAAACGAAGCATCAGAAAACAGCCATGTCTTCGTTCTATCAAATTCCATCTGCAAAATTACTTGCACGGGTCAGTTCATTGAACTGGGCATATTAAGCACTTGTCATTAAAATGAGGTGCTTCTAATTAACTGTCTCAATAAAAGAACCCTGCTTTTATGAAACGACAGTATGAACATAAATCGAGAATTTAGTATCAAAAGAATGAACAATATGATAACTAAACCATCTAAATACCATCCCAACCAGCTAAAGAATTGATGTCCTAATTCCCACATAACCGTTACAAAAAGCAATTTCCTTCAAAGTTCTAGATTACAACATTTGTAAAGTTTAGGAATACAAGTAGCATACTTTGTTATAACATAACTGTTATCCTTTCCATTCCTTTCATTAGTAATAAATGCAAAGGGTAAAAACTAACTGAAATGTAAACCAATTACTTTCCTTTCAGTTCATGCATCTCATTTGATTCCAAGCAATCAAGTACAGATGAGAAAGCAAACAACAATAATATAGTTGCTTATACCCAAGCAATACAAAATTTGTTCCTAAACGATTACAGATTTCCAACTGTATGAGAGAAGAAAAGATCATTTTTCCAAGTTATCCATCCACATTCCTATTTCTTTCCTCATGACTGTCCTAAAAATTGAATCCAAACGAGACACAAATCAAGATAACAGTTCAGAGTGAAACTTACAAAATCCATTCGGAATTCACTTTCCAGCAGCAAGAATAATTTCATTCATAATCAGCTTTAAACGAAAACAAGGATGAATTTATCGTCCTTATCAATACTTCATTTAAATCAGGCTCATACGAATACCAAAAACAGGTTAGTAAAACATCGTATTCATCATAGAACAAGCAGTATAAGGATGCATACTATGTACTTGTTGTACTAGAAGATTCCATACTTCTTTCACTGTATTTTTAACCAAATAAACAGTTATACAATCACGTAATCACTTATTCACATGACCTTCTATATCCATGAACGCATACAGTTCATAATAACAATTTGCACATTGTTGTTACCTACAGCAAGACCAATTCATATTGCACAGTAAAGCTCTATAATTGCTATTTCCAGAATTCAAACAGCAAAAAGAGAAGAATTCATTCCTTTAACTATTCAATAAGAAAACAACCATTTTCTTCAACTCAACAAGAATTACTCAGGTCGATTTCATTTCTTTTAAATGACTGTGCAAAATCGGAGACCGCAAGAAACATTTAAATATTCCATTTGTACAGAAAAACACAGCACTCAGGAAACAATTTAAATGCCAATGTCTCTTCCAACAATCCGAACTTATAAAGTTCAATAAACCCAATTACTGTTTCTATCAAAATCTAAAACAGCAGAGAAAGGAAGAACTCGTTTCCCTATAATTTCAGTAAAAACAATCATTTCGTTCAGAATGAAATAAAAACACCCAAATCGTGTTTATCTTAGCATGACAGCTCAACTCATAATGACAACTGAACAATCGTTCAACAATGAATAGCAAACTCACATAGCCTGAACTGTTTCAATTCAATATACCATAAGCAATGAATACCCAATTTGAATTCCTTGCCAACAAATGTTTCTACCCGAAATCCATTTTTCTATTCACAATGATGTACAGAACCCAAAATGCAATTTTCATACAACAATACCCTTATTAATAAAAACCCGCATAGGATATCAGATGCACAACAAGGTACAGTCAAGACAGACCCAAACAGCAAGACAAATTCCCATGCATTTCTTCCTTTGCACAGCAATCCAAAGTCAAGTGCATTTTCACGATGACAGTCTGAGTAGAAGATCAACCGCATCCATAAAACACTATAAAATCAACTTCCCATCACAGCAAGAAAACAACATAATTCATTCATTGCACAGAAATACAAAGCCAAGCTCGTTTTCACGACTACGATCTGAACCCGGAGCTCAAACCGCATCAAATAAGACACAACAAAATCATCCTATCCTCACAGCAAGGAGAAACACAATTCATTAATAAGTTCAGAAGGAAAACAGTTAACTTTTCCTACTTTCACAAATACCCAATACGTATTCGTTCATTTCTCATACAAGAAAAAGGCACAGCAATAAAAATATTACTATTACTTCCTTCAACTCGAGTTCATATGCTCAAATAAAACCCAAATGCTATTTCCATCAAAATCCAAACAGCAGAAGGAAAAGGATCTTATTTCCTTTTTTAAAAATTTCAGTATAGAAACAACATCAAACAACTCGCACAGCCTGTAGAGATTTCACTCCATAAAATCATTTAAAAAGAATTACCCAGTTTGAATTCTTATCAACAAACATCTCAAAATGATTTACGCACAGCTGAGTATTCATAAGTATAATTTTCCTTATAATTTCAGTAAAGAAAATCCTCAATACTGTCAAACAAACCAGCACAGCAAGTTCGTATTTCCAACTCAAATTCATGCAAAGACAGATCAAATCACAACAGCAAGAAAACGATTTTACCCATTTCATTTCCACAATGACAGCAAAATCGAATAAACCCAAAACCCGTTCAGAAGAAGAAGAGCAGGGTTGTTTTAATGAGACGCTTAAATAAAGCAAGTGTTTTAAAGAGAAGGGCTTAACATGCCTGCAAATTCTTCCTCGAAACTCGAAGAAAACCACGTTTACAGAAGGTGTTTCCTTCCACGGCGACAACAGCAACGAGCTTCCCAACAATCACCTTCCTCTTCAGGCTCAGAAAATAGCCTTCAAATTCCAAAGAAACAGTGACAGAACCCAAACACAACTGGTTCGACTGAACCAAGCAAAAACCAAATGCAGAGCAACTTCTCAAAACCCGAGCAAACACAAATGACCAACAAAAATTCCTCCAAACTCTTTCCAAGGTGGACTGGTCACGAAGACCAAAAAAATTAAATGCATTAAAGGCTCTGCCTTTTTCTATTTCCTCACGCCACCGCCGACTTGGGTTGGCGAACTCCCAATTTCAAATTTTGCATGCAAAACCAAGTTTAGTGCATAACTAACTAGATACCTCTAGCTTTTCCTGTTCCCACCAAACTTGGCGCTGTCCACGCAAGGACTTACATTAATTGCCATTTAATTCCCTTTCATCCTTATCCTTTCCCATGGGTCTGTGCGTCCCCTTCTAGGTTAGGATTAGTTTAGGATTCATAATAGTGTTCAAACCTAGGTCACCGCCTAGTCTTTAGGTTAATAGAACTTAGGTCTATTTTCATCAATTATACAATTTAAAAATCCACTTAGGATAGTAGTTTAGGATGTAAGGTACAACTTAGGATCATATTAGGATCTAATTCCCTCTAACACCTAACACTAATCAATCGACTCCCAAACAAGTCTTTCCTCTTACATCATCAAATTTCAACAATGTGTAGGGTATTTCGTCCCACATAAACATGCCTGAGCCACCCGCATCCAGGCATTTATCACCTTACGGGATCTCACGTTACGACAATGCATGGTTCGTGAATCGAACCCTTTTCCGTTGGCATCTACGTGCCAGCTATTCATACCTGAAATCAGGTGCTACACATTTATATCAACCTTCAATTCGGTTCAAGAGTAAATCGACAAAGCAATCACAAGAAGGCCACAACATACTTTGGATCAATGGAATTGATTCAAGGTGTGCTGTCAATCAACGAATAGAGTTCAACAAGCATACGACAATTTTTCGTCACATCAGCAAACATACAAGCAACAATAACTGCTGTCCCATGTAAACAAATTACAGCATGCAAGAATCCAGATTAGCAACACATTCCCTTAAGATCAAAATATATATCTTAACATGTTTGCCTTCATTTCAGCAGTTACAACTTCAAGAAAGTAATCACCATGATAACTTACAAAAATCAGGGCGTTACAGAGTGGCACCCGCGTCTTGGCTCCACTTTTGTGGTGAATTTATTACTAGCAATTGCACCGCAAAGGTGCAATGGAGACACCGATAGGGGAGGTAATGAAAGTTACAAAACATTAAAGTTCCTAGAGAGAAACGAATTAGAAGTATGTAAAAGAAGATGAAAAATTGAATAGTGGAAGAACATGAGAGGAGAAGAGGAGGGAAGAAGAATGTGTGTGGAGTGAGATAATATGGTGTAAACTTTGTAAGGAGCTTTGGAGAAGAAGTAGTCTTTGTTCTTCTAATTTGTGAAGGTGCACATATGTGCCAAGTGCTATGTTTGAGTACCAATCAAAAGAAAATGTTGGGGAGATATGAAGGTTTTGAAGGAATCATAATTGTGAAATATCTGTGAATGTAAGGCCCCAACGTTAAGTATCTCCAATGTCAATAGTTGCTATGTCTAAAGTTAGGCCTTGAGATTTATGTATTGTGAGGGCCCAAGCCATCTTAAGTGGGAGTTTCCTTCGAGACCCATGAGAAATGGGTGTGATAGGAATGTGCAAAGGATTTTGAGGGTCACATGCAGGTCGATGTATCTTTCAAACTTAATGACAACAAAAGAAGGTAGATCTGGTGGACTTGAATTTGCATTGTAGATAATGGATACCGAAATCCCAATGGAACCATTGACAAGGCTTTCCTCAACCCAGAGGTTAGATGTTAGCATAACCTTTTGCCCAATACAGAGTAGAAGTTTACATTGCAATTGGTTATCATTAGGCTCACACGAATGTGATTGCCTTCTACATTGTGCATTGCAACGTGAGATTGGGACAATTATAGAGCATAACATTAATTTGTTGTGATGGTCGATAAGCTCATTAATTTAAAAAAATGGGGTGTTGTTTGGAATTATTTTATTTCTTGAGTAGACAAAAAACTATCTGTGCGTGTCACGAGTATTTCCCAATCGTGAAAATGTGTCTCTGCGCATTTTGAAGGTTATATAGAACTTGTCAAAAAGATGTCCGAGAAGGGTCGTAACCTTATTGTCGAAAGATAGTCCGAAAGTGATTGTTGTGTTGAATTATTTCCAAAGGATTGTGTCATATGAATGCAAAATATACATGGACATATCCTTCACGTAAGGGAGTAAACCGAGGTCCCCAAATAGAATGATAGACCTACTGCCAAAGGTTATATTTTTATCGCCGGAAAAAGCCTCACGAACCTAGAGATCAACAAGGGAAAGCAATTTTGGACCTATAAAGCTCATTTCATCAATAAGAACATTGTCCACATATTTGAGAGAGTCTTCGAAAGTCATCAATGACCGTCCCTCTAATGGCTTCATTTCTTTAATTGGTATTTGGAGACTTGCATGAATTGTAGTAGTTGAAATGTTGAATGCTGCAACACCTTTGGTGGGTGCGATAAGTATAAGGGAGGACCTATTTTCATTGTTACAGTGTGAAACTTGTCCTTAATTCATTGATGAGGAAGGATTTACATGTTCTAGTCGTCCATTGAATAATAAGCTTAAGAGGACGGAGTGTATCTCGGTGTGCATTATGATATAAAATGGTATGGAAAGTAGACTTTTGTTCGGTGAGAAGCAAGCGTACATTGATGAGGAATATTGTTGGGTATACGGAAGATGGTTATCCCCTTATTAACTTCAATGAAAGAGTTTGCTATCTATGTCAAGGTTACGTAAATGTTGCATGTATTCCAATCAAAGTGGATATCAAAGTCACAATGTCCGAGCATGAATAGTTCATTAATTTGTATATTAATGATTTCCCACTCATTGAGTGAGATGGGGCCATGTGTTGGAGTTTCATTTCAGGATGAATAAGAATCAAATGTTTCATTTTCTTGGGAGGAGCTGGAAGGACATGCGATGGATGGTAGGAGGGTTACATAGTCTCCCAATTACCAACAATTTCATTATTTGTGAGTCCAATATCACAATCAATGCTGTGAAATAGCTTGTATAACAGGGGTTCGCTCCAACAAAAAATATCCAAATGAAAAAGAATCCTTTGAAGGAATTTTATAGAACCCAGGAGTGCGACATATACGGTACTTGTTTGTTTATCACAATCTCCACTTTTCTCCAATACGTTGTTCATTATAAGACCAAGTGCGAGCTTCCTCAATGAGGGATATGTTTTCTAGTGTGATGGGGCACTTCTTATATGCATCAAAGAATGCCAATGATTCTACTTGGATCATTTTCATCATTCGCAAGATGCTGAAATTTTTTTCTTCCTACATTCAAGGATACAAATTGTTGGTTGCTCTACGTGTCTTCTACATTTCCATGTAATTCATTAGGGATTTTGGTCTAATTTTATAATCTTAATTTCTGTTATAGATTAATTTAATTCAATCCTTTTTCTTTCAAGAATACAAATTGTTGGTTGTTGTACGTGTCTCTGCATTTCCATGTAATTCATTAAGAATTTTGATCTAATTTTATAATCTTAATTTTAATATATAGTAATTTAATTCAACTTTCTTTCTTCTAAACCTTTATTTGGCCTAAAACTTTATTTCCAGTGGTCTTTTTATATGTGCTGCCATTATTTTATTAAAATCTTAATTTCGGAAAAATACTTGAAAGAAACATTGTTAGACAAACTTGGTAATAATTGTAGCTCAAATAATAATTGTTTATTATTTTTACTTCTAGAACCAATTAATGAAAAAGAGTGCACATTCTAGATGTGAACAATATAAATAGATGTTTATTTGATAAAAACATGCATTTTGTAGCCGAGGCAAAATGAATGATAGTTTTGGTCATCGCTCAAGAATTATATGTACTTACTATGTGCAGGCCCGCTAGTGCTTCACCGCGAGGCGAGTTTTTCAAAAAAGTTAAAAAAGTGTTGGCTTTGCTGAGTACAAATGCAGGAAGGCACAAGAGTAATTTTTCCTCCGTTAAGCCACAGTCTTATCAGTCAAAATCTAAGCGAAGTTGTCTTTTCTATTCACTAAAACACGTTGTCAATAGCTAATCCTTTGCATACATTTGTGTGAAATGGCAGTGAGGTGATGGGTGACGAATGTGATTTATGACCTCATAAAGTTTTCTGTCCTTTTTACTTTTCTTCACATATAGGTACATAGGTGTTAAAATCTCTTTTTTGCGTATATCGTGGCATGTCCTTGGGATTATTATATCCAAGTAGGTACTAACAACATTTGAGCTGGTAAGAATTTGACCCGCTAATACCTAGGTAGCTATGGCCCAACATAAGATTTGGTGCATTGGATTAGAAAGGCGTACTCCGAGTAGGTGTACCTAAGGCTGCAACGTGGCAAATGTTAGTAGGAAGAGAATGGCTGAGTGGGCGTCTCATTGGCATGAGATGGATGGGAGTGTTCTAAAACATCTTCTCCTCGCCCTTAAAACATCCGGTAAAAATTACAGAAATTTTGGCCTTGCTCCATGTTGGCGCGACTATGGAATTTGTCTTTACACCTGCCAATAATATGCTTGAAAGTTTGTAAGACCTTTTCAAAGAAATCTATTTTGTGAATATCCCGCAATCATCCATCACGACTAGAACACATTAAAAACTACAGATCTGGCCCGAACAAATCTGATGTGGATAATTATAGAGGTAAGAATGTATAAGGTGAAGGGGGTGTGTTATGTTAAATGTCTTTATCAACTATCCCTCTACAAAGGACGGGAAAGATTCAAGGAAATGTTTAGAGATGCAATGCAATATAAGTATAAGTAACTTATCCTTTCGGTGATAACTCTCTCACGCCAAATGCCCGCCACCTACCGGTCCCATCACGAGATAATGCTTCCATTAAATTACTTTCTTAAATTTGATGTTAGTAAATTTCAAGTTTGAACACGCCTTACCGTCCCAAGTTACCCTGCATGCATGTCACCCGCTGAGAATTGAGAATTAATTAGTCACTTTTTCGAAATTAGGATGAAAAATATTCATCTACCTAGTCTTTCAAGTTTGAACACCGCACGTTTCATTCTCATCGTACCTAGATTGCTTTTTCCTTTCACATTGCATTTGGTTTCAAGAATACATCTTTTGCATATTCTTGTAATCACTATCAATCTTGGTGGCGAAGGATCTCACACTTCACTCCGTGCATGTTTTCATCCTTGTGTATGTTTATCTCTCACATTTGTGGATATACGTTTTTTCTCCCACATCCTAACACCACAATCCCATTACTCGTATTATTTGGTTACTTATGTGTAGTATTTTGTTTTTGCGCTTATTTACGATGTGGTTCGTTTAAAAATCAAGTCTATAGTTTGTGTTTATTATTTTTGGTTGCATAATCAAGTCCGGACTTGTTATATTCCCATTTAGGTAAATATTCATTTGCTTTAAATTCTAAATCAACATCATTGATTTAGTTTTTAGTATAGGTAATAGTTTGAGTATTTTTTGTTTTGTTAGTATCATAATTAAATAGTTAATTTTTCATTTGGAGTTTTTTTATTTAAGTCAATATTATTTTTACATGTTTTGTTTAAGAGTCTCGTAGTCATATTGTCCAGAGTCAAATTTTGTCTAGTCATCAAAATCAATGTCAAAAATTCAAGTCGTCATTTTGTGTAAATTTGTTATTGTGAGTCAGGACCCCACGATAAGGTTTTCTGTGCAGAAACACTTTTTCGTTATGCTTGATAGACTCATATCCTAATAAGACACAATGTCAAAAGTCTAGATATGTGGGATACGAGTCCATAATATTGGTTAGTACATTCGTGCAACTTAGCTTGTTGTGCCCAAACATCTTATCCCTTTCAATACCACCTACCAACATCATGTATGTAAACTAAACAACTCACATGTTCCAAATGAGATTAAACACCCTCTATCAACAAAAATAATTTTGCGGCCAGATCGCTTGCTTGCGGTAGAGATTTTGTAGGCGGAAACAAAAAAATTAAAAGTAAACACCAAAGCCTCTCAACCCTCCGTGACAACAATAATTTCAAGAACCAACTCAGTGTGCATGAAACTTTTTTTAACCGACACTATGCATGAGCCTTTTTCTCCTATTTTCGTTTTGTTTGAAACCCGACCAATAATTTACGCTACCGACACAATACATAATTATATTAATATTAATATTATAATTATAATTATAATATTTATTATAATATATTCTAAATAATATTATAATAATAATAATAATAATGTATCAACCGAATTGAAGTTTTGTATTCAATTTTCTTCAAAAAAAATTAAGGGACTTAATTATGTATCCTGATTTGATGTGATGTTCTTGTTGAAGCCCATTAAGCCTCACAATAGAATAACCCTTGATCATCCATATTATTTGCTAGTTGCTAAAGTTGTGTGCATTGATTTTTGACATTTTTGTGTCTTTTAGGCTATTGAAGTTTATTACTACCGTCGAAGGCAGATTATACTATAGTCTTCATATTATACTATATAGTCTTCAAATTTTATTTTTTGATATGCAATCAGTGTTATAATTACGGTAACTAAAAGCCTGCCATTTGATGAGGCTGCCCCCTTGTAATATGTTGGAATAACGGTTTACAACCCCATGATATACTTTGGAATGACAAAGCCAGGGAACCATCTTAGTGTGGTGGGACATGGGGGTGTTAGTCACATGGCAGTTAAATTGAGGTAAGCCTTTAGCTTGCATGTGACAATAATCAGTACATCCCCAACGAAAGAGAAGGATGCTAAAGAGATTTAGGGGCAAGTCATTTTCTTATCAGCAAGGATGAGAACCAGATGAAGGAGGCAGCCAAGACGTTGGATTACATAATTTATATGGTTTCACTTGATCACCCGCTGCCCCCTTTCTCAATTAGCTCAAAATCAATAGAAAATAACCTATTTCTATAAAATTAAATGTTAAGTTTTCAGAACTTACAGAAAAATATATGCATCGTCCCTTCCATGAGACCATGACATAGGTGTGGTTTAATTGATTGATCCTGGGCATTTTAACTTTGTAGAAGTAATTACACGACGTGTTGCATACTAAGAAGAATATAATGTTTCCATCTCTAAAATCCATCCAGTTTGTGACAAATGTTTCTCTACTAATCATGTTTTAAACTAAATTTCAGAAAAAGTGTAAGACTTATTTGTTAATAATGATGTCTATGAAAACTTTCCTTTCCATGTTTTGAATGGTAATATTTCTTGGTAGCCGGGATTTTCCCGAGGCCAAATTTGCTCTGAGTGATCAACTCGTCTATTTGCATATGCATTTGTTAGTTGTACCTAACATCTTCTTGGATCGTGTCCCGTAATTCCTCTCTATCTCAGTATTGTCTAATGAGACTTCTGTTTCAAAATAGTGAAAAATATACGAGAAGTCAAGAAACCTCAAAGTATGGGAGGGTTTAAGTGACCTCCTGATGTAAATGACGATGAAGATGGTATGGGCGCAAAAGAAGAGGTCCTCTCTACTACGAGATTGATGACCTACACAACCAAGAGAACTAAACATGAAAAATATTAGTAATAAAGACGATGGGTTTCTAGACAAAGTTGGTCCCGAGAAGTAAAAAAATTTCTAGCATGGATGTCAACCCACGTGATAAAAAGATGCTAATAAATGATGATAGATGGAAGGATGCATATAATAAACAAAAGAGAGATATAATCTATAAAAGATACTAAAATGATAAACTGATTACAAAAATAACGAAAAAATAAACCAAACACAGCAGGTTGGCACAACAACCCGAGTCCGCTTGCACATTCGAAGGTGACCGATACATAGTTGATTACAGATCTATGGGAACATAACGGGAACTTGATGCGGAACTATTGAATCTTATGTCGGGATGAGGATGAGATAAAAGGTGGTGGGATATAATAGATGATGAGGATAAGGAACAAGTTGGCGGTGACACAGGGCGGATTACACGCCGACATCGACTGTGCGAGCTGATTGAAGGTTGAATAGGAATAGAGCTAGAATATGTTACAAGGTGTTGAATCGATGTCGGGATGATGATGAGAAAAGGGGTGTTAAATATGATAGATTTGATGGGGATAGGGAGCGAATCGATGACGACCCGAGGAAGGTTGGTACGGTTGATGAGGACCGATGTAAAGTAGGTAAAGAAATATCAAACAGGGGTTATATGTGTACTCTGTAATGTTTATTTTGATGTCGGGGTGGTTATAGGACGGTAGGATGGAAAGGATGACCGATTGGATGGGGATAAGGGTTGGGTCAACAACGACTGGGTAGGGTCGATAACAAGCGAGAAGCGGGGGTATAGGATTTTCATAAGTTGATGAGATGAGAGGATGGATCTAAGGAGGATCAAAGATTGCTTGGAGGTATCTTTGGTGCTTTGTTCCTTATATTTTGCATGTTTTTGGTTTCCTGGGCTAAATAGGGTCGATGGTGACCCCGATGAGTTGTTGGTGACATGAGTAAACTCAAAGTTAGGCATGTGTAGGTCGATTAGATTTCAAAAGGGGTGTTAAAATGGCGGAAAAGAGGTGGCATGCTAATTAAGGCTTGCATGGTTGTGTATGGAGAGATAAGGGGAGGTAGGTTAGAAACTTAAGTGTGTTAAATGGGGTAGTAAATAATAATAATATAATATTAATAATATAAATGTTAGGAATGGGGTGGGTGATTAAAATAATTAATGGGTACTTAGATGGGATTAGGAATAATGAAGGGGGTTAAATAATGTTAGGTTTAGAATGAGATGAAAATAAGAGTTAAGAGGGATAATGGGGTGGATAAGAATTTAGGAATAAGACGAGAGGGAAGAACATGTGATGGTAAAGAGAGGGCAAACATGGGATGAAGGGATAATGTGCCAAAAAGTAGTGTCTACATTTGCCCCTTTTTGTCAAGTGGTTTGTGTTAAGCAAATCACGAGACAAAAACTAGAAGTGATAATGAGAGATGATGGTTGAGGTGCTCCCCCTCAAACTAGGGATCGATGATACGAAGGGGAATTAATCATGATTTTGAAAGAGATAGATGGATGGATGAGATTAAAAAGTAGGTGGGAAAAGAGACAAAAAGATGCCTCAAGTGAAGGGGGTGATTGTAGGTGGGAAAAAGGAAAACAAAAATATAGTGGTGACCTTAGAAACACATCGGTAGGGTCATAACAAGGTCTAGAATAGAGGCATCATTAGTGACTTATGGACCAGTGTGTTGGTAAAATTCATTGTAAAATGGAGGAAATTGAACTGGAATCCGCTCGGATGGATGTACAAGTCGTGGGAAAAATTGGTCAAAGGAAGACATTGAGAATATGCAAAAATAAATGTGAGGATGGTTAAAATGATGGTGTGAGCATGAGGAAGCGAAAATATGCGTTTTCGGTGGGACGAAGATAAGAGATTAGCGATGGTGCCCCAAAAAGGAACATCGATAGCCACAAAGCGGACTACAAAAATATAAGATAGAGAGGTGGATAATCCATGCGTATCATGGGTGACACACAAATTTGAGGGGAAGGAAAGGATAATTTAATGAGGAGATTGGACGGGCGGGAGAGGAGGCGGTACTAAAAGGAGAGGAGGAGATAACATCTACGGGAAAGGATAAGGGTGGAGATTGAGGGTCGGAAGCGAAATAACCCGCTTATGGGTGGAATTAGGCGTTATGCATCACGAGAGGGACTTAACATGATAGGAAGCCATGAGGTTACGCTAGGAGAGAGGCCTAGTTATATAGCAATGGGACTGATACCATAGGTAGATGGAGGCCTACGGGGCGATTTGGAGATCTTGGATTGATAGTTATGCATCGGGGAGTGAGGCACCGGAGGCTTCACCGGGAGCTAGCCGGATGGCTGCGCCTAGCACTATCTCACTAGAATAGTATAAGAAACTAGGAGCGGAGGAGCGCTACTATGACCGCAATGTGACATCTAGAATTCAATATGCTCTATGGTATGTGATCTACCTAATAGGGAGCGAAGACCAAGGAGGGCAGCATATCCAAGGACATTAGGTAGCACGCCAAGTGTGGTAAAACCAGGTGTAATCTAGGCCCAGGACAAGGAGTAGCGGGAGGACTAACGAGAGGGACAAGATCCTACCTCAAGATAATAGGGTTCGGGACTTAGAGAGTCGATTTGTAGTTCCACACTTAGCGAGTGAACATTGTACATAAATGGATTTCAATGTATAGATTTTGATGAGGATTTCGATGTATATATTTTGGTGACCATGTTCCTCTTGCTTTCCGATATGAACATGCAGTCTCTCTAGCACTCTAATAGGGGAGAGGGGCTAGTAGTGGTACACCCTAAGTTAAGGGGTCCATAAAATCAATTGCTTATTATGTGGGATCGCCATTTTTACCAATATGTAGTTCACGGTTATCGAACTTATATTTGTTCTTTGGAATGTTTATTTGGAGGGAAAACCATATTTTTAATTGATTTAAAATAATAAATTTTCGCTACACTACAACCATGGTGAAACCAATACTTGGATATGGGTGATAATGATTGAACATTGAATTTTTAATGCTTGTACATGCGTGAGAGGTCTTACAATGTGATTGGATACTCTAAATAATTAATAGATAAAAAAATAAATAAGTAGATAGTACTATGAAAAACTATAAAGTGGTACTATAACATTTATTGGCTAGTGTGTGATCAAGAATTATGTCAACTATTGGACTATGTTCACCTCTTCGCCCCTCTCCCTAGCCCATTGAAAAATAAAAGACACGGGATATGAAAACGGTTATCATAGGTAATACATTGTTTTATTTATTTAGGCATGTCGGTTATTTTTTCCCTATTGGTGGTTGTGGTTGCTTTCGTGGCATTTGTAACTTACCGACACTTCTCCTTCCAACCGTATCCCTTCTCCTTTCAACTGTATCTGCACTTTGTATATATATGTGCATGATTTTGAATATTAATTCAAGGAAAAGCATATAATTTTTGTTATATCATTCTTCATTGGAATCAAAGCTCCTTTATCCTTATCGTGGGGTTTGCCACATCAAGATTTTATTTGCCACCATGTATGCAGCAACCACATTGTTGTTGATGTGTAGTTCTAACATTGAAATCTGCGAAAGAGATCAGGAATATTAAAGGGAGAGAGTGTTGACAAGTATTGTGTCTTCATCCCACGTGATAAGATGCCTTTGCATATAACTTGGTTGTTGGCCATCACACGTGAAATTCCATCCATTGGACTTGTGTTCTCTAGGAATATGGTAAGAATGCAACATGTCAATAAGGGCGTTGCAATAAGAGTATAAAGGAAACAAGCAACATAACGGAAACCAAGGCCATCAATTCGTTGGTAGAGCACTTTGTGGTAGAACAGTGTGCTTTTGAATCATCTTCTTATAATTGCTTTTAATCAAAAGGCTTATGATCGTTGTATTCTCATTTTTGCTGCTGCAAGTGTCATTGTTTTCGTTCATCAAGAATTGGCCATGGAGCAAATACAACTTTCCTTGTAAATACATTCGTCAATAAACGTATCAGAGATGTATGGACATTGTTTAAATCAATGAGACTCAAAGTTGTATTCAATAATTAATAGCATGTGATTGGAGGCTAGAGGATAAACGAAGGTCGAGTAAAATTGATGTCTTCTTGTGAGTTGCCTATGATGAGGTCTCACCATTGCTTTGGTGACAATTTTGTTTTTGTTTGTGTTCGTATTTTGTTTTTCGTGATGGTGTTTTGGTGTGTGTTGTTCAATAAAGATGCAGAGCATTTTTAGTTTGGTACCTCCTTAATGAAGGACATTGTGAGGAGTAAAAGTACCAAAGTAGCACTTGGTTCTTGTGTAAAGGGTTTGTGGAAATACGAGAAACCACCAAAGTGTACAATTGAGGCATTAAGTCACTTCTAGGTTCGTGGTGAACCTACAGTCAAAAAACCATATGGCTTTGTGGCAATCCAGGGAAACTAAAAACCACCAAGGTGTTCTCAAGGATGGATGTGCTCAGTCACTTCCAGGTTTGTGGTAATCCTATGGGGAAAAAGCAATGTCTCATAAAGACCAAGAATCTAGAAAGATGGCATGCCACCTCAAAGGTGAGAAAGCTACATGGAGAGTGTAATAAAAACTTTATTGTGTTTGGAATATGATGTTTAGAAACAATGTATTAAGGAGGGGAATGTTAGACTCGGTAATACATTTTTAAAATTTATTTAGCTGTCGAGTTATGCTTTCCCTCTTGGCGGTTGTGCCTGCCTCCGTAGCATTTGTAACTTATCGGCGCTTCTCCTTCCAACCCTCTCCCTTTTCCTTCTAATTGTATCTGCATTGTATATGCGCATGATTTTGAATATTAATTCAAGGCTAAGCATTTAATTTTTCGTTATATCAACCTTCAAATACATCCTTGAAGGATCAAAGTTACACAAAACACACATGAACTTTAATGTCATTATACAATCTCCTCAATGTCATTTTAATAAAACCTAAAATCTAAAAATGTTATTTCGACCAAGTCTATTCAAAGACACCCATATCTGATTTTTAAAAACCTTAAGTCGCCATCTCTTCATAAAAAAATCAGATAATAATCAATTTCATTTGAATAAGAATGGAATATAAAAATTCAATGCAGTCAACTTTAACCCATAATTTAGATAATGTAAGTGATTAACTAAAATGTGGATATGGGGGATAGTTATAGTTAATCTAAGATATGAACAATTGTAAATAAAGTAAATAGATGATGTAAATATATATGAAGATGATCTAAGAAATGATGCAAAAGGAAATGCTAACCCAAAAACACAAAAAGTAAGGTGAATATTTATTACTTTTTGGGATCAAAAACACAAAAAGTAATTTTTCCTTACATGTTCGTAGTCAGGTCTATTCGTGTACATCCCAATGACTATCAATTTGGTGATTTTGCTAAGGTAAATATAATGGCTAGAGATTGAGAAGAACAAACTCGATGATTCCATTGAAAGCAAGAAATCAAATATATATACATGCAAGTTACTGACGGTGAGAAGAGGAAGGGGTAAGAAGAGGAAAGGTAACCATGGTGGTGGGAAGATGAATGGCAACCGACTAAGTCGGTTGATAAAAATGTATTAATTATTGTCTAATATTTCCCCGTAATAAATTGTTTTTACAAATTTACCCCAAACCATTCAAATTTCACCTTGCCAAGATACTTGGTGAGTATATCTATAATTTGAGAATCATCCAAGTAATACTTGGAGTGGATGTGGTGGTTCAAGACTTGTTCTCAAATGTAGTGACATTCGACCTCAATGTGTTTTGTTATCTCATGGAAAACTAATTTTTCAAAAGCTTTAACACACCTTGATTGTCACAGTGAATGATGGGAGGATTTTCTTCAGAATGCCCATATCTAAAAAATGTGAACGTTGCCAAATCGCCGCACACAAATCCTCATGCGACGCGATACTCGCCTCAGTAGATGAGAGAGAAACAACAATTTGCTTCTTAATTATCCATGAGATAGGTCCAAAATCAAGATGAAAATATAACCTGATGTTGATTTCCTGTCATCAACGGATCCAACATAGTCTGAGTCTGTATATCCTTGCAAGAAGAACTGAGAGTTCTTCTGATACTCCAGACCATAGTCAACTGTACCTCAGACATATCTCAACACATGCTTCACTGTTACCCAGTGAGATTTCTTCTATGCCTACATGAATATGGAAAGATAGCTCACAATAAAGCACAAGTCTGGTCTAGTATATGTCAAGTAAATGAGACTCCCAACAAGCTATATGTAGAGAGTACCATCTACTTGAGGTGAATCTTGGAACCTATTATTAATTTTGAAATGCATTATAAAGTTTATGGGAACATTAGTATAATCGTAGTAATATACACATCATAAAGAAATATGCACATTATAGATCACGTCAACAAACACATGCAAGCATTGTAATTAGTATCATCATCAACAAACATGCAAACAAACAAGACTTGAAATGACAAGAGGATCTTTTGACATATAGACACATGATACAATTGAGCCCGACATATGACATGACAACACTTGACAAGATTCAACAAACATGATGACTTGATGACGTAATTAGTATGGGTAACAAACATGTATAATATAAATTATCACACGTCTATCAGGAGGCATGAAGCACATAGTAAATATTTAGTCAAGCAAGAAATCAATAAGCATGATGTAATTATTAACTAGTAAGCATGAAATAACTAGTAATCAATTAACATAAAATAATCACTATCAATAAGCTTGGAATAGTTAGTAATTAGTAGGAACGAACCAACTAAAGTAAGCGCATATAGAAAAACAATGTCATCATCAAGCAAAACACAATAAAATGTCCATAATGAAGCAATATGCCAAAGGAAAGTTTGACAAAAAAACTTTTAAAATAATATGCTCAAATTGTTGATGGAAATATGACAAAGGATAGTTTGACAAAAAAATATTTGAAACAATTTACTCAAATTGTTGAAGGTCCCATATCAAACACTTCAAGAGGGACTAAAACATGGAAGTGGAATATATGCTCATTGACTTGGCTGGGCAACATTACTAGATTGAATGTGTACTTATTGCACATCTTAGGGAAAGGTGTTGGCCTTTTTGGACAACTATTACTTGAAGAGAGGTTAGAGATTGTTAGGTTGTTTAATGGAGATACCACAAAGAAAATTCCAAAAAATTGTAACATTGGTGGGACATCCTTCTAGTTCTCATAGAACATCTACAAATGCTTTCTCAAATATTGCAATAAGTTTTGAGGTGATTAAAGTGGATGCTTTTGGTAGTAAAGGAAGATGAAAGTGTGGTGCTCAATCTAGTGGCGGTGTTTACACCTTAATGAAATTTTATGTTCTTTTATGAGATACACAACAAATAGGAAGGAGGTAAGGGTTTGCAACAAATGGACTATTATGATCTAATTAACTTCTAACATTAATCAATCACATTCAAAATAATGCATTCATACATGTAACAACTAATAAATGATATGTACTTGCTCAAATACATGAGAGGAGATATAAACTTAGTTTTATAGGACAAAACATGGAGGATTTGGATATGCAAGGTGATGGAATAGACAAATCAAAAACTAGAAATGCTTCGGTGTAAATTCTGGAGTTGAAAAATGAACAAAGGGACGGTGCAACTATTGTATGTTCAATACTTGATTTTGTATGGTCTTGACCTGGAACTAAATTGTCTTGGTCTCTTTGATAGCCTAGGTCTGAAACTTCTTATCTACTTTGCTTGTCTGAAATGGCCTTCGCTATATGTCGCTCTTACTCGCACAACTTTGGGATAACTTATAATCACATGCAATGAAGTGGAAACCATATAAACTTGTAGAACTCTTCATTAGAGCATTAATAAACCTAAAGGAGAAGACATATGTGTATGGTTGCTTGGCTCTGCTATAGTTGGCAAACGACTCCCAATTTCTAAACCAATCCAAATGTTGCACTACATGCGTTGGGAGATCAAACCTCATGCAGTTCTCCTAGGTGTTTGCGCAAGTGTGAATAATTGACCAACCCCTAGGGGTGTCTTCATGTCTCTTGACACAAAGATAATGGGATAACTATATATTATAGAATGTAACCAACATGATATTAATGTGATGTGGTGTGCCTCAGCTACATGACCGAACCCTTTGTTGCTTGAAACTCTCGAACAACTCGTGGAGTGATCTTGCTCTTGCTAAGACATGACTATATGATTGTTGCATGCTTGGAAATGGAGGATGCTAGACTCTTTGACCTAGTTAAGTGCTTTAGACATGTAGTAGGGTCTAATGTAAGTGATGTGCAACTGATTTGGGTAGATTTAGGAACCCTTTGAGTGCTTTTGGAATGATATTTTGTACAGGAGCTTGTAAGAGTGCCCAGTTTGTTATAAAGTGACATTGACTTGCTTATATAGCTTTTTCCAGGTGTGTTATTCTAATAAGGCCAACCCTACAAAGATGAAATGACCCAAAATTAGATATTCAAATTGAAAACAAAGTCAGTGAACTTAAGGAGCTAGGACCGTATAAGTCGGCCAAGGCTGGACCCCACATCCTAACCTAGTTGCATGGTTTTGGACAATGAAGAAGAACACCAAAACATAAAGTTTGGACATGAAGGACATGTGTTGTTTACTACTTTTTTTATGAGTAGTGCACTCAACTAGGCACTATATTACATAGATTGTTGGCATCTCTGCTCATGCTTAGGAGGAAGCATATAGCAGATTTAAAATTAACTAAACTAGAGTAAACTATGAGTGTACAACTAAACTAGTGATCACCTTCGGCTCACATATCTCTAGGCCGTGCACTTAACAAGATTTGATCATTGATGCGCTTATTGAAAGACAAACAACATCACCAATAGACCAACCAAGGGCCCTTTGATGTTGGTTACTGCTTGTATCAGATACTATTCCCAAAATTGATGACAAAGAAAAGTTTAATGCTAAACAAGTTTTGGGAGAGATAGAGAGATGAGCTAATTGGATTCCAAAGGTGAGAATTTGTCATAGCAAGTGGACATGATCAAACTTGACATTGCAGAAGGGCAAGTTACCAAATTTTATTGTCTACTTTCCCCCTTTAAGCGTGTAATTAAAATTGCATGCTTAAAGGAAAAACACTGAGTGTGCACACACACTTTGTCTTCTCTCGATAGTGGCTCTTTAATGTGTTGGTGTTAGCATGCTCCATGATGAAACCTGTAACACAAAGTGTAATCAATTTCTATGATAAAAACTGAACTTTAACTCAAAATATAGATAATGCTTGTAAATTTGAACTTTGTAAAAAATTAAAGATGAGCAAAACATGGAAGGAATACACTTGTTCATTTTATGGAGGGAAGAGTTCCTTTGTTTTAATGCATTGGAGACTTTGAATTTCTTGTGGAGATACTAAGTGTTTGGGGGTGATTAGTCCCCAATTTTGTGCCATAGGAGAGACTAGAGTGTTGATTACATCTCAACACCAAAGAGATGCCTTTTGTAGATCTTTATGGAAAGGAAGGTATAGACTACGAAGAACTTGCGTGCTTTGATGCTTTACCCATTCGAGAATTTGATGAATGAAGAGGAAATATCAGTTTACAAAGAACTTAGTTGTTTTAACGCTTTCCACTAAACCCACGAGCCACACCGCTGCAGACAGTTTGTGTTTCCTTTTTGATGGTAGGTTTGTAAACCATACAATTCACATCATCTATGTTTATGATATTATGCCAAGCTGGTAACATCCAATAAATATGTGATTATCTTTGCTTCATTCTCAAGGAAAGTATATGCGAGTAAGAAACAACTGTAACTATCTTTTCTTAAATTTTCATGGTTTCTGTCTTGGCTGATAGTTAAAGCCAAATATTGAAACTTTGGGGTTCAATATCAATGTTCTGGTCTATATTTAATCACTTGACATGGAAATTGATTGTCAGTCGAATATATCATTATGTTTTATAATGCCCATACAAGTGTTGTAAGTCTAATTCTTGTATCCTTTATCTTTGTTTATTTCAATTTGAAGATGCATTTGTTTCTTTCAAATGACAATTAAACAATGTTACTGTCAAATAAGTTATTTGGCATAAGTTTATGTGTGGAAACCTCCATTAATGGAACATAATCTAGGATATTTGTGTCATATCACGACCATCCCTCTGCATTTTCTGTCTTTGTTTCTTCCCACTCAAATTAATTCCTTTCATAGAGCTTATGTAAATTATAGAAAAGCAACAGAACTTGGGAATTATTTGGATGGAGACATTCTTGTAAATGATTTTGTCTGACTTGGGAATTCATTATTGTCTTTTTGCAAACATATTAGATACTTGAAATTAACTTCTCAAAATAACAACAGGGAAGTTTAACATTGAAATTCAAATGTATGTAGTTTTCAAGTTGCATTGTTCTCTATGAATGCTCCTAATTTTAAAACATCCTTCAGATCTTGCTCATTTTTTGAAAAGGACATTGAAGGGACTTCTTGTACTAGGTCCAGATTCACAACAAGAAAGGTTGAAAATGTATCTTCGAGGTCCAAAAATGGTGAAATTTTGGACAAATGGTATGGCCAATGGCGTGAAAAACATTTGATGGATAAAATGCAACGATTTTCATGGTGTCCTGGCTCAAAAAGAACTTCCTTTTGGGGACCGTGGGGATAAAATGTCACAATATTTGATGTTCTCCCAGCAACACAAAAAGAAACATAGAGTTCAAGCTGAGAAAAGTTACTGTAATTGGGAGTTTGGGAGTTCAAGCTTAGTGGACTGTAGAACTAATTGTTCACTAGATGAAGAAATATGTTTTTCCCCAAGATGATGTTTCCATCTTAATTACGTTCAAGATAACTTAGTTCCTCCTAAAGATAAAGAGGATTAGAATCCAACTTTAGAATTTCCTGATATTTTTGAAAATCTTCCATATGAAACAAGTTAGAGCTCGTTATTGATTGAAAGGTTTGGAATGGTTTCGGAGTACTTTAGTCTTGGCAATATGAAGGTTGACAATATTGGGAAGAACAGGGCAGCTGGTATAATAAGGTTCAGTGATGAAGAAGCAACACACAGAGTTCGGCAAACTGTAGTTCGAATAGTTGCAGGTGTGGGCTTTGAAGGGTTAAGAGAAGGCTCAATGGATGTTCTTTCTCAGTTGCTCAGCTGCCATATCTGCAAACCAGGTCGAATCTTGAGGTTGTTGGCAGATAGCTTCAGAAACCAGTATTCTCAAATTGAACTTCTTAGAATGTTTTTGCAAACTATTGGATACAGGTACATCTTGTCTTCTTTTAATGTTATTCGTTCTGGTTTTTCAAATATTCTACAAGTGCTTTTATATAAAAAAGGATACTTCCCCTTATATATGGCATTAGAAATTGTTTAAAAGGCCATATCATCAAGTGCAACCTGTTTAACACGATCTTTCGTTCATGCATCTATTTTTGTCTTTTCTTAATATTATTGAGCTGCTCTTATATTTAGAATGCTATTGGATTAATTTCTTTATCATTGTTACGAACAGTGCGGGAAACCACAAAATTTGTGACCTTGGTAAATTTTGCATTATATACAATTTGTGTATGTATTAAGTGCCATAATGCACAGTGTGCAGAAGTTGTTTTCCGTAGTTGGGAATCTGGATTGAAATAGTTGGCCTGTGAACCCCACTTGTACAGATATCATCCAAACTTATGCCACTGCGTAATCCCAGATTAATTTTTTTTCAAGATTGTGTTTTGCTAATGCCAATTTTGAGACAATTACATCTCAAATGACAATGACACGTTGAGAATTTATCTCCCCAAAAGCATTGCACATACACATGAAAATGCCATGGCTGATGTTATGATGAAAAGATAAAATAAACTCTTGTATATCTTTCAGACTTTTTTCGTAGAGACTCATGGATAGCCATTGCATCCTTATTTTTAGTGTATTGAACTTTATGCTGCCTATTCTTAATGATATCCATATTCCTTTTAGTTGGATAACAAGGTCTTATTAAACAAGGCAACGAGTAGCTTTGCCTGCAGGTATAGTCCTTGTAGATTCCCAGCACACTCAATCCTAAAACAGTGTGTAAGCCACAACACAATTTCCAATGCTAATTATTGCAGACAATCCATGCCTGGATTATTTTGAGACATTCTTAACACGACTAGTATTCCTCAACATACCTCGAGTAGACATCCCCAGGGGTGGGGGATGTGTTTCTCTTGTGCTCCATGTTTAGGGGAGGAGGGGATTCATAGGAAATATCCCCTAAATCTGGAGGATGTCTCAGGGGAAACCACTTATAATTGGTATTTCAGGAAAGTCTGGGGATGTCCAGATGACATTCTACGAACATTTCCTGTTGTATGTTCTCGATGCAATGGTGTTGTGTTTCTATTGTCTTCCTTGATTAGGGGACAAAGGGTTACATAGGAAATATCCTGCAGCATCCCCAAAATCACGAGGATGTCTTGGGGAAACCACCCCCAATTCGGATTCAGGACGTTCGGGATTGTCTATATGATATTCAACGAACATCCCCTTGTTGTATGTTCTTTGACATAATAGGGAATGCCTGGACATCCCCTAATACAGTTTAAAAAATACATTTAAAACGAATATTCTTGATCACTTTTTTTTTGAGCCCCATTCTCTAAGGGACCCCAAATATTTAATTTATTTCTCATTTTATATGATTAGTTGGAAAAAAATATACACACACACACACACACATCCTTGAATGTCGATCACATAGTGTGGGAACAAAATAATGGAAAGATATATATTAACTTCCACCGATGATAAAAGAGAATTAATAGAGCCCAAAGTGTTTGGATCGTTCTTGCATTTGGCAAAGTAATATCACACAATTAGTGATGAATGCTACGTTACCTTGAGCTTGTATTGCTCATTCAAATAATTTCTGGATTGGTGGTGTTTCATATGGACAATAAAACTTGTATCTTCCATAAGACGTGAAAATATTTTTCATGGAGTTAAGTCATTAGAGTGATTTTGCATGTATGAACACATTATTGTTGGTTTTTGTTGTTTTCTCACAATTTGAGTCTTTTAATTTCTTCTTTTCTTCCTTATTCCTTATTGTCTTTAAGGTCTCTTATTTTGCGTGTTGTTTCATGTTTTGTTTCTCGTAGAGGTGTCCTTGTGCAAAATATTATGTTTTAATATTGTGATTACTGACTACCTATCATAAAACATCATGTCCGGTATGTTTATCATGGATAATAACCATAATATCTCATTGTTCAGTAATCTTGGAATGTTGATGGACTATTTAAAATGTGGGAAAAGACTCTCCTCAACATACACAACAGCAACTTGTGCGAGTCACACCACATGGACAACTTGTCAGACTAGTTAAGAATTGCTTAGTCTCAATGTGATTTTTGGTCGCTTGATTTGTTTTACTGCATTTACTACTCTAGTTTCTTCTGAAGAGAAGCTAATGTCTTTTTGATGGATGTTCTGCTTTAATTCCTTTCTGGCGTTTTTTTCCAGCAAGTTGTTTTCCTATTTATAACTACTAATGCTAACCTTCCTTGAGCATTGATAAAGTTTTTGTTTATGTCTACCTTTTGTATGTGTGATTTTGTAGTTACTAATAACTCTAAAGCCTTCTCATAAACCATGTAAAAGATATGGAAATGATTTTTATGTGTCAATCCTAGATTTAACATAAAATCTGAGTCATGAGTAGGCTTAGCTAGGAAAGGTATCTACACTTTATGCCTAATACATCTTCCTCTTCTTTTCCTCATGAAAGAAAAAATTAGTATGTCCAAGACCAGTTAAAGGGCGGTTCCTTATGTGACTAGCACAAGACATCATAAAGGAACTCATTATCTCCTTACCCACCTTTCTAAGGTAGCTTTCATCTTAGGATTGCCTACGCAGGGCCCCATCTAAAGCTTCTTTCCTTATCTACTCATGCAGTGAAACAATGTTTTTTACTTATAAATCTCGAAAAAGGAGAAAGGAAGAAATTGTAATAACTTCCACAGATGACCAAAAATAGGTCAATGGGACTCAAAAAGTATATATGGTATACTGTTTACAGGAGAAATAGACAGCAAGTTTTCCTTACAAAATTCAACCTTCTATATGGGTTGTTTGCATTATGTTTGCTACATGTAGCAGGAGTATAACTTCTCTTTGAACTGGGAACCAAACAACCGGCAACTCTAGGATATCCCTTCATTCAAGTGCTGCAGCAAGTACTCTTTTGGCCTATCATCAAGCTGATCAACTAGTAATATGATAAGTAGAATCTATGGTCTGCTGTATACAAATGTGTATTATACAAAGTTACAGGGCTTGTGGCCTCTAAATACTTTGGCATCATGGAAAGTCTCTTATTGTCCTTTCGTAAATGATTCTTGAGATGGTGTATTTATTAATGTGTTGGTGGCGTTTAAAGGGAAGAAAAATCCTTTCCTTTCTATTGTTATTTGAATGGTTCCGACTTTTCAAAATTCTCCTCGAATCCATTCTTAATCTAGTCCTATTTGGCACTATGTAACTTTATCAATCCAATCTTAATTTTTTATGTGTCTTTTTTATAGCCCCTCTTAGGCCTTGGGATGATTTGGCAACTTTCTTTGAATTGCAAACTTTGATATGTGACGTGAAATACATGGCATTTTAAAGAGAGGTTTAGGAAGCTACCATAAATTTATCAGTGCTAAAAATTAGGACTAAAATATAACTTCTTTTGACCTTCTTCTCATCCACTTTGAAGTCTTCTTCTTCATCTCCATCATGCTAGTCTTCATACCTACAAATACCCATTCAAATACATATCTTCACATCTTCACATATATTCACATGTTCCTCCACTAGTTCTCTCTTTAGAGTCTTCATATTTTGTCTTTGAATCTTCTTCATAAGTAGCCTAATACTCGAGAATACTTACAAAACTCGGTGAAAACTTGGGTGGCGAGATTTCCAATAGAATACTTGTTTGGGTTTTTTTGATGAGTACTTGCCAACTAGGCCAATACTCACCGAGTATGCTAACTATGAGTCATATCTCTATTATAAACCTCCTCTCTCCACGAGGATCTCCCTCTCTTCATACCTCTTCCTCATTTTTGAGGTAACTAACTCTTAAATTTGAATTCTCTTTCTTTTACTCATTAATCTTCATAGGTTTTTCCAGCCCTAAGTAACTCTCCTCTAACTCATCTACCCCACCTTAGCTATATTGCATATTTCATAACTCACATTATCTCATAAAGACACACACATTATGACAAAAATAAAACCATTCAAGACCTTATAACTTGTAACAACTCCTTAACACTTGTAGAAAAACCTATTGAAAACTTAACCACCCATCATTACTAAGCTTAGCATCAACCTTTACAAGTTTAAAAATTGAATTACATGTTTTGGAAGGAAAGTTCCCTTTTCAAAATGGGGAACTCTAAACCACATAGGCTCACTCCTTGATTCCCCACACCTAATTTGACCTTTTAACTTCATCACCATGAAAAATGTGGTTTCAATGAAGATGTTTAGTGATACTCCCGCATCATACACCCAAGGTGGTGAAAAGAAGCCTTCAAGAACTTTGTTTGGATATTCTTATTTTCAAAGGTGAAGTCTTTTCCATGTTCATCTTTTCTCTTTGCATCTTCATCGTTCGGTATGTTTCATAGCCTCCTGGGTTCCACAACTTGTTTTGTAGTCTTGCATTTTGTTTGACATTGCTCCTTGTCTTATTGAATGTCATCTTTATCTCCATTGCCTTCATGTTACCGTCACTCATACCTGTACATACAAACATATCAAGTTATTCACATGATGACGAGTTATCTAATCCTCATTTTGGTGTCACATTTTTCAACCTTTAAAATCGGAGCAATATGACATTATTCGCAGCATATCTATTGAAATAAAAATCACTTACTCCAGGATGCTCGTGTTTTAACGAATTATTATTGTGGTAAGTGTAAAGGAATATTGACCTTCTAGAAATTACTAGATTTAGATTGTTGCTTGGATGGATTTATAAACAAGTTATCTATAATGTAGATTATAATCTTTCTATAGTTTTGTACAATATTTTTGTGAAGGAAATATTTTTGTTCGGCTATAGATTGAACTAGATTGTTTTTTTGTTGTTGACACTTGCATTTATTTTAAATGGGAATGAAACAATTTTACCACGTTTAGAATTTTTGGATTATACAGCTTAATATTTTTCTATGTAGGAATATTACTCCTTAAGTGGCTTGTATCACAGTCAACATTATAATAATTAATAAATTGATCCTTAAGTGGCTTGCATTGCTTGTGAACTTGACTTCAAACCTTTGCAAATTTGTTCTTCACTTGCATTCCTTGTCTTTATATTGTTCCTAAGCCATAGGCTCAATGTAACCATGATTCATAACTTCTATTGAATGATGAATTTGATATTTTCTCTTAGTGCATTATTGTTTCTTCTTGACTTTCCTAGAAGTGTCTTCCATGCCTTTTTGCAATTAATTTCTTATCGAACAAAGTCTGATATGTCCTCCATATTTCATCTTTAGGATCCATTTCTTGCTTTATGATTCTTTCCTCTTCTTCCAAATAGTTCTCCCATGCTTCACGAAATGGTAATTGGACTTCATAGTCTTCATATTCAGATTTAACATCTTCCATTTTGTCCTCTTTTTCTTGTAGCAGCTGTACTTGCATCATCTCAGCCTCATCTTCTTTCACTTGGGCTTCTTTTGACCTTATTCTCATCCATTTTGAAGTCTTCTTCTTCATCTCCATCATACTAGTCTTCATACCTGCAAATACCCATTCAAATACATAGTTAGATAATAAAAATAGAGCCCATAAGGCCCACATGAATCTCTCTTTAGAGTCTTCATCTTTTGTATTTAAGTCTTCTTCATGAGTTGCCTAATAGGCAACTTCACTTTCTTCTTTAGTCTCCACTCAAACCTCTGATCTTCCATTCCAATCATGACTTTTCTCATTGCTTGAAGCCTCTCTAATCTGTTGTAGTGCCCAAATTTTACACACAATTACAACGGTAAAAACACCAGATAATTTTTTTGACTTACATTGCTCATTACACACAACACACCATGGGCTCCAAGTACGAAACTCAACTCGCACAACAATCACATAAGTCATCGACTCACATAGACACATGAAAACAACATAGGCATGTTGATGCCACACTTTTCCCAACAAACGAATACTAGCAATTGCCCCAACCACGTAAATAAGACTCAAGGATAGGAAAACACACAAACACATCTTTTCTTTAATTGTATTTTAGTACGATTAACATTATTGTGCAAGGATAAATTTCTCGTTTGTCCACCGACAGGTTCTTAAGTTCATATCGTGGTTAAATTATCATTCACCCCTTTTAAGTTGGTTTCTTATTCTTTACAAAAGTTTCCATAACTTGCATACTTATTTGGCGTAGTTCAAAAGCATACAAAATACTTAATTATCTTGTTCTTATGTTAAGAATATTCTTCTCGAACATATATTCAGTTTCTACTTTTTTTAATTCTTACAACTCAAGTGGATGTGACTTGGTGTCCATAAAGTGATATTAGGATTTAACAGAGATTTATTTGCAAGATAGATTTTTACCACAAAACATTCTTCGATCACGGAAAAGTTATTTTCCTACCATAGTTATTCTAAATCAATGACTTAATGACTTCCTTTTTATGTTTATATATCTTTTGTTTTCTCGTAGTTTGATCACAATAAGGCAATTCATATTCTTTGATACAAAGGAATATATATTTAATTGAATTATAAGGTCTCCCAAAAGTGGCATCATTCCAAACCTCAAATCTCATTTTTACGCTTATATGCTTCATTTTCTACGTCACGTTATGGCCTTATTCTTAGAATTGTCTTGTAAAAGGAGCTACGAAGTGTTTTTCTAAACTCTTGAAGACATAAAAGATTATAAGACTTGTAGCTACACACGAACCCAAGTTAACATCCAAATCAACTAAGTTTCAGATTTATTCTAACTTCATCTAAGGGTCTACCCCTCAACTATATAAGAGTTTTAAGTGAGAGGACAAATTTATGCTAAACCACCTTCCAGAAGAGACCAGGGTGTTATGTTGAGAGAAACCAAAGTAACACATTTAGCTATGTGGAGCCAAAGGGGTTCATTAACAAGAGTGCAAGGCAAAGAACAACTATATCCCGATCTCCATTTATGTCGTTTGGATCCAACAAGGATTTCATTCGAGGAAGAAATTTACTTTTAAATCTATCTTCGAGAACCAGGTAATCCACTAGGATACGAAGGAGTTAGCTCTACTTACTCCAAATGAAGTTTGACTATGTCACTCCTATCTTCCAGGTTTATGACAATGTCACTAACCACACTAACTAAGATGATAAACCCATTCTTGGGCTCTTGTTTACTCAAGCTAGGAGATTTCCATCGAGTGTAGGGTTTAAGTTTACTCTACGGTTTTCAATGTCTTCTAGGGTAAAAAGTAACACACATGAAAACAAGTTTTGCTCCGATATTGAACAAGGTTAGAGTGTTTCGATTTAATTCTCTTTATTACATTTACAAAGTATGAATGCATAAGATGACTCATTAATCCTTTATTGAACACTAAATATGCACTACAAGATATTACTTCAAATTCATTTGCCTTACATAAATATCAAACCTTTTTACTAGATGTACTATAAATCAAAATTGAACTATGATTAAATGCACATTTCCTAGATGTCCTTGAAACTAGCATTTCATACATATCAACAAATTATCAATTATAACCTTCTGTAACATGAGACTACATTATACATTTATTCATTTAACAACGAACTATCTAAATTTCAATGATAATTAATGAATTAATTACACATCGCCTTTTCATGTTCATTCTTTCATCCTGTAAAACCACGTGAGCATGATATCAACGATAATTCGCTGGCATGGCATCTACCCTAATCTAACATAATTATCATTTTTCAGTTTTCCATTTACATATAATAATAATTACAATTTGCAAGCAAGAGAAAAAGTTTATAGACATGTATTAAATGCATTTCATTTCACTTCATTTTGTAATCCAGAGAGAAAAGAGAAGGGAAGAGAGATAAAACACCATTTGTCAACATTTCTATTTCACACAAGTTACACTATAAAGTTTTAAACAGTTATTTGCATGTGTTAAAAGTTTCCATGGTGGTTTGACAACCCTATGAGGGTCTCACAGCTACCTATTCTAACATTTTATCACTAGCTACCAAACGTTCAAAACGAGCTCGGAGGCTAAGAAACCACTTCTAAATATCTTTCGATGAGAATGCACACCACGATCAACTTTCTACGTGTTCCGAGATATACCAAGAGTTCATAGCAACTGACAGAATTGGGAAAAATTGAATGGTTTGCGTTTGGCTAGTTTTCCTAACTACTTGGTTCAGTAGCTGACCCAATGCAAAATGAACAAAAGCTAGTTCAAGGGCTTAGAAATCCATGTCCAAAAATGATGTTTGATGGATGAACGCGCTGCAAGAAACTTCCTACAAGTTCCCATATATACGAGAGAATTCAACAGAGTCGATGGAATTCAGAACTAGAAAACAGTCTTCAAATGGCGACAATGTTTCTAAAGCCACCGGTCCTAATTGGTCCAGTTTGACCTTGTCAAACTGCCCCGAGGCTCTCGAAATGCCATTGGCAAACTATCCGAAAAGTTTTTTTCCCTAAACTGAAGGTTTCATGTAATTGTTTAGTAAAAACACTAGAGTTTTGCGAAGACGGGAAACAATTTCTCTATCCAAGTTTCAAATGGCGATTTAAAATGAAAACCAACTTTCTAGATTTAACAGCTTTCTCTCACAAACTAGTATAACAGGGTTCCTATAAGAGCGTAAAAAAGATCACACATATTCATTCGGGGTCAAACCAAAGGCTCGGTGACTCCTAACATAACAAGGTACACGAATGGAGCTTAACGTCTCATTTTCAGAGTTACGAAGGGTACTTAATGAGTCTTCGAAAAATGCAAAAATTAACTATTTAAATAGGGAGAAGGTCAACATTATTACTCGGAAGTCAATCTCGTCTTGTCGATAAACCAATATTGAAGTGATCTAGTTGGGCGGGAAGTTTTTTAAATCACCTCGTAATGAGGGTGGAAGTTTGTGGTTTAATGCAAACGAGTTATTTTGACTACGTGAGTTATGACATGACAATTCATTATTTTACAACGAGTTGATAAAGAGAACTAAAGCACGAGAATTATGTGAGGTAAGGGGAGATGAACCATGCCTGGAAGGAACGGAGCCGGGCTTGAAACCGTGGGATTCGGTTCAAGATCTCCCTTAGGCATTTTGTTGAATGTATCATGAGCATCCACAATATTACCATTTTGCCTTTGCTCAAAATCCTCAAGCTCATCCAATACAGGTAAGCCTCTCGCTCGAGATCTGCAACATTTGAATCCATATATGTACAAACTACCTCCAGAGCAATTTCCAAAGCACACGGAACTCAAACAAAAGCTCATGTTACAGACCCATTTGCTGCTTCTTAGGACAGTAAACAACGTCAGGGAACTTGCAGAAGAAGAATCGGGCTTTTCATATCATCGGAAACTTGGCAGCCAACATGACCCTAGTGATGAGAAGCCTATGTACATTGAGGGAGGTGATGAGAAAACCTGAATTGATTTGAATGAAGCGATCAATGTATGCATAGGCAACCACAATGACAGAGGGACTACAGTGCACATACTTGAATATTCTCCCCGTATACTACTCCATGCTCATCTCTGGGATTCTCCTTCCATCAAATATCCCCAACTTCACACCCACTTTAGCGCCTTGTCTCTCATTCCTCACCACAACTCTCTCAACAAGGGCCGACACAACCGAAAGTATGTAAGGCGAAGCACTTGCTTCTCTACAGGTCATCGTCATAATAACCAAGAGGCGCTGAAAAAGTATAGATCAAAACGAATTCTTGTTGGTGAAATGTGCCTCATTACAACAAAAGCCATTACCCTTTACAAATCACAACCACCTCCATTCATGTTTCAATGCTCGCTTACTATTACTCTAGCTTAACCCCCGCCTCTATCAATTATCCATTTCTTCTTTGTCTCACCAATACAAATATGCAGACACGAGACAATTAACTTAGTGGGTTTTCACCAAAATTAAGCCAAACCCCAGGATTAATGTTGTTCGTGAAAAAAGCTCAAGAGTAAAAAGGGTCTCATGAAAGCAAAGTGGACATCCGAATATCATCATAAACAAACCAAAAAAATCACAGAAATTTTTGACACCTGAAAGAGGAAGAGCTCAATAAGAGAGACTCCATAGGGAGAGAGAATATGCATGAAACAGTATCACCGACATATCCCTTCAAAGCGCCAGCGTAAATAATATCCCAAACAAAGGAGGGCCCATGAACATAACAACTATCCCACATTTCTTCCTAACACAAAGAAATGAATTCCACCCGAGAAGATAAGAGGCAACGAACTGAAAGAAAGTGGTCAATGCACTAGCAAAAGTGTTTCGAGCTACACAAAACAAGGCGCTAATAAACAATGAAAATGACCAATAACAAGGAACGCACACCATAACTCTTCATGCATCCGAGAACTATTTTCAGGCTGAAATCACGTGCCGGAAGGGATAAAAAAGAAAGCGAGCAAAGCGATCCAAAAGAAGGCGGATAAAAGCTTTGATTAAATTAAAACCACAAGGAAACAAGTAGGTGGCCAATAATAAATGCACACTTACTCCACAAAACGTATGACAGGCATGATCTAACAAGGAAGAATAGTTTAAGAGGCCAATAGGTTAATGTTTAACGTGGGGAGATCCACCAACAGCTCAGAGAGGATTAGGTGAAACCATAATTAAGAAAAAGGCGGTGATTAGATATCCAAACAAAACACATTTCCATGAAATGGTGGGACGCCAACAAAAGTTTCCAACGTGGGTGAAAGCATCCAAATCTTCTCATTAAAATAGGTATACATAAAAAAAAAATACGAGAGGAGACTCGGTCGGCCAAGGTAGAACTAGTGGTAGGAGTTCGAAACCGGACGCAGGACAAGGACCGACCACGGCGTCACAACAAGAGACCGTCTTCTTTACGCGGACCGAGGTAACCAATCCAAACAATAAAATTGCTAATCAAAATAATAATATTACTATTATTTTTATTACTATTATTATTACAACTTAATAATACTTTATTACTCATATTAACAAGGACCAACATTTAAGCTTGACCAAAATAATAGCAAGATTCAACAATTTGAAAAAATAATTATTATTATGTAGGTGTTCCCTCTAGTTGGTCACGCCCCAACAACATCAAGTCATCCTTCAAGCCACCTATCGAATTTGAGAAAGAGATTTTTCCTTAACAGGGTAATCGAAAAGGAAAAGCCAACAAGGATCAACAGGAGCACGACAACGTTAAACGCTTAGCAACACCATCGTCGAAGAAGAAAAATAAGAACGAGGGATGGGGCATTACATTCTCCTCCCCTTAAGAAAGCATCGTTCTCGATGTGACATACAATGAAGAAGGAGAAATGGTAAGCAACAAGGAACGAATATGGTGAAGGTACGCTCTAAGGTTAAGATTTCAGACATAAAATCACGGTCATGGGGTGGCCCTAGGAACATCGGGAAATTTTAACTTTCAAGGTTACTCGTGAAGATTGGTAGTTCTAGTTTACCGTGTTACTTTGTTTATATTTTCCTTTATAGTACTTCGTATCTTAGGATTATAATATTCATTGTTTAGAAAATTTTCAGTTGTCTTAAGTTTCGTGGGTGCCCAACAATAACTAGCATCAAGATATCACACAAAACTTAACACAACACAAACAACCCACTAGACATCTTGCTACCTACTTTCATGATTGTATCACATCACGAGACTATTAACTCCACCATGGAATGACAACCAGTTGTCTACATAGCAAAGAATTTCCAACAATTATGTCCTAGACATAGATCTAGTACACACATATGACTGACAAACCGGGTCAACACGTTGATACATATACAATGGGTATCACATGACCCAAAACAATCCATGACGGTAACAACATAGTTCCAATCCAATATCTAATAGTCCATACCAACCAAGGGGAGATTCAAGCCATCACTCATAACAAAGTCTAACTAGACTCACAAGAGTACACATACTCACTATACCAACTCCACACATCACAAGGCATCACAAAACAACTCCAGATATCTCCAAAAGCAACAAAATACAACTCCATATACCTCCCCAGAGTATCACCAGATAATCTCCATATACCTCTCATAGAGAAAGAATCATAGTACCAAAACCAAGCCGAGTCACTCAACCATAGAGCCCCATCAAAAATAATAGGTCACTCAACCATAGTGTGCCATAAGAATAACAGGTCACACAACCATAGAGGCCCATCTCCTTTCTCCTTTTTAATGAGGTCGGCTCACCCTATGGCCCCGGGCACATAGAGCCCATCACCCCAAACCCAAGTGACATAATAACTCATGGTTCAACAACCCGTTAGTTATCTGTAACTCCTTGAGGCGTACCCCCATACAATGAAACGGGTTCGTAGGTTCAACCACTCCATGGTTAATCCCATGACCCCATTCTAACGCATTACGACATTAGAACTAGCATAACAATCCATTCAAATGCCAAGTGGCAAAATAAAAACCTTGGGCTAGGCTACAAAACTTTTAAATATGAAAAGAAAGTTTTAAAACTAAGAAGAACAAATGGCTAATTAGCCATGGTTAGTGCAAAATCCAAATGTTAATGCAACAATCAAATAAATGCCCAAAATATAAGAACATGTCAATCAAGAAAAACGGTTGGTTCTTTCAAAAAGAGAGATAAAGATTAATTTACCAATAAAATATGTATTGAGAAAATAACACATTACAATCACTATGTGGCCTCATACCACCACCAAAGGGGTACTCATCGAGTTGTTGGCACTCATAAATTGAGCCTCAGCTCGTAAAAAATACATGTAACCAAAAATGAGTATATCAAATAATGTAACTGTCATCCTCTCTTCCCGAATCATTACTCCATACTCCCACAAGGATCAACATAGTCAAAATCACATAGGAACTCTAGTTGCATAAGTTGAGCCTAAGGTGGTGCGTACCCACAATATCTTGAGCAAGCTCAAGTATACTAAACAGATAGAAGTGGGTTTACGGTCTATATAAGACTTCACTTTCTCACTCGTACTCACTCAAGATTATGAAAACCTGGTCCACACCTCCTCTCTCCACACATAAACTCTTGACATTTTTCTCCCCTTAGGGTCATCTAGTGTAAGGTTCACAACATACACATAACTACATCACTAACACAACGGTGCTTCACACACATTAACCATAATGTCTTACACATGGTATTTATATGGTGTATAACACAATCATTACTTTCACGGGTTACGATACATCACATTACCACATCCTACACCCGAGGTGCAATCAATGTGCACTAGGGCTCATACTCACCATATGCCCCTAAATCACGACATGAACCATCACATATTACATGAATTATACGTATGAGGGACACAATGTCTACCCTTACAACATACAATAAATTGCAATACAACATGACGATGCACACAACTAATCACAATACGGTGATGACATCATGATAAAATTCCTTTCACTTTACATCAATTTTGTCATGCAATACATCAATACACCTTCACATTACATAATGCCAAAATGTTCTAACCCTCAATGAATCCACAATAACATTCCGTTCACAAACAACAAAGCGGTACATCACACACGGATTCCTCATTGAATCCACGAAAAGGAGAGGCAATTCTCTCATCACAAAGCACATCAATATAATAACAAATACACACTAATTGACTCTTTGCCCTTATCTCTCTTCAATCTCTCCATATAACCTTCTCATTAATCTTTTTAACCTTGAACCATTTGTCTTCACCTAGGTCTCTTTCACCTTAGTCTTTTAGGCAACTTGCTCATTTAGCTTCTTATCCTACCAATCATTCACCACTTCAACACTTATTAGATACAAATATGCCTCAGAATTCCATGAAAATTGTGTAATCAATGATGTTCTTAAAAGATTCAATCATCAAAGCACTTAAAATACCGTGAAAGTTTCAAACTTCAAATTCTAACCTTCATAACTTAGCATATTCAATGCAAGTTCTAGAAAATTTCATTCTTCAAGGCTGAAAATAAGAAGAATTCTTCTTCAAAGCTCAATCGCTGTAATACACACCTCTAAAACATTATATCGGTATCTAAAAGCATATAAAAATCACCTTCAACAACTCTCTTTTTACCTTTTCTTTCACAATATGTTTCTGTCACTCCTAGAAATTAACCATCTCAATCATTAGCACCATATATGAATTCATAAAAATTAAAAAGCCACACTTTGATACCAAAAATGGTGCACCCTCAACATTGATTCACTTAAATACGCAGGGTTCAATAAGGTTCTAGTAGTAATCTTCTGAAACTCTATCTCGAGTATTATTTTGCTAAGCATGCAAGGATCTAGACTAGAAAATCTGAGTTACTAACTTTCAAAGAAACCTCTCACTGGTTCATATTTCCTCATATGCTTCCCAAAACCTCATTCCCACCATGAAGTAGTCCATCCATCTCTCATCACTGCCCTTGCTCTACTCACCCTTATTTGCCTTTCACCTCCTCTTCACTAGTCCTTACAACAATAAGGAAAACTAGCTTTTTAACCTTTCCAAATCCTTATCATAAATTTCCCAAGTTCCCTCACTTGAAATCACAATGGTGTCCCCAGTTTCACCCTGAAATCTAGGACTACCCTATGTTAAAATTTTCAAACTTTTAAAATAATGGGTCGTTTCATGTTTTAATTGCTAGAAAGTGTCTCATTGTGTCAAGATATTCCCGAGAAAGTCATACTAGCATATTTCGCCAAATACCCGGATGCCCGAAATCGTTATATTACATCATTTGAGGGTTTGCACGTGGGAAATTTGTATTTAATTATTCTGCGCCCGTTTGAGGCAAATTGTACTCGGTTTAACCTGTTATGATCGTACATGTCAATTTTCCCATATACGAGGGGTTTTAACCAGGAATGAATCCTGGGCTTTATTTGTGACTTTTGGCAACGTTTTGTATTTTTGGTGTTTTCCCGTTTCATTTTCTATGAAATTTCTCTGGGTCAATTCCTTTATTGGTTTAATCTGATTTCTTACCTGGAGTATCTGGAGATCACCTATGGACGTTATGCCAGAAGGAATTTGTCACAGGAGGTTTGGTTCTCTCTGAAAAGATGAAGTCATGCATGAAAAAACTTCTTCTGGGCAGGCCGCATTTTTGAAAAAGGAAGGTGAGAATTTTGTACCTACCTAGCAGGGTACTTTTTCCCATGGAAACAAAGTCACTTAAGTCACAATGGGAAAATTAGAGGCAACAGGCAGGCGGAAATTTCTTACCTACCTTGCAGGGTGAAAATTCCCATTGTGAAATAAAATAAAATTACTTAAGGCATTGATGGGAATTTCTTACCTGCCTTGCAGGGTAAAAAATCCCATTATGAAAGTCAAACAACTTAAGTGGATCATGAGATTTTTGGAGCTGCGGTGCAGGGTGAATAATCCCATTAGAAATTGACTTTTAAAAATAGAATTCACCCTTGCCAAAAAGTGTGACCCACCTTGGGTGAATAATAATGCATTTAATAATATTTATTAATATTTATTCACCCAATTTTGGTGCCCAAGCATGAGGAAAAGTCAACACATGATGAAAGGATAAAAAATTGGAAATAGAATTCTAAAATTAAATAAATTTAATTTATTTAATGCAGCCCCCTCTCATGCAAAAAAGTGCGACCCATATTAAGTAGAGAATACTTTTTAAACTATTAATTAATAGAATTAATTTCTATTTTTGGTGAATAAGGTCAAAGCACCTTTGTGAAGTCAATGTGGACTGGAAGTAGAAAGCTAAAATTAAATAGATTTAATTTATTTAATGGTAGCCATGAGCATGCACAAAATAGGCACCCAAGTTTAAAGAGAAAAATTGATTTTTAATTAATTAATCGCTAGGAATAAGAGAGACAATTTTTATTTATAGAATAGTGAAGGTTATATAAGAATGGGCTTCCATAATGATGAATTAATTAATTCTTCAACAAGGAAGTGCAGCCCAGGCAATTTTGGCACCCAATTAAGGAGGAATTTTACACAAAAGAAAGTGTTTTCACTGCCGGAAAGCTTCAAAGTTTGGTGCCTAGGTTTGAAGAAGCTTGAATTAAGTTTGATTAATTGTCTGCATAGTGGTACAGGTGCTCAGGTGAAGTTGAAAAAATTCATGCTTGCTTTACATGCAAACAAAACATCAAATTTTGGGGCAACAGACTTGATATATGCAGATTTTTATAATTAAAATCAAGTGTTCATGTTCCAGTTGCCATCTTTGTCTGAATTAATTACAAGAATTCATTACATGTGCTTTATAAGAGAAAGGGACCTTAAATCAATGTCCAATACATTGAACATATCCTCCGAATCTGAAGAAATCTCCAGATCTGCACCAATTGTAAAGAATTCTGGTTGAATAAAAAAGAAAAAGAATTCCTTAGAAAAAGCAGACAGATACGGCCATGGCAAAGTAGGATGAACAAGAAGGTTTAGCAAAACCATGCATAGCTTCCAGATCTAGATCCAGATCCAGATTCGATCCAAGATCCAGATCCATAATTGCAAAGGCTTCATCCTCTTGTTTCGAATGCATCCCGTGAAGAAGTCAGTGCATGGAGAATTCCTTCCAGGACCTTGTGCATGTTCTCCCAATCTTCCAGTTGAAGCCTTCATTGAATTTGCATTCACCCGAGTGCTTTCTAGAATTTTTAATTACTCATATGTAATTAAAAATAAAAATGATGAGTTATTTACGGTAAACATTACACTGATGCATGTACTGGAGAAGAACTGCAAAAGATTCAAGGATAAGAGGGAAGACATGTCAAACGCAATACCTGCAAGCAAATCACATTCACTTGATTCTAAATCTAGCTGCTTCCAGATACAGTTTGGTGAGAATCAAAGGCAAAAGAATTAGCTGCATGCGAACATGAAAAAGGACAAGACTGCAGCTTTCCTCTTTCTTCTTCTTTCTATTATTTCCTCTGACAAAGTAATTACAAACCTACAACTAACTCTTCATCTATCCATGAGGATCTCCCCTCTCTTCATCCGTCTTCCTCATTTTTGAGATAACTAACTCTTAAATTCAAATTTTCTTTCTTTTTCTCATTCATTTGTATGGTTTTTCCATCCCTAACTAACACTCCTCTAACTCATTTAGCCACCTTAGCTGAATAGCTTTACTACATGATTATTGCATATTTCATAACTTTCCTTGTTTGAGTCACCTTCATAGTATGATTTATGTCTCCCATTTCCATGAAGCCAATCAGAGGATTTTCAAAGTTTTGCATACATCCCTTGTACAGATCCTACCTTAGCACCTTGATAAAGAGGATTCAATCATCCCAAGCATTCGTACCCCTTTAAGATGAATCTAAATGGAATCTCCACACATTTCACAGACATTCTTTATCTCACACACAAAAGATTACAACTAAAGTGAAAGTTCCTTATCAACACTATCACAATTATGATAGAAGTTCTTATTGTCAAATTTTGGAGTTCTTATCTGAGGACGGAGGAATCAATCCCACAGTTATCAAGACATATTGAATCTCTAACTCTTATGAGCACATCTCATGCAAATTGGATATGGAATAATTCACATATTACCTACCCAAGGGCATCTTAGTCTTGTCTGGCCATGAAAACCACTTACTATCAAAACAAAGTATAAATATAATGCAATTTCTAAGATAAATGTGTGCACAGTATCACCAAATCAAAGTCATGTTTAAATTAACAACTATGAAACAACCATTTCTCAAAACCAAAACAGAGAATCCTCTACAAAATATTCATATCTCTATTACAAACCTCCTCTCTCCACGAGGATCTCCCCTCTCTTCATCCCTCTTCCTCATTTTTGAGGTAACTAACTCTTAAATTCGAATTCTCTTTCTTTTACTCGATTCATCTTCATGGTTTTTTCCAGCCCTTACTAACTCTCCTTTGACTCATGTACCCCATTCTAGCTAAATAGCTTTACTACATTATCTCATAAAGCCACTTACACACATATTATGACACAAATAAAACCATTCAAGACCATACCACTTGTAGCAATACCCAGTGACGGCTTAACAACCCACTACCAAGCTTAACATTAACATTTACAAGTTTAAAATTTGAATTACATGTTTTGGAGGAAAGATCCCTTTTTGAAATGAAGAACTAACTTCTTTTACATTCCCGACACCTTATTTGACCTTTATTAACTTCATGACCATGAAAATGTGCTTTCAATGAATATGTTTAGTGATGCTCCCGCATCATACATCCAATGTGGTGAAAAGAAGCCTTCAAAAACTTTGTTTGGATATTCTTATTTTCAGCCAAGTCTTTGCCTTGTTTGTCTTTTCTCTTTCCATCTTCATTGTTCTTGTATGTTTCATAGGTCCCACAACTTGTTTTGTTGTCTTGCATTTTATTTTACATTGTTCCTTTTCTTTTTGAATTTCATCTTTATCTCCAATAATAAAATGTTTGTTGTAAACAATTCACGCAAAACTCATCACCTTTTATTTTTAATTGCATATGAGCAATTTTAAATTATTGAAAGCATCTTAACCTCATCTTCTTTTACTTGGGCTTCTCTTGGCCTTATTCTCATCCATTTTGAAGTTTTCTTCTTTATCTTTATCATACTAGTCTTAATACCTGCAAATACCCATTCAAATACATAGTTAGATAATAAAAATAGAGCCCATAAGGCCCACATGAATCTCTGCTTCATCTTCATTCCTTTGCTTTCTCTTTTCTCATTCTTCTCTTCACATATCTTCACATCTTCCTCCACTAATTCTCTCTCTAGAGTCTTCATCATTTGTCTTCGACTCTTCTTTATGAGTAGCCTAATAGGCCACTTCACCTTCTTCCTTAATCTCCACTCAAACCTTTGACTTTCCATTTCCATCATGACTTTTCATTGCTTCAAGCTGCTCTAATATGTCATTTAGCTCTTTTTGCTCTTTCTCCAAGAAAAATTCTCTTTCTTTTATGCTTCTTTTCTCTTTGTCACAACTTCTTTCAACATCTTGGAATTTTTACCCTTATCTCTCTTCAATCTCTCCATATAACCTTCTCTTTGATCTTTCTCACCTTGAACCATAAGTCTTCACCTAGGTCTCTTTCACCATAGTCTTTAAGGCAACTTGCTCCTTTAACTTCTTATCCTACTAATCATTCACCACTTCAACATTTATTAGATTCAAAAATGCCTCATAATTCCATGAAAAGTGTCTCGCTCAACAATGTTCAAAAATATTCTTTCATCAAAGCTCTTAAAATAACATGAAAGTTTCAGACTTCAAAGTCTAACCTTCTTAACTTAGCATATTCAATGCAAGTTATAGAAAAATTAATTCTTCGAGGCTCAAAATAAGAAGAATTCTTTGTAAAATATGAATCACTTTAAATACACATATCCGAGACATTATATCAGTATCTAAAAGTATATTAAAATCACCGTCAACAACTTTCTTTTTACGTTTTGTTTCACAATTTGGTTCCTTCACTTTTGCAATTTGACCATCTCAATCATTAACACAGAATATGATTTCATAAAAATTCAAAATACATGCTCTAATTACACAAATGGTGCACCCTCAACACTGATTCACTCCAATCAACAGGTTCAATAAGGTTCTATTAGTAATAATCTCAATTTTGTCTTGAGTATTCTTTTTTCAAACCTCTAAGTGTCTAGACTAGAAAATATGAGTTAGTAAATTTGAAAGAATCCTCTCACCTGGTTTGTATTTCCTAATATGCTTCTCAAAACCTCATTCCCACTATGAATTAGTACATCCATCTCTCATCATTTACCTAGCTCTACTCACCCATATTTGCCTTTCAACTCCTCTTAACCAGAACTTACAACAATAAGGAAAATTAGCTTGTTTAACCATTTCAAAACCTTCTCATTAATTTCCCTATTCCCTCACTCAAATCACTTCGATATAATGATTACTGAATACTATAAAAAACCCTAATTATAAGGATGTTTTCCTTTTCACATAAATTACCTATTATACTCTTAAGACAATGAATTGTTGCTTCAATCATGATTTTAGTTATTTAGGGACATCTAGAAGATTGTATGAGTTCAATTAGCTAACATTTAGCTTCCCTAAGATGCTTGTCAAATTTGAGATTTCAACTCCTTACCTAGCTTTCCTTATTCCACTTTTTACAAATTTGCAACTAAATTTTTCCTAGGTTTGTTATGACCAACTATTAGGCATATCTTTGTTTTCACTTTGATCACCTATTAAGGGTTTTTAAAAATGTAAGGAATTCCAAGGTCTTCCACTTTCGCATCGATGATCACTCACCTACTTTTGTGCTAAAATTGGTTGAGTGGAAGATTTAGCAACCTTGGCAATGATCTCGCACAACTGAGATACCTTCTTCTGAAAGTTCAACTTTCTCTACCTTTTCTTTGTCAAGCCAAAGGAATAGAGCATCTATCAATGTCTGTGTGTGTCCCGCTTTAATCCTTCAAAACACTTGACCTATGGGTACTCTTGTTACTATTCTATCTTCTACCGCGAGCTCATCCTCCTTCTTCCCTTCGCCGAACCGACATATCGCTTAACTTCTGCCCTAACTTCTCAATGATAAACCTTGAAGTTACCTTCGTAACTTTAGGTTTTCTATCTTTTCTTCCTAGATTCAGGAGTAACTGCAAGTCATGTTCCTCCAAGTTGATTTCCTTTCTAGCCTTTGGAACAAACTGCGAAGCCAACCATTCTAAGAAATTACTTCTCAAAGAATGAGAAGTTGCCGAGTATACCACTATCTTGTGCTCTGATTCCTCTCCATCTGAAACCACTACAGTGTTGTGGATGTCATCCTATGAATCATCTAATGAGAAATCTCTTTCAAATTTTGCCATCTGCAGCTTCAACGTTTCTTCAAGAAGAGGCAATGAATGGAGTGGGTGAGGAGAAAAGATGAATGTTGCTAGATTACATGGAGGAGTGATAGTATCTTGCCGAGGTGCAACAGATCGGTGAAGTACTTAATGTCAAGAAGTCAGAACTACCACCATAGTAGTAGAAGTGATCTTCTCCTTCGAATGAGACCTTCTGTGCACTTTAATCTTTTCAGGCCTTCTACTGTTTTCTCCTTCCTGCTTCCTCTTGAGGGATTCTCCAATGATCTCTAAACTTACTTGTGATTTGATTCATCAAGGCAATATCTCTTTGTCAAGAACCAGTTTGAGGTGTTGACCAGAACGGCGGTAGACCTTTCCTTGATCGTATGGAAGCCACCTATGCTCTCCTGAAGTATAGCTATATCTCCTCCCATCTGATGGTATGTGTCAATTAACACAGGCCCATCATTTTTAAGATCCATAGGTATTTGTGCTAATCCAATGTCAAACACTTGTCACGTTGATAACCTATTGAAATCTTTCTTTCTAACCTCATACTTGCTTTTGCACTTCATCCAAAAATCTTCCAATGAAGGCACGTCAAAACTCCTTGGAGAGATTTTTCCTTACCTCTCCAAATGGATCAAAGTTCAGCCGTGCTAGGAAGAACTCTTGCTCGTACTCAGAGAACATTTCCGCTTCAATTCCTTGGGCTTTATGAATACTTTGGCAGCTGTAATAGGCCACAGTGATCGGGAAGAAGCCTATAGACTTGTGCCACTTCGACTGTAGCTCATGCATCTCCACGAGTTGCCTGTTCAACTCCATGATGACCAATCTATCACTCGGGTATCTGGGTAACTTAACTGGTTCTCCTAAAAAGCCGATGACCCTGAGGTATGTAAAATCCGTAAATTAGATGAAGATATTGTTAATCCTAGACATAGCTTCCCACGCTTCCTTGCTCACCCTGTTGGCCTTTAGATTGCCATCCAACTTACAAATTAATCCATAGAAGAATTCATCATTGATCACCTTGTAATCTTTATTGCATGTGGGTACAGAAGAAGGTGTGGGTAGCACTTAAAAATAGGGTCTTTGGAAAGAACACCACATCTATCCAAATTAGAGAAGACACCCTATGAACTGTTTTGCATATACCAAGTATGAAGTCATTTTGAAGTAAAGTACACCTCAAATTTGAGAGTTGGTCACCAATGTTGGGACTAATGATTTCGAGACCAATTGATTATTGAATCTGTTTTTTTGATTTCAATGGTCCTCGATGAAAGCATACATCTACACGCGGAAGTTGTGAGTATTAGCTTTGCCATTTATCCTCTATAACAATTTGGCAATATAATCCACCTCTTGTACCAGATTGGATCGTGAAAGAGTTCTTGGGAACTTGGAAGGAGATTCGGGCTTCTTCATGTATCTATTGTTCATTACGCCTAATGCAGCCAACTTTATGCTTTTGCCATCTATCATTCGGCATCCTGTATGCTAATAGTAGTCACCACCTTTTGTGCCGAATCTTCATACAATAATTGATTAACTGTAGCCGAATTATTGTCTTCCCCACAACATCTCGGATTGATCTAGATAATGGATGGTAAGACCTAGCACACTCCATGATGAATTCTGGCAACTGGGCTGTGAATGGAAATGCTGCAGCTCGAATGATTCCACTACTTTTGACTGCACGCATGAGGGAAGTCTTTCCAGCTCTGGATCTGTCAATCAATTCGAAAGAGGTTCTGGACCTAGATTTGTATCTCCAATGTCAACAAACTTAGAAGTGATGCATGACTCTGTTGTGCTTTCTTTTTCATCCCGCTTTGCCATGGCTGAATTTGTCTTTGTCTGAGCAATTCTTTTTCTCTTTATTCGGCCAGAATTCTTTACAACCGGTGCAGATCTAGAGATTTCTTCATTCGGGATGATATGCTTAATGTATTAGACATTGATTTAAGCTCCCTTTCTCTTATAAAAGCACAGCACTTGTACCACTATGCGCAGACAATTAATCAAACACAAATCAAGCTCCTTCGAGACACTAGGCACCAAACTTTGAAGCTTTTCATTTTTGAGGTGAAAACACCTTCATGTAAAATTCCTCCTTAATTGGGCGCCAACTTTACCTGGGTTGCACTTCCTTGCTAAAGAATTAATTAATTCATCCTTATGATATCCCATGCTTATATAACATTCACCATTCTATAATTAATAATTGCCCATCCTATTCCTGACAATTAATTAATAAATTAACATGTTTCTCTCTTCAACTGAGGCACCTATTTTGTGCATGCTCATGGTTGCCATTAAATAAATTAAATTTATTTAATTTTACCTCACTACTTCCAGTCTACTTATGCTTCACAGTGTGATTGACCTCATCCACTAAAATTATATGAATTAATTATATCAATTAATACTTTAAAAAACATTATTCCTCCTCAATATGGGTCACACTTTTTGACATGAAGGGGCTGCATTAAATAAATTATATTTATTTAATTTTAGAATTCTATTTCTAAATTCCCTTATCCTCTTCTTCTTTGTTGACTTTTCTCCATGCTTGGGCGCCAAATTTGGAAAAGAATTTAATTAATTAATGCCATTAAAGCTGCCCCTCTATTCCAAAAGGGGTCGCACTTTTTGACATGGCCCATTTCTATTTTTAAAAGCCAATTTTCAATGGGATTATTCACCCTACACCGCAGCTCCAAAAATCCCATGATCCACTTAAGCTATTTGAATTTCATAATGAGATTTTTTACCCTATAAGGCAGATGAGAAAATCCCATCAATGCCTTAAGTGATTTTTTTTTATTTCACAATGAGAATTTTCACCTTGTAAGGCAGGTAAGAAATTTCTGCGTGCCTGCTGCTTCTAATTTTCCCATTGTGACTTAAGTGGCGTTGCTTCGATGGTAAAAAGTACCATGCTAGGTAGGTACAAAATTCCCACCTTTCTACTACTAAAAAATCCTCATTGTAGCTTAACACCTTCCTTTCCCCAAAAATTCGACTCATTTTTGAGTTTAAATAAGCATTTTTCGTGCATGACTTCGTCTTTATAGAGAGAACCTGCAGGTTTCTTGTGGCAAATTCCTTCTAACATAACATCCATAGATGATCTGCAGATACTCCGTAAGGAATCGCCAAATCGGCAAAGGAATTGACTTAGAGAAATTTCACGAGAAAACAAAACGGAAAACACCAAAAACGTAAAATGTTGCCTTAAGTCACGAGATAAAGCCCAAGATTCATTCCTGGTTAAAACCCTCTACCCATATGGGAATATTGACATGTAAGACAACAACAAGTTTAAACCGAGCATAATTTACCTCAAACGGGGCTCGAATAATTAAATAAAAATTTCCGAACGTAAATCGAGCAAAAGAATATAACGATTTCAGGCATCCGGGAATATCTTGACATAATACGAGATAGTTTTTGGAAATAAAAACAAAAATGACCCATTATTTTAAAAGTATGATTTTTTTACATGGGGTAGTCTCTCGTATTTTCAGCCAGTGAAATCTGGGGACACCATGTCTTTTGTCTTTCCATCTTCATTGTTTTTCTATGCTTCATAGCCTCCTCCTAGGTCCCACAACTTGTTTTGTAGTCTTACATTTTATTTTACATTGTTCCTTTTCTTTTTAAATTTCATCTTTGTCTTCGAAATAAAATGTTTTCCGTAAAGAATTCACACAAAACTCGTCACCTTTTATTTTTAATTGCATATGAGCAATTTTAAATTATGGAAAGCATCTCATCCTCATCTTCTTTCACTTGGGCTTCTTTTGGCCTTATTCTCATCCATTTTGAAGTCTTCTTCTTTATGTTTATCATACTAGTCTTAATACCTGCAAATACCCATTCAAATATATAGATAAATAAAAATAGAGCGCATAAGGCCCACATGAATCTCTAATTCATCTTCATTCATTTGCTTTCTCTTTTCTCATTCTTCTCTTCACATATTTTAACATCTTCCTCCACTTATTCTCTCTCTAGAGTCTTCATCATTTGTCTTGGACTCTTCTCTATGAGTAGCCTAATAGGCCACTTCACCTTCTTCCATAATCTCCACTCAAACCTTTAATCTTCCATTCCCATCATGACTGTTATCACCGCTTCAAGCTGCTCTAATATGTCATTTGCCTCTTTTTGCTCTTTCTCCAAGAAAAACTCTCTTTCTTTTATGCTTCTTTTCTCTTTGTCATAACTTCTTCCTTCTTTCAACATCTTGGAATTTTCCCCTTATCTCTCTTCAATCTCTCCATATAAGCTTCTCTTTAATCTTGTTCACCTTGAACCATTAGTCCTCAGCTAGGTCTCTTTCACCCTAGTCTTTAAGGCAACTTGCTCCTTTAGCTTCCAATCCCGCCAATCATTCACCACTTCAACACTTATTAGATTCAAATATGCCTCGAATTCTATGAAAAGTGTCTACTCAATAATGTTTGAAAAATATTCTTTCGTTAAAGCTCTTAAAATACCATGAAAGTTTCAAACTTCAAAGTCCAACCTTCTTAACTTAGCATATTCAATGCAAGTTCTTGAAAAATTCATTCTTCAAGGCTCAAAATAAGATGAATTCTTTGTAAAATATCACTTTAAACACACACCTCTGAAACATTATAATAGTATCTAAAAGTATATAAAAACACCTTCAACAACTTTCTTTTTATGTTTTGTTTCAAAATTTGGTTCCTTCACTTCTGCAAATTGACCATCTCAATCATTAGCAGTGTATGATTTCATAAAAATTCAAAATCCACGCTCTAATACCACAAATGGTACACCCTCAACACCGATTCACTCCAATCAATAGGTTCAATATGGTTCTATTAGTAATAATCTCAATTCTGTCTTGAGTATTCTTTTTCCAAACCTCTAAGAGTCTAGAATAGAAAATATGAATTACTAACTTTGAAAGAATCCTCTAGACTAGTTTGTATTTCCCGATATGCTTCTCAAAACCTCATTTCCACTATGAATTAGTACATCCATCTCTCATCATTTACCTATCTCTACTAACCCTGATTTGCCTTTCAACTCCTCTTCACTAGAACTTAAAACAATAAGGAAAACTAGCTTGTTTAACCTTTTCAAAGCCTTCTCACTGATTTCCCTTGTTCCCTCACTCAAAATCACTTCTATAATGATTACTAGAATACTATAAAACAACCCTAATTATAAGGATGTTCTCCTTTCAACAAAAATACCTATTATAGTCTTAAGACAATGGATTGTTGCTTCAATCATGCTTTTAGTGATTTAGGGACATCTATAACATTCTATAAGTTCAATTAGCTCACATTTAGCTTCCTAAGATGCTTTTCAAATTTGATATTTCAACTCCTTACCTAGCTTTCCTTATTCCACTTTTTACAAATTTGAACTAAAATAGATAGATTTGGAAAAGGTGGTATTTTGAAAAATTTAGAATTTTCAAAAAATCAATATTATCCAACATCCTAAACACTAAATCCTAAGCCATAAACCATAAACCTAAAACTCAAATCATAAAATCTTAACTCTAAACTCTAAACCTTAAACCATAACGCCTAAACCCCGATAAATGAGTCATGAAGCCTAAACCTAAACCCTAAACAATAAACCCTAAACCCCTAACCCTGATCCTTAAACTCTACAACCTTAGGCATAACCCTAACCCCTAAACCCTATGACTTGAATCGTGAGCCTTAATCTAAAGACCTAAACCCTACACCCCGATCCCTATGCCCTAAACCCTAAACACTTAGCCCTATCCCCCTATAAACCCTAAACATTAACTTCTAATTGCTCCTAAACCCTAAATGCTAAATCTAAAATACTAAACCCTTAATCATAAACCATGAGCACTAAACCCTAAACCGTAAACCCTAAAACCCGAGCCCTAAATCCCGATTCTTAAACCGTAAACCTTGATCCCCGAACCTTGAACCCTTATTTGTGAACCCTAATCTCTAAACCCTAAACACTAAACCATAAACCCCGAATCTTGAGCACAAAAACTAAACCCTAAACACGAAATCTCCTCAGCCCTAAACCCTCAACCTAGAAACCTTAAAATAGTTAGATTTGGAAAACGTTGATATTTTGAAAAACTTGGGATTTTCAAAAATTTGGGATTTTTAAAATTTGAGATTTTAATAAAATCACAACTTTTGAAAAAGTTACAATTTTAAACAAAGTTGTTATTTTTAAAATATAAATATTTAAAAATCTTGGTACTTTGAAAAAGTTCAGATATTCAAACAAGTTGGTGTTTTTTAAAAATGGATCATTTGAAAAAGTCAGGATTTTTGAAAAGTTGGGATTTTCGAAAGAGTTTAGCATTTCACATTTTTGAAGAGTCAAGGTTTTTGAAGAGTCTGGATTTTTGAAAAAGTCAAGATTTTTGAAAAACACGACATTTTCCAAAAACTCGTGATTTTGTAAAAGAGAATATTTTCGAAAAAGTAAAGGATTTTTAAAAAATGTCAAGATTTTTGAAAAAGTCTAGATTTTTTAATAAATCAAGATATTTGAAAAAGTCCCGATTTTTAATTTTTGGGATTTTTGAACAAATATAATTTTTTAAAAATTAACGGTTTTGAAAAATTCAGAATTGTTGATAAAGTTAGGATTTTCAAATTTGGATTTTTCAAAAATATAGTCCATTTGAGTTCATGTTTTTAAACCACATGTTTCAAAATCTCAACTTTTTAAAAATATCGGATTTTCAAAAAAAAATTGAGAGTTTGAATAATTTAGATTTTCCATAAATTCTGGTTTTCTTAATATGTTATGATTTTTGAAAAATGCATTATTTTCCAAAAAGTTGTGATTTTCAATTTTTTTTAATATTTTAAGGAATTTGTAATTTTAAAAAAGGTAGAATTAGAATTTCATAATTCTAAAAAATTTGAATTTTAAAAATTATAAAACCCTTAACACCGAATCCTTAACCCTAACCCTCAACCATAAACCATTAACCTAAATCCCTAAATCGTAATACCTTAACTCTACTAAACCCAAAACCTTGAACAATAAACCCTAAACCCTGAGCCATGAAGCCTAAACCCTAAATCCCTCACCTATATAAATGCTAAAAATAAATCCTAAATCCCTAACCTTGAGCCTTAAACCCTAAACCCTAAATAGTGAACCCTAAATCCTTAGGCCTAACCCTAAACCATAAACCCTATACCTTGAACCATGAGCCCTAAGCCAAAACCATAAACCCTAAACCTTTAGCTAGAGACCTAAACCCTAAACCCTAAACTCATAACCCCGAACCTCGAACCCTGAGCCATGGACCCTCAACCATGAACACTGAGACCTAAACCCTAAACTCTTAGCCCTATACCCTATAAACCCTAAACCTTAAGCTCTAATTTCTCCTAAACCCTAAATTATGAGTCTTAAACCCGTTATAGTAAACCACAAGCCCTAAATCCTATCTGTAAACCTCGAATCCCAAACCCTAAATCCTAACCCTAAATTGTAAAACCTAATTCTTAAACCCAAAACTTTGATCCCCGAAACTTAAACACTAAGTCTTGAGCCCTAATCCCTAAACCATAAACCTCAAATCCTGAGCCCAAAAACCTAAACCATAAACACTAAATCATCTGAGCCCTAAACCCTTAACCTAGAAATCTTAAAATAGTTAGATTTGGAAAAAGTTGGTATTTTGAAAAACTTGAGATTTTTAAAAATTCAATATTTTTTTAAAAAGTCAAGATTTTAGAAAACTCGAGACTTTAAAAACAGTCATGACTTTTGAAAAAGTTGTTATTTTTGAAAACATCAAGATTTAAAAAATGTTGGGACTTTGAAAATGTTTAGATTTTCAAACAAGTTGGAGTTTTTGAAAAATGAATATTTTGAAAAAGTCTAAATTTTGAAAAGTTTGGATTTTAAAAAGAGTTGGGCTTTTCACATTTTAGAAGAGTTGATATTGTTTAAGAGTCTGGAATTTTGAAAAACTCAACATGTTTAAAAAAGTTAGAATTTTTGAAAAGATGGGATTTTAAATAATTTGAGATTTTCAAAAAGTTAGTATTTTCAAAAAGTCAAGATTTTGGAAAATGTTGGGATTTTTAAAACGTCAAGATTTTTGAAAAATTCAGGATTTTTGAATAAGTCGGGATATTCGAAAAAGTCCCAATTTTTAATATTTGTGATTTTCAAATTTTTTTTTTAAAGTATGGATTTTCACAAAAGTCGGTAGTTTTGATAAAGTCGAGATTTTAAAAGAATGAAGAATTTTTAAAAATTTGGGATTTCTGAAAATGTTGGGATTTTTGAAAAACTTATAATCTCAAAAGAGTCAAGATTTCAAAAATGTAGTGATGCACCAATATTAGCAGGAACTTGTAAAGGTCATAACTTGTGCTACGAGTGTAAATTTGAGTCTATTTTTTTAAACCACATGTTTAAAAAATCTATTTTTTTTTAAAATATCAAGATTTTCAAAAAAAAGTTGAGAGTTTGAATCATTTATTTTTCTAGAAATTTTGGTTTTATGAATATTTAGATATTCGAAAAAGTTGGGGTTTCAAAAAAGTCATAATCTCAAAAGAGTTAAGATTTTAAAAATGTAGTGATGCGCCAAAATTAGAAAGAACTTGTGCTCAGGGTTTACGTTTTATTTTTGAAACATGTTTCAAAAATCTTAACTTTTCTAAAATATCGGATTTAAAAAAAAAAGGCAGGAGTTTGAATAATTTAGATTTTCATGAGATTCTAGATTTTTGAATATGTCATGATTTTTGAAAAAGTCATTATTTTCCAAAAATTTGTGAATTTTAAAAATTTAGGATTTTAAAGAATTTACAATTTTAGAAAAAAATATAATTTCATAATTTTTAAAAAGTATGAATTTCAAAATTTTTACGGTTTTTTAAAAAGTTTAGATTTTTAAAAAGTTGGGATTATGAAAAGGTTGGGATTTCAAAAAAATGGGGATTTAAGAAAATATTCAAAAAGACAAAATTTAAAAAAAAGGTGCGATTTTCAAAAAGACAAGGTTTTACAAAAATGTTCAATTTTCAAATAAGTCAGGAATTACAAAACTGAAGAAATTTTTAAATCCCAACTGTTTTGAATATCCTATATTTTTTTAAATCCTAAATTTTTAAAAATATTTACTTTTTCAAACTTACGAATTTTTTTAAAAATCACAAGTTTTTTTAGAAATTGTGAACTTTTGAAATTCATGACTTTATCATTGCTTTAAAATTTTGAAAATACAAACTATTTGAAGATCAGACTATTTCAAATCCTAACTATTTCAAAATCGGGATATTTTTGAAATCGTGACTTTTCAAAATCACAACCCCTAAACCATAAAACATAAAACTTGAGTCATAAACGATAAACCTTAAGCCCCAACATCCTAAAAACTAAGCCCAAAACCCTTGACATTGAATCCTCAACCATAAACCCAAATCCCTAAATCGTAATACCTAAACTCTAAACCCCAAACCTTAAACCATAAACCCTAAACCATGATCCCTGAACCATGAAGCCTAAACCCTAAACCCCTAACCCTGAGCCTTAAACGCTAAACCTTAATAGCGAACTCTAAAGCCTAAGGCCTAACCCTAAACCCTAGACTCTATACCTTGAACCGTGAGCTCTAAGAAAAAACCCTAAACCTTTCGCTAGAGACATAAACCCTAAACTCATTACCTCAAACCTCGAACCCTGAGCCATAGACCTTCAACCATGAACACTGAGACTTAAACCCTAAACTTTGAGCCCTATATACTATAAACCCTAAACCTTAAGCTCTAATTGCTCCTAAACCCTAAAACCCTAAATGCTAAATCCTAAATACAAGCCATAAATCGTAACCCTAAACCTTAAACCTTGAACCCGACCACGAGCCCTAATCCATAAACCATAAACACTAAACCCTAAAACCTAAATCCCCGAGCCAAAAACCCAAACCTCAACCTAGAAACCTTAAAATAGTTAGATTTGGAAAAAGTTGGTATTTTAAAAAATTGGGATTTTCAAAAACTCAATATTTTCAAAAAAGTCACGACTTTTGAAAAAGTTGCAATTTTAAACAAAGTTGTTATTTTCAAAAACATCAAGATTTTAAAAATGTTGGGACTTTGAAAATATTTATATTTTCAAACAAGTAGGGGTTTTCAAAAAATAAATATTTCAAAAAAGTTCAGATTTTTGAAAAGTTTGGATTTTCGAAATAGTTGGCTTTACGAATTTTTAATGAGTCGAGATTTTTTAAGAGTCTGGATTTTTGAAAAACTCGTCATTTTCAGAAAAGTTGGGATTTTTGAAATGATGAGATTTTTAAAAATTGAGATTTTCAAAAAAGTGAGGATTTTTGAAAAGTCAAGATTTTGGAAAATGATGCTATTTTTAAAACATCATTTTTTTGAAAAAGAAATGATAATTGAAAAAGTCATGATCTCTAATATTTGTGATTTTTGAAAAATATAATTTTTTTAAAAGTAAGGATTCTCAAAAAAGTTGGCATTTTTTATAAAGTTGAGATTTTAGAAAATTGAGGAATTTTTAAAAATTTGGGTTTTTGAAATATTTGTGATTTTCAAAAAAGTTATAATCTTAAAAGGGTCAAAATTTCAAAAATGTAGTGATGCGCCAAAATTAGGAGGAACGTGAAATAGTCATAACTTATGCTCTGGGTGTCCGTTGGAGTCCATTTTTTTATACCGAATGTTTCAAAAATCGCAACATTTAAAAAAAAGCGGTATGAGTTTGAATCATTTTGATTTTCCAAAATTCTAGATTTTTGAATATGTTATGATTTTTGAAAAAGTAATTATTTTCCAAAAAGTTGCGAATTTAAAAAAAAAAGGAATTTAAAGAATTTGCAATTTTAGAAAAGATACAATATATGAAAATGTTATGATTTTTAAAACGTCAATATTTTTTAATAAGTCAGGATATTCTAAAAAGTCCTGATTTTTAATATTTGTGATTTTCGATTTTTTTTTTAAAAGTAAGGATTTTCAATAAAATTGACATTTTTGGTAAAGTTAAAATTTTAGAAAATTTAGGAATTTTTAAAGAGTTGGGATTTCTGAAAAAGTTTTGATTTTCAAAAACGTCACGATTTTTTAAATAGTTACGATTTTGAAAAATTTGAGATTTTTGAAAAGATATAATAATCTCAAAAGAGTCAAGATTTCAAAAATGTAGTGTTGTGCCAAAATAACTTGTGCTCCGGTGTCCGTTTGAGTCTATTTTTTTAAACCTCGGGATTTTCAAAAAAAAGTCGGTTGTTTGAATCATTTAGATTTTTAGAAATTATGGATTTTTAATATGTCATGATTTTTTAAAAAGTCGTTATTTTCCAAAAGTAATGAATTTTTAAAAAAATAGGATTTTATAAATTTGCAATTTAAGAAAAGAATAATGAATTTTATAATTATAGAAAAGTTTGAATTTCAAAAAATTTGGGGTTTTTGAAAAAGTTGAGATTTTCAAAAAAGTTAGGATTATTAAAAGGTTGGGAATTCGAACAAAAATGGGATTTCGACAAAGTTGTAATTTCAAAAAAGCTTAGAATTTTGAGAAAGTTGGGATTTTCAAATAAGAAAAGATTTTGAAAAAAGGTGCAATTTTCAAATAAGTTGGGAATTACAAAACTGAAGAGATTTTTAAATCCCAACTGTTTTGAATATCCTGATATTTTCGAAAATTCTAACATTTTCAAAAAATTTACTTTTTCAAAATTTAATGTTTTTTTATAAAATCGTGACCTTTTTGAAAATTACAATTTTTTAAAAATCACAAGTTTTTAAAAAATTGTAAAGTTTTTAAATTCATGAATTTATCACTTTCAAAATCTTTGAAAATATTGAGTTTTTAAAAATCATGACTTTTTTGAATTATTAATTGTTTCAAAATCAGGATATTTTTGAAATCGTGACTTTTTCAAAATCGCAACACCTAAAACCTAAGTCGTAAATTCTATTTTAAGGTTTCTAGGTTAGGGTTTAGGCTAAAGGGATTTTAGTGTTTAGGGTTTTGGTTTTTGGGATCGGGATTAAGGGTATAGAGTTTAATGATTAGGGCTCATGGCTCAAAGTTAAGGGTTAAGGGTTTAAGATTAAAATTACGGGTTCGGGGATATAGGTTAAGGGTTTAGGGTTTTGGGGTTTAGGGTTATCGAAAATTTAGGGTTAGGATTTAGGGTTTAGGGTTTGAGATTTACTAAGGGCTTTGCATTTATGGTTTTCGAGATCATGGTTTATGATTGAGGGTTTAGTATTTAGGATTTAGCATTTAGGGGTTTAAGGTTTAAGACTCAAAATTTAGGGTTAGGAGCAATTAGAGATTAAGGTTTAGGGTTTATAGGGTATAAGGGTCAACCCTCGAGTTTAGGTTTTAGGGCATAGGGTTCATGGTTGAGGTAAATGGCTCTGGGTTTCAAGGGTCGAGGTTATGAGTTTAGGTTTTATGGTTTTGGCTTAGGGCTCACGGTTCAAGGTATAGGGTTTAAGGTTTTGGTTTAGGCCTAAGGCTTTAGGGATCATTGTTTATGGTTTAGAGTTTAAGGCTTAGGGTTAGGGGTTTAGGGTTTATTGTTTAGGGTCTAGGTCTTATGGTTTAGATTTTAAATTAGCTTCATAACTTAGGGATCGGGGTTTAGGGTTTATGGTTTAAGGTTTAGGGTTTATAAATTAGATTTTACAATTTAGACGTTTGGATTTATTGTTTATGGTTGAGGGTTTAGGATTTTATGTTAAGGGTTTATGGTTTAGGATTTAGGATTTAGGGTTTTAGGTTTAGTGTTTAGGTTGTTGGGGTTTAGGGTTTAGCGTTTACGACTTAGGTTTCAAGTTTTAGGGTTTAGGGGTCATGATTTTTAAAAAGTCACGAATTCAAAAATATCTCGATTTTGAAAATGTTAAGATTTTGAAAAAGTCTGTATTTTAAAATATTTTGGAAGTGATAAACTAAAGATTTTGAAAATGTTAGGATTTAAAAAAATTAGGATATTCAAAATAGTCGAGATATAAAAATATCTTCAGTTTTGTAATGCTTGACTAATTTGAAAATTACACCTTATTTTCTAAATCTTGTCTTTTTTGAAAATCCCAACTTTCTCCTAATTCTTGGCTTTTTCGAAATCATGAATTTTTTAAAATCTAAATTTTTATTCAAAATCCCAACCTTTTCAAAATCCTGACTTTTTTGAAAATCTCAACTTTTTCAAAAACCTAAATGTTTTTAAATTCACAAATTTTTAGAAAATAATGAATTTTTCAAAAATCATGACATATTCAAAAATCTAGAATTTTTGAAAATCCCAAGGTTTAAAACAAATAGACTCAAAAAGGACACCATAATTTTTTAAGCACAAATTATTTGGGCACAACACTACATTTTTGAAATCTTGACTCTTTTAAGATTATATCTTTTTCAAAAATTCCATTTTTTTTGAAAATCGCAACTATTTAAAAAATATGACGTTTTTGAAAATCATGACATTTTTCCTGATCCCTAAGTTATAAAACCTAAACTCTAAACCGTAAGACCTAAACCCTAAACGCCTAACCCTAAGCCTTAAACTCTAAACCCTAAACAAAAATCCTAAACCCTAAACCTTGAACCATGAAACCTAAGCCAAAACCATAAACCCTAAACTCATAACCCCGAACTTTGAACCCCGAGCCAATTACCCTCAACCATGAACCCCGAGACGTAAAACCTAAACCTTGACCCTACACCCTAAACCTTAAAGCTCTAATTCATCCTAAAACCCTACATGCACCCTAAATGTGAAACCCTCAACCATAAACCTTGAACAACAAACCCTAAAACCTGAGCCCTAAATCTGACCCTAAACCCTAAAACAATTTCTTAAATCGTAAACCTTGATCCTTGAAGCTTGAACCTCAACCCTGATGCCTAATCCCTAAACCCTAAACCTTGAATCATGAGCCCAAAAACCTAACCCCTAGATACTAAATCCCCTGAGATCTAAACCCTTAGCCTAGAAACCTTAAAATAGTTAGATTTGGAAAAAGTCGGTATTTTGAAAAACATGGGATTTTTAGAAAGTCAAGATTTTTGAAGAAGTTAGGATTTTAAAATACCTGAGATTTTCAAAATTGCAATTTTAAAAAAAGTTTTTATTTTTGAAAACATCAAGATTTAAAAAAATTTGGGGCTTTGAAATTGTTCAATTTTCAAATAATTTGGGGTTTTCGAAAAGAGAATATTTCGAAAAATTAAGGATTTTTTAAAATTTGGGATTTTTCTAAAGAGTTGTGCTTTTCGTATTTTTAAAGTGTTGGGATTTTTGAAAAAGTTAAGATTTTTAAAAAACTTGACATTTTCAAAAAGTTAGGATTTTTGAAAAGAAAGGATTTTAATTTTTTTTAGATTTTCCAAGAAGTCGTGATTTTGTGAAAAGGAAAATTTTTGAAAAATGTTGGGATTTTTAAAACGTCAAGATTTTTGAATAAGTCATGATATTTGAAAAATTCCCAATTTTTATTATTTGTGATTTTCGAAAAAATATAATTTGTTTACAAAGTAAGGATTTTAAAAACAAGTCTACATTTTTAGATAAAGTTGAGATTCTAGAAAATTAAGGAATTTTTAAAAAGTTAGGATTTCTTTTTAAAAAATTGATTTTCGAAAACATCGTGGTTTTTGAAATTTTTGCAATTTTCAAAAATCTTGGGATTTTACAAAATTTATATATAATCTCAAAAGAGTCAAGATTTTAAAAAAGTAGTGATGCTCCAAAATTAAAAATTACCAGGAACTTGAAAAGGTCATAACTTGTGCTCTGGGTGTTTGTTTGAGTCTATTTTTTTAAACCACATGATTAAAAAAACTCAACTTTTTTAAAATATCAAGATTTTCAAAAAAAAAAGTCGGAGTTCGAATAATTTAGATTTTCCATTAATTCTAGCTTTTTGAATATTTCATGATTATTTTGAAAATCAGATTATTTTCCAAAAAGTTGTGAAATTAGAAAAAAAGGATTTTAAAGAATTTACAATTTTAGAAAAAGAGAAAATTTAATAATTCTTAAAATGTTCAAATTTCAAAAAAATAGGGTTTTTGAAAACCTTGAGATTTTCAAAAAAGCCGGGATTATGAAAAAGGTTGAGATTTCAAACAAAGATTAGAATTTCAAAAAAACTTCGTGATTTCGAAAAAGGCAAGAATTTTGAGAAAGTTGGGATTTTCAAAAAAGAAAAGATTTAAAAAAAAAGGTGCAATTTTCAAATAATTCGAGAATTATAAAATTGAAGAGATTTTTAAATTTCAATTGTTTTAATCATCCTCAATCATAAACCATGAGCCCTAAACCCTAAAAGCAAAACCATCAACTTTAAATATTGAAAACCAAACCCTAAACCCCAAAATCCAAAACCCTAAAACCTAATTCTTAAATCCTAAAACCTTAATCTCCAAACCCTTAACCTTGAGCCATGAGCCATGAGCCCTAATACCTAAAACCCTAAACCCTAAACCTTGAATCCTAAGCGCAAAAACATAAACCCTAAAAACTAAAATCCCCTGAGCCCTAAACCCTCAACCTAGAAACCTTAAAATAGTTAGATTTGGAAATAGTCACGACTTTTGAAAAGGTTGAAATTTTAAAAAAAAGTTGTTATTTTTGAAAACATAAAACTTAAAAAAATGTTGGGACGTTTTGAAAATGTTCAAATTTTCAAACAAGATGGGGTTTTAAAAATGAATATTTAAAAAGTTTAAAAATTTTTTTTAAAATTGGGATTTTTTAAAGAGTTGGGCTTTTCGCATTTTAAAAAAACTAATGATTTTTAAAAATTCGTCATTTTCAAAAATGTTGTGATTTTATAAAAAGTTGGAATTTTGAAAAAGTAAAGATTTTTAAAATGTTAGGATTTTGAAAAAAAAAAAGTAGGATATTCAAAATAGTTTTTTAAAAATCTCTTCAGATTTTTTGTAATTCCCGAAAAATTATTTTTTTAAAATCAAGATTTTCAAAAAGTTGACCTTTTTACAAAGTATTGTCTTTTTTGAAAATCCCAACTTTCTCGAAATTATTGGCTTTTTCGAAACCAAGAATTTTTTGAAATCCTAATTTTTGTTCGAAATCCCAACATTTTCATAATCTTGACTTTTTTTGAAAATCTCAACTTTTTAAAAAGCCATACAACCTTTTCAAAAATTGTAGGGGCCATGTTTAGGGTTTAGGTCTCAATGTTCGTGGTTAGGATTTTAGAAAGTTCAAGAATTTTTAAAAAGTTGGGATTTCTGAAAAAAGTTTTGATTTTGAAATCGTCACATTAAAATGATTTTTTAAATAAATAGTTGATTTTAAAAAAGTTGGGATTTTCAAAAAAGTTATAATCTCAAAAAAGTAAAGATTTCAAAAATGTAGTGATGCGCGAAAATTAACAGGAACTTGAAAAGGTCATAACTTGTTACTGCGGGTGTCCGTTTTTAAAGTCCGTTTTTAAATAAGTTGGGAATTACAAAACTGAAGTGATTTTGAAATCCCAAATTTTTTGAATATCCTAATTTTTTGAAAAATCCTAACATTTTTAAAATCTTTACTTTTAAAAATTCTAACTTTTTATAAAATCGTGACTTTTTAAAAATTATGAATTTTTATAAAATCACGAGTTTTTTTAAAAATTGTGAATTTTTAAATTCATAACTTATTAACATCCAAAATCGTTTTTTAAAATATAGACTTTTTTAAAATCACGTCTTTTCCGAAATCCTATCTATTTAAAAATTGCGATATTTTGAAATCGTGACTTTTAACCCTAAGACCCTACACCCTAAAACATGAAACCTGAGTTGTTAACGCTAAACCTTAAACCTCAATATCCTAAACACTAAGCCCAAAACCCTCAATCATAAACCATAAACCCAAGTCCCTAAATCGTAATACCTAAACTCTAAAACCCAAACCTTAAACCATAAACCCTAAACCCTAAACCATTCTGAGCCATAAAGCATAAACCCAAAAACCTAAACCCTAACCACTGAGCCTTTTGCCCAAAACCCTAAAATCCTTAGCCCTAATGCTAAACCCTAAACCATTTACCTTGAAATGTGAGCCTTAAGCCAAAACCCTAAACTGTAAACCCTAAACTCATAACCACGAACCTCGAACCTGGAGCCATGAACCTTCAACCATGAACACTGAGACCTAAGCCCTAAACCCTAAACACGAGCCCTATACCCTATAAACCCTAAATCGTAAACTCTAATTTCTCATAATCCCTTAGTTCTAAGTCTTAAACCGTAAAACCCTAAATTCTAAATCTTAAATACTAAAACCTCAATCGTATACCATAAGCCCTCAACTACTAAACCACGAACCCCAAACCCTAAAACCTGAGCCCTAAATCCTAACCCTAAACCCTAAAAATCTAAACCCTAAAACCTAATTCTTAAACCATAAAACATGATCTTAGAACCCTGAACCTCAACCCTAAACCCTAAGCCTTATTCCTTAAACCCTAAACACTAAATGCAAAAACCCAAATTCTAAGTCTAAAAACCTAAACCCTAAACACTAAATCCCTTGAGCCCTAAATCCTCAACCTAGAAACCTTAAAATAGTTAGATTTGGAAAAAGTTGGTATTTTGAAAAATTTGGGATTTTCTAAAAGTCAAGATTTTTTAAAAGTCAAGATTTTTAAAATTGCTTAAAAAAGCTGTTATTTTTGAAAACATCATGATTTAAAAAATGTTGGAACTTTGAAAATGTTCAAATTTTCAAACAAGTTGGGTTTTTAAAAAAAGTCAGGATTTTTGAAAACTTGGGATTTTCTAAAGAGTTGGGCTTTTCACATTTTTGAAGAATCTAGATTTTGGAAAAAGTCAAGAGTTTTTTGAAAATTAAGAAATTTTCAAAAAAGGTAGGATTTTGAAAAAACAACATTTAAAAAAAATTGAGATCTAAGTCCTGATTTTGTAAAAGTGAAGATTTTAAAAAAATTGGGATTTTTGAAAAGTCAAGATTTTTTAAAAAGTAAAGTTTTTGGAAAATGGTGGGATTTTTAAAACATCTAGATTTTTGAAAAAGTTAGGATATTTGAAAAACTCCTGATTTTTAATATTTGTGATTTTCAAAAAAATATAATTTTTTTAAAAGTAAGGATTTTCAAAAAATTTTTTTGGCATTTGAGATTTTAGAAAATTCAGAAATTTTTAAAAAGATGGGATTTCTGAAAAAGTTTTCATTTTCGAAAATGATGTGATTTTCAAAAAAGTTTTAATCTCAAAAGAATCAAGATTTCAAAAATGTAGTGATGCGCCAAAATTAATCAAAACTTGAAAAGGTCATAACTTGTGCTTCGGGTGTCTGTTTAAGTCTGTTTTTTTAAACCAAATGTTTCAAAAATCTCAACTTTTTTGAAATATCAAGATTTTCAAAAAAAAGTTGGGAGTTTGAATAATTTAGATTTTTAAAAAAATCTTAATTTTTTAATATTATCATTTTTTTAAAAGTCATTATTTTCCAAAAAGTTGTGAATTTAAATTGTTTTAGGATTTTAAAGAATTTACAATTTTAGAAAAATATAGAATTTAAAAATCCAATTTTTTTGAAATATCTATTTTTCGAAAACTCCAACTTTTATGAAAATTTTAAAAAATTTCAAAGTCCCAACATTTTTTAAATCTTGATGTTTTCAAAAATAATAACTTTGTTTAAAATTGCAACTTTTTGAAAAGTCATGACTTTTTTTTAAATCTTAAGTTTGTGAAAATCTTGACTTTTTCAAAACTCTTGACTTTCTTGAGATCCCAATTTTTTAAAATACCAACTTTTTCCAAATCTAACTATTTTAAGGTTTCTAGGTTGAGTGTTTAGTGCTTAGGGAATTTAGTGTTTAAAAAAGTTTAGTTTTTTCTTCTAAGGACTTAGGGTTTAGGGTTCATAAAATCAAGGTTTAGGGTTTAAGAATTAGGTTTTAGGGTCTCGGATTTCGAGGTTTATAGTTGAGGGTTTTGTATTTAGGGTTTTGTGCTCATGATTTATGATTGGGTTTAGTTTTAGTATTAAGATGTATCATTTAGGGTTTTAGGGTTTAGGAACAATTACAGCTTAAAGGTTTAGTGTTTATAGGGTATCGAGACTCGAAAAAAGCGTATAGGGCATAGGGTTAGTGTTTAGCGTTTTTAGGTCTCAATATTCATGGTTGAGGGTCCATGGATTTGAGTTCGAGGTTCGAGGTTATGAGTTTAGGTTTTAAGGTTTAAGTCTCTAGCTAAAGATTTAGGGATTAGGGTTTTGGCTTAGGGCTCAAAATCTTAGGGTTCATTGTTTACGGTTTAGGGTTTAAGGCTTAAAATGTTAGGGGTTTAAAATTTATTGTTTAGGATTTAGGGTTTATGTTTCATGGCTTAGGGATCAGGGTTTAAGGTTTGGGGTTTAGAGTTTAGGTTTTAGGATTTAGGGATTTGGGTTTATGGTTTATGTCTAAGGATTTAGGGTTTAGGATTCAATGTTAAGGGTTTATGGTTTATGGTTTAGGATTTAGGGTGTTTTGGGCTTTTTAGTCTATTTGAAGCAAAAGACTAAACCCTTTAGGATGTTGGAGTATGGTTTAACGTTTTAAGACTCAGATTTCAGGTTGTAGGGTTTAGTATTTAAAAACTTGTGATTATGAAAAGTCACAATTACAAAATGATTTTGAAATAGTTAGGATTTTGAAAAATTCATGATTTTCAAAAAAGTCTGTATTTTCAAAGATTTTGAAAGTGATAAAGTCATGAATTTAAAAAGTTCACAAATTTTAAAAAAACTCATGATTTTTTAAAAATTCATAATTTTCAAAAAGTTGAGATTTTATAAAAAGTTACATATTTGAAAAAGTAAAGATTTTTAAAATGTTAGGATTTTGAAAAAAATTAGGATATTCAAATAGTAGTTGGGATTTAAAAATCTCTTTATTTTTGTAATTCCTGACTTATTTGAAAATTGCACCTTTTTTTCAAAAATCTTATCTTTTTTAAAGTCACAACATTGTAAAAATTCTTGGCTTTTTTTGAAACCAGGACTTTTTTGAAATCCCAATTTTTGTTCTTTTAAATCCCAACATTTTCATAATCCTGACTTTTTTGAAAATCTCAACTTTTTCAAAAACCCTATAACTTTTTCAATTTTTGTAGGGGTTAGGGTTTTTTAGGTCTTAGTGTTCGTGGTTAGGATTTTAAAAGTTTAGGAATTTTTAAAAAGTTGGGATTTCTGAAAAACTTTTGATTTTTTTGAAAATATCACGATATTTTAAAAAAGTGTTTCATATTTTCAAAAAGTTAGGATTTTCAAAAAGTTATAATCTCAAACGAGTCAAGATTTCAAAAAATGTAGTGATGTGCCAAAATTAGCAGGAACTTGAAAAGGTCATAACTTTTCTGCGGGTGTCATGATTTTTCAAATAAGTCGGGAATTACAAAACTCAAGTGATTTTGATATCCTAACATTTTCAAAATATTTACTTTTTCAAAATTCCAACTTTTTAATAAAATTGTGACTTTTCGAAAATTAAGAATTTTTATAAAATCACAAGTTTTTTTAAATTGTGAACTTTTTAAATTCATAACTTATTCACTTTCAAAATCTTGTAAACTATAGACGTTTTTAAAATCATTACTTTTTCAAAATCCTAACTGTTTAAAAATTGGGATATTTATGAAATTGCAACTTTAAACTATCTTAACCCCTAAACCCTAATACATGAAAATTGAAATCGTAAAAGCTAAACCTTAAACTCCAACATCCTAAACACTAAGTCAAAAACCCTAAATCTTAAACCATAAACCATTAACACTGAATCCTAAACCCTAAACCCTCAGCCATAAACCATAAACCCAAATCCAGAAATCATAAAACCTAAACTATAAACCTGATCCCTAAACCATTAATCCTAACTCTAAACCCCCTAAACCTTGAGCCTAAACCCTAAAGCCTTAGGCCTTACCATAAATGCCAAATACTATAAACCCTAAAACCATGAACCCTAAACCCTAAACTCATAACCCCAAACCTCGAACCCTGAGCCATGGACCTCAACCACGAACACTTTGACTAAAAAACCTAAACTCTAAGCTTTAAATCCTCCTAAACCCTAAAATCTTAATATAAACCTAAATGTGAAACCCTCAACCGTAAACCTTGAACCACAAACTCTAAAACTTGAGCCCTAAATCCTAAAACCCTAAAAACCTAAATCCTTGAAACTTGAACCTCAACCTTGATGCCTAATTCCTAAACTATAACCTAAACCCTAAACCTCGAATCATAGCCAAAAAACCCTAAACCACTTTAACCCTAAATACTAAACCCTCAGCCTAGAAACCTTAAAATAGTTAGATTTGGAAAAAGTTGGTATTTTGAAAAACTTGGGATTTTTAGAAAGTAAGGATTTTTGAAGTTAGGATTTTAAAAATCCAGAGATTTTCAAAAATGCAATTTTAAACAAAGTTGTTATTTTTGAAAACATCAAGATTTAAAAAAATTTGGGACTTTGAAATTGTTCAAATTTTCAAATAATTTGGGGTTTTTGAAAAGTGAATATTTCGAAAAAGTAAGGATTTTTAAAATTTTAGGATTTTTCGAAAGAGTTGTGCATTTTTAAAAAGCTGGGAATTTTGAAAGTCGAGATTTTTTGAAAAAGTTAAGATTTTTAAAAAACTCAACATTTTCAAAATAGTTAGGATTTTTTGAAAGAAAAGGATTTTAAAAATTTGAGATTTTCCAAAAAGTCGGATTTTTAAAAGTGAAGATTTTTTAAAAAAATGTTGGGATTTTTAAAACATCAAGATTTTGAATAAGTCAGGATATTCGAAAAAAGTCCCAATTTTTAATATTTGTGATTTTTGAAAAAATATAATTTTTTAAAAGTAAGGATTTTTAAAAAAAGTGGGCATTTTTGCTAAAGTTGATATTTTAGAAAAAATTAAGGAATTTTTAAAAAGTTAGGATTTCTTAGAAAATTTTGATTTTTGAAAACGTCAGGATTTTAAAAATCTTGGGATTTTCAAAAAAATTTAATCTTAGAAGAGTCAAGATTTCAAAATTGTAGTGATGCTCCAAAATTACTAGGAACTTGAAAAGGTCATAACTTGTGCTCTGCAGATGTCTGTTTGAGTCTATTTTTTTTAAACCACATGATTAAAAAACTCAACATTTTTTAAAATATTAAGATTTTCAAAAAAAAAGTGAGGATTTCGAATAATTTAGATTTTCCATTAGTTTTGGATTTTTGAATATGTCATTATTTTTGAAAAACTTATTCTTTTCCAAAAATTTGTGAATTTAGAAAAAAATTAGGGTTTTAAAGAATTTGCAATTTTAGAAAAAGATAAAATTTAATAATTCTAAAAATGTTCAAATTTCAAAAAATTTAGGGTTTTTCAAAACTTGAGATTTAAAAAAAAAAAAAATTGGGATTATGAAAAGGTTGGGATTTCGAACAAAAACCCTTGGAATTTCAAAAAAAACCCTAAACCCTCGTGATTTCCAAAAAGGCAAAATTTTGAGAAAGTTGGGATTTTAAAAAAGACTAGATTTTGAAAAAAGGTCCAATTTTCAAATAATTCAGGAATTACAAAACTGAAGAGATTTTTAAATTTTAATTTTTTTAATTATCCTTTTTTGTAAAATATTAACATTTTCAAAATCTATACTTTTTCAAAATTCCAACTTTTAATAAAATCATGACTTTTTCAAAAATTATGAATTTTTAAAAAATCATGAGATTTTTTTAAAATTGGGAAAATTTTAAATTCATGACTTGATCAGTTTAAAAATCTTTTAAAATATACACATTTTTAAAATCATGATTTTTTTGAAATCCTCAAACTTTTTGAAAATTACGACCCATAAACCCTAAAACCTTAAAAATCTTGAGTCGTAAACCTAAACCCTAAACTCTAACATGCCAAAGATTAAGCCCAAAAAACCCTAAATCCTAAACCATAAACCATAAACCCTTAATATAGAATCCTAAACCATATACCCTCCCTCAACCATAAACCAAAATCCCTAAATCATAAAACCTAAATTCTTAAACCTTAAACCATAAACCCTAAAACCCTAATCCCCTATACCTGAAACCCTAAACCTAAAACCCTAAACCTTGATCCAAAAACCCTCAACCCTAAATCCATAAGCCTTAAACCCTAAACCCCAACCCTACCTATACCCTATCCTTGAACCCCTAAAGCCCTACAACAAAGACCTAAACCCTAAACCCTAAATTCATAAACCCAAACCTCAAACCCTAAGTCATGGACCCTCAACCATGATTATTGAGACCTAAACCTAAACCCCACCCCTAAACCTAAACCCTAAACCCTAAACTTTATACCCTATAAACCCTAAACCTTAAGCTCTAATTACTCCTAAACCTAAAGCTCTAATTAAACTTCTAAAACCTAAATTTTGAGTCTTAAACCTAAATATTAAATCCTTAATCGTAAACATGAGCACTAAACCCTAAAAGCAAAACCATAAACAGTAAATCTCGAACCCCAAACCCTAACACCTAAGGCCTCAATCCTAACCCTAAACCCCAAAATCTAAAACCCTAAAACTAATTCTTAAACCCTAAACCTTGATCCCCAAACCCTTAACCCAAACCCTAAACCCTTAACCCTAAACCCTAAACCTCGAATCCTAAGCGTAAAAACCTAAACACTAAACACTAAAATCCCATGAGCCCTAAAACCTCAACCTAGAAACCTTAAAATAGTTAGATTTGGAAAAAGTTGGTATTTTGAAAAACTTAGGATTTTAAAAAAGTCAAGATTTTTGAAAAAATTAAGATTTTAAAAAAAGTCACAAATATTGAAAAGGTTGAAATTTAAAACAAAGTTGTTATTTTTGAAAACATCAAAATTTAAAAAATGTTAGGACGTTGAAAATGTTCAAATTTTCAAACAAGTTGGGGTTTTCAAAAAATGAATATTTAAAAAAAGTCAAGATTTTTGAAAATTTGGGATTTTTTAAAGAGTTGGGCTTTTCACATTTTTGAAGAGTCTAGATTTATGAAAAGGTCAAGATTTTTGAAAAGACGGGATTTTAAAAAATTTGAGATTTTCCAAAAAGTCACGATTTTGTAAAAGTAAAATATTTTGGCAAATGTTGGGATTTTTAAAAAGTCGAGATTTTTAAAAAGTCGGGATTTTTGAATAAGTTAGAATATTCAAAAAAGTTCCGATTTTTAATATTTACGATTTTTGAAAAAATATAAATTTTTATAAAAGTTTTGAAGGATTTTTTTCATAAAAGTCAGCATTTTTGATAAAGTTGAAATTTTAGAAATTTTAGGAATTTTTATAAAGTTGGGATTTCTGAAAAAAATTTGATTTTTTTGAACATTGCAATTTTTGAAATATTTACGATTTTTGAAAATTTCGGATTTTCAAAAAAATTATAATCTAAAAAGGAGTCGAGATTTCAAAATGTAGTGATGAAAAAATTAGTACAAACTTGTAAAGGTCATAACTTGTGATCCGGGTGTCCATTTAAGTGCATTTTATTTTTAAACCACATGTTTCAAAAATCTAAAATTTTAAAAAATATCATGATATTCAAAAAAAAGGTAGGGAGTTTGAATAATTTATATTTTAAAGAAATTTTAGATTTTTGAATATGTCATGATTTTTGAAAGATTTTTCAATTTTAGAAAAAGATAGAATTTCATAATTCTAAAAAAATTGAATTTAATTTTTGTTGGGGTTCTTCAAAAAGTTGAGATTTTAAAAAAAGTCACGAGTTTTTTAAAAAATTGTAAACTTTTAAAATTTATCACTTTCAAAATCTTTGAAAATACAAACTTTTTGAAAATAATAAAACCCTAAACCCTAAATTGTAAAACCTAAACTCTAAACCCCAAACCTTAAACCATAAACGCTAAACCCTTGATCCCTAAGCCATGAATCCTATACCTAAGCCCTAAAATCTAAACCCTTTTAAAAAGATCCCTAAAAAGTTTAATTTTCAACCCTAATTTTTTGCCCTAAAAATTTAAACCCCTAAAAAGCCATAAATCATAAACCCTAAACATCGAACCCTTTAAAACCTATAATTTTTAAAAATGAGCCCTAAGCAAAAATTTAAACCCTAAACCTTTAAAATCTTGAGACTTTTTGAAACCCTAAAAACTCCTAAACCATAAACCCTAAACCTTGAACCCAAGCCAAAACCCTCTACCATGACCCTAAACCCTAAACCCTAAACTTTAAACCTTTAAACCTAAAATGTGAGCACCCTAAATTTACCTAAACCATAAAACTTAAGCTCTAGTTTCTCATAATCCCTAAATTCTAAGTCTTAAACCCTAAAAACCTAAATGTTAAATCCTAAATACTAAAAAATCCAACCATAAACCATGATCTCTAAAACCTAAAACCTGAAAAAAACCCTCAAGCGTAAACCCACTTAACCCCAAACCCTAAAACTTGAGCCCTAAATCCTAAATCCTAAACCCTAAACCCTTTAACCAACCCTATAAACCCCCAAATCCCTAAATCTTAAAACCTAAACTCTAAACCATAAACCTTAAACCATAAACCATAAACCATAAACCCCTAAACCCTAAACCTAAATGACCAAAACCCTAAATCTTTTGGCCTAACCTAAACCTTGAACTTATAGAACCCTAAACCCAAAACCAAAAACCCTAAATCTTTAGCTAAAAACCTAAACGTAAACCCTAAACTCATAAACCCACAACCTCGAACCACCGAGCCATGGACCCTCAACCATGAACTAAGATCTAAACCCTAAACCCTAAACTATGAGCCCTATACCCTATAAACCCTAAAGCTTATGCTCCAATTGCTCATAATCCATAAATTCTAAGTCTTAAACCCTAAAAACCTAAATGTTAAATCCTTAATACTAAACCCTTAATCGTAAACCACGATCCCTAAAACCTAAAGGCAAAAACCCTCAACCGTAAACCACGAACCCCAAACCATAAAACTTGAGCCCTAAATCATAACCCTAAATGCTAATTCTTAAATCCTAAACCTTGATCCCCGATCCCTAAACCTCCTAAACCCTAAACCTTGAACCTTGAACCATGATCCTTTTAAGCCCTAAGCCCTAAACCTTGAATTACTTAAAGCCCAAAAACCTAAACACTAAACCCTCAACCTAAAAAGTCAAAAACTTTAAAATAGTTAGATTTGGATAAAGTTGGTATTTTGAAAAACTTGGTATTTGAAAAAGTTGGTATTTTGAAATACTTGGGATTTTCAAAAAGTCAAAAGTATTTTTTGAAAATTTCAGATTTTTAAAAAAAAGTTTTGAGATTTTTAAAAAATTTTGAAACCGATTTTTTAAAAGTCAAATTTTTGAAAACTTGAGATTTTCTAAAGAGTTGGGCTTTTAGCATTTTTTTCAAGAATATAGATTTTGTAAAAGTCAATATTTTTGAAAAAATCGACATTTTCAAAAAAGGTGAGATGTTTGAAAAGACAGGATTTTAAAAATATTGAGATTTTCCAAAAGTCCTGATTTTGTAAAGTGAAGATTTTCAAAAATTCAAGTTTTTGGAAGATGTTGGCATTTTTAAAAATTTATATGTAAAGATTTTTGAAAAATTTGGTATTTTTGAAAAAACGTCAAGATTTTTGAAAAGTCATGATTTTTGAAAAGTTAGATTTTTGAAAAAGTTATAATCTCAAAAGAGTTAAGATTTCAAAAATGTAGTGATGCGCAAAATTAGAAGGGACTTGAAAAGGTCATAACTTGTGCTCTGAAATGTCTGTTTGAATCCATTTTTTTAAACATATTTTGTTTCAAAATCCTCAACTTTTTTCAAATATTAGGATTTTCAAAAAAAAAAAATCAGGAGTTTGAATAATTTAGATTTTCTAGAAATTCTGGATTTTTGAATATGTTATGATTTTTGGAAAATTTATTATTTTCCAAAAAGTTGTGAATTTAAATTTTTTTAGGATTTTATAGAATTTGCAGTTTTAGAAAAAGATAGAATTTTATAATTCTAAAAAAGTTTGAATTTCAAAAATTTTAGGGTTTTTGAAAAAGTTGAGATTTTAAAAAAGTCAAGATTATGAAAAGGTTTGGATTTCGAACAAAAATTGGAATTAAAATTAGTCGTGATTTTTAAAAAGCCAAGAATTTTGAGAAGATTGAGACTTTCAAAAAAGAAAAGATTTTGAAAAAGGTGTAATTTTCAAATAAGTCGAGAATTACAAAACTGAAGAGATTTTTAAATCCTAACTGTTTTGAATATCCTAACATTTTCAAAATCTTTACTTTTTCAAAATTCCAAATTTTTATAAAATCGTTATTTTTTAAAAATTAATTTAATTTTTTTTCAAAATTACAATTTTTTTTTAAATCACGAAAACTTTTTAAAATTGTAAAAACTTTTGAAATTCATGAATCTCGGGTTCATTTTGAAAAATGGCTTAGGGTTCGAGGTTTGGGGTCGTGATAAAAATTTGGAATTTTAAAAAAGTAAAGATTTTTAAAATGTTAGAATTTTCAAAAAATAGGATATTGAAATAGTCAGGTTTTAAAAATCTCTTCAATTTTGTTATTCCTGACTAATCTTTGCAAATTGCACCTTTTTCAAAATATTGTCTTTTTGGAAAATCTAAACTTTCTCAAAATTCTAGACTTTTCTCAAATCACGACTTTTTTGAAATCCCAATTTTTTTCAAAATCACAACCTATTCATAATTCTGATTTTTTAAAAATCTCAACTTTTTAAAAAAACCCTAAAAATTTTGAAATTCAAACTTTTTTAGAATTATGAAATTTTATCTTTTTCTAAAATTGCAAAAATTTTTAAAATTTATCCAAAAATTTAAAATCCAAAAAAATTTAAATTCACAACTTTTTGGAAAATAAGGAATTTTTCAAAATCATGACATATTCAAAATCAAGAATTTTTGGAAAATCTAAATTATTCAAACTCCAAACTAAAAAAATCCTGATTTTTAAAATCCTTGAATTTTTGGGAATCACTACATTTTTGAAATATTGACCTAAACCCTTTTAATTATAAATTTTTTGAAAATCCCAACTTTTTCAAAAATCATAACTATTTCTTGAAAATCTAACGTTTAAAAAATAAAAAAATTTTTATAAATCCCAACTTTTTAAAAAATACCGAACTTTCTAAAATCTTAACATTATAAAAAATTCTGACTTTGTAAAAACTCCTTAATTTTGTAAAAATATAATACTTTCAAAAATCACAAAGATTAAAAAATTGAGACTTTTTCAAATATCTTGACCTATTTAAAAATCCCGACTTTTTCCAAAATCTTGACGTTTTAAAAATCCTGACATTTTCAAAAACCTTGAGTTTTTTTTTAAAATACCGACTTTTAAAAAATCCAAATTTTGGCACATCACTACATTTTTGAAATCTTGACTTTTTTGAGATTATAAGTTTTTAAAATTAAAACTTTTTCAGAAGTCCCAACTTTTTAAAATTCCCAAATTTTCTAAAATCACAACTTTATCAAAAATGTTGACTATTTTGAAAATCCTTACTTTTTAAAATAATTATATTTTTTTGGAAAATCGGTAACATTAAAAATTGAGACTTTTTTGAATATCACGACTTATTCAAAAATCTTGAAGTTTTGAAAATCTCAACATTTTCCAAAATCTGGAAACAAGGTTTAGGGTTTAAGAATTAGGTTTTAGGGTTAAGGGTCAAATATTTGAAAAAATCTCAATTTTTAATATTTGTGATTTTTGAAAATATATAAATTTTTTTAAAAGTAAGGATTTTCAAAAAAGTCAGCATTTTTTATAAAGTTGAGATTTTACAAAACTTAGAATTTTTAAAAAGTTGGGATTTCTAAAAAAGTTTTTATTTTCAAAAACGTCAAGATTTTCAAAAAAGTTATAATCTCAAAAGAGTTAAGATTTCAAAAATGTAGTGATGTACCAAAATTAATAGGAGCTTGAAAAGGTCATAACATGTGCTCCGGGTGTCCATTTTGAATCCTTTTTTAAAACCACATGTTTCAAAAATCTCAACTTTTTTAAAATATTAGGATTTTCAAAAAAATAGACGGGAGTTTGAATAATTTAGATTTTCAAGAAATTTTGATTTTTAAATATGTCATGATTTTTGAAAATAACATTATTTTCAAAAAAGTTGTGAATTTCAAAAAAATTAAAATTTTATAAGAGTTTGAAATTTTAGAAAAAGATAGAATTTCATAATTCTAAAAGAGTTTGAATTTAAAATATTTTAGGGTTTTTGAAAAAGTTGATATTTTCAAACAAAGTCAGGATTATGAAAAGGTTGGGATTTCAAAAATTGGGATGAAAAAATCAAAAAAAATCCAAGAATTTTGAGAAAGTTGGGATTTTCAAAAATGAAGTTAGTTTTGGAAAAGTATTGGAAAAGTCAAGATTTTCAAAAAGTCAAGATTTTCAAAAAAGTCATGAATTTTCAAAAAGTTGCAATTTTTAACAAAATTGTTACTTTTGAAAACATCAAGATTAAAAATATGTTGGGACTTTGAAAATATGTCAGGGTTTAAGGGTTTAGAGTTTTGGTCTCGGTGTTTAGGGCATAGGGGTCAGTGTTTAGGGTTTAGGTCTCAGTATTCGTGGTTGAGGGTCCATGGCTCTGGGTTCGAGGTTCGGGTTTATGAGTTTAGGTTTTAGGGTTTAGGTATTTAACTAAAGATTTAGGGATTAGGGTTTTTGCTTAGGGCTCGTAGTTATTAGGTTTTATTATTTAGGGTTTAAGGCTCAGGGATAGGGGTTTAGAGTTTATTGTTTAGGGTTTAAGGTTTAGGGTTTAGGGTTTAGGAGTTAAGGTTTGTGGTTTAGAGTTTAGGTTTTAGGCTTCAATTTTAAGGGTTTATAGTTTATGGTTAAGGATTTAGTGTTTTTAGGATGTTGGAGTAGAGTTTAGTGTTTACAACTCATGTTTTAGGTTGTAGATTTTAGGATTTAGGGTCGTGATTTTGAAAAGTCACGATTTAAAAAATATCCTGATTTTGAAATAGTTAGGATTTCAAAAAGTCATGATTTTAAAAAAAGTCTGTATTTTAAAGATTTTGAAAGTGATAAAGTCATGAATTTAAAAAGTTCACAATTTTTTAAAAAAACTCATGATTTTTTAAAAATTTGTAATTTTCAAAAAAGTTGTGATTTTATAAAAGTTGGAATTTTGAAAAAGTAAAGATTTTTAAAATTTTAGGATTTTCAAAAAAAATAGGATATTCAAAATAGTTAGGATTTAAAAATCTCTTCAGTTTTGTAATTCCCAACTTATTTGAAAATTCACCTTTTTACAAAAATCTTGTCTTTTTTAAAATCCCAACTTTCTCAAAATTCTTAGCTTTTTCGAAACCAATACTTTTTGAAATCCCAATTTTTGTTCGAAATCCCAACATTTTCATAATCCTGTCTTTTTTTTTTTCTCAACTTTTTCAAAAACCCTAAAAATTTTAAATTCAAACTTTTTTGGAATTATGAAATTTTTTTTTTTTAAAATTGTAAATTCTTTAAAATCCTAAATTTTTTAAATTCACAACTTTTTGGAAAATAATGACTTTTTCAAAAATCATGACATATTAAAAAATCTAGAATTTCTAGAAAATCTAAATTATTCAAAATCCAACTTTTTTTGAAAATCCTAATATTTTAAAAAGTTGAGATTTTTTGAAACATGTTGTTTAAAAAAACAATGGACTCAAACAGACACCCGAGAGCACAAGTTATGACCTTTTCAAGTTCCTGCTAATTTTGGCACATCACTATATTTTTGAAATCTTGACTCTTTTGAGATTATAAATTTTTCAAAAATCGCAACTATTTCAAAAATCGCAACATTTTTGAAAATCAAAACTTTTTCAGAAATCCCAACTTTTTAAAAATTCCCAGTTTTCTAAAATATAAACTTTATCAAAATACTGAGCTTTTTGAAAATCCTTTGGTTTTAAAAAAATTATATTTTTTTGAAAATAGCAAAGATTAAAAATTGGGACTTTTTTGAATATTTTGACTTATTCAAAAATCCCGAGTTTTTCAAAAATCTTGATGTTTTAAAAATCCCAACATTTTGAAAAATCCAAACATTTTTAAAATCTTAACTTTTCAAAAATTCAAGTTTTTCGAAAATCTCCACTTTTACAAAATCGTGACTTTTTTGGATAATCTCAATTTTTAAAAATCTTGTCTTTTAAAAAATCTTAATTTTATGAAAATGTCTGAGTTTTTCAAAATCTTGACTTTTAAAAAAATCCAGACTCTTCAAAATGTGAAAAATCCCAACTTTTCAAAAATCTTGACTTTTTGAAATATTCATTTTTTTAAAACCCCAACTTGTTTGAAAATCTAAACATTTTCAAAGTCCCAACATTTTTAAAATCTTGATGTTTTCAAAAATAACAACTTTGTTTAAAATTGTAAATTTTTCAAAACACGTGGCTTTTTTTGAAAATCCTTACTTTTTAAAAAATCTCGAGTTTTTTAAAAATCCCAAGTTTTTCAAAATACCAACTTTTTCCAAATCTAGTTATTTTAAGGTTTCTAGGTTGAGGGTTTAGGACTCAAGGGATTTAGTGTTTAGGGTTTTGGTTTTTGGCCCATTTAATTAAGGGTATAGAGTTAAGGATTAGGGCTCATGGCTCGAGTTAAGGGTTAAGGGTTTAAGGTTGAAATTACAGGTTTGGGGATCAAGGTTAAGGGTTTAGGGTTTTGGGTTTTTAAATCTTGATGTTTTAAAAATAACAACTTTGTTTAAAATTGCAACTTGTTGAAAAGTCTTGACTTGTTTTGCAAATCTCAAGTTTTTTAAAATCCTAACTTTTTCATAACTCTTTACTTTTTAAAAATCCCAAGTTTTTCAAAATACCAACTTTTTCCCAATCTAACTATTTTAAGGTTTTTAGGTTGAGAGTTTAGGGATGAGGGAATATAGTGTTTAGGGTTTAGGTTTTGGGCTCAGGACCCAGGGTTCGAGGTTGAAGGTTTAGGTTCGAAGTTCAAGGTTTAGGGATCAAGGTTTAAGAATTAGGTTTCAGGGTTCAGGGTTAGGATTTTGGGCTATAGTTTTAGGGTTTGATGTTTGAAGTTTAGGGTTGAGGGTTTCACATTTAAGGATTTAGTATTATGGATCTAGCATTTAGGGTTTTAGGGTTTAAGACTTAGGAATTTATGGTTTAGGAATTTAATTAGAGTTTAAGGTTTAGGGTTTATAGGGTATAAGGCTTTAGTGTTTGGGGTTTAGTGAGTAGAGGTCAGGGTTTAGCATTTAGGTCTCAGTGTTCGTGGTTAGGATTTTAGAAAGTTCAAGAATTTTTAAAAAGTTGGGATTTCTAAAAAAGTTTTTGATTTTTGTAAATGTCATTTTTAAAATATAGCTATTTTCAAAAATAGTTTTTCAAAAAAGTAATTTCAAAAGTCAAGATTTCAAAAATGTAGTGATGCGCCAAAATTAGTTGGAACTTTTTAAAAGGTATAAAGTGTGATGCGGGTGTCCATTCGAATCCGTTTTTCAAATAAGTTGGGATTTACAAAACTGAAGTGATTTTGAAATCCCAACTTTTTCAAATATCCTAATTTTTTGGAAAATACTAACATTTTCAACATCTTTACTTTTTCAAAATTCCAACTTTTTATAAAATAATGACTTTTTTGAAAATTACGAATTTTTATAAAATCATGAGTTTTTTAAAAATTGTGAACTTTTTAAATTCATAACTTTATCACTTTCAAAATATTTTAAACTATAGAGATTTAAAATCCTTTTTAAATCATAATCCTAACTAATTTAAAATAATAAAATTACTTTTTCAAAATCATAGTTTTTTTAATAACTTAAAATTTGAATCATAAGTGTTTTGAATATCCTTTTTTTTAAAATCCTAACATTTTCAAAATCATTACTTTTTCCAAATTCAAACTTTTTATAAAATAGTGACTTTTTAAAAATTACAAACTTTTAAAAATCCCGAGTGTTTTTAAAATAAATTGTGAAACATTTTTTAGTTCATGACTTTATCCTTTACCCTAAACCCTAAACTCATAACCTTGAAAAATCGAACCCTCAAATCCATGGACCCTCACCCTAAACCCCGACACCTACGCCTAAAATATGATCCCAATTACCCTATAAATCCTAAACCTTAAGCTCTAAATTGCTCCTAAACCCTAAATGCTAAATCGTAAATACTTTTAACTCTCACTTTAGTTTAACCGTGAGCCCCCTAAAATACCTAAACCCTTAAAATTAAACCTCAAAACCCCAAACACTAAAAATTGAAAACCCTAAATCGTAACCTAAACCCTAAACCATAAAAATTAATTCTTTAACACTAGACCATGAACCCTAAACCCTGAACCTCAAACCTAAAACCTGAACCTTGATCCTTGAGCCCTAAGCCCTAAACATTAAAACCCTAAACCCTTTTTCCTAAACCCTAAACACTTTCCCATGAGCCTTAAACCCTCAACCTAGAAACCTTAAAATTTTAGATTTAGAAAAAGTTTAGGGTTTAGAAAAGTTGGTATTTTTTTAAAAACTTGGGATTATCAAAAACTTAAGATTTTTGAGAAAGTTTGGATTTTCAAAAACTTGAGATTTTCACAACTTTTGAAAAAATTTGTAATTTTAAACAAAGTTATTTAAAATCTATTTTTCGTAAACATTGAGAATTTAAAAATGTTGGGACTTGGAAAAAATTTCAAATTTTTAGACAAGTTAATTTTCAAAAATGAATTTTTGAAAAATTGGGATTTTCGAAAAGTTGGGCTTTTCACATTTTTGAAGAGTCTAGAAAATTTTTTAAAATACTCAACATTTTTTTAAAAGTTAGGATTTTTGAAAAGACATGATTTTAAATTTTTTGAGATTTTCCAAAATGTTGTGATTTTTAAAAGTAAGGATTTTGAAAAATCCTTGATTTTTGAATTTTTAATTTTGATTTTCGAAAAAATATGATTTTTTTAAAAGTAAAGATTTTAAAAAAGTTGACATTTTTGATAAAGTTGATATTTTAGAAAATTCAAGAATTTTTAAAAAGTTGGGATTTCTGAAAAAAAATTGATTTTTGAAAATGTCGTGATTTTTGAAATAGTTGTGATTTTTTCAAAAAGAGGAGATTATTTTCGAAAAAAAGTTATAATCTCAAAAAAGTCAAGATTTCAAAAATGTAGTGATGTGCAAAAATTAGCAGGAACTTGAAAAGGTCATAACTTGTTTTTTCAAAAAAGGTGTCCATTTTTTTTTTTAAACCACATTTTTAAATATCTCAACTTTTTTAAAATATCATGATTTTAAAGAAAATGTTGGGAGTTTGAATCATTTAGATTTTTCAGAAATCTAGATTTTTGAATATGTTATGATTTTTGAAAAAGACATTCTTTTCCAAAATGTTGTGAATTTCAAAAAAATTAGGATTTTAAAAATTTTGCAATTTTAGAAAAAGATAGGATTTTAAAAATATTGTGATTTTTCAAAATCAAGATTTTTGAAAAAGTCAAGATATTCTAAAAAGTCCTAATTTTTAAAAATCCTAAACATTAAGATTAAAACCCTAAATCCTTAGCCAAAATCCAAAAACCCTTAACACTTTGAATCCTAAACCGTAAACCCTTTTTTCAAAAATAAACCAAAACACAAACCCCTAAATCGTAAAACCTAAACTCTAAACCCTAAGCCCTTTTATATGTGAGCCATTTTTAAAAACCCCTATTTTAAAAAACCCTAAGCCCTAAACCCTAAAAATAACACTTAGCCTCAAAACCTGAAACACTAAAAAGTGAACCCTAAAGCCTTAGGCGTAACACTAAACCATAAACCCTATACCTTGAAAAATTGAGCCCAATGCCAAAACCCCGAACCCTAAATCTAGCCATGGACCCTAAAATTTGACCCCTACACCCTAAAATCTAAACCCTATACCATATAAACCTAAACCTTAAAATTTAAAGTGCTCCTAAACCCTAAATTCCAAGTTTTAATCCTTAAACCCTAAATGCTAAATCCTAAATACTAAACCCTCAATCGTTTAAAAAACCAAGAGCCCTAAACCTGAATGAAAAACCCTCAACCATTTTGGGTTTAAATTAAAGTTAGTTTAACCTTGAACCCCAAACCTTAAAACACGAGGGCCTAAATCCTAAATCCTAAACCATAAAGACCTTTAGGGTTACCCTAACCCTAAACCTTAAACCTTAAGTTTTAATTTAGGGTTTAGCTCCTAAACCCTAAATACCAAATCTGAATAATAAACACTAAGTGTAAAACCGTTAAACATAAACCTCAAACCCCAAACCCTAAAACCTAGCCCTAAATCCTAACCCTAAACCCTAAAACCTAATTCTTAAACCCTAAACCTTGATAAGGGTTTAGGGTTTATGGTTTAAGGTTTGGGGTTTAGAGTTTAGGTTTTACGATTTAGGGATTTGGGTTTATGGTTTATGGTTTGAGGGTTTAGGGTTTAGGATTCAATGTTAAGGGTTTATGGTTTATGGTTTAGGATTTAAGGTTTTGGGCTTAGTGTTTAGGATGTTGGGGTTTAGGGTTTAGCATTTACAACTCAGGTTTCAGGTTTTAGGGTTTAGGGTTTAGGGGTCACGATTTTGAAAAAGTCACGATTTTAAAAAATATCCACGATTTTGAAATAGTTAGGATTTTGAAAAAAAGTCATGATTTTAAAAAATTCTTTATTTTCAAAGATTTTGAAAGTGATAAAGTCATGAATTTAAAAAGTTCACAATTTTTTAAAAAATCTCATGATTTTTAAAAAATTCATAATTTTCAAAAAAGTTCGATTTTATAAAAGTTGGAATTTTGAAAAAGTAAAGATTTTTAAAATGTTAGGATTTTGAAAAAAATTAGGATATTCAAAATAGTTGGGATTTAAAATCTCTTCAGTTTTGTAATTCTTGACTTATTTGAAAATTGCACCTTTTTTCAAAATCTTGTCTTTTTGAAAATCCCAACTTTCTCAAAATTCTTGGCTTTTTCAAAATCACAGGATTTTTTAAAATCCCAATTTTTTTGAAATCCCAACCTTTTCATAATCTTGACTTTTTTTAAAATCTCAACTTTTTCAAAAACCCTAAAAAAATTAAATTCAAACTTTTTTAGAATTATGAAATTTCTTTTTCTAAAATTGCAAATTCTTTAAAATCCTAATTTTTTTAAATTCACAACTTTTTTAGAAAATAATGACTTTTTCAAAAATCATGACATATTCAAAAATAAAGAATTTCTAGAAAATCTAAATTATTCAAACTCTCAACTTTTTTTGAAAATTCTGATATTTTAAAAAGTTGAGATTTTTGAAACATGTTGTTTAAAAAACCAATGGACTCAAACGAAACCCAGAGCACAAGTTATGACCTTTTCAAGTTCCTGCTAATTTTGGCACATCACTATATTTTTTAAATCTTGACTCTTTTGAGAGTATAACTTTTTCAAAAATCGCAACTATTTCAAAAATCGTGACATTTTTTGAAAATCAAAACTTTTTCAAAATCCCAACTTTTTAAAAATTCCCAAATTTTCTAAAATATCAACTTTATCAAAATACCAACTTTTTTGAAAATCCTTTTTTTTTAAAAATTATATTTTTTTTTTGAAAATAACAAAGATAAAATCGGACTTTTTGAATATTTTGACTTTTCAAAAATCTTTTTTTTAAAATCTAAACTTTTCAAAAATCTTCACTTTTACTTTTTTTTGGAAATCTCAATTTTTTAAAATCTTTTCTTTTTTTCAAAATCCTAAATTTTTGAAAATGTTATTTTTTCAAAAATCTTGACTTTTTAAAAAATCCAGACTCTTCAAAAATGCGAAAAAAATCCCAACTTTTCAAAATCCTGACTTTTTTGAAATATTCATTTTTCAAAACCCCAACTTGTTTGAAAATATGAACATTTTCAAAATCCCAACATTTTTAAATCTTGATGTTTTCAAAATAACAAATTTTTTAAAATTGCAAATTTTTCAAAAGTCGTGACTTTTTTTTTTTTGAAAATCCTGACTTTTTAAAAATCTTGAGTTTTTGAAAATCCCAAGTTTTCAAAATACCAACTTTTTCCAAATCTAACTATTTTAAGGTTTCTAGGTTGAGGGTTTAGGGCTCAGGGGATTTAGTGTTTAGGGTTTAGGTTTTTGGGCTCAGGATTCAGGGTTTAGGGTTTAGGGATTAGGGCTCAAGGCTTAGGGTTAAGGGTTTAGGGTTTAAAGGTTTAGAAATTACGGGTTTTTTAATAATTTTAGGGTTTAGGTTTAGGGTTTAGGATTATTGAGGATTTAGGGTTTAGGGTTCGAGATTTAAATTGAGGTTTTTTGCATTTAGGTTTTAGGGCTCATGGTTTACGATTGAGGGTTTAGTATTTAGGATTTAGCATTTAGGGTTTTAGGGTTTAAGACTCATAATTTTTAAAAATTAGGAGCAATTAGAGCTTAAGGTTTAGGGTTTATAGGGAATAAGGCTCGAGTTTAGATTTGGGGTATAAGGGTCGGGGTTCATGGTGGAGGTAAATGGCTCAGGGTTCGAGGTTTGGGGTTATTAGTTTAGGGTTTATGGTTTTCACTTAGGGCTCACGAAAATTCAAGGTATAGGATTTAAGGTTTTGGTTTAGGCCTAAAGCTTTAGGGATCATTGTTTAGGGTTTAGGTTTAAGCTTAGGCTTAGGGGTTTAGGGTTTAGGGTTTAGGTCTTACGGTTTAGAGTTTCATAGCTTAGGGAAAGGTTTAGGGTTTATGGTTTAAAGTTTAGGGTTTAGAAATTAGATTTTATGATTTAGAGCGTTTGGGTTTTTGGTTTATGGTTGAGGTTTACGGTTTAGGAGTTTATGTTAAGGGTTGATGGTTTATGGTTTAGGATTTAGGGTTTTGGGCTTAGTGTTTAGGATTTTACAGTTTAGGGTTTAGTGAAAATGACTTTGAGGTTTTAGGATTTGGGGTTTTTCGAGGTTTTTTTAGGGTTTTGCATTTTTCAAAATTTAGTATTTTCAAAATTTAGTATTTTTTTTAAGACTCATTTTTTTAAAATTTTAGGATTTTCAATTAGTGCTTTTTAAAAAGTTAGGGTTTATAGGGTATAGGCTCAAAGTTTAGAGTTTAGGTCTTAGTGTTCGTGGTTTAAAAACTCCATGGCTCTAGGCTCAAGGTTTAGTGTTATGAGTTTAAGGTTTATGGTTTAGGTCTCTAGCTAAAGATTTAGGGTTCAGGGTTTTTGGTTAGGGCTCATGGTTCAAGGTATAGGGTTTAGGGTTTAGGGTTAGGCCTAAGGCATTAGGGTTTATTATTTAGGGTTTAAGGTTTAAGGCTAAGGGTTAGGGATTTATGGTTTAGGCTTCGTGGCTCGAGATCAGGGTTTAGGGTTTAAGGATTAAGGTTTGTGGGTTTAGAGTTTAAGTTTTAGAATTTAGGGATTTGGGTTTATAGTTTATGGCTTAGGTTTTAGGGTTTAGGATTTAGTGTTAAGGGTTTATGGTTTATGTTTTATGGTTTGGGCTTAGTGTTTAGGATTTATGGAAGGGTTTAGCATTTTGACTCAGGTTTCAGGGCTTTAGGGTTTAGGATTTAGGGGTCACGATTTCAAAAAAATTAATGATTTTCAAAAAGTCTGTATTTTCAAAGATTTTAAAAAGTGATAAAGTCATTAATTTAAAAAGTTCACAATTTTTAAAAAAACACATGATTTTTGAAAAATTCATAATTTTCAAAAAAGTCACGATTTTATAAAAATTTAGAATCTTAAAAAATTAAAGATTTTAAAATGTTAGGATATTTAAAAATTAGGATTTTCAAAATTGTTTTTAAAAATCTCTTCAATTTTTAATTATTCGAACTTATTTGAAAATTGCACCTTTTTTCAAAATCTAAACCTTCTCAAAATTCTTGGCTTTTTTAAAACCACAAGTTTTTTGAAATCCCAATTTTTGAAATTCACAACCTTTCATAATTCTAAATTTTTTTTGAAAATCTCAACTTTTTAAAAACCCTAAAAATTTTAAATTCAAACTTTTTAGAATTATTAAATTTTATCTTTTTCTAAAATTGCAAATTCTTTAAAATCCAAAAAAAATTAAATTCACAACTTTTTGCAAAATAAGGTCTTTTTCAAAAATCAAAAAAATTTTTGAAAATCTAAATTATTCAAACTCCAGACTTTATTTTGTAAATCACGATTTTTTTAAAAAGTTGAGATTTTTTTAAACATGTTTAAAAAAAAACGGACTCAAACGGAAACCAAAGCACAAAGTATGACCTTTTCAAGTTCCTACTAATTTTGGGGCATCACTACATTTTCAAAATCATAACCTTTTCAAAAATCGTAACTATTTCAAAAATCCAGACGTTTAAGAAAATAGATTTTTTCAGAAATCCCAACTTTTTAAATAATCCTAAACATTCTAAAATCTTAACATTATAAAAAATGCCAACTTTTTTTAAAAATTATGTTTTTTCAAAAATCACAAAGATTAAAAAATTAAAATCAGACTTTTTTCAATATCCTAACTTTTTAAAAATCTTGAAATTTTTAAAAACTCCTACATTTTCAAAAAATCTAAACCTTTTTTAAAATCCCTTGAGTTTTTTTAAATCCTGAATTTTTCAAAAATCTTGAGTTTTTCAAAAATCTTCACTTTTACAAAATCACGACTTTTATGAAAACCTCAAATTTTTTAAAATCATGTCTTTTTCAAAAATCTTCACTTTTTTGAAAACTCAAGTATTTCAAAAATCTTGACTTTTTTAAAATCTAATCTTTCAAAAATCCCGACTTTTAAAAAAAAATGAAAAGCCCAACTTTTCAAAAATCCCAACTTTTTAAAAATCTTGATGTTTTCAAAAATAACAACTTTTGCATGTTTAAAATTGCAACTTTTGAAAGTCTTGACTTTTTTTTTAAACCTCAAGTATTTTAAAATCTTGACTTTTTTCAAAAATCTTTACTTTTTTTAAAATCCCAAAATTTTCAAAATACCAACTTTTTCCAAATCTAACTATTTTAAGGTTTCTAGGTTGAGGGAATTTAGTGTTTAGGGTTTAGGTTTTTGGGCTTAGGACCCGGGTTCTTAGGTTGAAGGTTTCGGGTCGAGGTTCAGCGTTCGGGATCAAGGTTTAGGGTTGAGATTTTGGGCTCAAGTTTTAAAATTGAGAGTTTTGCATTTAAGGTTTTGTTCTCATGGTTTTACGATTAAGGGTTTAAAAAGTTTTTTTATGGATTTAGCATTTAGGGTTTTAGGGTTTAAGACTTTAGAATTTAGGATTTAGGAATTATTAGAGCTTAAGGTTTAGGGTTTATAGGTTAGTTGGCTTAATGTTTGGGGTTTAGGGTGTAGGGGTCAAGGTTTAGGATTTAGGGTTTAAGTTACGTGTTCATGGTTAGGATTTTAGAAAGTTCAGGATTTTTTAAAAAGTTGGGATTTTTGAAAAAGTTTTGATTTTCGAAAATGTCATGATTTTTTAAATACTAGTGATTTTTAAAAAATTGTAATCTCAAATGAATCAAGATTTCAAAAATGTAGTGATGCACCAAAATTAGCATGAACTTGAAAAGTTTTTAAAAAACCCCATTTTTTGGGGTGTCTAAGCTTTTTCAAATAAGTCGAAATTACAAAACTAAAGTGATTTTGAAATCTGAACATTTTTAATATCCTAATTTTTGGAAAATCTTAACATTTTCAAAATCTTTACTTTTTAAAAATTCCAAATTTTTATAAAATCAAGAATTTTTTTAAAAATTAGAATTTTTATAAAATGACCAGTTTTTTAAAATTGTGACCTTTTTAAATTCATAACTTTATCACTATATAAATCTTTTAAACTATCTTTTTAAAAATCATGAATTTTTTGAAATCCTAACTGTTTAAAAATTGGGATATTTTGAAATCAAGACTTTTAACTATTAAACCCCTAAACCCTAATACCCCAAAACTAAATCGTAAATGCCTTAGACTCCAACATCCTAAACCTAAACCAAAACCCTAAATCCTAAACCATAAACCCAAATCCCTAAATCATAAAACCTAAACTCTAAACCCCAAACCTTAAACCATAAACCCTAAACCCTGATCCCTAAGCCATGAATCTTGAACCCTAAACCCTAAACACCTAACCTTGAGCCTAAAACCTTAAAGCCTAAACAAAGTGAACCCTAAAACCTTAGGCCTAACCCTAAACCCTAAACACTATACCTTGAACCATGAGCCCTAAGCCAAAACCTAAAACCCTAAACTCAAACTAACCCCAAACCTTGAACCCCAGAGCCATGGACCTCGACCACGAACACTTACAAACTAAACCTTGAACCATGACCCCTACACTCTAAACCCTAAATCTACTTTGACTAAACCTTAAGCTTACTAAACCTTCTCCTAAACCACTAAAAACCCTACATGCACCCTAAAAAACCTGCAAAACCCTCAAACCATAAACCTTGAACCACAAACCCTAAAACTTGAGCCCTAAATCCTAACCCTAAACCCTAAACCTTGATCCTTGAAATCTTGAACCTCACCCCGATGCCTAATCCCTAAACCCTAAACCTTGAATCATGAGCCCAAAACGATAAACCCTAAATACTAAATCCCCAGAGCCCTAAACCCTCAACCTAGAAACCTTAAAATAGTTAGATTTGGAATAGTTGGTATTTTGAAAAACTTGGGATTTTTTGAAAGTTAAGATTTTTGAAGAAGTTAGGATTTTAAAAAATCTGAGATTTTTAAAATTGCAATTTTAAACAAACTTGTTATTTTTTAAAACGTCAATATTTTTTTAAAAAATTGGGACTTTGAAATTGCTCAAATTTTAAAATAATTTGGGGTTTTCAAAATAGTGAATATTTCAAAAAAGTCAAGATTTTTAAAAATTTGGGATTTTTCTAAAGAGTTTTTCAAATTTTTTCACATTTTTAAAAAGTCAGATTTTTAAAAATTGACATTTTCAAAAAAGTTAGGATTTTTGAAAAGACAGGATTTTAAAAAATTTTGAGATTTTCCAAAAAGTCATGATTTTGTAAAAGTGAAGATTTTTTTAAATGTTGGGATTTTTATTTTAACATAAATATTTTTAAAAAGTCAAGATTTTTTAATAAGTCAGGATATTCGAAAAAGTCCCAATTTTTAATATTTGTGTAATTTTAAAAAAAGTCGGGATAAAATCTAAACCCTAAATCCAAACCATGAGCCGTAAACTCTAAAAGCAAAACCATCAACCGTAAATCTCGAACCCCAAACACTAAAACTTGATGCCTCAATCCTAAACCTAAAACCTAATTCTTAAACCCTAAACCTTGATCCCCAAACCCTTAACCTCAACCCTAAACTCTTAACCCTGAGCCACTAGCCCTGAGCCCTAATACCTAAACCCTAAACTCTGAATCCTAAGCACAAAAACATAAACCCTAAACACTAAAAAATCCCCTTAGCCCTAAACCATCAACCTAAAACCTTAAAATAGTTAGATTTGGAAAAAGTTTGTATTTTGAAAAACTTGGGATTTTCAAAAAGTCAAGATTTTTCAAAAACTTAAGATTTTAAAAAAGTCATGACTTTTGAAAACAAATTTTAACAAAATTTTTGAAAACATGTTTTTAAAATGTTGGGACTTTTGAAAATGTTCAATTTTTAAAAAAGTTGGGAAAATTGAAAAAAAAGTTGGGATTTTTAAAAGGGATTTGGCCTTTTCACATTTTTGAAGAGTCTAGATTTTTGAAAAGGTCAATATTTTTTGAAAAATTGACATTTTAAAAAAATTGGGATTTTTGAAAAATAAATTTTAAAAAAATTGAGATTTTAAAAGCAAATTTTCCAAAAAGTAGTTTTCAAAATTTTGTAAAAGTAAATATTTTTGGTTTTTGAAAATGTTGGGATTTTTAAAAACTCAAGATTTTTTGAAAAGTCGGGATGTTTGAATAAGTTAGGATATTAAAAACAATTATGATATTTAATATTTGCAATTTTTGAAAAAAAAAAAAACATTTATAAAATTAAGGATTTTCAAAAAGTCAGCATTTTTGATAAAGTTGAAATTTTAGAAAATTCAGGAATTTTAAAAAAGTTGGGATTTCTGAAAAAAAAATATAGTTTGGAAAACGTCACGATTTTTGAAATATTTGATTTTTAAATTTTCGAAAAAAAGTTATAATCTAAAAAGAGTCCAGATTTCAACAATGTAGTGATGAGCCAAAATTAATAAGAAATTGTAAAAAACTTGTAATTTCTTGTCTGTTTAAAACATTTTATTTTTAAACCACATGTTTCAAAAATCTAAAGTTTTTAAAAATATCATGATTTTCAAAAAAAAGTAGGGAGTTTGATTAATTTATTTTTTAAAGAAATTTTAGATTTTGAATGTTATGATTTTTGAAAGATTTTTAAATCTTAGAAAATGATAGAATTTCATAATTCTAAAAAATTTTGAATTTAATTTTTTTTAGGTTTTTCAAAAAAGTCACGAGTTTTTTTTAAAAATTGTAAACTTTTCAAATTCAATCATTGACTTTATCACTTTCAAAATCTTTGAAAATACAGACTTTTTGAAAATCATAAAACCTAAACCTGAAACCCTAAATCGTAAAACCTAAAACTCTAAACCCATAAAACCTTTTGAAACAAACTGAACCATAAAAACTATATCAAACCCTTAAGTAAAAATCTAAACCCTAAACTTTAAAAAAGCCATAACCTAAAAACCTAAACCCTAAACTCATAACCCCAAACCTCAAACCCTGAGCCATGGACCCTCAACCATGAACACTAAGACCTAAACCCTAAAATTTGAGCCCTATACCATATAAACCCTAAACCTTAAGCTCTAATTGCTCATCAGCCCTAAATTCTAAGTCTTAAACCCTAAAATCTTAAATGATAAATCCTAAATACTAAACCCTTAATCGTAAACCATGATTTTAAAAACCTAAATGCAAAAACCCTAAACCATAAACAAAAACCCCAAACCCTAAAACTTGAATTTTAAATCCAAATCCTAAAACCTAAAATCCTAAACCTTAAATCCTAAACCTTGAATCCTGAACCCTAAGCCTAAGCCTAAGCCCTAAACCTTACTAAGCCCAAAACCTAAACCCTAAACACTAAAACCCTCCTTTGAACCCTAAATAGTTAGATTTTTAAAAAGTTGTTATTTTGAAATAGGATTTTGAAAAATTCAAGATTTTTTTAAATGTTAGGATTTTCAAAAACTTGAGAATTTCAAAAAAATTCACTAGTTTTCAAAAAAAGTCAAGTATTTTTTTGAAAACTTTGGATTTTCTAAAAGTTGGGCTTTTCACAAATTTGAATTTGAGTCTAGATTTTGAAAAAGTCAATATTTTGGAAAAACTCGACATTTTTCAAAAATTTTAGGATGTTTGAAAAGACAGGGATTTTAAAAATATTGAGATTTTCAAAAAGTCATGATTTTTAAAAGTGAAGATTTTTGAAAAAGTCAAATTTTTAAAGATGTTGGGATTTTTAAAATGTAAAGATGTTTTTTAAAAAGTTGGGATTTTTGATAAAGTTGTGATTTTCAAAACGTCGTTGATTTTTGAAATAGTTGCAATTTTTGAAAAAGTTGGGATTTTTGAAAAAGTTATAATCTTTAAAGGAGTTAAGATTTCAAAAATGTATTGATGTGCCAAAATTAAAAAGGGAATTGAAAAGGTCATAATTAGTGCTCCGAGTGTCTTTTTGAGTCCATTTTTTTAAACCACATGTTTCAAAATCCTTAAGTTTTTTCAAATATTAGGATTTTGAAAAAAAAATCAAGAATTTAAATAATTTAGATTTTCAAAAATTCTAGATTTTTGAATATGTCATGATTTTTGAAAATTTATTATTTTCCAAAAAGTTGTGAATTTAAAATATTTTAGGATTTTAAAGAATTTGTAATTTTAGAAAAAGATAGAATTTCATAATTATAAAAAAGTTTGAATTTCAAAAATTTTAGCGTTTTTGAAAAAGTTGAGATTTTGAAAAAATCAAGATTATAAAAAGGTTGGATTTCAAACAAAAATTGGGATTTCAAAAAGTCATGATTTCAAAAAAAGCCAAGAATTTTGAGAAAGTTGGGATTTTCAAAAAAAAAAAGATTTTGAAAAAGGTGCAATTTTCAAATAAGTCGGGAATTACAAAACTGAAAAGATTTTTAAATCCCAACTATTTTGAATATCCTAATTTTTTAAAAAATCCTAACATTTTCAAAATCTTTACTTTTTCAAAATTCCAAATTTTTTAAAAATCGTGACTTTTTCAAAAATTACAATTTTTTTAAAAATATAATTTTTTTTTAAAATTGTGAAGTTTTTAAATTCATGACTTTATCACTTTCAAAAAATTTTCAAAAATCAAAATCGTTTAAAATGCAAACTTTTTTTTGAAAATCATGACTTTACGAAATCCTAACTGTTTCAAAAAACCTCAATGTTATTTTATAAATCGTGACTTTTTCAAAATTGAAAAATAAAACCTTAAAACCTTAAACTAAATAAACCCTAAACCTAAACCCCTAAACCCCAACATACTTAAATCTAAACCTAAAACCCTAAATTCTAAACCATAAACCAAACCCTAAAACCCTAAACCCCAAAACCCTAAAACCTAATTCTTTAACCCTAACCCCAACCTTTATCCCCTAACCTAAATCCCTAAACCTAATTTTGAAACCCGAAAACCCTAAACCCTAAACACTAAAAATGCCTTAAGCCTAAACCCTCCTAAACCTAAAATCTTAAAATAAAATCTTAAAATAGTTTGATTTGGAAAAAAATGGTATTTTGAAAAAACTTGGGATTTTAAAAAGTCAAATTTTGTAAAAGTTGGGATTTTAAAAAAGTCACGAGTTTTGAAAAATTTGAAAAAATTACAATTTTAAACAAAGTTGTTATTTTTGAAAACATCAAGATTTAAAAAACCTTTGAAAATGTTGGGAATTTTGAAAAATTTTCATATTTTCAAACAAGTTGGGTTTTCGAAAGATGGATATTTTGAAAAACTCAGGATTTTTTGAAAAGTTGGGATTTTCAAAGTTATGATTTTGAAAAAGTGAAGATTTTTGGAAAAAACATTTTCAAAAAAAAAAAAGATTTTTGAAAAATGAATTTTTTGAAAAAATTAAGATTTTCAAAAAAGTCAAGATATTAAAAAAGATAGATTTTTATAGATTTTGTGAAAGTTATAATGTTGACATTTTTTTTAACATTGATTTTAAAAAGTCGAGATTTTATAAAATGTCAAGATTTTTAGAAAAGATAGATTTTCATAATTTTAAAAAAGTTTGAATTTCTAAAAATTTAGGGTTTTTGAAAAGTTGATATTTTAAAAAATTAGGATTATGAAAAGGTTGGGATTTTTAAAAAGTTTTTTTAAAAAGTTGGATTTCTTAAAAAGCCAATTTTTTTTTTTTGAAAAGTTGGGATTTTCAAAAAGACAAGATTTTGAAAAAAGTACAATTTTAAAATAAGTCGAGAATTACAAAATCAAGAGATTTTCAAATCCCAAATGTTTTGAATATCCTTTTTTTTTTAAATCCTAACATTTTGAAAATAATTACTTTTTAAAAATTGAACTTTTTATAAAATAGTGACTTTTTCAAAAATTACAATTTTTTTAAAAATCACGAGTATTTTTAAAATTGTGAACTTTTTAAATTCATGAAACTTTAAACCTTTACCCTAAACCTTTTTTAAACCCTAAACCCTAAACCCTAAAATCATAACCCTTTTTTTGAAACTAAACCCTAAAAACTGAGTCTTAAATCCTAAAAAAAATCCTAAACCTTAAAAATGCTAAATCGTAAATACTAAAACCCTAAAATACTAAACCAAAAACCGTGAGCCCTTAAACCCTAAATGTAAAACCTCAAACCGTAAACCTCGAACCCCAAACCCTAAAAAACCCTGAAACCCTAAATCCTAAAAATAAACCCCAAAAACCCTAATTTTAAACACTAAAAACCTTAAACCCCAACCTTAAACTGCTTGAACCTTAAAATCTCTAAAACTTTAAACTTTTAAAACCTAAAACCCTAAAAATTTAAACTTTCCTAAACCCTAAACACCTAAATCCCATAAGCCCTTAAACCCTCAAAACCTTAAACATTAAAATAGTTAGATTTGGTAAAAGTTGGTATTTTGAAAAACTGTAATTTTTAAACAAAGTTGTTATTTTTTTAAACATCAAAATTTAAAAATGTTGGGACTTTGAACCCCAAAATTTCAAACAAAAGTTTTTTTTAAAAGTTGTTGGATTTTCAAAAATTAATTTTTGAAAAAATTGGGATTTTTGAAAGTTGGGATTTTTAAAAAGTAATTTTAAAAAATTTTTGAAAAAATCTGGATTTTTGTAAAAGTGAAGATTTTTTTGAAAAAGTAATGCTTTCCCTTTAAATGATTTTTTTTTAAAATTTTTTTATTTTCAAAAAAATATGATTTTTTTTTAAAAAAGTAAGGATTTTCAAAAAAGTCATCATTTTTGATAAATTTGAGATTTTAGAAAATTCAGGAATTTTGAAAAAGTTGAGATTTTGAAAAAGTTTAGATTTTTGAAAAAACGTTGCGATTTTTAAAAAGTTTTTTAAATTTTTGAAAAAGTGATAATCTAAAAAAAGTTAAGATTTCAAAAATATAGTGATGCGCCAAAATTAGTAGGAACTTGAAAATGTCATAACTTTTTTTCTGAGTGTTTGTTTGAGTCCTTTTTTTTAAACCAAGTGTTTCAAAAATCTCAACTTTTTTAAAATATCAGAATTTTCAAAGAAAAGTCGGGAGTTTGAATAATTTATATTTTCAAGAAATTATGGATTTTTGAATATGTCATAACTTTTGAAATAGTCATTATTTTCCAAAAGTTGGGATTTCTGAAAAATTTTGATTTTATAAAATGTCGCAATTTTTGAAATAGTTGTGATTTTCAAAAAAGAGGGGATTTTTGAAAACGTTATAATCTCAAAAGAGTCAATATTTAAAAAATGTAGTGGTGCACCAAAATTAGCAGGACTTGTGCTTTTGGGTGTCTGTTTTTTTTATACCACATTTCATATATCTCAACTTTTTAAAATATCAAGATTTAAAAAAAAACGTTGGGAGTTTGAATCATTTTGTTTTTTTAAAAAATTCTGGATTTTTGAATATGTTATGATTTTTGAAAAAGACATTATTTTCCAAAAAGTTGTGAATTTCAAAAAAAAAATTAGGATTTAAAAATTTTTTGCAATTTTAGAAAAAGATAGGATTTCTAAAAAAATTGGGATTTTTTTAAACATCAAGATTTATGAAAAAGTTTTTAGATTTTTGAAAAGTCGGGATATTCTAAAAAGTCCCGATTTTTAATCTCCTAAACATTTAAGCTCAAAACCCTAAACCTTAACCATAAACCCTAAACACCTTTTGAATCCTAAATTGTAAAACCTCACCAAATAGCCTAAATAAACCAACCCCTAAAATCAAAAACCCCTAAACCCTAAATCCTGATCCATGAGCCATGAAGACTAAACCTTAAATCCTAAACCCCTAAACCTAAGTCTTAAACCCTAAACACTAAAAAGTGAACCCTAAACCGTAAACCTTGTAAACATGAACCTTGAACCATAAACCAAAAGTCAAAACCCTAAATCCAAAACCTTTAACCTAAACCTAAACCGTAAACCCTAAACCCTAAACCCTAAAACCATACCCTCAAACCCTAACTCATGAACCCTAAACCCTAAAACCCCCCTATGCCTAAACCCTAAAACCTAACCCTAAAACTCTAACTTTAAGCTCTAATTGCTCCTAAACCCTAAATTCCGAGTCTTAAACCTAAAACCCTAAATGCTAAATCCTAAATACTAAACCCTCAATCATAAACCATGAGCCCTAAACCCTAAATGCAAAACCCTCAACCATAAACCTCAAACCCAAACCCTAAAACCTGAGCCCTAAATCCTAAACCCTAAACCTTAAACCTTAAGCTCTAATTGCTCCTAAACCCTAAATTCCTTAACCTTAAACCTAAAACCATAAATTTAAAATAATAAAAACCTTTGAAAACCTTAAACCATAAACCTCTAAACCCTAAACCCTAAACCCTCAACCCTAAATCCTAACCCTAAACCCTAAACCCTAAACCCTAAAACCTAATTTTTAAACCCTAAACCTTGAAACCCAAACCTCAACCATAAACCCTAAACCTTTGAACACTAAGTCCTAAGTCCTAATCCCCAAAAAACCTAAACCTAAACCTCAAATCCCTAAAAAAAACAAACCAAAAACCTAAACCCTAAAACTAAACACTAATCCCCGAGCCCTAAATCCTAAACCTTGAAACCTTAAAAAGGTTTTTGAAAAAGTTTGATTTTTGAAAAACATGGGATTTTAAAAAAGTCAAGATTTTAAAAAAACTCGGGATTTTAAAAAAATTTGATTTTTCAAAAAGTTGAACTTTTGAAAAAGTTGTAATTTTAAACAAAGATATTTATTTTTAAAAACATCAAGATTTAAAAAATGATGATTTTGAAAATGTTTAGATTTTCAAAAAGTTGGGGTTTTTAAAAAAATGAATTTTCAAAAAGTTGAAGGATTTTTTAAAAGTTGGGATTTTTTTTCAAAAGAGTTGGGCTTTTTTTAAAAGTATTTTTTAAAAGTAAGGATTTTTTAAGAGTATGGATTTTTGAAAAATTCAAGGTTTTTGAAAAACTTGACATTTTCAAAAAATTGGGATTTTTGAAAAGATGGGATTTTAAAAATATGAGATTTTCCAAAACTTTATGATTTTGTAAAAGTGAAGATTTTGGAAAAAGTTGGGATTTTTGAAAAAAATTTAAGAGATTTTTTTGGGATTTTTGAAAATTTTGGGATTTTGATTTAAAAAGTCACAATTTTGAAATAGTTGCAATTTTAAAAAAGTTATAATCTCAAAAAAGTCAAGATTTCAAAAATGTAGTGATGCGCCAAAATTAGCAGGAAATTAAAAGGTCATAACTTGTGCTCCAGTGTCCATTTGAGTCCATTTTTTTTTTTTAAACCACATGTTTCAAAATCTCAATTTTTTAAAATCATCGTGATTTTAAAAAAAAAAAAGTTAGAGTTTGAATAATTTAGATTTTCTAGAAATTCTAGATTTTTTTGAATGTCATGATTTTTGAAAAAGTCATTAATTTCCAAAAAAGTTGTTAAAAAAAATTTAGGATTTTAAAGAATTTGTAATTTTAGGAAAAGATAGAATTTCATAATTCTAAAAAAGTTTGAATTTCAAAAAAAGGGTTTTGAAAAAGTTGAGATTTTCAAAAAAGTCTCGAGAATATGAAAAGGTTGGGATTTCAAAAAATTTTGAAAAAGCCAAGAATTTTGAAAAAATGTGGGATTTTCAAAAAGACAAGATTTGAAAAAATGTGTAATTTTCAAATAAGTCGGTAATTACAAAACTTTCAGAGATTTTAAATCCCAACTGTTTTAAATATCCTAATTTTTTCCTAAATCTTAAAATTTTTTTAAATCTTTAAACTTTTTTAAAATTCACACTTTTTAAAATTCAAATTTTTAAAAATCTTTATTTTTACTTTCAAAAAAATTAAACCCCTTTTTTAAAATCCCTAAAACCAAAAACCTTTAAATCATAAACACTATACCCTAAACCCAAAACCTAAACCTAAACATAAACCCAAAACCCTAAATCTAAACCATAAACCATAAAAACCCTTAAAACCTTCCTAAACCCTAAACCCTCATCCATAAACCATAAACCCAAATCCCTAAATCGTAATACCTAAACTCTAAACCCCAAACCTTAAACCATAAACCATAAACCCTGATCCATGAGCCATGAAGCCTAAACCCTAAACCATAAACCTAAACCCTAAACCCTAAACAATAAACCCTAAAGCCTTAGGCCTAACCCTAAAAGCCTATACCTTGAATCATGAACCTTAAGCCAAAACCCTAAACCCTAAACTCATAACCCCAAACCTCAAACTCTGAGCCATAGACCCTCAACCATGAACACAGAGACCCAAACACTAAACCCCTAAACCCTAAACCCTAAACTCTAAGCCATATACCCTATAAACCTTAAACCTTAAGCTCTAATTACTCCTAAACCCTAAATTCCAAGTCTTAAACCCTAAAACCCTAAATTCTAAATCCTCAATCGTAAACCATGAGCCCTAAATCCTTAACCTTAAAACACTTCAAACCAGTAAACCCTGTGCCCTAAAACTCAAACCTAAAACCCCAAAACCATAAACCTTAAAACTGAATTTTTAAACCCTAAACCCTATCCCTAAACCTAAACCCTAAACCTAATTCTTAAACCCTAAACATTGAATCCTAAACTAAACCCAAACCTAAACCCTAAACCCAAACCCTAATCCTTAAAACCTAAACACTAAACCTTAAATTTGAATCCAGAGCCCAAAAACCTAAACCATAAACCTAAAACCTTGAAACTCTCAAAAAACCTTACAATAATTAGATTTGGAAAATTTTGGTATTTTAAAAACTTGGGATTTTAAAAAATTCAAGATTTTAAAAAACTTTTTATTTTCAAAAAAGAATCACGACTTTTTTAAAAGTTACAATTTTAAACAAAGTTGTTATTTTTGAAAACATCAAGATTTTAAAAATTTGGACTTTAAAAATGTTGAGATTTTTTCAAACAAGTTGGGGTTTTCAAAAAAAAGGAATATTTCAAAAACTCTTTTTCAAGGATTTTTTTGAAAAGTTGGGATTTTCGAAAAGTTCTAAATTTTCACATTTTTGAAGAGTCATGATTTTTTAAAGTCTAGATTTTTTGAAAAAAGTCATGATTTTTAAAAAAATCAAGATTTTCAAAAAAATTTTGGGATTTTTAAAAAAAAAAATTTTTGAAAAATTCAAAATTTTTTTAAAAACTTCCAATTTTTAAATAAGTGATTTTTAAAAATACAAAAAATTTTTTTAAAAAGTAAGAATTTTCAAAAAATATAAATTTTTTTTTAAAAAAGTTAAGATTTTAAAAACTTAGAATTTTTAAAAAGTTGGGATTTTGAAAAAACTTTTTATTTTTTGATTTTAAAAAATTTTTTTGAAAAGTTGCGATTTTTGAAAAGTAATTATGATTTTCGAAAAAGTTATAATCTCAAAAAGTCAAAATTTCAAAAATGTAGTGATGTGCCAAAATTAGCAGGAACTTGAAAAGGTTATAACTTGTGCTTCGGGTGTGTGTTTGAGTCTGTTTTTTTTTAAAACACATGTTTCAAAAATCTCAACTTTTTAAAATATTAGGATTTTCTTGAAAAAAATAGACGGGAGTTTAAATAATTTAGATTTTCAAGAAATTATAGATTTTTGAATATGTCATGATTTTTGAAAACGTCATTATTTTAAAAAATGTTGTGAATTTAAAAAAAAATTAGGATTTTAAAGAGTTTAAAATTTTAGAAAAAGATAGAATTTTATAATTCTAAAAGAGTTTGAATTTCAAAAAATTTAGGGTTTTTGAAAAAGTTGATATTTTCAAAAAAACTCAGGATTATAAAAAGGTTGGGATTCCAAAAAAAAAAAAATTGATTTCAAAAAAAACGTGATTTCGAAAAATCCAAGAATTTTAAAAAAAAAGGGATTTTTCAAAAATCAAGATTTTGGAAAATTTTACTTTTTAAAACATCAAGATTAAAAATATCTTGGGACTTTGAAATTTGAGATTTTCAAACAAGTTAGGGTTTTTCAAAAAATGAATTTTCAAAAAAAATAAAAAATTTTTTGAAAAGTTGGGATTTTTTGAAAGTTGTAAATTTTGAAAATTTTGACATTTTTTTAAAGTTCAAATTTTTAAAAAGTTGAGAAACTTGAAAAAAATTTTTTTTTCTCAATAAAAGTTTTTTTTTGAAAAGTTTGACATTTTTAAAAAAAGTTAGGATTTTTGAAAAGACGGGATTTTAAAATTTTTGATATTAAAAAGTTGTGATTTTTAAAAGTGAAGATTTTTGAAAAAATTTAATTTTTGAAAAGAATTTATTTTAAAAAAGTCAAAATTTTTGAAAATGTTGGATTTTTAAAATTTCAATATTTTTAAAAAGTCACAATTTTAAAAAAGTCAATATTCAAAAAGTCAAATTTTTTAATATTTGCCATTTTTGAAATTTTTAAAATAAATATATATATATATATATATATATATATATATATATATATATATAATATATATTTTAAAATATATATATTTTTAAAAAAGTAAGGATTTTTAAAAAAGTTAGCATTTTTAAAAAATTGAGATTTTTGAAAATTTAGAAATTTTTAAAAAGTTGTTTTTTAAAATGTTATTTTCTGAAAAGTTTATATTTTCAAAACTTCACAATTTTCAAAAAATGTATGTTTTTTGAAAAATTTGGATTTTGGAAAAAGTTATAATCTCAAAAGAGTCAAGATTTCAAAAATGTAGTGATGCACCAAAATTACCAGGAACTTAAAAAGGTCATAACTTATGCTCCGGGTGTCCATTTGAGTCCATTTTTAAAACCAAACCATTTTCAAAAAATCTCAATTTTTTAAAATTCTAATTTTCAAAAAAAATCTAGAGTTTGAATAATTTAGATTTTCTAGAAATTCTAGGTTTTTGAATATGTCATGATTTTTGAAAAACTTGTTATTTTTAAAAAAATCAGGAAAAATGAAAAAATTGGGATTTTTCAAAACAAAAAATTGGGATTTAAAAAAAATTTCGTTATTTCTTAAAAAAGCCAAAAATTTGAATTTTGAGAAAGTTGAGATTTTTCAAAAAAACAAATTTTGAAAAAAGTGCAATTTTGAAAAAAAATTTACAAAAACTGAAGAGATTTTTAAATCCCAACTATTTTTGAATATCCTAATTTTTTTAAAATCCTAACATTTTAAAAATCTTTACTTTTTTAAAATTCCAACATTTTATAAAATTGTGACTTTTTCAAAATTACGAATTTTTAAAAAATTTTTTTTTTTAAATTGTGAAGTTTAAAAATTCATGACTTTATCACTTTCAAAATCTTGAAAATACAAAACTTTTTAAAATCATGACTTTTTCAAAATCAAAAATTGTTTAAAAATAGAGATATTTTTGTTTAAATTGTGACTTTTTAAAAATCGTGACCCCTAAACCCTAAAACATGAAACATAAACAAAAACTCTAAACCTAAACCCTAAACCCTCCCAACATCCTAAACACTAAAACCCAAAAACTAAATACTAAACCATAAACCATAAACCCTTAACATTTAAACCTAAACCCTAAACCTTAAACCCTAAACCAAAAATCATAAATCATAAAAACCCAAACCTAAATCCTAAACCTAAACCTAAACCCAAAACCTTAAACCCAAACCCTAAACCCTAAACCTTGATCCATGAGCCATGAAACCCTAAAAACCCTAACCCTAACCTAAACCCTTAAAAACCTAAAACCTAAAATAGTGAACCCTAAAATAAAATACCTAAACCTAAACCTAAACCTAAACCTAAACCCTATACCTTCTAAAAACCTGAATCCTTAAAATCCTAAACCCTAAACCCTAAACTCTAAACCCCTAAAAACCTAACCCTAAACCATAAAAATCCTAACTCAACCAAACCCTTGAGACCTTAAACCCCACAACCTAAACCCTAAACCTAAACCCTAAAACCCTAAAACCCTAAACCTTAAACTCTAATTTCTCTTAAACCCTAAAACCCTAAATGTTAAAAACCTAAATAAATTAAACCCTCAAAATACTAAACAAACCAAACCATGAGCCCTAAACCTAAAACTAAAAAAACCCTAAACCCTTTTAAAACCCTCAACCCAAAACCTAAATCCTAAAACCCTAAACCCTAAACCTAAATCATAAAACCTAAACCCTAAAAAACCTAAATATTAAACCCTAAACCTTGAAAAAGTCCCAACCCTTAAAAACCCTTTTAAAACATAAAGACCTAAATCCTTGAATTTCTAAATCCTTAAAAAAAAAATCAAAAAGTCTAAACCCTAAACACTAAATCCTCAAAATATTTTGAATTTAAACCCTCCAAAGTATAAATTTTAAAATAGTTAGATTTTGGAAAAAGTCGGTTTTTTTTGAAAAAGTCATGATTTTTAAAAACTTGAGATTTTCAAAAAGTCAATAGTTTTGAAAAAGTTCTAATTTTAAAAAATGTTGTTGAAAAAGTTTTTTGAAAATCAAGATTTATAAAATGTTGGAATTTGAAAATTTTTTTTCAAAAAGTTGGGGTTTTTGAAAAAGATTTTTTGAAAAGTTATATTTTTGAAAAAAAAGTCTTGATTTTTAATATTTACAATTTTTTGAAAAAAAATATATTTTTAAAAGTATTTTTCAAAAAAGCTAGATTTTTTAAAGTTAAGATTTTTTAGAAAATTCGGGAGTTTTTAAAAAGTTGGGATTTTTTCTAAAAAGTTCTAATTTTTCAAAACATCATGATTTTTGAAATAGTTTCGATTTTCAAAAAGTTAGTTGGGATTTTCAAAAAAATTATAATCTCAAAAGAGTCAAGATTTCAAAAATGTAGTGATGTGTCAAAATTAAAGAACTTGAAAATGTCATAACTTGTGCTCCAAGTGTCTATTTGAGTCTATTTTTTTAAACCACATGTTTCAAAAATCTAAAAAATTTTTAAAATATCAGGATTTTTAAAAAAAAGTCAGGAGTTTTAATAATTTAGATTTTCTAGAAATTCTAGATTTTTAATATGTCATGATTTTTGAAAAAGTCCTTATTTTCCAAAAACTTGTGAATTTCAAAAAATTTAGGATTTACATTTTTTTGGAATTTTAGAAAACGATAGAATTTCATAATTATAAAAAAGTTCAAATTTCAATAATTTTAGGGTGTTTGAAAAAGTTGAGATTTTCAAAAAGTCAGATTATTAAAAAAGGTTTGGATTTTCAAAAAAAAATCGGGATTGCAAAAAATTCGTGATTTCAAAAAAGCCAATAATTATGAGAAAGTTTGGATTTTAAAAAAAAAAAGGTTTTGCAAAAAGTGCAAATTTCAAAAAAGTCAAGAATTACAAAACTGAAGAGAGTTTTAAATTTCATCTGTTTTGAATATCCTAATTTTTATAGAAAATTCTAACATTTTAAAAATCTTTATTTTTAAAAAATTCCAACTTTTTAAAAATTACAACTTTTTAAAAATTACAAATTTTTAAAAATCACGAAGTTTTTAAAAATTTGAAATTTTTAAATTCATGACTTTATCACTTTCAAAAATTTTGAAAATACAAAGTTTTTGAAAATCATGACTTTTTTGAAATCCTAACTAATTCAAAATCAAGATATTTTTGAAATCAAGAATTTTTCAAAATCGTAACCCTAAACCCTAAACCCTAAACTTAAAAACTTAAACCTAAATCGTAAACACTAAACCCTAACATCCTAAACACTAAAAGTTAGGAGTTTGAATAATTTAAATTTACATGAAATTCTGGATTATTTAATATGTCATGATTTTTGAAAAACTTATTATTTTTAAAAAATTGTGAATTTTAAAAAATAAAGATTTTAAAAAATTCTTTAAATTTAATTTTTTTTAGATTTTTTAAAATGTTGATTTTTGAAAATGTTGAGATTTTCAAAAAGATTAAATTTTCAAAAAAAAAAAATTGATTTTTAAAAAAATTTTAAGATTTTAGAAAAAATTGTGATTTCAAAAAAATCAAGAATTTTAAAAAAGGTTTGCATTTTTAAAAAATACAAGATTTTAAAAAAAAGTTGTGAATTTTTAAACCAAAAATTTTTAGAAAGGAATTTTCAAAACAAAAAAAAATTGAATTTTTAAAATTTTGAATTTTAAAAAAAGTTTTAAAAAAATTGTGAAAATCTTTTTTTTCAAATTTAAAACTTTCAAAATAATTTACTTTTTTTAAATACAATTTTTTTAAAATCTTAACTAATTCAAAATCAAGATATTTTTGAAATCACAACTTTTTCAAAATTGCAACCCCTAAACCCTAAACCTTGAAACCTTTGAAAACCAAAAACCTTGAAACCATAAAAACCTAAAACCTAACATCCTAAACACTAAGCCCAAAACCCTAAATCCTAAACCATAAACACAAAACCCTTAACACTGAATCCTAAACCCGAAACCTTTGCTAACCTAAAACCCTAAACCATAAAACATAAACCCAAATCCTAAATCTAAACCAAAACCTAAACCCTAAAACTATAAACCCTAAACCTAAACCTAAGCCTAAAACCCTAAACCCTAAACGCTTACCCATACACCCTATACTCAGCCCTATATACCCTATAAATCCTAAACCTAAAATCTCTAAACTCTAATTGCTCCTAAACCCTAAATTATGAATATTAAACCCTGAAACCCTGAATGCTAAATCCTTAATAGTAAACTCTCAATCATAAACCATGAGTCGTAAACCCTAAATTTAGAACCCTCAAATGTAAACCTCAAACCCCAAACCCTAAAAAAACCCGAGCCCTAAATCCTAACCCTAAACCTAAAACCTAATTCTTAAACCCTAAGACTTGATCCTATTAAACCCTAAAACTAAACCATAAACCATGAATCCCGAGCCCAAAAACCTTAACCCCTAAACACTAAATTTTGAGCTCTAAATCCTCAACCTAGAAACCTTAAAATAGTTAGATTTGGAAAAAGGTTGTAGTTTGAAAAAACTTAGGATTTTCAAAGTCAAGTTTTTGAAAAAAGATTTTTTAAAAATTCACGATTTTCAAAAAGTTTAGATTTTAAAAAAGTCACAACTTTTGAAAAATTTGCAATTTTAAAAAAAAACTTTTTATTTTTTTAAATTTTCATCATTATTTTCAAAAAGTGTTTAATTTTGAAAATGAAAGTTGGGATTTTCAAAAGTTGGGATTTTTTAAAAAAATTTTGAAAAGTTTCAGATTTTTAAAAAAAGATTTTTAAAAGATTTTGAAAAACTTAATTTTTAAAAAAAAGTTAGGATTTTTCAAAAGACAAGATTTAAAAAAATTGAGATTTTCCAAAAAGTCGTGATTTTTTAAAAAAGTTGTGAAGATTTTTAAAAAAAGTCATGATTTTTTGTAAAAAAAGGTTAGATTTTCAAAAAATTCAAGATTTTGGAAAATGTTAAGATTTTTAAAACATCAAGAGTTTTTAAAAAGTCAAGATTTTTGAATAAGTTAGATATTTGAAAAAGTCGGGATTTTTAATATTAACACTTTTTGAAAAAAATGTTATTTTTTTTAAAAAGAAAGGATTTTCAAAAAAGTTGGCATTTTTGATAAAGTTGAGATTTTAGAAAATTTAAGAATTTTTTAAAAAGTTGGGATTTTTGAAAAATTTTTTTAAAAATTTTTTTGAAAAAGTTGGGATTTTTTTAAAAAAGTTATAATCTCAAAAAAAAAGTCATGATTTCAAAAATGTAGAGATGCACAAAAATTAGCAAGGAACTTGAAAAATCATAAGTTGTGCTCTGGTGTTTTTTGTCTCCTTTTTTTTTTAAAACTTTTTTTAAAAAAATTTCAACTTTTTTAAAAATTTAAATTTTTTTTAAAAAAGTCCATTTTAATTTTTTAAAACTAATTTTCAAATTTTTGAAAATTTTTTGAAAAAAAAAAGTGAATTTTTAAAAAAATTTAGGGTTTTTGAAAAAGTTGAATTTTAAAAAAAAAAATTTTCAAATTTTGAAAAGTTTAATTTTAAAAAAATTTAATTTCAAAAAGTTGAATTTTGAAAAAGCCAAAATTTTGAAAAAAATTGGGATTTTCAAAAAATTTGGGATTTTAAAAAAGATTTTGAAAAAGGTACAATTTTCAAAAGTCGGGAATTACAAAACTAAAGAGATTTTTAAATCCTAACTGTTTTGAATATCCTATTTTTTTTTTTAATTCCTAACATTTTCAAAATCTTTACTTTTTCAAAATTCCAACTTTTTATAAAATCGAGACTTTTTTGAAAATTACAATTTTTTTAAAATTTACAACTTTTTTTAAAAATTGTGAACTTTTTAAATTCATGACTTTATCACTTTCAAATCTTTGAAAATATAAACTTTTTGAAAATCATGATTTTTTAAAATCCTAACTATTTAAAAATACGATTTTAAATCGTGACTTTTTCAAAATTGCCTAAAACCTAAATCCTAAACCAAACCTAAACCACAAAAACCTTAACATTGAAATACTAAACCCTAAAACCCTAAAATAAAAATCCTTAAAAACCTAAATTTTTCAATTAAATCCTAAAAAAAATCCTAATAATCTCTAAAACAACAAAACCTTAAACCAAAAACCCTAAATACCAAACCTTCAAAAAAAATAAACCTAAAAAAACCTTAAACCCTAAAAACCAGTGAACAAAAAGCATTAAAAACCCTAAACCATAACCTTATAACCTTAACCATGAACCCTAAGCCAAAACCCTAAACCTAAACCCTAAAATCATAACCCCAAACCTTGAACCTAAAGCCTAAACCCTTATAAAATTCCTTAAAACCCTTAACCCTTAATCCTAAAACTAAACCTAAACCCTCAAACCATAAACCATAAACCCAAATCACTAAATCCTAAATCCTAAACTCTACACCACAAAAACCTTAAAAAAGTATAAACTAAAAACTAAAAACCCTAAACCGTGATCCCTCAAAAATGAAGCCAAAACCCTAACCCTAAACCCTAAACCCTAAACCCTAAAAAATTAAATAAAAATCAATTTTAAAACCTTAACCCTAAAACCTATACCCTAAAACCTTAAAAAGTTTTAAGAGCCCTAAACTTTTTAAACCAAAACGTTTTAAAAATAAAGAAAACCTAAACCTTAAACCCTAAAATCAAACCAAACCTAAACCTTAAGCCATGCACATTTTTGACCATTTTAAAAAAACTAAACTTTAAAAAAAGTCAAATTTTTTAAAAAATAATTTTTTGAAAAAGTCTTTTTTAAACCCTAAAATTTAAAATGATAAACCCTTTAAAAAATGCAAACCATTTTCAAAAAAAATTTTGTAAACCTCGAAACCCAAAAAGTAAAAATTAAAAATTCCTAAAAAAAACCCTAAACCCTAAAACCTAATTTTTTAAAAAAATAAACCTTGATTTTGAAAAATTTAAACCTTTACAAAAATTTTGATAATTTTGAAAATTTAATCCCTAAACCCTAAACCTTAACCCCTTTTGAAATTAAAACCTAACCCAAAATCCACAGAAACCCAAAAACCTAAACGCTTTTGAAAAATTGAATTAAATCCCAAAAAAAAACCCTCAAAAAGTAGAAACCTAGTTGAATTTAAAAAAGTTAGATTTTTTAAAAGTGGTATTTTAAAAAAATTCAGATTTTCAAAAAAGTTGAGATTTTTGAAAAAAAACTCAAAAAAAAAAGTCTTGAATTTTTAAAAAGTTTTACGACTTTTGAAAAAAGTTGATTTTTGAAAAAAAAGTTTTATTGATTTTGAAAACATCAAGATTTTAAAAATGTTGGGACTTTTAAAAAATTTAAAAATTTTAAAAAGTTGGTTTTTTTAAAAATGAATTTTTTTTAAAGTTTAATTTTTTGAAAAAGTTTTTTTTTAAAAAATTTAAATTTTCACAAATTGAAATTCTGAATTTTTGAAAAATTTTAAAAAAAAAAGATTTTTGAAAAACTTGACATTTTTTGAAAAAAATTAAAATTTTTTTTGAAAATTTAAACTCAAAATTTAAAATTTAAAATTTTTTTTTAAAATTAAGATTGTCCAAAAAGTCATGATTTTGTAAAAGTGAAGATTTTCAAAAAAAACAAAAATTTTGGAAAATGTTGGGATTTTAAAAAATTTAGGAATTTTTAAAAAAATTTAGGATTTCTAAAAAAACCTTGATTTTTGAAAATGTCGCCTGATTTTTCAAATAGTTGCAAATCGAAAAAATTTGGATTTTCAAAAAAGTTGAATTTTAAAAAATGAAAACTGCAAACCAAAAATTAGTAGGAACTTGAAAAGGTCATAACCATTTGCTCCGTAAACCTCCAAACAATTTTTTTTTTAAACCACATGTTTAAAAATCTCAACTTTTTTAAAATATCAAATTTTAAAAAAAAAAGTCGAGTTTAAATAATTTAAATTTTCTAAAATTATGGATATTAAAACCCTAAATGTTAAATCCTAAATATTAAACCCTCAATCATAAACCATGAGCCCTAAACCATAAATGCAAAACCCTTAACCATTAAAAAACCTCAAACCTAAAAAACCCTAAACCTAAACCTAAAACCCTAAACCTAAACCAACTAAAACCTAAACCCTAAACCCTAAACCATTGATCCTCGAACCCTTAACCCTAAACCCTAAAAAAAATCCCTAAAACCTAAACCCAAAAAAAAACCTAACCTAAAAAACTTAAAAAAAGTCAAATATTTTAAAAAAATTGGGATTTTAAAAAAAGGTTAAGATTTTAAAAAATTTTCAAAAACTTGAGATTTTAAAAAAAGTTACTCTTTTGAAAAAGTTGCAATTTTAAACAAATTTGTTATTTTTGAAAACATCAAGATTTAAAAAATGTTGGGACTTTGAAAATGTTCAAATTTTGAAAAAGTTGGGGTTTTTTTTAAAAATGAATATTTTTGAAAAAAGTTAGATTTTTAAAAAGTTAGGATTTTCAAAAATTTTGGCTTTTTTTTTGAAAAACTTGAATTTTAAAAATTTTTTAAAAACTTCAAGATTTTTTAAAAAAAAGTTGACAATTTTTTTTAAAAATTTTTTTTGAAGACGAGATTTTTAAAAATTGAGATTTTCCAAAAAGTTGTGATTTTGTAAAAGTAAAGATTTTCAAAAAATCAGATTTTTAAAAAAGTGAGGATTTTGGAAAAAAAATTTTGGATTTTTAAAACATCAACATTTTTGAAAAAGTTAAGGATTTTTGAATAAGTCAGGATTTTCAAAAAAGTTAAGATTTTTAAAAAGTTGAGATTTTAAAAAATTAGGATTTTTAAAAGTTTTTAAAAAATTTTAAAAAAAAATGATTTTTTAAAAAGTTGTGATTTTTAAAAAAGTTGGGATTTTTGAAAAAGTTATAATCTCAAAAAGTTCAAGATTTCAAAAATTTAGTGATGCGCCAAAATTATCAGGAACTTGAAAAGGTCATAACTTGTGCTCCGGTGTCCGTTTAAGTCTATTTTTTTGTAACAACATGTTTCAAAAATCTCAACTTTTTTTAAAATATCAGAATTTTAAAAAAAAGTTGGTAGTTTGACTAATTTATATTTTCCAGAAAAATTCTAGATTTTTGAATATGTCATGATTTTTTAAAATGTCATTATTTTCAAAAAAGTTGTGAATTTAAAAAAATAGGATTTTAAAAAATTTGTAAATTTTTTAGAAAAAGATAGAATTTCATAATTCTAAAAAAGTTCTAATTTCAAAAAAATTTAGGGTTTTTCAAAAAAGTTGAAGATTTTAAAAAATTTAGGATTATGAAAAGGTTGGGATTTCAAAAAAAATTGGGATTTAAAAAAAGTTGTGATTTCAAAAAATCCAAGAATTTTGAGAAAGTTGGGATTTTCAAAAAACACAAGATTTTGAAAAAAGGTGCAATTTTCAAATAAGTCAAGAATTACAAAATTGAAGAGATTTTTAAATCAAAACTATTTTGAATATCCTTTTTTTTTTTTAAAAAATCCTAACATTTGAAAAATCTTACTTTTTCAAAATTCAAACTTTTAAAAATCGCTAATTTTTTTCAAAAATTACAATTTTTTAAAAAAAAAATCACGAATTTTTAAAAATTGTGAACTTTTTAAATTCATGACTTTATCACTTTCAAAATCTTTGAAAATATATAAACTTTTTAAAATCATGACTTTTTTGAAATCCTAACTATTTCAAAATCGAGATATTTTTGAAATCGTGACTTTTTCAAAATCGCGACCCTAAACCCTAAACCCTAAAACCTGAAACCTAAGTTATAAATGTTAAACACTAAACCCCAACATCCTAAATCCTAAACCAAAACCCTATAAACCCTTAACCACTAAATCTTAAACCTAAACACTAAACACTAAGCCATAAACCATAAACCCAAATCCCTAAATCGTAAAACCTAAACCTAAACCCCAAACCTTAAACCCTAAACCCTAAACCCTAAACCTTAAAACCTGAACCCTAAACCCCTAAAACCCTAAACCCTAAACCCTAAAACCTAAACCCTAAAACCCTAAACCTAAAGCCTAAGGCCTAAAACCTAAACCCTATAACCTTGAACCTGAATGTGAGTGCTAAGACAAAACCCTATAAACCCTAAACCTTTAAACCTAAACCCTAAACCTAAAAACCCTAGGTATGAACCCCCAAAACCATGAACATTGAGACATGAACCTAAAACCCAAAACCTTGAAAACCTACACCGTAAACCCTAAACTCTAAGCCCTATACTCTATAAATCCTAAACCTTAATCTCTATTTTCTCCTAACCCCTAAAATTTGAGTCTTAAACCTTAAAACCCTAAATGCTAAATCCTAAATACTAAACCCTCAATCGTAAACCATGAACCCTAAACCCTAAATGCAAAACCCTCAACCGTAAACCTTGAACCCCAAACCCTAAAACCTAATCCCCAAAACCACTAAAACCCTAAACCCTAAACCCCAAAAACCCAAAACCCTAAAACCTAAAACCTTAAACCCTAAACCTTTTGATCCCAAAACCTAAAAACCTCCCTATAACCTAAACCCTAAAAACCCTAAACCTAAAAACCTAAACCTTAAACCTTAAACCTAAACCCTAAAAAACCTAAACCTAAGCCCAAAAAAAAACCTAAACCTTAAACCTAAACCTAAACCCTAAAAAAACTAAAATAAAAAACCTAAACCCTAAACCTAAACCTAAAACCTAAACCTAAAAATTAACCTAAAATTTTTTAAAAGTTGGATTTTGAAAAAGTTGGTATTTTGAAAAAAAAATTGAATTTTTAAAAAAGTCAAGATTTTTAAAAAAGTTGAGATTTTAAAAAAGTCACGACTTTTTAAAAAAGTTAATTTTAAATAAATAGTTTTAATTTTTGAAAACATCAAGATTTTAAAAATGATGGGACTTTGAAAATGTTTATATTTTCAAACAAGTTGGGGTTTTCAAAAAATGAATATTTTTAAAAAGTCTTAAGATTTTTTAAAAGTTGGGATTTTCAAAAAGAGTTGAAGCTTTTTTTTTTTTTGAAGAGTCATGAAAGTTTTTTTTTTTAAAAGCAAGATTTTTGAAAAACTCGACATTTTCAAAAAAGTTTGGATTTTTAAAAGATGGGATTTTAAAAATTTTAAGATTTTTAAAAAGTTCAAGATTTTTAAAAAGTTTTTGATTTTTTGAAAAAAGTTAAAAAGTAAATTTTGGAAAAAATTTTTTTTAAAATTTTTTTAAAATGTCAAGATTTTTGAATAAATCTTAAGAATATTTAAAAATTCCTAATTTTAAAAAGTATTTAAAATTTTTGAAAAATAATAATTTTTTTTTAAATTAAGGATTTTTAAAAAATGTCAACATTTTTTTGATAAAGTTGAGATTTTAGAAAATTTAGGATTTTTTTAAAAAGTTGGAATTTCTAAAAAGTTTTTATTTTAGAAAACGTCGCGATTTTTTTTGAATAGTTGTGATTTTTGAAAAGTTTATAATCTCAAAAAATTCAAGATTTCAAAAATGTAGTGATGCACCAAAATTAGCAGGAACTTGAAAAGGTCAAAACTTGTGCTCCGGGTGTCCCTTTTTTTTTTTTTTAAAAACATATTTCAAAAAATCTCAATTTTTTAAAATATCAGGATTTTCAAAAAAAAAAGTCGAGAGTTTGAATAATTTAAATTTTCAAGAAATTCTGGATTTTTTAATATGTCATGATTTTTGAAAAAGTCATTATTTTCCAAAAAGTTGTGAATTTTCAAAAAAATGTCATGAATTAAAAAATTTTGAAAAATTTTTTTAAAATTTGAAAAATTTTAAAAAATTTGAAATTTTTAAATTCTTTTTAAAAATTTGAACTTTTTAAAAAATCTTTGAAAAATACAAAATTTTCAAAAATCATGACTTTTTTTTAAAAATCCTAATTTTCAAAAATGTTTTTAAAATCTGTGATTTTTTGAAATCCTAAAAGATTTAAAAAAAAATGAAAACCTTTTTGAAAATCATAAACACTAAACTCTAAACCTTTTTGAAATCCTAAATTTTTAAAAATCTAAACCCTAAATCCTAAAATCCATAAACCCTAAAAAACCCCCTAAAACTCTAAATCCTAAACCTTAAAAAATAATTAAAACCATAAACCCAAATCCCAAAATTTTAAAACCTAAACCCTCTAAACCTCAAACCTTAAAAACCATAAACCCTAAACCCTTAAATATAAACCCTAAACCCTAAATTCTTACCCTAATCCTAAACCCTAAACTAAAAAACCCTTTACCTTCCTAAAAAGTCCAAAAAAGTTAACCTGAAATCCTAAACAAAACCCTAAAAACATAAACCCTAAACCAAACATAAACCCTAAAACCCTAAACCTAAACCTCTAAACCATGGACCCTAAACCAAACACTAAGACCTTAAAAAACCTAAACCTAAACCCTAAACCTAAACCTAAAACCCTAAACCTAAACCCTAAACCTACTCTAAAACTCTAAACCTTAAAAAATTGCTCCTAAACCCTAAAGTATGAAGTCTTAAACTCTAAAACCCTAAATGCTAAATCTCCTAAACCATAAACCTAAAACCTAAACCAAAACCTAAAAACCCTAAAACCCCAAACCCTAAAACCCTAAACCCTAAATCCTAAACTCTAAACCCCAAAAAACCCTTTCCAATAAACCTAAAACCTTAAACCCTAAACCTTTAAACCCCTAAACCCTGAACCTAAAACCTAAACCCCGAACACTAAACCCTTGACTTTGAACCTAATCCCTAAAACCTAAAAAACCTAAACCTAAAAAACCTAAATTTTAAACGGATTTTAAACTCAAAAAGTCCCAAAAACCTAAAAACCATAAACACTAAATTTTAGCCCTAAACCCTTGAAAAAAACCTTTAAAATAGTTAGATTTGGAAAAAGTTTTGGTATTTTGAAAAACTTGGGATTTTAAAAAAGTCAAAATTTTGAAAAAGTCAAGATTTTCAAAAACTTGAGATTTTTAAAAAAGTCATGAGTTTTGAAAAAGTTACAATTTTAAAAAATCAGTTGTTATTTTTGAAAAAAATTAAACATCAAGATTTTTGAAAAATGTTTGACTTTGAAAATGTTTTTGAAAATTTTCAAACAAACCCTAAAAGTAGGGTTTTTCAAAAAATGAATATTTTGAAAAAAAGTAAGGATTTTTTTAAAAATGTTGGGATTTTTTTTGATTTTGAAAAAAATTTTAAAAATTTTAATTTTAAAGAGTTGAGATTTTTTGAAAAGTCTAGATTTTTTTAAAAAGTAAAATTTTAAAAATTTAAACTCTAAATTTTAAAAAAAAGTTAATTTTTTGAAAAACGTTAATTTTAAAAAACCATTGACATTTTTCAAAAAAAGTTATTTTTAAAAAATGAAGATTTTTTAAAAAAAATAATTTTTTAAAAATCAAGATTTTCAAAAAGTCATGATTTTGAAAATGTTGGGATTTTTAAAACTTCAAGATTTTTTAAAAAGTCAAGATTTTTGAAAAGTCAATTTTTGAAAATTTGATTTTGAAAAAAATCTAGATTTTTTAAAAATTTGATTTTTTAAAATTTTTTTTTTTTTAAAAAGTAAGATTTTCAAAAAAAAGGCATTTTTATAAAGTTGAGATTTTAAAAAATTTTAAAAAAAAATTTTAAAAGTTGGGATTTTAAAAAGTTTTTTTAAAAAGTTTTAAAAATTTTTAAAAAAGTTTTTACATTTTAAAAAAAGATTTTTTTAAAAAAAAAGATTTTAAAAAAATTTTTTTTAAAATGTTTGATTTTCAAAAAAAATTTTTAAAAAATTTTGAAAATTTTGATTTTTGAAAAAATTTTTCAAATTTTTGAATAAAATCAGATTTTTAAAAATCTAGATTTTAAAAATTTGCAATTTTTTAAAAATATAAATTTTTAAAAAATTAGGATTTTCAAAAAAAAGTTGGAATTTCAATAAAGTTGATATTTTAGAAAATTTAGGAATTTTTAAAAAACTTGGGATTTTTTTAAAAAAAGTTGATTTTTTTTAAAAAATTTGATTTTTAAAATAGACCCCAATTTTTGAAAAAAGTTGGGATTTTTGAAAAAAAGTTATAATCTCAAAAAAGTCAAGATTTTCAAAAATTAAATGATGCAAAAATTAGCAAAACTTGAAAAGGTTAAAATTATGCTCCAAATGTCTTTTTCATTTGAGTTTTTTTTAAAACCATATTTAAAAATCTCAAACTTTTTTTTTAAAATATCAAATTTTCAAAAAAACCCTAAACTTGGGAGTTTGAATTAATTTAAATTTTCCAGATTTTTTTAAAAAGATTAGATTTTTAAAATGTCATGATTTTCCAAAAAGTTTTGAATTTAAAAAAATTTGGATTTTAAAATAATTTTAAAAAATTTTAGAAAAAAAACCTTGAATTTCAAATAAACCAGGGATTTTAAATCCATATTTTCAAAAATTTAGAGATTTTCAAAAAAGTTAATTATGAAAAAAATTGGGATTTCAAAAAAAACCATGATTTTTAAAAAGCCAAAATTTTGAAAAGTTGGGATTTTCAAAAAGACAAGATTTTGAAAAAATCATGCAATTTTCAAAACCTAAGTCAAATTACAAAACTAAACCATAAGATTTTTAAATCCCAAATTTTTGAATATTCTAAAATTGTTTTGAAAATCATAACATTTTCAAAATTTCAACTTTTTCAAAAAGCCTAAAATTTTAAAAAATTTAATTTTTAAAAATCACAATTTTTAAAAAAATATGAGGTTTTTTAAAAACTGAAAATTTTAGAATTTTTAAATTCATGACTTTATCAAACTTTGGGAAAAAATATTTTTTGAAAAAGAGACTTTTTGAAAATCGTGACTTTTTCAAAAACCTAACTATTTCAAAATCGGGATATTTTTAAAATCTTGAAATTTTTTTAAAATCATTAAAACCCCAAAACACTAAACCTTTGAAAATAAATCATAAACGCTAAACCCTAAACCCCAACAAAAACTAAACACTAAACCCTAAAAAAAACTAAAAACCATAAACCCTTAACACTTTAATCCTTTGACCCTAAACCCTTAGCCCAAAAAACCAACCCTAAACCCAAAAACTATAAAACTTCAAAACCAATACCTAAACTTTAAAAAAGTCCAAACCCTAAATAAACCCTAAACCCTAAACCCTTAAAAACCCTAAACCCAAATTTAAAAAAGTCCCTTTTTAAAAATTGTAAACCCTAAAAAATAACCTTAAACCCTTTAAAAGTAAATTTTAAATAAACCTAAACCTTTTTGAAAAACCTTAAAAAAACCTAAACTTTAAAAAGTTAAAAACCTTTTGATTTTTTAAAAAGTTAGCCAAAACCCTAAACCTAAACCTTTTTAAAAAAGAGTCCTGAAATAACCTTTTCAAAATTTCCTAAAAACATAAAAAATTTGAGAATTTTGAAAACCTTGAACCAAAAGTCCTAAACCCTAAAATGTTGTGATTTTAAAAAAAAATAAGAAAACTTGAAAAGTTAAACTTTTAAAAATTACCTTTAAAAATTTTTTAAAATACCTAATTTTTAAAAATAAGATTTTTAAAAAGTTGGGAAATTTTAAACCCTAAATTATGATTTTAAAAAAAATTCAAATTTAAAAAGTTTTTTGAAAAAAGCCATAAATTTTAAAAAGTTGAGATAATTTTAAAACCTAATTTTTAAAAAAATTGATAAATTTCAAAAGTTTTTAAACCCTAAAAATTCTAAAAAAGCTAATTTTAAAAGGATTTTAAAATTAATTTTTAAAAAGTCCCTAAACCCCGAAAAATTTTGAAATCCTTTTAAAACCCAAAAAGTTCCTTAAACCTAAACACTAAACCTTTTAAAAATCTAATTATAAACTTTTAAATTCAAAAACCTAAACCCTAAAAATTTTGAAAATCACTTTAAACCTTTTAAAATCATGACAATTTTTTTAAACCTTAAAATTGTTTTAAAATCGGGATATTTTTAAAATCATGATTTTTAAAATCCTAAACCTTAACCCTAAACTAAACCCGAGTCCCTGAAACAAGAAATCTTTAAACCCATAAACCCAAATCCCTAAATCATAATAAACCTAAAATTTTTTAAAACCCAAACCTTTTTAAACCCTAAACTTTGATCCTTTCCAAAAGAAAATTTAAGCCAAAACCCAAAACCCTAAGCCTATAAAAAAATCGTTGAGCCCTAAATCCGAACCCTAAACCCTAAACCTTTAGCTTTTTCAAAATTAGACCTAAACCCTAAACCAATAAATTCATAACCCTAAACTTAAAAACCACGAAAATCATGGACACCATGAACACTAAAAATCAAGACCAAAATTAAACCTAAAATCGTGACCCTAAACCCTAACCCTAAAACCTTTCCTAAACCCTAAATTAAACTCAAAAAATCTAAATAAATTTAAAAAAAAACTTAAACCCTAAACCCTAAATTTGAGTCTTTTAAAACCATTAACCGTAAAACTCAAAAAACCCAAAAAAAAACTTGAGCCCTAAATCCTATCCCTAAACTCTAAACCCTAAAAACTTAAAAACCTTTTAAAATCTTAAAAAACCTTGATTTTAAAAACCCCAAAACTTTAAAACCTTAAAACAAAACCTAACCTTAACCAACCCTAAACCTTGAGCCCTTAGACCTAATCCCTAAACCCTAAACACTACTTTAAAAAAACCCCAAATCCCGAGCCCAAAAACCTGAACCCTAAATAAATACTAAATCCCCTAATCCTTAAACCTCACTCTAGAAACCTTAAAATAGTGAGATTTGAAAAAAGTTGGTATTTTAAAAAACTTGGGATTTTAAAAAATTCAAGATTTTTGATAAAGTCATGATTTTTGAATAAGTTCATTCAAAAAGTCCCAATTTTTAATATATGTGATTTTTAAAAATAATATATTTTTTTAAAAAGTAAGGATTTTCAAAAATATCGGCATTTTTGATAAAGTTGAGATTTTAGAAAATTTAGGAATTTTTAAAATGTTGGAATTTAAAAAAGTTTTTTTTTTTTTTAAAACATCGCGATTTTTTGAAATAGTTACGATTTTCTAAAAAGTTATAATTTCAAAAAATCAAAAAAAATCAAGATTTTCAAAAATGTAGTGATACAAATTAAGTCAAAAATTGATTTTTAAACTTGAAAAGGTCAAAAACTTTGCTCCAAAAAAGTGTTTTAAAAATTTTCCTTTTTTTGAAACCACATGTTTCAAAAATCCCAACTTTTTTAAAAAATATCAGGATTTTTTAAAAAATTTTCAAGAGTTTTTGAATAATTTAGATTTTCTAAAAATCTGATTTTTAAATATGTCATGATTTTTTAAATCCATTATATTCCTAAAAGTTATGAATTTTTATATAAATCAGGCATTAAAACATTATAAATTTTTATAAAATCACATATTTTTTGAAAATTATGATTTTTAAAAAATCACGAGTTTTTTTAAAATTGTGAACTTTTTAAATTCATGACTTTATCACTTTCATAAAATAAAATTTTGAAAATAAAACTTTTTTTAAAACCATAAATTTTTGAAATCCTAATTGTTTCAAAATAAGGATATTTTTAAATTGTGAACTTTTTCAAAATTGTGATCCCTATAAATCCTAAACCCTAAAACCCAAAACCTGATTCAAAACATTAAACTAAACTCCAAAACCTAAACTCCAAATCCTAAATACTAAAACCCAAAAAAAACCTAAACCTAAACCATAAACCCTTAACACTGAATCCTAAATCCTAAACCCTCAGCCATAAACCATAAACCCAAATCCCTAAATTGTAAAACCTAAACTCTAAACCCCAAACCTAAACCATAAACCCATAAACCCCATAAACCCTAAAACCATGAAGCCCTAAAACCTAAAACCCTAAACCAAACCCTTAACCCTAAACCCTAAACCAATAAAACCCAAGAACCCTAAAACCCTAAACCTAAACCATAAACCCTAAACCTAAACCATAAACCCTAAACCCTAAACCCCCTAAACCCCTAAACCCTCCTAACCCTAAACCTAAACCCTAAATTGCTCCTAAACCCTAAAGTCTAAGTCTTAAACCATAAAACCCTCTAAATGCTAAATCCTAAATATTAAACCCTAAAAAAACCTAAATAGTTCCTAAACCCTAAATGCAAAACCCTCAACCATAAACCTCGAACCCCAAACCCTAAAACCTTAGCCCTAAATCCTTACCCTAAACCCCAAAACCATATCTAATACCTAATTCTTAAACCCTAAACCTTTATCCCTAAACCATGAACCTAAAACCTAAACCCCAAACCCTAAACTTGATCCTTGAGCCCTAATCCCTAAACCCTAAACAAACCCTAAACCTAAACCTCAACCCAAAAACCTAAACCCATAAACACTAAATCCCCTTAGCCCTAAACCCTCAACCTAGAAACCTTTAAATAGTTAAATTTGGAAAATTTGGTATTTTGAAAAACTTGGGATTTTCAAAAAGTCAAGATTTTAGAAAACTTGAGATTTTCAAAAAGTCACGACTTTTGAAAAAATTGCAATTTTAAAAAAGTTGGGATTTTTGAAAATGTTAAGATTTTGAAAAAGTTGGGATTTTGAAAATGTTCAGAATTTTCAAAAAGTTGGAAATTTTCAAAAAGTTGGGATTTTTAAAAATTTGGGATTTTTGAAAAAGTTTTGAAAGTTTTCAGATTTTTGAAAAGTCTAGATTTTTTAAAAAGTAAAGATTTTTCAAAAACTCGACATTTTAAAAAAAGTTAGGATTTTTAAAAAGAGGGGATCCAAAAAAATTTGACATTTTCCAAAAAGTCTTGATTTTGTAAAAGAGAAGATTTTCAAAAAGTCAAGATTTTTGAAAAAATTGGGATTTTGGAAAATGTTGGGATTTTTAAAATGTCAAGATTTTTAAAAATTTAGGATTTTTGAATAAGTCAAGATATTTGAAAAAGTCCCGATTTTTAATATTTTGCATTTTTGAAAAAATATAATTTTTTTTAAAAGTAAGGATTTTCAAAAAAAAATTTGGCATTTTTTATAAAGTTGAGATTTTAGAAAATTCAGGAATTTTTAAAAAGTTGGGATTTCTTTAAAAAGTTTTGATTTTCAAAAACATCACAATTTTAAAAATAGTTGTGATTTTTGAAAAAGTTATAATCTCAAAAAGTCAAGATTTAAAAATGTAGAGATACACTAAAATTATCATAAACTTGAAAAGGTCAAAACTTGTGTTGTGGTGTCCCTTTTTTTTTTAAAGCACATGTTTCAAAAATTCTCAACTTTTTTAAAATATCAGATTTTTAAAAAAAAAGTCGGGAGTTTGAATAATTTAGATTTTCCAGAAATTCTAGATTTTTGAATATGTCATGATTTTTGAAAAAATCATTATTTTCCAAAAAGTTGTGAATTTAAAAAAATAGGATTTTAAAGAATTTGTAATTTTAGAAAAAGATAGAATTTCCTAATTCTAAAAAAAAAAAATTTAAAAAATTTAGGGTTTTTGAAAAAGTTGAGATTTTAAAAAATGTCAAGATTATGAAAAGGTTGAGATTTCAAAAAAAATTGGGATTTCAAAAAAGTCGTGATTTTGAAAATGTAAAGAATTTTGAGAAAGTTGGGATTTTAAAAAAGACAAGATTTTAAAAAAAGGTGCAATTTTCAAATAAGTCGGGAATTACAAAAATGAAGAGATTTTTAAATCCCAACTGTTTTGAATATCTATTTTTTTTGAAAATCCTAACATTTTCAAAATTTTACTTTTTCAAAATTCCAATTTTTTAAAATTGAATTTTTTGAAAATTACGTATTTTTAAAAAATCACGAGTTTTTTTAAAAATTGTGAACTTTTTAAATTCATGACTTTTTCAAAATCCTAATTGTTTCAAAATCAAGATATTTTTGAAATCGTGACTTTTTAAAATCGTGACCCCAAAACCCTAAAACCTAAAACACTGAAACCTGAAACCTGAGTTGTAAATACAAAACCCTAAACCCTAACATCTTAAAAACTTAGCCAAAAATACTAAATCCTAATCCATAAACCATAAACAATAAAACCCTTAACACTAAATCCTAAACCCTAAATCCTTATCCATAAACCATAAACTCAAATCCCTAAATTGTAAAACCTAAACTCTAAACCCTAAACCCTGATCCCTAAGCTATAAAGCTAAACCTAAACCTAAACCCTAAGCCCTAAACCCTAAATTATAAACCCTAAAGCCTTAAGCCTAACCCTAAACCCTATACTTTGAACCTAAACCCTAAACCCTAAAACCTAAATCATAAACCCTGAACTAAACCCTAAAACCTAAACCCTAAACTATAAACCCTTACCTACCCTAAACCATGGACCCTTAACCATGAACACTGAGACCTAAACCCTAAACCCCGACCCCTTCACCTAAACCCTAAACTTTTGAACCCTATACCCTATAAACCCTAAAAATTAAACTAAACTAATTAAAACCTAAAAGTGAAGATTTTGTAAAAGTCAATTTTCAAAAAGTAAATATTTTGGAAAATGTTGGGATTTTAAAACGTCAAGATTTTTGAAAAAGTGAGGATTTTTTAATATGTCAAGATATTTGAAAAAGTATTGATTTTTAATATTTACGATTTTCAAAAAACTATAATTTTTTAAAATGTAAGACTATTAAAAAAAAAACATTTTTTCATAGAGTTTAGATTTTAGAAAATTTAAAAATGTTTAAAAAGTTGGGATTTATGAAAAAAAATTTTGATTTTCAAAAAAAGTTATAATCTCAAAAGTCAGTCAAAAAAAAGATTTTCAAAAATGTACTTGATTTGCAAAATATTAAATTTTTAAAACTTGAAAATTTTCATAACTTGTTTCGAAAGTCCGTTTGAGTCTAAAAATTGTTTTGAAAAATTTTTTTTTAAAAAAATTTTCATGTTTCAAAAAAGTTCAACTTTGTTAAAATATTAGGATTTTAAAAAAAAATAGTTTGAATAATTTATATTTTTTCAAAAATTCTACATTTTTGAATATGTCATGATTTTTTAAAACGTCATTATTTTCCAAAAAGTTGTGAATTTCAAAAAATTAGGATTTTAAAGAATTTGAAATTTTAGAAAAAGATAGATTTATGAAAAGGTTGGGATTTTGAACAAAAACGGGGATTTCAAAAAAGTCGTGATTTCGTAAAATCTAAGAATTTTGAGAAAGTTGGGATTTTAAAAAAGACAAGATTTTTGAAAAAATTGAAAAATTTTCTAAAATAAGTCGGGAATTACAAAACTAAAGATTTTTAAATCCCAAATGTTTTGAAAGTATCCTAATTTTTTTGAAAATCCAAACATTTTCAAAATCATAACTGTTTAAAAATTGAGATATTTTTAAAATCATGACTTTTTAAAAATCACACCCCTAAATCCTAAAACCTGAAACTTGATTAGTAAACGCTAAAACCTAAACCCCAACATCCTAAACACTAAGCCCAAAACCCTAAATCCTTAACCATAAACATAAAACCCTTAACAATGAATCCTAAACCCTCAGCCATAAACCATAAACTCAGATCCCTAAATCATAATACCTAAACTCTAAACCCCAAACCTTGAACCATAAACCTTAAACCCTGATACCCCAACCCATGAATCCTAAACCCTAAACCCTAAAAACCCTAAACCCTAAATAAAACCCTTTTTAAACCCAATTGAACCCTAAACCCTAAAACCCTAAACTTTAAAAAATTGAACCCTTTAAACCTAAAACCCTAAACACTAAACTCATAAACCCCAAAATAAGCAACCTCAAACCACCGAGCCATGGACCCTCAAATGAACACTTTTTTAAACCCTAATCCTAAACTCTAATCCTATACCCTATAAACCTTAAATTTGAAGTTCCAATTGCTTTAAACCCTAAATTTTGAAAAATTTTAAACTTAAAAAAGTAAATTTAAAATCTTAAAACTAAACCCTCAATCATAAACCTTAAAAACCTAAAAACCTTGAAAGTGTGAAACCCAACACAAAACATCAAACCCTAAAAACATCAAAAATCACTAAATCCTAACCCTAAATCCTAAACCCTAAAACCCTAAAAAATTAACCCTTAAACCCTAAACCTAAAACAAAACCCTAAACCCCAAAAACTTGAAACCCTAAAAACATTAAAAAAATTTAAAAAGTTGAAAAACTTAAACCCCAAAACATCCTAAAAATCCCTTAAGCCCAAAAAATTTTAAATCCTAAACCAAACCCTAAACCCAAAAACCTAAACCCTAAAAAGTCCTAAAACCCTAAAACCTTTTAAAAACCCATAAACAATAAACCCAAATCCCTAAATTAAACACCTAAACTCTAAATCCCAAACCTAAAACCATAAACCATAAACCCTGATCCCTAAAGCCTAAATTTTTAACCCCTAAAAATAAACCTTTTAAAACCTAACCATGAACCTTAAACCCTAAACCCTAAATAGTGAACCATGAGCCCTAAGTAAAAACCCTAAACCCTAAACATTTAACTAGAGACCTTAACCCTAAACCCTAAACTCAAACCCTAAACTCTAAACCATGAACCATGGACCTCAACCAAACCCTAACCTAAACCCTAAACCTTGAGTCCTAACCCTAAACCCTAAATTCTAAACCCTAAACCCTAAATACTAAATCCTAAATACTAAACCCTCAATTGTAAACCATGAGCCCTAAACCCTAAGTGTAAAACCCTCAACCATAAACCTTGAAACCCAAAACCTAAAACCTGAGCCATAAAAAAGTCCCCTAAATCCTAAACCCTAAACCCCAAAACCCTAAATCTTAAACTCTAAATCTTGATCCCAGAACCTAAACCTAAACCCTAAACCCTTAACCCTTACACTAAACCCCTAATCCCTAAACCCTAAAAACCTTAAACCCCGAAAAAGTTCCGAGCCCAAAATCCTTGATAAACCCTAAACACTAAATCCCAAATTTCCTAAACCCTCAAAATTTTCAAAAAATTTTTTTGAAAAAGACAAGATTTTCAAAAACTTGAGATTTTAAAAAAAAGTCACGACTTTTCAAAAAGTTGCAATTTTAAACAAAGTTGTTGTTTTTGAAAACATCAAGATTAAAAAAATGTTGGGACTTTGAAAATATTCAAATTTTCAAACAAGTTGGGGTTTTCAAAAATTTTTCAAAAAAGTAGATTTTTGAAAAGTTGATTTTTGAAAAGTTGGGATTTTTTTTGAAAAAGTTGGGATTCACAAATTTTTGAAAATTTGGGATTTTTTTAAAATCTAGATTTTTGAAAAAGTCAATATTTTTTAAAAACTTGACATTTTAAAAAAAAGGATTTTTGAAAAGATAGATTTTAAAAAAAAAGATTTTACAAAAAGTTGTGATTTTTAAAAAAAAAAATTTTTGAAAAAAGTTTTTTTGAAAAGTTTGGATTTTTGAAAATTCAAAATGATTTTTGAAAATGTCAAGATTTTTGAAAAAAAAGTCAAATTTTTTTAATAAGTCAAGATATTTAAAAATTCCAAATTTTTTTTTAAAAGTTTGGATTTTTAAAAAAGTCAAATTTTTAAAAAAATTGAGATTTTTTAAAATTCAAGAATTTTAAAAAAAAGTTAGATTTTTAATTTTAAAAAGTAGATTTTTAAAAAATTTTTTAGGAATTTTTTTTAAAAATTGCAAATTTCAAAAAAAAATTTTTTTTAAAAGTTATTTTCAAAAATAGTTGGGATTTTTAAAAAAAACTTGGGATTTTCAAAAAAAGTTTTTTGAAAAAATTTGATTTCAAAAAAAAGTTTATGATTTTGAAAAAGCCAAAAATTTTTTTGAAAAAGTTGGATTTTCAAAAAAGAAATTTTGATTTTGAAAAAAGTTGAAATTTTCAAAAAAGTTTTAAAATTAAAAATTTTTAAAATTTTTAGATTTTTTTAAATCCCAACTATTTTAAAATCCTAATTTTTTTAAAAAATCCTAACATTTTAAAAATCTTTACTTTTTAAAATTCCAACTTTTAATAAAATCGTGACAATTTTCAAAAATTAAAATTTTTAAAAAATCACAATTTTTTTAAAATTGTGATCTTTTTAAATTCATGACTTTATCACTTTCAAAATCTTTGAAAATACAGACTTTTCAAAATCATGATAAAAATCTAACTTTTTTAAAAATAGAGATATTTTTTAAATTGTGACTTTTTCAAAATCATGACCCCCCTAAACCCTAAAACCTGAAACCTAAGTCATAAACACTAAACCCTAAACCCCAACATCCTTTACACTAAGTCCAAAACAAAATCCTAAAATCCTAAACCATAAACCCTAAAACAATTAACCTAAACCCTAAACCCTAAAATTATAAACCATAAACCCAAATCCCTAAATCCTAAAAAATCTAAACCTAAACCCCAAACCTAAACCCCAAACCTAAACCCTAAAAACCTAAACCCCAAAAGCCATGAAGCCTAAACCCTTAACCAAACACTAAACCCTAAACCCTAACCTCTGAAACCTAAAAAAAAACTAAATCCTAAACCAAAAACCTAAACCCTAAACCTAATCCCCTAAACCTAAAACCCTAAATCAAACCATAAACCTCAAATCCCCTAAATTAAAACCTAAACCTAAACCTAAACCAAACAAACCCTAAAAACTGATCCCCAGTGAGCCATGAAGCCTAAACCCTTAACCTTTTAAACCTAAACCCTAAACCCCTAAATCTGAAAAAACTAATCCTAAAATTCTAAAAATAAACCATAAACCATAAACCCTTAACCCTAAACCCTAAACCTGAAACCCTAAACCCTAAACCTAAACCAAATAAACCTAAAATAAATCCCAAAATTGTAAACCTAAACCTTAAACCTTAAACCCTAAAACCTAAAAACCTAAAAACCTTAAAACCTAAACCATAAACCTAAAAATAAAAAACACTAAACCCTAAACCCTAAATCTGAAACACTAAACCTTAAAAATGCTTGAAATTAAACCATAAACCTTTTAAACCCTTAAACCAAAACCTAATAAAATCAAATTTTAAAAAAATTTTTAAAAACCTAAACCTAAAAATGTTAAACCTTAAACCATAAAACCATAAACCACGAAAATTTAAACCTAAACACTAAATCCCCTAAGCCCTAAACCTTCAACCTAGAAACCTTAAAATAGTTAGATTTGGAAAAAGTTGGTATTTTGAAAAAATTGGGATTTTCAAAAAATTCAAGATTTTTGAAAAATAAATTTTTGAAAAACTTCAGATTTTGAAAAAGTCACAATTTTTGAAAAAGTTACATTTTTAAAAAAAGTTGTTATTTTTGAAAACATCAAGATTTTAAAAATGTTGGGACTTTGAAAATGTTTAGATTTTCAAAAAGTTTGGATTTTTAAAAAATGAATTTTCAAAAAGTTTAGATTTTTGAAAAGTTGGGATTTTTGAAATAGTTGGGCTTTTCACATTTTTCAAGAGTCAGGATTTTGGAAGAGTCTGGATTTTTGAAAAATCAAGATTTTTAAAAAAACTCAAAATTTTTAAAAAAATTATAATTTTTGAAAAATTGGATTTTAAATTTTTTGAGATTTTCCAAAAAGTCATGATTTTTTAAAAAGATGAAGATTTTCAAAAAGTTAGAAATTTTGAAAAGTTGAGATTTTTAAAAAAGTTTTTAAAAAGTTGTTTTTGGAAAAAATTGGAATTTTAAAATCAAGATTTTTGAAAACTAAAGATTTTTGAATAAGTCGGGATATTAGAAAAACTCCCAATTTTTAATATTTTTGATTTTCGAAAAAATCTAACTTTTTAAAAAGTAAGGATTTTTTTAAAAAGTCGGCATTTTTTAAGATGTTGAGATTTTATAAAATTTAGGAATTTTTTTAAAAGTTGGGAAATTTCAAAAAAATTAATTTTTGAAAAAGTTTGAAATTTTTGAAATAGTTGAGATTTTCAAAAAAGTTTTTTTTAAAAAGTTGATATTTTAAAAAAGTTTTTTCAAAAAATTAAAAAAAAAATTTCAAATTTTTTAAAATTTCAAATTTTAAAAAAGTAAATTTTCAAAAAAAAATTTTTTTTTAAAAAGTCAAAATTTTGAAAATATTTGAAAAAAAATTTTTTAAAAAAATTGGCATTTTTTGAAAAATATTTAATTTTTTTAAAAAAAATTTTTTAAAAAGTCTAAAATTTTTGAAAAAGTTTTGAAAATTCAAAAAAGTTAAAAAAGTTTTTTAAAACGTAATTTTAAAAAGTTTTTTTTAAAAAGTTTTGATTTTTTTGAAAAGTCAAGATTTTTGAAAATTTGATTTTTAAAAAAATTTTATTTTTTTGAAAAGTCAGATTTTTAAAAGTCATTTGATTTTCAAAAAAATTCTAAATTTTTGATAAAAAAAAAATTTAAATTTTTAAAATTTATTTTTTAAAAAATTTTGATTTTTAAAAAAAAAAATTTTTTAAAAAAAGTTATAATTTTTTAAAAGTTTTGATTTTAAAAATTTTAAAAAAATTTTTTAAATTGAAAAATTGAAAATTTGCAATTTTTTATAATCTCAAAAAGTTTAAAGTGCTCTAAAAAGAACTTGAAAAAAATTTTAAAAAGTCTCAAATTTTTTTTTTGAAAATTGTTTTTTAAAAAATCTAAACTTTTTTCAAAATATCAGGATTTATAAAAAAAATCGGGGTTTGAATAATTTAGATTTTCCAAAAATAATGGATTTTTGAAAATGTCATGATTTTTGAAAAAGTCATTATTTTCAAAAAAGTTGTTAATTTCAAAAAACTTAGGATTTTAAATAATTTGTAATTTTAGAAAAAGATTGAGTTTCATAATTCTAAAAAGTTTGAATTTCAAATATTTTAGGGTTTTTGAAAAAAGTTGAGATTTTCATAAAAGTCGGGATTATGAAAAGGTTGGGATTTCAAACAGAAATTAGGATTTAAAAAAAGTCGTGATTTTGAAAAAGCCAAAAATTTTGAGAAAGTTGGGATTTTCAAAAAGGACAAGATTTTGAAAAAAGGAGCAATTTTCAAATAAGTCAAATTTAAAAAAAAGAGATTTTTAAATCCCGACTGTTTTGAATATCCTATTTTTTTTTTAAAATCCTAACATTTTCAAAATTTTACTTTTTTAAAATTCTAACTTTTTATAAAATCGTGACTTTTTCAAAAATTAAGAATTTTTTTTAAAATCACGATTTTTTTTAAAAATTATAAACATTTTTTTAAATTCATGACTTTATCACTTTCAAAATCTTTGAAAATACAACATTTTTTGAAAATCATGAGTTTTTTTAAAAACTTTTTCCTTGAAATTTCATTGGGATATTTTTAAAATCACCACTTTTTCAAAATCGTGACCCCTAAACCCTAAACCTTAAAACCTAAAACCTTAGTCCTAAACCCTAAACCCTAAACCCTCTTCTATAACCCATAAACACGAATCCCTTAATCGTAATACCTAAACTTTAAAACCCAAACCTTAAACCATAAACCCTAAACTCTAATCCCTAAAAACCCTATACCTTAAAAGCTAAACCTAAACCCTAAAACCCTAAACCTAAACCTAAACCTAAACTTAAACCCTAACCCTAAAACCTAAACCCTAAACTAGACTCATAACCCCGAACTTAAAACCCTGAGCCATCAACACTAAGACCTAATCCCTAGACCCTAAACCTTAAAATCCTTTGGGCCCTATAGCCTATAAACCCTAAACCTTAAGCTCTAATTGCTCCTAAACCCTAAATTATGAGTCTTAAACCCTAAAACCATCAACCATAAACCTTGAACCCCAAACCCTAAAAATTGAGCCCTAAATCCTATCCCTAAACTCTAAACCCTAAACCCCAAAATCCTACCTCAAAACCTAATTTTTAAAAATTTACCTAAAACCTAATCCCCAAACCTAAAACCTTAACCCTTAACCCTAAACTTGAGACCTAATCCTAAAACCTAATCCCTAAACCCTAAACCCCGAATCTTGAGCCCAAAAACCTAAACCCTAAATACTAAATCCCATGAGCCTTAAAACCTCACTCTAGAAACCTTAAAATAATGAGATTTGGAAAAAGTTGGTATTTTAAAAAACTTGGGATTTTCAAAAATTCAAGATTTTTGAAAAAGTCGGATTTTTTGAATAAGTCGGGATATGCGAAAAAGTCCCAATTTTTAATATATGCATTTTTGAAAAATAATAATTTTTTTTAAAAAAGTAAGGATTTTTAAAAATGTTGACATTTTTTATTAAAGTTGAGATTTTAGAAAATTTAGGAATTTTTAAAAAGTTGGAATTGATGAAAAAGTTTTTATTTTTGAAAATGTCGCGATTTTTTAAATAGTTGCAATTTTTGAAAAAGTTATTTTCGAAAAAGTTATAATCTCAAAAAGTCAAGATTTCAAAAATGTAGTGATGCACCAAAATTAGCATGAACTTGAAAAGGTCAAAAATTTTGAATGCTCTCTTTTTTTTCCCTTTTTTTTTAAACCACATGTTTCAAAAATCCCAACTTTTTAAAAATATCAAAGATTTTCAAAAAAAAAAAGTCGAGAATTTAATTTAGATTTTCCAAAATTTAGATTTTTAATATGTAATTTTTTTTAAAAAGTCATTATATTCCTAAAATTGTGAATTTTTAAATAAGTCAGAATTAAAAAATTATGAATTTTTATAAAATCATGTATTTTTTTAAAATTATGAATTATTTAAAAATCAAAATTTTAAAAAAAAAATTGTGAAAAAAAAATCATGACTTTTTAAAACTTTTTAAAATTTTTTTGTAAATACAAACTTTTTAAAAATCATCAATTTTTCAAAATCCTAATTGTTTCAAAATCGGGATATTTTTTAAATTGTGACTTTTTTAGAATTGTGACCCCTAGACCCTAAACCCTAAAACTCGAAACCTGATTTGTAAACGCTGAACTCTAAACTCCAACATCCTAAATACTAAGCCCAAAACCCTAAATCCTAAACCATAAACCCTTAACATTGAATCCTAAATCCTAAACCCTCAGCAATAAACCATAAAACCCAAATGCCTAAACCTAAAACCTAAACTCTAAAACCCTAAACCCTAAACCCCAAAAAAACCCTAAACCTAAACCCTAAAAACCTGATCCTAAGCCATAAAGCCTAAATGCTAACCCTAAACCCCCTAAACCCATGAACCCTAAGCCAAAACCATAAACCCTAAACCATAACCTAAACCAAAAACCTCAAACCCTAAACCCTAAGCCATAAACCCAAAATGACCTGGAACCTAAACTTTTGAGCCCTATACCCTAAAACCTAAACCTTAAAAAATAATTGCTCCTAAAAAATCTAAATGAAAATCCTAAATATAAACCCTTAATCGTAAACCATAAGCCCTAAACCCTAAATGTAAACCTCTAAACCCAAAAACCCCTAAAACCTTATAAAAACCTAAAAAAACCCTAAAAAACCCCTAACCCCTAAATCTTAAACCTAAAACCTTTATCCCCAAAACCTAAACCTTTGAAAACCTAAACCCAAAACCTAAACCTTAACCTTGAGCCTTGAAAACCTAAACCCTAAATCCTAAACCTAAACCTAAAACCTCAAACCATAAAAAACCTAAAAACCCTAAACCAAAAAAAAAATCCCTAAAAACCTCAACCTAAAACCTTTAAATAGTTAGATTTGGAAAAAGTTGGTATTTTGAAAAATTTAGGATTTTTAAAAAGTCAAGATTTTAAAAAACTTGAGATTTTCAAATAAGTCATGACTTTTGAAAATTTTCCAATTTTAAACAAAGTTGATATTTTGAAAAATATCTGCGATTTTTGAAAATATATATTTTTTTTAAAAAAGAAAGGATTTTCAAAAAAGTCAGCATTTTTAATAAAATTGAGATTTTAGAAAATTAAAAAATTTTTAAAAGTTGGATTTTTGAAAAAAAAAATTTTTAAAAATTTGATTTTTGAAAAAATTTTTTTAAAAAAAAGTTGATTTTTTCAAAAAAAAAAAAAAAAAAGTTTAGATTTTGGAAAAAGTTATAATCTCAAAAAAAGTCAGGATTATGAAAAGGTTGGGATTTTTTAAAAAAGTTGAAAATTGGGATATCAAAAAATTTTAAAAATCAAAAAAAAGAATTTTGAAAAGTTGGGATTTTCAAAAAGATAAGATTTTGAAAAAGGTGAAATTTTCAAATAAGTCGAGAATTTTTACAAAACTTTGAGAGATTTTTAAATCCCAACTATTTTGAATATCCTAATTTTTTTTTTTTTAAATTAAAATTTTTAAAAATCTTTAAAAATTTTTTTCAAAAAACCAACTTTTAATAAAATCGCGACAAATTTTCAAAAATTATGAATTTTAAAAAAATCACGAGTTTTTTTTTTAAAATTGTGATCTTTTAAATGCATAACTTTATCACTTTCAAAATCTTTGAAAATATAGACTTTTTTTAAAATCATGAATTTTTTCAAAATCGTAATTGTTTTAAAATCAGAAATATTTTTTTAAATTGTGATTTTTAAAAAAAAACCTAAAATTTAAAACCCTAAACCCCCTAAAACCTTTTAAAACTAAACCCTAAAAACTAAACCCTAAACACTAAATAAACCTAAACCATAAACCATAAACCCTAAACCTAAACCTAAACCCTAAACCCTCAAACCATAAACCAAACCAAAAAAACAAATCCCTAAATCGTAATACCTAAACTCTAAAACCCAAAACCTTAAAAAATAAACCCTAAACCTAACCCTATCCCTTTAAATTTTGAATTTTGAAGCCTAAAAACCCTTAAAACCTAAAAAGCCTTAAATCCCCAAACCCTAAACCTCCCCTACATCCTAAACACTTAAGCCAAAAAAACCTAAAAATCCTAAACCATAAACCCTAAAAAAAAAATTGAAAAATAAACCCTAAAACCCCAAACCAAAATAAAAATCCCTCAAATCCCTAAAAAAAAACCTAAACTCTAAACCCCAAACCTTAAACAATAAACCATAAAATGCCTGATCCCTAAAACCCTAAACACTAAATCCCCTAAGCCCTTTAACCTTCCTAAACCTACCTTTTTTAAAATAGTTAGATTTGGAAAAAGTTGGTATTTTGAAAAACTTGGATTTTCAAAAAAGTTTTCAAATTTTTTAAAAACAAGATTTTTGAAAAAGTTGAAATTTTTTTAAAAAGTTTTCAAATTTTTTGAAAAAATTGTTAATTTTAAAAATCAAGATTTTAAAATTTTAATTTTAAAAATGTTCTAATTTTTTAAATTTTTATTTTTTAAAAATGAATATTTTTAAAAAGTTGGATTTTTGAAAAGTTGGGATTTTCAAAAGTTTTGAAAAATGATTTTTTTTTGAAAGTTCAGATTTTTTTTTTAAGTTGGATTTTTTAAAAATTTTTTTTTTGAAAAATTAAGATTTTTAAAAAAGTCAAATTTTTTAAAAAAAGATTTTTTTTAAAAAAATTTTAAAAAAAAAAAGTTTAAAAATTTTAAAAAAAAAAATCGAAAAAATTTTTTTAAAAAATTTGATTTTTTAAAAATTTAGAATTTTTAAAAAATTGGAATTTTTAAAAATGTTGGGATTTTTGAAAAGATTTTTTGAAAAAAATTTAATTTTTGAAATAGTTGAGATTTTACGATTTTTAAAAACTTGAGATTTTCAAAAAAAGTCAAGATTTTGAAAAGGTTGGGAATTTTAAAAAAAAAATTAGGATTTTTAAAAAATTCGTGATTTTTTCAAAAATAAGTCAAAATTTTGAAAAAGTTAGAGATTTTTAAAAATCAAATTTTTTGAATATCCTAAACTTTTCAAAAAAATTTTTTGAAAAATTTTACTTTTTCAAAATCCTAATTTTTCAAAATCAAGTTTTTTTTAAAAATGACTTTTTTAAAATCATTTACCCATAAATGTAAACCTTTTCTAAACCCGAAACAAAAAAACCTTTTTAAACCCTAAACCCCAAAATCCTAAATTTTTAAACACTAAACCCAAAAAGTTGGGAATTCTAAACCATAAACCATAAACCCTTAAATAAACCTAAACCCTAAACCATAAATCCCTAAAAACCTAAACCCTAAACTTAAAACCCTAAACCTTAAAAAAACCTAAACCCTAAAAAACTAAACCCTAAAATCCCAAAAAAACCAACCTATCCCAAACCTTAACCCTAAAACCCTAAAACCTAAACAAACCCCTAACCTAAAATCTAAAATTAAAACCTTAAACCCTAAACCTTAAATAAGTGAAACCCCTAAACCCTAAAAACCCTAAACCCTAAACCCTAAACCCTAAACCTTGAACCCAAACCTTAAAACCAAAACCCTAAAAAACCCTAAACCTAAACCTAAACCTAAACCTAAACCTAAAAGATCTAAACCCCTAAACCTAAACCCTAAACCCTAACCCTAAAACCCTAAATTATAACCTAAAAATCCTAAACCCTAAACTAAACTTTTAAACCCTAAATTTTAAACCCTAAACCTAAACACTAATAAAACCCTAAACTAAAACCCTAAACCCCTAAAAATATAAACCTTAAACCCTAAAAACCTAAAATTAAACCCTAAATAAAAAAGCCTAAACCCTAAACCAAACCTAAATCCCTAAAACCCCCCTAAATGCTAAACCTAAACCCTAAACCTAAACCCAAAACCTAAAACCCTAAATAAAACCTAAACCTAAAACCCTAAACCCTAAACCTAAACCTAAACCTTAAATTAAACCTTAAACCTAAATTTTGAAAAAACCCTAAAAACCCTAAAACCTAAACCTAAACCTAAACCCTAAACCTAAACCCTTCCTTGAAAAACTTTAAAAAGTAAACCTAAAAAAAAGAAATTTAAAAAGCTAGATTTTGAAAAACTTTGGTATTTTTTTCAAAACTTGGATTTTTTAAAAAGTCAAGATTTTTGAAAAACTTGAGATTTTCAAAAAAGTCACGACTTTTGAAAAATTTGCAATTTTAAAAAAGTTGTTATTTTTGAAAACATCAAGATTTAAAAATGTTGGGACTTTGAAAATGTTTAGATTTTTAAAAGTTGGGGTTTTCAAAAATTGAAATATTTCAAAAAATTTTTTTAAAAAGTTGATTTTTTTCAAAAAAGTTGGATTTTTGAAAAGAGTTGGGATTTTCAAAAAAGTTTTGAAAAATTTTTTTAAAAGTTGAAGATTTTTTAAAAAAGTTTTGAAAAAATTTTTTTAAAAAAGTTGAGATTTTTAAAAAGTTAGCATTTTCGAAAAAAAGTTTTGAATTTTCAGTCAATTTTCAAAAAATTTTTTTATATTTTTTTTTAAAAATTCAAGATTTTTGAATAAGTCAAGATTTTTGAAAAAGTCCCAATTTTTAATATTTGTGATTTTCGAAAAAATTAAATTTTAAAAAAAGTAAGGATTTTTTAAAAGTTGGCATTTTTGATAAAGTTGAGATTTTAGAAAATTTAGGAAATTTTTAAAAAGTTTTTAAAATTTTGAAAAAAAGTTATAATCTTTGAAAAGAGTCAAGATTTCAAAAAATGTAGTAGATTTTAAAAAATTAGTAGTAGGAACTTGAAAAGGTCATAGCTTGTGCTCTAGGTTTCCGTTTGAGTCCTTTTTTTCAAAACCACATGTTTCAAAAAATTCAATTTTTTTAAAATATCAAGATTTTCCAAAAAAACTGGGAGTTTGAATAATTTAGATTTTCCAAAAACTTTGGATTTTTTAATATGTCATAATTTTTGAAAAATATTATTTTTCAAAAAATTTTGAATTTTAAAAAAAATTTAGAATTTTAAAAATTTGAATTTCAAAAAATTTTCAAAAAAAGATTTAGATTTAAAATTTCAAAAAAGTTTGAATTTAAAAAAAGTTTTAAAAAAAAAGTCAGAGATTTTGAAAAAAGGTTGGGATTTTTTGAAAAAAATTGGGATTTTCAAAAAAATTGGGATTTTAAAAAAAGTTGTGATTTCAAAAAGCCAAGAATTTTGAAAAAGTTGGGATTTTCAAAAAAGACAAGATTTTGAAAAAAGTGCAATTTTCAAATAAGTCAAGAATTAAAAAACTGAAGAGATTTATAAATCCCAACTGTTTTGAATATCCTAATTTTTTTGAAAATCCTAATATTTTCAAAATCTTTAATTTTTCAAAATTCCAACTTTTTATAAAATCGTGACTTTTTAAAATTTCAAATTTTAAAAATAATGAATTTTTAAAATTGTAACTTTTTAAAATTCAAAATTGTGAATCTTTTGAAAATTTTTTAAAATTTGACTTTTTAAAATCTTCACTTTCAAAATCTTTGAAAATACAAACTTTTTGAAAATCATGACTTTTTCGAAATCCTAACTATTTAAAAATCAAGATATTTTTGAAATCGTGACTTTTTCAAAATCACCTAACCCCTAAACCCCAAAACATGAAACATGATTAGTAAACATTAAACCCTAAACCCCAACATCCTAAACACTAAGCCCAAAATCCTAAACCAAAACCATAAACCCTAATCCTAAACCCTAAACCCTAATAAACCATAAACCCTAAACCCTAAATCCTAAAACCATAAAACCTAAAACCCTTAAACAAAACCCTAAACCCTAAATGAAGCCTAAACCCTAAAAATATGACCTTAAACCTAAACCCTAAACCTAAAAACCCTAAACCTAAACCCTTAAACCTAACCCTAAACCCCTAAACCTAAACCCTTAAAAACCGTGAGTCCTAAGCCAAAACCCTAAACCTTTAACTAGAGACCTAAACCCTAAACCCTAAACCACCCCAAACCTCAAACCCTAAACCATGGACCCTTAAACCATAAACATGAACAATGAACCTAAACCCTAAACCCCAACCCCTAAACCCCTAAACCCTAAACCCTAAAACCTAAACCTTAAGCCCAATTACTTACCTCTCCTAACCCTAAATTTTGAAACTTAAACCCTAAAATCCTAAAATCTAAATCCTAAACCCTAAAATCTAAAACCATGAAACCCTAAACCCTAAATGCCCTCAAACCCTAAACCCTAAACCTAAACCCCAAACCCTAAACCTAAAACAAGCACTACATCCTAAACCTAAAAAACCCTAAACCCTAAACCCTAAACCCTAATCCCTAAAATCCTAAATACCCCTAAAATCTAAAATGCCTAAACCCTAAAACCCTAAAAACCTAAAAAACCCCAAAACCCTAAAAAAACCCTAAATCCTAAAAAACCTAAAAAACCTTTAAAAACCTAAACCCTAAAACCCTAAATTTTGAAACCTCAAAAAACCAAATTTTGTAAACCCAACCTAATTTTTAAAAATTTCCCTAAATTTTAAAATTTGAAAAAAAAACCTAAAACCTAAACACTAAATCCCCAAGTGAGCCATAAAAAAGTTCAATCTAAAACCTAAAATAGTAAGATTTTTAGGAAATTTTCAAAAAAAATTAGTATTTTTTTTGAAACTTGGGATTTTCAAAAAGTTAAGATTTTTTTTTTAAATTTTTAAAATTTTGAGATTTTCAAAAAGTCAAAAAAAAGTTTTGATTTTTGAAAAAGTTTGAGATTTTAAAAAAAAATTTTTTAAAAAAGTTTTTTTTTAAAAAAAGTTGATTTTTAAAAAATAAGATTTTTTAAAAAAGTTAGATTTTTGAAAATGAATATTTCAAAATAGTTTAGATTTTTAAAAAGTTGGGATTTTTTTGAAAAAAAAAATTGATTTTTAAAAAGTCTAGATTTTTTGAAAAAATCAAGATTTTTAAAAAAGTTAATTTTTAAAAAAAAGTTAGGATTTTGAAAAAAGTTTGATTTTTTTAAAAATTAGATTTTTTGAAAAAAGTTTGATTTTTAAAAGTGATTTTTTTAAAAGTCGTCAGATTTTAAAAAACAAGATTTTTTTGAAAAAAATTAAGCAAAAAATTGATGATTTTAAAAAATGTCCGTTTGAGTCCTTTTTTTAAAAATTTATGTTTCAAAAATTTTACGTTTTAAAAAAGTTTTTGATTTTGATAAAATTCAGGATTATGAAAAGGTTCAGATTTTGAACAAAATTTGGAATTTCAAAATATTCGTGTTTTTTAAAAAAACCAAGAATTTTGAGAAAGTTGGTATTTTCAAAAAAGACAAGATTTTGAAAAAGGTGCAATTTTCAAATAAGTCACCTGAATTACAAAACTGAAAAGATTTTTAAATCCCAACTGTTTTGAATTTCAAAAAAATTTTTTTTTCCTAAATTTTTAATAATTTTTAAATATTTTAAAAAAAACTTTTTTAATTCCAACTTTTTTTTTACAAATTTTTAAAAAATTGATTTTTTTTAAAAAAAAAATTTTTTTTTTTTTAAATTTTTTAAAAAAATTGACTTTATCAATTTTCAAAAAAATCTTTTTTAAAATACAAAGACTTTTTTAAAATCATGACTTTTTTCAAAATCCTAACTTTTTCAAAATCGGTATATTTTTTTAAAAATCATGTGACTTTTTCAAAATCAAATTTTTCCCAACATCCTAACCCTAAAAATCCTAAAAACCCAAAAAAACCAAAACCCAAACCCCAAAATCCTAAACCTAAACCCTAAACCCTAAAACCATAAACCATAAACCCAAAATCCTAAATCATAAAACCTAAACCCTAAACCCTAAAAACCTAAACCTTAAAACCCCAAACCTAAACCTAAACCCTAAACCCTAAACCCTAAACCCCAAACCCTAAACCTAAACCCTTAAACCCCTAAACCCTAAACCCTAAAAACTTAAAAACCCTAAAACCCTAAACCTAAACCTAAACCCTAAACCCTAAACCCTAAACCTTAAACCTAACCTTAACCCTAACCTAAACCTAAACCCTAAACCCTAAACCCTAAACCCTAAACCCTAAACCTAAAAACCCTAAACCCTAGCTCTAAACCCTAAAACCTAAACCTAAAAAACCCAAACCCAAACTAACCTTCCTAAACCTGACCCTAACCTAAACCATGAACCTAAAACCTAAACCTAAAAACCTAAACCTAAACCCTAAACCCTAAACCTAAACCCTAAACCCCCTAAACCCTAAACCCTAAACCTTAAATCTAATTGCTCCTAAACTCAAAATTATGAAACTTAAACCCTAAAACCCTAAATACTAAATCCTAAATCTAAACCTCAATCTAAACCCTAAACTAAACCCTAAAAACCCTAAAACCCTAAACCTAAATTCCTAAACCCTAAACCTAAACCCCAAAACCTAAAAAACCCTAAACCCTAACCTAAAACCTAAACCCTAAACCTAAAACCTAAACCTAAACCTAAAACCCTAAACCCCTAAACCCTAAACCTAAACCTAAAAACCTAAACCTAAATCCTAAACCTAAAAAAACCTTAAAATAGTTAGATTTTGACAAAGTTGGTATTGAAAAAACTTGGGATTTTTCAAAAAGTCAAGATTTTTAAAAAGTCATGATTTTCAAAAAAACATGAGATTTTCAAAAAAAAGTCACGACTTTTTAAAAAGTTGGAATTTTAAATAAAGTTATTATTTTTGAAAATATCAAGATTTAAAAAATGTTGGGACTTTGAAAATGTTCAGATTTTCAAACAAGTTGGGGTTTTAAAAAATGAATATTTCAAAAAAATTCAGGATTTTAGAAAAGTTGGGATTTTCAAAGAGTTGGGCTTTTCACATTTTTGAAGAGTCGGATTTTTGAAAAAGTCAAGATTTTTTAAAAACTCAAGCTTTTAAAAAAATTAGAATTTTTGAAAAGATGAGATTTTTAAAAAATTTTAGATTTTTTCAAAGTTTTTTTGTAAAAAAGTTTTTTTGAAAAAAGTCATGATTTTTTTAAAAAGTTAGATTTTTAAAAAAGTCAAGATTTTTTTATGTTGGGATTTTTAAAACGTCAAGATTTTGAAAAATTCAGATTTTTTGAAAAAAAGTCAAATTTTTTTAATAAAAAAGTTTGATTTTTGAAAAAAATAATTTTTTAAAAAATTTTAAGGATTTTTTTTAAAAAGTTGGATATTTTTGAAAAAATTGATATTTTAGAAAATTCAAGAATTTTTAAAAAAATTTTGATTTATGAAAAAGTTGGGATTTTCAAAAAAGTTATAATCTCAAAAGAGTCAAGATTTCAAAAATTTAGTGATCAACCAAAATTAGCAAGAACTTGAAAAGGTCATAACTTGTGCTTTGTGGTGTTTTTGAGTCCTTTTTTTTAAAACACTTGTTTCACAAATTTCAATTTTTTTAAAATATCATAATTTTCAAAAAAAAAGTCGAGAGTTTTAATAATTTAGATTTTGCAAAATTTATAGATTTTTGAATATGTCATGATTTTTGTAAAAGGTCACTAGTTTCCAAAAAAGTTTGTGAATTTCAAAAAAATTAGGATTTTAAAGAATTTGAAATTTTAGAAAAAGATAGAATTTAAAAATTTGAAAATTTAAAAATTTTTAATTTTTAAAAAAAATTTCAAATGATTTTGAAAAAATTTTTTGAAAAATTTTTTGAAAAAAATTGGGGTTTTTTTCAAATAAGACAAGATTTTGAAAAAGGTGCAATTTTCAAATAAATAGGAATTACAAAACTGAAAGAGATTTTTAAATCCCAAACTATTTTGAATATATAATGTTTTTTTTTAATCCAAACATTTCAAAATCTTTTTTTTAAAATTTTTTAAATTCCAACTTTTTTATAAAATCAAAATTTTTAAAAAAAAAAAAAAAAAAAAATCAAAAATTTTTTTAAAAAAATTGTAAACTTTTAAAATTCATGACTTTATCAAAAAATTTTAAAATCTTTAAAAATAAAACTTTTTAAAAATCATAAACTTTTAAATCTAATTTTCAAAATTGGGATATTTTTTTAAATCGTGACTTTTTTAAATCGAAACCCTAAACCCTAAAACCTAAAACTAAAACCAAAAACTAAACCCTAAACCCCAAATCCTAAAAATTAAAGCCTAAAACCCTAAATCCTAAACCATAAACCATAAACCTAAACTTGAAAAACCTAAACCCTAAAAAACCTTAAACCATAAAACCATAAACCCAAAATCCTAAAAAACCTATAAAAAAATAAATCTAAAATCTAAAAACCTAAACCTTAAACCCTAAACCCTAAACCTAATCCTAGCCATGAAGCCTAAACCCTAAACAATAAAACCTAAAAAAAAACCTTAACCTAAACCTTAAACCCTAAACCTAAAACCTAAAAAACCTAAACCTAAACCCTAAAAACCCTAAAAAACCCTAAACCCTAAACCCTAAACCCTAAACCCAAACCCTCCTAAACCCTAAACATGGAAACCTCAACCCTATAAACACTAAACCTAAACCCTAAACCTAAACCCTACCCTAAACCCTAAACCTTAACCCTAAACCCTATAAACCTAAAACCTAAACCTTAAAAAATCTAATTACTAAAACCCTAAACCTTAAACCCTAGTCTTAAACCCTAAAACCTAAATACTAAATCCTTAAAAACCTAAACCTAAATAGTAAACCATAAACCCCCTAAACCTAAAAACCTAAACCCTCAACCCTAAAAACCTCAAAAAACCAAACCCTAAAAAACCCAAAACCCCCTAAAAAACCCTAAACTTAAAAAAACCTAAAACCTAAACCCTAAAACCCTAAACCTTAAAACCTTAAACCTTGATTTCAAAAACCAAAAAACCTATACCCTAAAAAGCCTTGAACCCCGAACCCTAAACCTAAACCCCAAAACCTAAAAAAACCCTAAAAACACTAAATCCCTAAACCTAAAAAACTTTTTGAAACCTTTAAAAAAACCTTAAAAAGTAATTTTTTTGGAAAAAGTTAGATTTTGAAAAAATTTGGTATTTTGAAAAATTAAGATTTTTTAAAAGTCAATTTTTTTTTGAAAAGTCAAGATTTTTTGAAAAAAATTTTTTAAAAAGTCAATTTTTGAAAAAGTTGCAATTTTAAAAAAGTTTATTTTTTGAAAAATCAAGATTTTTAAAAAAATGTTGGGACTTTGAAAAAAGTTCAGATTTTCAAACAAGTTGGGGTTTTTCAAAAAATGAATATTTTTTAAGTCAAGATTTTTGAAAAAAGTTGGGATTTTGAAAATTTGGATTTTTTCAAATTTTCAAGATTTTTTAAAAAAGTCAAGATTTTTTTGAAAAAAGTCAAGATTTTTTTTAAAAAATTTTTTTAAAAATTTAGATTTTTTCCAAAAAGTTTGATTTTAAAAATTTTGAAGATTTTCAAAAAGTCAGGATTTTGTAAAAGATTTTTGAAAAGTTGAAGATTTTTGAAAAAGTAAGAATTTTTGAAAATGTTGGGATTTTTTAAAAATTTTGAAGATTTTTTTAAAAGTTGGGATTTTTAAAAAAGTCAAGATTTTTGAAAAAGTCAGATTTTTTAAAAAGTCAGATTTTTTTTAAATTCAATTTTTAAAAATTTAATTTTTAAAATTATAATTTTTTAAAAAGTAAGGATTTTAAAAAAGTTGATTTTTTTAAAAAGTTGAGATTTTAAAAATTTGGGAAAAATTTTTTTAAAAAAGTTTTGATTTTCAAAAAAGTTTTGATTTTCTAAAAATTTTGAAAAAATTTTTGAAAAATAGTTTTTTTTGAAAAAAATTGGGATTTTTAAAAAGTTATAATCTTTAAAAAGTCAAGATTTCAAAAATGTAATGATGCGCCAAAATTAAATTAAAACTTGAAAAAATTCATAACTTGTGCTCAAAATTTGTTTGAGTTTTTAAAATCTTTTTTTTTAAACCATATGTTTCAAAATTCTCAAAATTTTTAAAAAAATCAAGATTTTAAAAAAAAAAAATTTAACTTTTTAAATAATTTTTTGAATTTCTAAAATTTGAATTTTTTTGAAATTTTGTCATGATTTTTAAAAAAGTCATTATTTTTTTCCAAAAAGTTGTGAATTTAAAAAAATTTAGGAAATTTTGAAAAAATTAAAAATTAAAAAAAATTTTTTTTTTAAAATTTAAAAAAAGTTTAAATTTAAAAAATTTAAAATTTCATTTTAAAAATTTCAAAAATTTTTAAAAACCTAAAACCTAAAAAAACCAAAATTTAAAAAAAACCCTAAACCATAAACCAAAAATCCTAAACCAAAACCCTAAACCAAAAAACCTAAAAAAAAAAACCAAAAACCCCTAAAACCTAAAAAAAACCAAACCTTTAAAAAAACCCCAAACCAAAAAACCTAAAACCCTTTTAAAAATCAAAAAAACCTTAAACCTTTGAAAATTTTTTTGAAAATAAACCTTAAAATTTTTAAAAATAAAACGTAAAAACCCTCCCTTTTTTTTTAAAAAATTCAGGATTTTTGAAAAACTTGAGCTTTTTGAAAAAAAACCATGATTTTTGAAAAATTAAAAAACCCTAAAACCTAAATTAAAAAAAATTTTTAAAAAACCCTAAAAATTTTTTTAAAACATAAAAAAACCTTTAAAAAATTGTTTAAAAAATTTTGAAAAAAATTAAAAAAAACCTTAAAAAATGAATGGGAAAAATTCCTAAAAAATTAAAAATTTTGAAAAAAAAATTAATTTTCAAAAATAAACCTTTTTAAAAAAATTTAAAACCCTAAAACTGAAAAACTTTAAAATTTTCAAAAAGTTTTTTTTTTGAAAAACCTTTAAAAAACCCTCCTTTTTAAAACTTTTGAAATTTTTAAAAGGTCATAAACCATGTAAAAGTGAAAAATTCAAAAAAAAGTTGAAGATTTTTGAAAAAAGTCAAATTTTAAAAAAGTAAACTTTTTGAAAAAGTCAAAATTTTGGAAAATTTTTGGATTTTTAAAAATTTCAAAAATTTTTAAAAAATTTTTAAAATTTTTTTTAAAAAAATTTAAACCCTATTTTAAAAAAGTCAATTTTAAAAAAATTGAATTTTTTTAAAAAAAATTAAAAAAAAAAAAAGATTTTTAAAAAAAAAGATTTTTTAAAAAGGTTGAGATTTTGAAAAGTCAAAAATTTTAAAAAGTTGGGATTTTTAAAAGTTTTGATTTTTAAAAAGTTGAATTTTTAAAAAATTGATTGATTTTTTTTTCAAAAAAAGTTGTGATTTTTTGAAAAACCCTATTTGAAAAGTTATAAAAAAAGTCAAGATTTTAAAAAAATAGTGATATTTTAAAATTAGCAGAAACTTTGAAAAGGTCATAACTTTGCTTGGTGTCCTAAATTTTTCCATTTTTTTTGAAACCATGTTTTTTTAAAATCTCAACATTTTTAAAAATCAAATTTTTAAAAAAAAATCAAATTTTTTTAAAGTCAAGATTTTTTGAAAAATTTTGATTTTTAAAAAATTTTTTGATTTTTTAAAATATTTTTTGAAAAAATTATTTTAAAAAGTCATTATTTTTTAAAATTATGAATTTTTAAAAAAATTAGATTTTAAAAATTTTTGCAATTTTAAAAAAGATATAATTTCATAAAAATCTAAAAAGTTTGAAAAAAAAAATTAGGGTTTTTGAAAAAGTTGAGATTTTAGAAAAAAAGTTGGGATTTTTATGAAAAAGTTGGGATTTTTAAAAAAATTGGATTTCAAAAAAAATTTTTAAAAAGTTGCAAAATTTTGAAAAAAAAAAAATTTTTTAAAAAAAGATTTTGAAAAAAGTGCAATTTTTTCAAAAAGTTTTAAATTAAAAAACCTAAAAAATTTTTAAATTTTGAACTTAAAAAAAATTTTTTTAAAAAATCTAAATTTTAAAAACCCTTAACTTTTTTTGAAAATTTTTAAAATTTTAAATTTTTAAAAAAATTTTAAAAATTTTAAAATTCAAAATTTTTAAAATTACATTAAAAAAAAATTGTGAACTTTTTAAATTAATGAACTTTATCACTTTCAAAATTTTTGAAAAAAATTTTGAAATTTTTGAAAATTTTTAAAAAAAATCATGACTTTTAAAATCCTAAATTTTTTTCAAAATTGGGATATTTTTTCGAAAAAATCTTGAACTTTTTAACCCTAAAATAAAATTTTTAAACCCTTAATTTTAAAACTAAAACCCTAAATTTAAAATCCTAAACCCTTTTTAAATCCCAAAAGTCTAAACCTAAAAATTAAATTTTCAAAAACCTAAACCCTAAACCCAAAACCCTAAAAAAACCCTTAAACCCTAAAAACCTTAAACCCAAATCCCAAATCCTAAAAATAAAAACCCTAAACCCCAAAAAAACCTAAAACCCTAAACCCTAAACCTAAACCCTGATTTTAAAACCCTAAACCCTAAAAAAAAATTAAACCTAAAAACCTAAAATCCTAAACCCTAAACCTAAACCTAAACCCTAAACCTTTAAACCCTAAACCTAAACCCCTAAACCATAAAATTTTAACCCTAAAACCTAAAACCCTAAACCTAAACCTAAACCTAAACCTTTTTAAAAAACTCCTAAACCTTTAAAAAAACTTATGAATAAACCTTTAAACCCTAAACCCTAAATTTAAAAAAAAACCTAAAAAAACCTAAAAAAACTTACCTAAATCTAAATCTAAATAAAAACCCTAAACCTAAACCCTAAAAAAACCTCAAACCCAAAACCATCAACCAAAAACCTAAAACCTAAAATAAACCTAAAAAACCCTTAAACCCTAAACCCTAAAAACCTAAAACCTAAAAACCTAAAACCCTAAACCTAAACTTTAAAACCTAAACCCTAAACCCCAACCTAAACCTAAACCCTAAACCCTAAACCCTAAAACCTAAACCTAAACCCTAAAAACTAAACCAAAAATTTTTTAACCCCTGAAAAAAAATCAAAAAACCTTAAAAAGTTAATTTTTTAAAAAAAAAAGTATTTTGAAAAACTTGGGATTTTAAAAAATTTTTAAAAATTTTTTTTAAAATTCAAATTTTTAAAAAATTTAAAAAAAAATTTTAATTTTGAAAAAATTGCAATTTTAAAAAGTTTTTTTTTTTTAAAAAAACTCAAGATTTTGAAAAATTTTAAAAAAATTATAAATTAAAATATTTGATTTTTCAAAAAAGTTGGGGTTTTTGAAAAAAAAAAAAGTTTAATTTTTTGAAAAGTTTTTTGAAAAAAAATTTTTCAAAAAGTTGAAAAAATGGGATTTTAAATTTTTTTTAAAAATTTTTTTTTAAAAAAAGTTAGATTTTTTTAAAAAAGTCAAATTTTTTTAAAAAAGTTAAATTTTTAAAATGTTGCATTTTTTAAACATCAAAATTTTTGAAAATCAAATTTTTTAAAAAGTCAAATTTTTTAAAAAAATCCCAATTTTTAAATTTGTGAAAATTGAAAAATTTTAATTTTTTAAAAGTAAGGATTTTAAAAATTCAAAAATTAAAATTTTAAAAAGTTGAGATTTTAAAATCAAAATTTTCTAAAAGTTGGTATTTTTAAAAAAATTTTTAAATTTTAAAAACGTCATTTTTTTTTAAAAAAGTTGTGATTTTTTAAAAAGGTTATTTTTTTCAAAAAAATTATAATCTTAAAAAAGTCAAGATTTCAAAAATGTAGTGATGTACCAAAAAATTAGTAGGAACTTGAAAAGTCAAAACTTGTGCTCCGAAACCATTTTTAGTCCCTTTTTTTTGAAAAAGTTAAAACTTTCAAAAAAAACCAACTTTTTTAAAAAAATTGGGATTTTCAAAAAAATCTATATTTTTTAAAATTAAAATTTTTTAAAAAAAATTTTTGAATAATTTGAAAAAATTGAAAAATTTTAAAAAAAAACCCTTTAAAACCAATTTTCAAAAAACTAAATTTTTAAAAATTTGAAAATTTTATAAAATTAAACTTTTTTAAAAATTATGAATTTTTTTTTAAAATTAAACTAAAATTTTTAAAATTTGAGATTTTAAAAAAACTTTAAATTTTTAAAAATCCTGAAAATAAAAAATTTTTAAAAAACTTTTTTTTTGAAAAAAAATTTAAATTTTTAAAACCCTTTTGAAAAAACCCTAAACCCTAAACCCTAAAAACCTAAACCTAAACCTAAACCTCTCAAAAAAAAACCCTAAACCCTAAACCCCTAAACCCTAAACCTAAACCCAAAAACCTAAAACCTAAAATAAACCCTAAACCCTAAACCCTAAAAAACCCTTAAAACCCTAAACCCCTAAAACCTAAACCCCTAAACCAAACCCTAAACCTTAAAAAAACCCTAAAAAGCTTTAAACCCTTAAAAAGTCAAGATTTTAAAAAAGTTGTTATTTTTTAAAACATCAAGATTTTTAAAAAAAATGTTGGAATTTTTAAAATGTTCAAATTTTCAAAAGTTTTTTTAAAAAGTTCTAAACCTTAAAAAACCCCTTTAAAAAAAAATTAGAAATTTAAAAAAACCTCAGATTTTCAAAAGATTTGGGTTTTTCAATTTTTTGAAAGAATTTAAGATTTTTTGAAAAGTTTTTTTGAAAAGTAAAATTTTTTTAAAAACTCAAAATTTTAAAAAAAAAGTAAGGATTTTTTAAAATTTGAGATTTTTAAAAAAACCTTGACATTTTCCAAAAAGTTTGATTTTTAAAAAAAGTGAAGATTTTCAAAAAGTCAAGATTTTCAAAAAAGTCAAAAGTTAAGATTTTGTAAAAAATGTTGGGATTTTTAAAAATTTTTAGATTTTTTTAAAAATGTCAAGATTTTTTAAAAGTCGGGATTTTCAAAAAGTCCTTTTGATTTTTTGAAAAAAAAATTTAAATTTTTGAAAATTCTATTTTTAAAAAGTGAGATTTTTTTAAAAAAAAATTAAAATTTTTAAAAAAAATTGGGATTTCTGAAAAAATTTGATTTTTAAAAATGCCATAATTTTAAAAATAGTTGCATTTTTGAAAAAGTTGGGATTTTCAAAAAATTTATAATCTCAAAAAGTCAAGATTTACAAAAATGTAGTGATGAAAAAAAATTAAACTTGAAAAGGTCAAACTTGTGCTAGTGTCAAAAATTGTGCTTTTTTTAAATAATTTTTTAAAAATTCAAAAAATTCTAGATTTTTTTAAAAAAAAGTTTGATTTTTGAATGATTTTTTTCTAAATTCATTTTTTGAATATTCAAAAAAAATTGTTATTTTCCAAAAGTTTTGAATTTAAAAAAAAGGATTTTAAAAATTTGCAATTTTAGAAAAAGATAGAATTTCATAAAAAAAGTTTTAAATTTCAAAAAAAAAAAGGGTTTTTGAAAAAGTTGAGATTTTTTTAAAAAATCAGGATTATGAAAAGGTTGAGATTTTGAAAAAAAATTGGGATTTAAAAAAGTCGTGATTTTGAAAAAAGCCAAGATTTTGAAAACCCAATTTTAAAAAGAAAATTTTGAAAAAGTTGGGAATTTTCAAAAATTAAAAACTAAGATTTTTAAATTCCATCTGTTTTGAATATCCTAAATTTTTTTTAAATTCTAACATTTTCAAAAGTATTACTTTTTCAAAATTCTAACTTTTTATAAAATTTGAGACTTTTTCTAAAATTATGAATTTTTTTAAAAAATCACGAATTTTTTTAAAGTTGTGAACTTTTAAATTCATGACTTTATCACTTTTTTAAAATCTTTGAAAAATAAAAACTTTTTAAAATCATGACTTTTTTGAATCCTAATTTTTTAAAATCAAGATTTTTTTTTTTTTGAAATCATGACCCCTAAACCCTAAAACCTGAAACCTAAACCCTAAAAAACACTAAACCCTAAACCCTAAATCCTAAACCTAAACCCAAAACCTAAATCCTAAACCATAAAAACCCTAAAAAAACCCTAAACCCTAAAACCTAAACCCTAAAAACCCTAAAACCTAAAACCTAAAACCTAAACCCCAAACCTAAAAACCTAAACCTAAACCCTAAACCTTAAACCTAAACCTAAACCCTAAACCCTAAAAAAATTAAACCTAAACCTAAACCTAAACCCTAAACCCTAACCTTTAAAAAACCCTAAACCTAAACCCTAAACCCTAAACCTTAACCCTAAACCCTAAACCTAACCCTAAACTCTAAACCCTAAACCCTCATAACTTGAGCCCTAAAAAAAACCCTAAAACCCTAAACCCTAAACTATAAACCCTAAACCCTAAACCTTAATCCATGAGCCCTAAACCATAAACCCTAAACCCTAAAGCTAAAAACTAAACCCTAAATAAAATGTTAAACCCTAAATCTAAAACTTAAAAAACCCTAAATTTAAAAATTAAATGTAAAAACCTCAAAAACCTAAAACCTTAAACCCTAAAAAATAAAAATTAAATCCTAAAAATCCTAAACCCTAAAACCCTAAAACCTAAAACCTTAAACCTAAACCTAAACCCTAAACCCTAAACCCTAAACCTAAACCTTAAACCCTAAACCCAGAAAAAATTTAAACCCCTAAAACCTAAACCCTAAACCCAAAACAAACCCTAAAAAAAAAACTAAATCCTAAAAAATCCTAAAAACCTTTAAAAAATTTTTTAAAATAAAAGATTTTAGAAAAAAATTTGGTATTTTGAAAAACTTGGGATTTTTGAAAAAGTCAAATTTTTTGAAAAAAAAGTTGGATTTTCAAAAAGTTGAAATTTTCAAAAAGTTTTGACTTTTGAAAAAGTTGAATTTTAAACAAAATTATTTTTTTCAAAATTAATTGATTTTAAAACATCAAGATTTAAAAAATGTTGGGACTTTGAAAATGTTCAAATTTTCAAAAAAGTTGGGATTTTCAAAAAATGAATATTTTGAAAAAGTTGAGATTTTTTAAAAACTTGGGATTTTCAAAAGAGTTGGGCTTTTCGCATTGTGAAGAGTTAGGATTTTTAAAGAGTCTAGATTTTTTTTAAATGCTAAGATTTTTGAAAAAGTTAGGATTTTTTTAATAAATTTAGATTTTTAAAAAAAATTTGAAATTTTTCAAAAAGTCTTGATTTTGTAAAAACTAAGATTTTTGAAAAAAAGATTTTTGAAAAGTCATGATTTTAAAAAAAGTCAAGAAAAAATTTTGAAAATGTTGGGATTTTTAAAACATCAAGATTTTTGAAAAAGTCAAAATTTTATTTTTGAATAAGTTAGGATTTTTTAAAAATTGTCCTTTTAAAAAAATTTAATATTTGAAAAATGATTTTTTTAAAACCCTTAAACCATAAAAAGCTCTAATTTTTCCTAAACCATTAATTTTAAAAATTAAAAGTTAAACCCTAAAACCCTAAATGTTAAATCCTAAATACTAAAAAAATCCTCAATCGTAAACCAATGAGCCCTAAACCCTAAAACAAACCAAAATCCTCAAATAAATCTCAAACCCCAAACCCTAAAACCCTAACCCTAAACCCTAAAACCTAAACCCTAAACCCTAAAACCCTAAAACCCTAAACCTAAAAAACCTTAAACCTAAAACCCTAAAAAAACCTTAAACCTAAACCTTTTTGAACCTAAACCCTAAACCTTAAACTCCAAAATTTAACCCAAAAACCCTAAACAAAAAACTAAACCTAAAACCCCTAAAAATAAAAACCTAAACCCTAAACCTAAACCTAAAAACCTAAAAAACCTTAAAATAAAATTAGATTTGGAAAAAAATTTGGTATTTTGAAAAACTTGGGATTTTCAAAAAGTCAAGATTTTTGAAAAAGTTAGATTTTAAAAAATTTAAGATTTTCAAAAAAGTCATAACTTTTTTAAAAAAAGTATAATTTTAAACAAAGTTGTTATTTTTTAAAACATTGAGATTTTAAAAATGTTGGGACTTTTTAAAAATGTTTTTATTTTTTTAAAAAGTTGGGATTTTTGAAAAGTTGGGATTTTTAAAATTTTTTTTTTGAAAGTCAAGAGATTTTTGAAAGCCTTGATTTTTTGAAAAGTTGAATTTTTAAAAAACTTGACATTTTTTTAAAAATTGAAATTTTAAAAAATCTTGATTTTTGAAAAAAAATTCGAGATTTTAAAAAAATTGAGATTTTCAAAAAATTCACAATTTTGTAAAAGTAAGATTTTTAAAAAAATTCAAGATTTTTTTCGTTTTTTCAAAATTTTTTAAAATGTTGGCATTTTTTTAAGTCAAGATTTTTGAAAAAGTCAGGATTTTTGAAAAAAGTCATGATATTCGAAAAAGTCTCGATTTTTAATATTTTTGATTTTCGAAAAACTATAACTTTTTTAAAAAGTAAATTTTTAAAAAAGGATTTTAAAAAATTTTTTTAAATTTTAAAAAGTTGATATTTTAGAAAATTCAAGAATTTTTAAAAATTTGGGATTTCTAAAAAAGTTCTAATTTTTCAAAAAAGTTGGGATTTTTGAAAAAGTTGTGATTTTTTGAAAAGTTGGGATTTTTTTTAAAAGTTAAAATCTCAAAAAGTCAAATTTCAAAAATAATGATGTGCCAAAATTAGCAAAAAATTTAAAAATCATAACTTGAAAAATCATAACAGTGTCCGTTTGAGTCCTGTTTTTTTAAACCACATGTTTCAAAAAAATCTCAACTTTTTTAAAATATCAGAATTTTTAAAAAAAAATTAGAGTTTTAAATAATTTAGATTTTCAAAAATTTAGATTTTTTGAATATTCATATTTTTTTTAAAAATCATTATTTTCAAAAAGTTTGAATTTTAAAAAATTTAAAAAAATTTAATTTTAAAAATTTGATTTTAAAATTTAAAAAAAAATTTTAGAAAAAAAAAGTTGATGATTTTCAAAAAAGTTTAATTTGAAAAAGTTTGGATTTCAAAAAAAATTGGGATTTCAAAAAAATTCATGATTTCTAAAAAAAGCCAATTTTTGAAAAAGTTGGGATTTTCAAAAAGACAAGATTTTGAAAAAAAAGGTGCAATTTTCAAATGAGTCAGGAATTACAAAACTGAAGAGATTTTTAAATCCCAACAGTTTTGAATATTTTAATTTTTTGAAAATCCTAACATTTTCAAAATCTTTACTTTTTCAAAATTCCAACTTTATATAAAATCGAGACTTTTTTGAAAATTACAAATTTTTAAAAATCATGATTTTTTTAAAAAAAGTGAACTTTTTAAATTCATAACTTTATCACATTTAAAAATCTTTAAAAATACAGACTTTTTCAAAATCCTGAATATTTCAAAATCAAGATATTTTTTAAATCTTGACTTTTTCAAAATTGTGACCCCTAAACCCTGAAAACTGAGTCATAAATGTTAAACCCTAAACCCCAACATCCTAAACTCTAAACCCAAAAACCCTAAACCATAAACACAAAACCCTTAACACTGAATCCTAAACCATAAACCCAAATCCCTAAATCATAATACCTAAACTCTAAACCCCAAACCTTAAACCATAAAAACCTAAACCATAAACCCTAAACCTAAACCTAAACCCTAAACCCTAAACCTAAACCTAAAACCCTAAACCCTAAACCCTAAAACCCTAAAGCCCTAAACCCTAAACCTAAATGAACCTAAAACCTAAACCCTAAATGAACCATGAACTTAAGCCCCCTAAGCCAAAACCCTAAACCTAAACCTTAACCTTAGAACTTAAGACCTAAACCATAAACCCTAAACCAAACCCAAACCTAACCTGAACCCGACCATGAACCCTAAACCATAACCTACCCTAAACCTAAACCCTAAACCCTAAATTATAAGCCCTAACTCTAAAACCCTAAACCCTAAACCTTAAGCTCTAATTCCTCCTAAACCCTAAATTATGAGTCTTAAATGCTAAATCCTAAATACTAAACCCTTAATCATAAACCAAACCCTAAACCTAAACCCTAAATGTGTAAACCCTAAACCCTAAACCTAAAACCCCAAAAACCTAAACCTAAAAACCCTAAACCTAAATCCCCAAACCCTAAACCCTAACCCTGAACCCTAAGCCCTAAAACCTTAAACCCCTAAACACTAAACCCTAAAAACCTAAACTAAAACTAAACCTGAAACCTAAACACTAAATCCCTAAACCCTAAATCTTTGAACCCTAAACCTCAAAAATCTAGAAAAACCTTAAAATAGTTATATTTGGAAAAAGTTGGTATTTTGAAAATCTTGGGATTTTTAAAAATTCAAGATTTTTGAAAAAGTTTGGAGATTTTCAAAAAAATTCATGATTTTTTGAAAAAGTTGCAATTTTTGAAAAAGTTGTAATTTTAAAAAAGTTATTTTTTTAAAACATCAAAATTTTTTTTTTTTTTACACTTTGAAAATGTTCAAATTTTCAAAAAAGTTGGGGGTTTTTAAAAAAAATTTTAAAAATTTTTTTGAAAAGATTTGAGATTTTTTTAAAAAGTTTTTTGAGATTTTTTAAAAAGTCAAAGATTTTGTAAAAGTGAAGATTTTTTTTTTTGAAAAGTTTTTTTTAAAGTCAAGAATTTTAATAAAGTCAAGATTTTGGAAAATGTGTGGATTTTTAAAAAATGTCAAGATTTTTGAAAAAGTCAAGATTTTTTAAAAAGTCAAGATTTTTGAAAAAGTCTCATTTTTAATATTTTTGATTTTTGAAAAAATAAATTTTTTAAAAAGTAAGGATTTTTAAAAAGTTGACATTTTTTTATAAAGTTGAGATTTTAGAAAATTCAGGAATTTTTAAAAAGTTTGGATTTTTAAAAAGTTTTGATTTTAAAAAATTTAGGAATTTTGATTTTTGAAATAGTTGTAATTTTTGAAAAAGTTGGGATTTTTGAAAAGTTATAATCTCTAAAAAGTCAAGATTTCAAAAATGTAGTGATGCACCAAAATTAGCAAGAACTTGAAAAGGTCATAACTTGTGCTCTGGGTGTCCATTTAATTCCCTTTTTTTTAAACCACATGTTTCAAAAATCTCAACTTTTTTTAAAATATCAAGATTTTAAAAAAAAAGTCGGGAGTTTGAATAATTTAAATTTTCCAGAAATTCTGGATTTTTGAAAATGTCTTTATTTTCCAAAAAAATTGTTAATTTAAAAAAACAGGATTTTAAATAATTTGCAATTTTAGAAAAAGATTTAATTTCATAATTCTAAAAAAATTTGAAATTTCAAAAAATTTAGGGTTTTTTAAAAAGTTGAGATTTTCAAAAAAGTCAAGATTATGAAAAGGTTGGGATTTTGAAACAAAAATTGGATTTCAAAAATTCGTGATTTTGAAAAAAGCCAAGAAATTTTGAGAAAGTTAGGATTTTCAAAAAAGATAAGATTTTCTAAAAAGGTGCAATTTTCAAATAAATCAAGAATTACAAAACTAAAGAGATTTTTAAATCCCAACTGTTTTGAATATCCTAATTTTTTTTAAAAATCCTAACATTTTCAAAATAGTAACTTTTTCAAAATTCCAAACTTTTATAAAATCATGATTTTTTCGAAAATTAAAATTTTTAAAAATCATGATTTTAAAAAAATTGTGAACCTTTTAAACTTTTATGACTTTAAAATCACTTTCAAAATCTTTAAAAATACTTAACTTTTTGAAAATCATGAAACTTTTTCAAAATCCTAATTGTTTCAAAATCAAGATATTTTTTGAAAACATGACTTTTTTTAAAAAAATTTTAAAAACTAAACCTAAACCCTAAAATCCTAATTTTTAAACCTAAACCTAAACCCTAAAAACTAAACCCTCTTCTAAACCCAAAGCTAAAAAATCAATAAATCCCTAAACCCTAAACCTTAAAACCCTTAAACCCAATTAAAACCAAACCTACCCTAAACCTTGAAACCTTTGAACCTTAAACCCCTAAAAATAAACCCAAAACCCTAAACCTAAACCTTAAACCCTAAAACCCTAAACCCTAAACCCTAAATCCTAAACCCTAAAACCTAAAAACTAAACCTAAACCCTAAACCCTAAACCCTAAACCCTAAACCATAAACCCTAAACCTAAAAAAACCTAAACCTTGAAAAGCCATGACCCTCAAAAACATGAACACTAAACCTAACCCTAACCCCTAACCATAAGAAAAAAACTAAAATTAAAAAATTTCCCTAATTAAATGGGACCCTCCTTAAACCTAAAATTTAAAAACCTTAATTAAACCTTTCAAAATCACCTAAACCTCTAGATTAAAACAAAGTTCCCTGGAAAGCTAAGATACAAAACCCAAAAACCCTAAAAAAAACCTCAAAAAAAATAAATTTTGTTTGAAACCCCAAATTGTAAAAGTATCCAAAACTTGAATAAACTTCCTTTTTAAAAAACAAAAAGAACCCAAACCATTTTAATTTTAAAAATTAAACCCAAATTTTTAAAAAGTTAAATCCATAAAAAGTTTAATTTTAAATAAAAAATTTCAAAAAAGTCTAGGTTTTTTGAAAAATCCAACTATTTTAAATTTAGAATCTAAGGGCCTAAGGGTTTAAAAAGTTAGACCTTTGAAAAAAGTTCAAACAGAAAAAAAGTTGAAATTTGAAAAAGACTTCTTTTGGGAGTTCGAAAAAAATTTAAAAATGGATTTTGAATCAAGTTGAAGATTTTTAAAATTTTTTTTAAAAACCAATTTTAAAAAAACATTTTTTTTTTGAATTTTTTAAAAAGTTTAATTTTTGAAAAAAAAAATTTTCTAAAAAAATTGATTTTTTCCAAAAGTTTGATTTCCCAAAAGTTGAAATTTTTAAAAAATTATAGAGAAAATCCATTTTAAAACTTTTTAAACCTTAGCTCTTAAAAAAACCTAAGTCCATTTTTGAAATTTCAAAAAAAAAAATCCAGGAAGATTAAATTTTAAAAAATTTGAGATTTTAAAAAGTTTGGAATTTTTTCAAAAAGTTAAGATTTTTAAAATGAATTCACAATCAATTCAAAAAACACATTATTAAAATGTGGAAATTTTCTTGAAAAAAATCAGATTTTCCAAAAAGTTTAAGAATTTTAAAAATTTAATGTATTTTTAAAATTTTAAAAATATTAATTTTTAAATTAATTTTTTAAAATATGCTTCCCCAATTTTAAATTTTAAAAATTTTTTTAAAAAAGTCCATCTTTTCAAATTAATTTTTTTATTTTCTATTTTTTAATAATAATTTTCTTTTGAAAAATTTAAATTTTTTCAAAAAATAAAATTTTAAAAAAAATTCAAAATCCTAAATTTTTAAAAAATCCAAAGATATGGTTTTCCACCCCTAAAAAATAAATTATCTAAAAATGAAATAATTTCAAAATTAAACCCATATTTGGAAACAGAGATTTTCTTTAAAAAGGTAAGATAAATTGAAAATTCTCTAAACCAATAAAATAAACTTTTGAAAATGATGCAAATTTTTAACCTAAATTAAATCCTTTCAAAAAACACAAAACTAAACCCTAAATTTTAAATTAAATTAAAAAAAACCTAAACCAAAAAAATTTAAAGAGTTCCAAAAACCATTAAATTTTAAATTTAAATTGGGCTAGTTTTTAAAAATTAAATTAAACCAAAAGTTTAAACCTTTTATCTTAACCTTTTTAAGTCTAAACCAACTCATTTTGAAAATAGCATAACTTTTTCATTTTAGTTTTAAATCTTTTAAAACATAAACCTAAACTTTAAAAACCAAAAACCTTTTAAAACCTTAAATTAAAAAACCTTAAACCCAAAATTAAAAAAAATTTGAAAAAATCTTTTGAAAAAGTTCAGTTTTTCCATAAAATCTTTAAATTTCTCCAAAATTGCATGCAATCTCAAAATCTATAGATAAAATCAATAAAAAATCCTAAATTTTAAAACCCTAAACCTTACATTTAAAAACCTAAAAAAAAATGAGATAAACCTAAACCCTTTGAGATTTTCAAATTAAAAAAAATTTAAAAAAATCCTATTCAAAAAAAAAAACCTTCATTCAAAAAATTCTTTAAAAAAAAAAACCTAAACCCAAAAGCATACAAAAATAATTTTTTTAAAAAAATTTTGATTTTCTCCAAATAAAAGCATGAAAACCTTTTTAAAGGGTTTTTGAAAAAACCAAAATAAAGCAATTTTGATGCTTTTCTTTTAAACCTTGATAAAGAAGATAGAGATTTTCCAAAAGTTTATCAATAAATCCAAAGCTTCCTCAAAATCCATTATTTTGAAAAAAAACCTTAAACTTTTAAAAAAATTCTTTAAGCCTCTAAAAAAAAAACAATTTTTTAAATTAACATGGTATCATTCACAAAATGTTGATGAAAACCTCTAGTAATTTATAAAAAACAGGGGAGATACCTCTGAAATTTGCCCTCCATGGTAAAATTTTTTAAAAAGTTCTAAAAATAAATTTTGGCCAAAATAATGAAAAAAAGGGTGATATAGGATCACCTTTTTAAAAATAAAATGTTAAAAAACCAAATTAAAATTTTGAAAATTAAATTTTAAACCGAGAACTTTGAAATTTGAAAATGCAAAAGATTTTTTAAAAATCTGAATTTTGAAAACCAAAGCCAAATTTTGAAAAAGTTGAATTTTCAAAAAAAGACCAAGATTTTAAAAAAATAGGATTTTTCCAAAAGTCGAGATTTTTAAAAAAATAGCTTTTTTTCTTTTTAAGTTCTATTTTTTTGAAAGTGGAGGGTCTCTTATTTTTAAAATGATGCCATTTTTTAAAAATCTACCCATAACAAAAAAGTACTTTAAAAATAATTGAAGGTAGCAAAAGTTGATGATTCTCAAGGCAAAAAATTTTAGAGCACATTTTAAAAAAAGTTGCAAAAAAGTTATTATGGGCTAAAAATTTTAAAATCCATTTTAAAATCATGATTTTTAAAAAAGTTTTTCAAAAAAAAGTGCTATCAAAATTTGTAGCATTTTTTGTTCTTTGAAGAATTTTTTTAATTAGCATTTTCAAAAATTTTATCATCTCTCAAATATTTTTGAAAGTTTGAAAAAAAATCGTCGGAAACCAAAAATTAATTTTTAAAAAAAATTTAGGATTTTAAAAATTTTTTTAAATTTTAGAAAAAAAATAGAATTTCATTAAAAATTCTAAAAAAATTGAATTTAAAAAAATTTAGGGTTTTTGAAAAAAAGTTGAGATTTTTTAAAAAAGTCTTGATTATGAAAAGGTTGGGATTTTGAAAAAAATTGGATTTTAAAAAAATCATGATTTTAAAAATTTGTAATTTCAAAAAATTTTTTTAAAGTTGGATTTTCAAAAAGACAAGATTTTTTGAAAAAAAGGTGCAATTTTTAAATAAGTCAGGAATTACAAAAAATGAAGAGATTTTTAAATCCCAACTATTTTGAATATCCTATTTTTTTAAAATCCTAACATTTTCAAAATCTTTACTTTTTCAAAATTCCAACTTTTTATAAAATCACGAGTTTTTTTAAAAATTATGAATTTTTAAAAAATCACGAGTTTTTAAAAAATTGTGAAATTTTTAAATTCATGACTTTATCACTTTCAAAATCTTTGAAAATATAAACTTTTTTAAAATCATGACTTTTTTGAAATCCTAACTATTTCAAAATCAAGGATATTTTTTAAATCATGACTTTTTCAAAAATCACTAAACCTAAACCCTAAACCAACTTAAAATCCTAAACCTAAACCCTAAACCCCTAAACCTAAACCCAAAACCTAAATCCTAAACCATAAACCATAAACCCCTAAACCTAACCTAAACCCTAAACCCTAAACCTAAAACTCCCTAAAACCTAAACCTAAACCCTAAAACTAAAAACCTAAAAATCCTAAACCCTCTAAACCCCAAACCTAAACCCTAAACCAAAACCCTAAACCCTAAAAACCCTAAACCAAAACTAAACCAAACCCTAAACCTAAACCCCTAAACCAAAACCCTAAACCTAAACCTAACCCCTAAACCCTAAACCCTAAAACCTAAACCCTAAAACCCTAAACCTTTAGCCCTAAACCTAAACCTAAACCTAAAAACCTAAACCTTAAAAACCTAATTGTACCCTAAACCCTAAATTCCAAGTCTTAAACCCTAAACCCTAAACCTAAACGTTAAATCCTAAATACTAAAATCAAAACCTAAACCCTAAACCCTAAACCCTAAATCTAAAACCCTAACCTCAACCCTAAACCTTGAACCCCAAACCTAAAAACCTAAACCCTAAACCTCCTAAAACCCTAAACCCTAAAACCCTAAAACCTAAACCTTAAACCCTAAACCTAAATTCTAACCCTAAACCCTAAAACCTAACCCTAAACCCTAAACCCCCTAAACCCCTAAACCCTAAACCCTAAAACCCCCAAAACCCCAAAACATAAAAAAAACCTAAACCCTAAACCTAAACATAAAACCTAAACCCTAAACCCTCAAACCTAAAACCTTAAAATAGTTAGATTTGGAAAAAGTTGGTATTTTGAAAAACTTGGGATTTTCAAAAAAATTTTTGAAAAATTTTGGAATTTTAAAAACTTGAGATTTTCAAAAAAGTCACGACTTTTGAAAAAGTTGCAATTTTAAACAAAGTTTATTTTTTTGAACATCAAGATTTAAAAAATGTTGGGACTTTGAAAATGTTCAGATTTTCAAACAAGTTGGGGTTTTTGAAAAATGAATATTTCAAAAAAGTCAAGATTTTTGAAAAGTTGGGATTTTCAAAGAGTTTTTGAATTTTTTGATTTTTTGAAGAGTTGGATTTTTTTAAAAAAGTCAAGATTTTTGAAAAAATTGACATTTTTGAAAAAAGTTAGGATTTTTTGAAAAATTTGAGGATTTTTTGAAAAAAATTAAGATTTTAAAAAAGTCATGATTTTTTTAAAAAAAAGTTAAAGATTTTTGAAAAAAGTCAAGATTTTTAAAAAAATTTTTTTTTTGAAAATGTTGGGATTTTTTTTAAAAAGTCAAGATTTTGAAAAAGTCAAAATTTTTAAAAGTTGAATTTTTAAAAAAAGTTCATTTTTTTTAATATTTTAATTTTTTAAAAAATAATATTTTTAAAAGAAGGATTTTTAAAAAAGTTGGAATTTTTTAAAAAAGTTGAGATTTTAAAAATTTAAAATTTTTAAAATTTTTAAAAAGTTGATTTAAAGTTTTGATTTTCAAAAATAGTCACGATTTTTAAATAGTTGTGATTTTCAAAAAGTTTTTCAAAAAGTTATAATCTCAAAAAAGTCAAATTTTAAAAATTAAAAAATAGTGATGATGCAAAAAAATAGAAGGAACTTGAAAAATTCAATTAAATTTAAAAAATTGTTTGAGTCCATTTTTTAAAAATCCAATTTTTCAAAAATCTCAACTTTTTTTAAAAATATCAGGATTTTGAAAAAAGTTAGTTTGAATAATTTAGATTTTCCAAAATTTTTTTTTTTTTTTGATATGTCATGATTTTTGAAAAAGTCATTATTTTTTTCCAAAAAGTTGTGAATTTAAAAAAATTTAGGATTTTAAAGAATTTGCAATTTTAGAAAAAGATTGAATTTCATAATTTTAAAAAAATTTGAATTTCAAAAAATTTAGGGTTTTTTTGAAAAAGTTAAGATTTTCAAAAAAGTCAAGATTATGAAAAGGTTGGGATTTTAAAAAAAATTGGGATTTTAAAAAAAAATCATGATTTTGAAAAAGCCAAGAATTTTGAGAAAGTTGGGATTTTAAAAAAAGACAAGATTTTGAAAAAAGGTGCAATTTTCAAATAAGTCAGAATTACAAAACTAAAAATTTTTAAATCCCAATATTTTTTTTAAAATCCTATTTTTTTAAAATCCTAAATTTTAAAATTAAAAATTTTACTTTTTTTAAAATTCTTAACTTTTAAAAAATCGAACTTTTTTAAAAATTACAAATTTTTTTAAAAAATCAAGAGAATTTTTAAAAAATTGTGAACTTTTTAAATCATGACTTTAAACTTTTTAAAATATTTTTTTTAAAATCCAAACTTTTTTGAAAATCAAAACTTTTTCAAAATCTAAAATAACTATTTTCAAAATCAAATCCCCTAAACCCTAAAAATAAAATTTTTTAACCTAAAGTCAATTTTAAAAATAAACCCTAAAACCTAAATCCTAAAACTAAGCCCAAAACCCTAAATTCAAAACCCTAAAACCTAAACCCTAAATCCAAAACTCTAAACCTAAACCTAAACCCTAAATCCTAAACCCTAAACCTTAAACCTAAAAAACCTAAAACCTAAAAACCTTGCTCCTAAACCTAAAAATCCTAAACTAAACTTAACCATAAACCCTAAAACCTAAATGTAAATCCTAAATACTAAACAATCAAAACCCTAAACCCTGAAAACCTAAACCTTAAAAAAAACCCTAAACCTAAAAACCCTAAACCCCAAACCTAAACCCTAAACCCCTAAACCTAAAACTAAACCCTAAACCTAAACCCTAAACCTTAAACCCCTAAACCTCAGTTTAAACCCTAAACCTAAAACCTTAAACCTTTAAAATAAAACTAAAAAAAACCTTAAACTAAAATTTCCCTAAACAAAATTTAAATTTTAAAAACCTTTTAAAAAATTTAAAAAAAAAAAATTTTTTTTTTTTTAAAAATTTAAAATTTTAAAAAAACCTTGGATTTTTAAAAAGTTGAATTTTGAAAAAAAAGTTTTCTTTTTTAAAAAAGTTTTTTCAAAAACTTGAGATTTTTGAAAATTGAATTTAAAAAAAAATTTTCAAACCTATTTTTTGAAAAATCAATTTTTTTAAAAAAATTAAGATTTTCCAAAAAGTTGATTTTTGAAAAAGTTTTTTTGAAAAATTAAATTTTTAAAAAAGTCAAGATTTTAAAAGTTTGATTTTTTAAAAAATTAAGATTTTTTTTAAAAAAGTTAAATTTTTTAAAAATTCAGATTTTTAAAAAAGTTGAATTTTTAAAAAAAAATTTGAAAATTTGAAAATTTTTTTTGAAATTTTTTGAAAAGATTTTTGAAAAAAATTTTTAAAAAAATTTTTAATTTTTAAAAAAAATTATAATCTTTAAAAAGTTATTTTTGAAAAAGTTCAAGTTTTTTAAAAAATTTTTAAAAAAAAATTTTAAAAATTTATTGCAATTTTGCTTTGAAAAGTCATAACTTTGCTTTGAATTTTTTTGAAACCCTTTTTTTAAAACTTTACATTTTAAAAAATCTCAACTTTTTTAAAATATCAAGATTTTTGAAAAAAAGTCTAGAGTTTGAATAATCTAGATTTTTCAAAAAATTCTGGATTTTTGAATATGTCATGATTTTTTAAAAAAATCATTATTTTCCAAAAAATTGTGAATTTTTAAAAATTAAGATTTTAAAGAATTTGCAATTTTAGAAAAAAGATAAATTTCATAATTAAAAAACTTTTAATTTTAAAAAATTTAGGGTTTTTGAAAAAGTTGAGATTTTCAAAAAATTTTCAAATTTGAAAAAAATTGGGATTTTTAAAAAGTTGGGATTTCAAAAAAGTTAGAATTTTGAAAAAGTTGGGATTTTGAAAAAGAAAGATTTTGAAAAAGATGCAAATTTTGAAAAAAGGTGCAATTTTCAAATAAGTCAAAATTACAAAACTTAAGAGATTTTTAAATCCCAAACTATTTTTAAAAAATCCTTTTTTTTAAAAATCCTAAATTTTTTAAATCTTTTACTTTTTCAAAATTCCAACTTTTAAAAATCGTGACTTTTTAAAAAATTATTAAATTTTTAAAAAATCACAAGTTTTTTAAAAATTGTTAACTTTTAAAAATTCATGACTTTATCATTTTCAAAATCTTTTTTCAAAAATTTACAAACTTTTTAAAAATCATGAAATTTCAAAATCCTAATTTTTTCAAAAAATCCTTTATTTTTAAAATCATTAAATTTTTGAAATCATGACTATTTTTAATTTGAAAAATAAACCCTAAACCCCTAATCCCTAAAAAAAAACTAAAACCTAAAAATCAAAAAACCTAAATCCTAAACCCTAAACCTTCAAAAACCATAAACCCAAATCCCTAAATCATAAACCATTTAAACCAAACCCTAAACCTAAACCCTAAACCCTAAACACTAAACCAAAAAAACCCTAAAACCTAAAAAACTAAAAAGTAAAACCTTAAAAAGTTAGGCCCAAACCCTAAACCTAAAATTTTTAAACCTTGAGATTTTTTGCCAAAAAACTAAAATAAACCCTAAAAATTTAAAACCTAAACCTTTTAAATAAACCCTAAAAAACCCTAAACCCTAAAAAGTTAAACTCAAACCAAAACCTCAAACCCTAAATTTTTAAATTCAAAAATAACCATGAAACCTTTAAACCTAAAAATTTTAAAATACACTGAATTTTACCCTAAACTATAGCCCTAAAAAACCCTAAAAAACCTTTAAAAATTAAAATAATTTTCTTAAACCCTCTAAATAAAATTTTTAAAAAGTAAATTTTGAAAACCTAAAAAAAATTTTAAAATGTTCAATTTTAAAAAACCATAAATTTAAACCCTAAATTTTCAAAAACCCTAAAAACTTAAAAACCTAAACCTTTGAAAATTTTTTTTAACTGAGTTTTAAAAAAAACTTAAAAGCCCTTTTGAAAAAGTTCCTAAAACCTTTAAAAATCTAAAACCCTAAACCCTAAAAAAAAAAAAGTTAAATTTTAAAAAAATCCCTTTTTTTAAAAAACCTAAAACCTTTTAAAAAAACCAATTTTTAAAAAAGTTGGGATTTTCAAAAAAAAAATTTTAAAAAGTCAAATTTTTAAAAAAAATTTTAAATTTTAAAAATTTTAAAATTTTAAAAAATGAAAATTTAAAAATTAAATTTTAAAATCCGTTTGAATTTTTTTAAAAAAAAATTTTTAAAAAATGAATTTTTAAAAATTTTTAAGATTTTTAAAAGTTTTTTGAAAATTTTAAAAATTTTAAAAATTTTTAAATTTTTTAAAAATTTTGAATTTTTTTTTCAAAAAACTAATTTTTTTAAAAATTTGATTTTTAAAAATTTTTAAATTTAAAAAATTTTTAAAAAATCAAAAAAATTAAAAAATCAAATTTTTAAAATTTTAAAAATTTAAAATTTTTTTAAATCAAATTTTTAAAAAATTTTTCAAAATCAAATAAAAAGTTCATTGAAAAATCGTGACTTTTTCAAAATTAAATTTTTCAAAATTATAAAAAGTAAACCTAAAAAAAATTTTAAACACTAAACCCTTTTAAACCCAAACCATAAATCCTAAATCCTAAATAAACACTAAAAAACCCTAAAACAAAAACCTAAACCTAAACCCTAAACCCAAACCATAAACCTAAAAAACCTAAATAAAAAAAAAAAAAAATCTAAACCCCAAAAACCTTAAACCATAAACCCTAAACCTAAACCTAACCATAAACCCTAAACCATGAAAAATGAACCTAAACCCTAAACCCTTTAACCCCTAAACCCTAACCTAAAACCTAAACCCTAAACCCCAAACCATAAACCCTAAAACCTTAAACCTCCTAAACTTTAAACCATACCTAAACCCTAAACCTAAATTCCTAAGTCTTAAACCCTAAAACCCTAAAACCCTAAAACCTAAAAAACTAAACCCTAAACCCTAAAACCTAAACCTAAAAACCCTAAACCCTAAACCCTAAAACCCTAAACCCCTAAACCTAAACCTTAACCCTAAAACCCTAAACCCTAAACCTAAACCTAAATAAACAAATCCTAACCCTAAACCTAAAAAAACCCTAAAACCTAAAAAACCTAATTCTTCCTAAACCTAAACCCTGTTCCTTAACCCCTAAACCCTAAACCTTTTAACCCTAAACCCTAAACCCTAAACCCTAAACCTTAAAAAATAAACCCAAAATAAACCTTTAAAAAACTAAACCCTAAACCTAAATCCTAAACCCTAAACCTAAATAAAAACTTAAAATAGTTAGATTTTTGAAAAAGTTAGTATTTTGAAAAAGTTGGATTTTTAAAATTCAAGATTTTTTTAAAATCAAATTTTCAAAAAAACTTGAGATTTTCAAAAAGTCACGACTTTTGAAAAAGTTGCAATTTTAAAAAAGTTTATTTTTGAAAACATCAAGATTTAAAAAAATGTTGGGACTTTGAAAAATTCAGATTTTTTTCAAAAAGTTGGGGTTTTCAAAAAATGAATATTTTTAAAAAGTCTAGATTTTTGAAAAGTTGGGATTTTTGAAAAAGTTGGGATTTTTGCATTTTTGAAAAGTTTTAAAATTTTTTAAAAGTTAGAAGATTTTTGAAAAAAATCAAATTTTTTAAAAATTTGACATTTTAAAAAAAAGTTAGGATTTTGAAAAGATTTTAAAAATTTAAAAAATTAAAATTTTTTAAAAAAGTCATGATTTTGTAAAAAGTTAAGATTTTTTGAAAAAGTTAAGATTTTTGAAAATTTTTTTAAAAAATCAAGATTTTTGAAAAAGTTTTTTAAAAATTTTTTTGAAAAAGTTTTTTAAATTTTTTTTGAAAAATTTTATTTTTTTAAAAAAATTTTTTAAAAAAGTTTTTTTTAAAAGTTGAGATTTTAAAAATTTAAGAATTTTTTTAAAAGTTGGGATTTTTAAAAAAGTTTTGATTTTTGAAAATGTCACGATTTTTTTAAAAAGTTGCGATTTTCAAAAAAGTTGGGATTTTTGAAAAAGTTATAATCTCAAAAGAGTCAAGATTTAAAAAAAAGTAGTGATGCCAAAATTAGAAGGAAACTTGAAAAGGTTCATAACTTTTGCTTGGTGTCCATTTGAGTCCAAAATTTTTAAACCACATGTTTCAAAAATCTCAACTTTTTTAAAATATCAGGATTTTCAAAAAAAAAATCGGGAGTTTGAATAATTTAGATTTTCCAAAATTTTTTATTTTTGAATATGTCATGATTTTTGAAAAGTCATTATTTTCCAAAAAGTTGTGAATTTCAAAAAAAATTTTAAAAAATTAGGATTTTAAAGAATTTGCAATTTTAGAAAAATATAGAATTTCATAATTTTAAAAAAGTTTGAATTTTAAAAATTTAGGGTTTTTGAAAAAGTTAAGATTTTCAAAAAAAGTCAAGATTATGAAAAGGTTGGATTTCAAACAAAAATTGGGATTTTAAAAAAATTGTGATTTTGAAAAAAGCCAAAATTTTGAAAAGTTGGGATTTTCAAAAAAATTTTTTGAAAAAAAGTGCAATTTTCAAATAAGTCAAAATTACAAAACTAAAAGATTTTTAAATCCCAATTGTTTTTTGAAATCCTAATTTTTTAAATCCTAACATTTTAAAAATCTTTACTTTTTTTTTTCCAATTTTTATAAAATCGAAACTTTTTTTTAAAATTACTTGAATTTTTAAAAAAAATCAAAGTTTTTAAAAAAATTTTGAACTTTTTAAATTCATGACTTTAAAACTTTCAAAATTTAAAATCAATTTTCAAAATTTTTTGAAATTAAAATCATTTTTTTAAATCCTAAAATTTTTTTTTAAACCTAAATATTTTTAAAAAACCTAAAATTTAAACCCTAAATAAAATTTTCAAAATCTAAACCTGAAACCTAAACCCTAAACCTAAAAACCCCAAAACCCTAAACCCTAAACCTAAACCCTAAAACCTAAATTCAAACAAAACCTTAAACCAAAACTAAAACCCTAAACCTTAACTCCTAAACCCTAAATTCTAAACCTTAAACCTAAAACCCTAAAACCTTAAAAAACCCTAAACCCTAAACCCTAAAACCTTAAAAGCCCTAAACCTTAAACCTAAAAACCTAAAATTGTTAAACCTAAATACTAAACCTAAACCTAAATAAATTAAAAACCTAAACCCTAAACCTTAAACCAAAACCCTTAAACCCTAAACCCTAAACCCTAAATTAAACCCTAAACCTAAAACCCTTAAACCCCTAAACCCTAAACCCCTAAACCCTAAACCCTAAACCCTAAAACCTAAACCCTAAACCCTAAACCCTAAACCCCTAAACCTAAACCAAAAAACCCTAAAATCCTAAACCCTAAACAAATAAAAAAACCTTAAAATCAAACCCCTAGCTCTAAAACCTCAAACCTAAAAAAACTTAAAAAAGTTAGATTTTGAAAAAATTGGTTTTTGAAAAACTTGATTTTCAAAAAAATTTTTGAAAAAGTAAATTTTTGAAAAAGTTTGAATTTTTAAAAAAAATTTTGAAAGATTTTTAAATTTTAAAAATTTAATTTTTTTAAGTTAAATTTTAAAAAAATTCAGATTTTTTAAAAATTGATTTTTGAAAAGTTAATTTTGAAAAATTTTTAAAAAGTGAAATTTTCCAAAAAGTTGGGATTTTGAAAAAAATTTTTTAAAAGTTTGAATTTTTTTAAAAAATCAAGATTTTTAAAAAATTTTTTTTTTAAAAATTTAAGATTTTTTTAAAGTTAAGATTTTAAAAATTTAAGATTTTTAAAAAGATTTTTTGAAAAAATTTTGGATTTTTAAAAATTTTTTTAAAAAGTTTTGATTTTTTGAAAAATTGTCACATTTTGAAAAAGTTGGATTTTTTGAAAAAGTTATAATTTTAAAAAGTCAAATTTTAAAAATGTAGTGATGATTTTAAAATTAATAAAAAACTTGAAAAAAATAAAACTTTTAAAAGTTTAGTGCTCCGGTGTCCATCCTTTGAAAAATTTTTTTTTTAAACATGTTTTTAAAATCTCAACCTTTTTTAAAATAAAAGATTTTTTAAAAAAAAGTTGAGAGTTTGAATAATTTAGATTTTTTTAAAAAAAAATCTGGATTTTTGAATATGTCATGATTTTTCAAAAAGTTTGTTATTTTCCAAAAAGTTGTGAATTTTAAAAAAATTTTAAAATTTTAAATTTTAAATTTAGAAAAAAAAGAATTTCATAATTTTAAAAAAGTTAATTTTAAAAAATTTAGGGTTTTTGAAAAAGTTGAGATTTTCAAAAAAAGTCAGATTTGAAAAAAGTTGGGATTTTGAAAAAATTTGGATTTCAAAAAAAAATGATTTTGAAAAAAAAAAATTTTTGAGAAAGTTGGGATTTTCAAAAAGAAAGATTTTTGAAAAAGGTGCAATTTTCAAATAAGTCAAATTTTGAAAAAGGTTAAGAGATTTTTAAAAAAATTTTAATATCCTAATTTTTTTAAAATTTAACATTTTCAAAATCTTTATTTTTTTCAAATCCAACTTTTAAAAAAATCATGACTTTTTTAAAATTTTTAAAAATTTTTTTAAAAATCAATTTTTTTAAAATTGTTAAACTTTTAAATTCATGACTTTATTACTTTTCAAAATTTAAAAATAAAACTTTTTTTAATCATGACTTTTTTGAAAATCCTAATTGTTTTTTAAAATCAGCTTAAATATTTTTGAAAAATTATGACTATTTCAAAATTGTAAACCCTAAACCTAAAACCTAAAACAAAACCCTAAAAAACCTAAAAAACCTAAACCCTAAACCTTAAACCATAAAACCATAAACCCAAACCCTAAAACCTAAACCATAAAACCTAAAATCTAAACCTAAACCCTAAACCCTAAACCCTAAACCCTAAAACCCCCTAAACCCTAAAAAAACTAAACCTTAATCCCTTAAAAACCTAAAAAAACCCTAAACCTAAAATCCTAAACCTAAACCTAAACCTAAACCCTAAATTTAAAAATAAACCCTAAGCCAAAACCCTAAACCCTAAAAAAATTAAACCTTTAGCTAAACCTTTAACCTAAACCCTAAACTCAAACCCTAAACCTCAAACCCTAAACCTCAACCTCAAACCCTTTCAAGAACCATGACCCTCAACCATAAACACTTTAAACCCTAAAACCTAAACCTTTTAACCCTAAACCCTAAACCTTTTAACCAAACCCTATAAACCTAAAAAACCCTAAACCTTAAAAAATTATAAAACCCTTAACCTTAAAATTTAAATCTAAATCTAAAACCCTAAACCCTAAATTTGAAAAAAACCCTAAAACTAAACCTAAACTCTAAAACCTAATCCCTGAGCCCTAAACACTAAATTTTAAAAAACCTAAAAACCTAAACCCAAACCCTAAACCTAAAAACCTCTAAACCCTAAACCTTAAAACCTAAACCCTAAAACCTAACCTAAACCCCCAAACCTAAACTAAACCCTAAATTTTTGAACCTAAATGAAATTTAAAAATTAACCTAGAAACCTTAAAATAGTTATATTTTTTAAAGTTTAAACATTTTCAAAAAAATAATTTCAAAAAGTCAAATTTTTAAAAAAAATGTATTTTGAAAAAATCCCAATTTTTGAAAAAGAACTTTTTAAAAAGTAACTTTGAAAAAAGAAAAATTTTTGAAAAATTTTTTTTTTTTAAAACATTCAAATTTCAAAACTCTCAACTTTTTTTTTAAAATTTTTTAAAATATAAAATTTTAAAAAAAAAATTAGGATTTTTTGAAAAATTTAGATTTTAAATAAATTAAAATGGATTTTTAAAATGTCATGATTTTTTTTGAAAAGTTATTATTTTTAAAAAAAAATGTTTAAATTTTTAAAAAAAATGTGATTTTAAAAATTTAAAATTTTAGAAAAAAAGAATTTTATTAAAACTAAAAATTTTTAAAAATTTTAGATTTTTGAAAAAGTTGAGATTTTTTTAAAACTTAAGATTTTTAAAAAAGTTGATTTTTGAAAAAAATTGGGCTTTAAAAAAACTCGTGATTTCTTTTTTGCCAAAATTTTTTTTTTCAAAAATTGGTATTTTTTTAAAAAAAGATAAATTTTTAAAAAATCCCAAAAATTTTGAAAACCTAATTTTTAAAAAATCCTAAATTTTAAAAATTTTAAAATTTAAAAATTGTTTTTTCAATTTTAAAATGTTAGGATTTTTTTAAAAAAAACTTTTAAAATTTTCAAAAAAGTTAGGATTTTAAAAAAGTTGAATTTTAAAAAAATATATTTAATTTTCCAAAAATTTGTGATTTTGTAAAAGTTAATATTTTTGAAAAATTTAAATTTTTTGAAAAAATTTTCAAAAAAATTTTGGAAAAAAGTTGGATTTTCAAAAAAGTTTGATATTTTAAAAAAGTCACAACTTTTTAAAAGTTGCAATTTTTAAAAAGTTGTTATTTTTGAAAAAAGTCAAGATTTTTAAAAATTGGGATTTGAAAATGTTCATTAGATTTTCAAAAAAGTCAATAATTTTTTGAAAAAGTGAAAAATTTTGAAAAAAAGTCAAGATTTTTTTGAAAAGTTGGGATTTTTTAAAAAGTTGATTTTTTCAATTTTTAAAAGTCTGGATTTTTTTAAAAAATCAAAATTTTTTAAATTTATTTTTAAAAATCGTGAGTTTTTTTTAAAAAATTTGAAAAATTTTAAAAATTCATGACTTTATCAAAAATAAATCTTTGAAAATACATAAAATTTTTTTCAAAAATCACTACTTTTTCAAAATCCTAACTTTTTAAAATCCTTACAAAATTAAATTTTAAAATCATAAAACTTAAACCTAAAAAAACCCTCAAACACCTAAACCCTAAAAAACCTAAATCCTAAACCACTAAAAACCCTAAAACCCTAAATCAAAACCCTAAACCTAAACCCTAAACCTAAATTTTCTAAAAAAACCTAAACCTTAAAACCCTAAACCCTAAACCTAAACCTAAACCTTAAAATAAAAAACCCTAAACCCTAAACCTAAAACCTAAAAAATAAACCTAAACCCCAAACCCTAAACCCTAAACCTAAACCTGAACCTTAAGCCAAAAAACTCTAAACCCTAAACCCTAAATCTTAAGCTAAACCTAAACCAAAACTAAAACCCCTCGAACCCTAACCTGACCAAACCTAAACCTAAACCTGACCCTTAAACCAAAAACTAAACCTAAACCCTAAAAACCTTAAAAACCCTAAATTAAGCTCTAAAACTAAACAAATTTTAAACCTAAAACCCTAAATGTAAAAATTTACTAAACCCTCAATCGTAAACCATGAGCCCAAAACCCTAAAACCCTAAAAACCTTAAACCCTAAACCTAAAACCCCAAAAACCTAAACCCTAAAAAAACCCTAAACCTAAACCTAAAACCCTAAACCCTAAACCCCCTTAAACCCTAAAACCCTAAACCCCAAACCCCTAAACCCAAACTTAAACCTAAACATAAACCTAAACCACTAAACCCCAAAAACCCTAAACCTTAAACCTAAAAACCTTAAAATAGTAAGATTTGGAATAAGTTGGTATTTTGAAAAAGTTATGATTTTTCAAAAACTTGAGATTATAAAAAAAGTCAAGACTTTTAAAAAGGATGCAATTTTAAAGAAAGTTTTTAGTTTTGAAAACATTAAAATTTTAAAAAATGTTGTGATGTTGAAAATGTTCATATTTTCAAACAAGTTTTCAATTTTAAAAAATTGAATATTTTTGAAAAAAAGTGGGATTTTTGAAAAATTTTTCATTTTGAAGAGTTTTTTGAAAAAGATTTTTGAAAACTCACATTTTAAAAAAATTAGATTTTTTTGAAAGAAAAAATTTTTAAAATTTGAGGTTTTCCAAAAAGTCGTTATTTTGTAAAAGTGAAGATTTTTGAAAAAGTCAAGATTTTCAAAAAAGTTAAGATTTTGGAAAATGTTTGGATTTCTAAAACGTTAAGATTTTTTAAAAAGTCGAGATTTTTGAATAATTCAAGATATTCATAAAAGTCCTGATTTTTAATATTTGTTGTTTTTTTTTAAAAAAATATAATTTTTTAAAAGTAAGGATTTTTAAAAAAAAATCGGCATTTTTTATAAAGTTGAGATTTTATAAAATTTAGGAATTTTTAAAAAGTTGGGATTTTTGAGAAAGTTTTGATTTTCAAAAACATCGTGAGTTTTGAAATAGTGCGATTTTCTAAAAAGTTGAGATTTTAGAAAAATGTATAATCTCAAAAGAGTCAAGATTTTAAAAATGTAGTGATGCGCTAAGTTTAACAAGAACTTGAAAAGGTCATAACTTGTGCTCCGAGTGTCTATTTTTGAGTCCAATTTTTTAAAATATGTTTTCAAAAATTTAAAAATTTTTAAAATATTAAAATTTTAAAAAAAAAAGTTGAGAGTTTAAAAATTTAATTTTTCCAAAAAATTTTTTGATTTTTAATATGTCATTTTTGAAAAGTCATTATTTTCAAAAAAGTTGTGAATTTTTAAAAAAAAATTTAAGATTTTAAAAATTTGCAATTTTAGAAAAGATAGAATTTCATAATTCTAAAAAAAATTTAAAAAAAAAATTAGGGTTTTTGAAAAAGTTGAGATTTTTAAAAAAAGTTAGGATTATGAAAAGGTTGGGATTTCAAACAAAAATTGGGATTTCAAAAAAGTCATGATTTTGAAAAAAAGCCAAGAATTTTGAGAAAGTTGGGATTTTAAAAAAATACAAGATTTTGAAAAAGGTGCAATTTTAGAATAAGTCAGGAATTATAAAACTAAAAAGATTTTTAAATCCCAACTATTTTGAATATCTTAATTTTTTTAAAAATCCTAACATTTTAAAAATCTTTACTTTTTTAAAATTCAACTTTTATAAAATTATTTTTTAAAAGTTTTTTTTTAAATTAAAATTTTAAAAAATCATGAAAAAAAAATTGTAACTTTTTAAATCATCACTTTCAAAATCTTTGAAAATACAAACTTTTTGAAAATCAAGATTTTTTTGAAATCCTAACTGTTTCAAAATTAGGATATTTTGAAAAATCGTTTTTTTTCAAAATCGTGACCACTAAACCCTAAACCCTAAAAACCTAAAACCTAAACCTTTGTCAAAATGCTAAAACACTAAACCCCAAATTTCCTAAACTAAACCTTAAAAAAACCTAAATCTTAAAAACATAAACCATAAACCCTTAACACTTAAAAATAAACCCTAAACCCTAAACCATAAACCCAAAAATAAACCCAAATCCCTAAATCCCAAAAAAACCCTAAACCCTAAAACCTAAACCTTAAACCATAAACCTAAACCCTGAAGCCCTGAAGCCTAAACTCTAAACCATAAAGTCCTAAACCTAAACTAAAACAATAAACCCTAAACCTCTAACTATGAGCCTTAAACCCTAAACCCTAAAAAATGAACCCTAAAGCCTTAAACCTAAACCTAAAAAACCTATACCTAAATCTAAACCCTAAACCTAAAACCTAAAACCCTAAACCCTAAACCAAACCCTAAACCTCAAAACTAGGTCATGGACCCTCAACCCTGGAAACCTTAACCTAAACCCCTAAAACCCTAAACCTAAACCCCTAAACCTAAATAAACCCTAAACCCTAAAACTAAAACTCTAAACTCTAAACACCTAAAACCCTAAATATTAAACCTAAAAATCCCTAAACCATAAACCCTAAACCCTAAACCCTAACCCTCAAAACCTAAACCTTAAACCCCAAAAAAAACCCTAAACCCTAAATTTAAAAAACCTAAACCCTAAACCCTAAACCCTAAAACCTAATTCCTAAACCCTTAAACCTTGATCCCAAAAACCTTGAAATCCTAAACCCTAAAAAACCCTAAACCTAAAACTAAACCCTAAACACTAAATCCCCTAATCAAAAGTCTCAACCTAGAAACCTTAAAATAGTTATATTTGTAAAAAAAATGGTATTTTGAAAAACTTGGGATTTTCAAAAAGTTAAGATTTTTGAAAAAGTCAAGATTTTCAAAAAAATTTGAAATTTTCAAAAAAAAAAGTCACGACTTTTGAAAAAGTTTCAATTTTAAAAAAAGTTTTTTTTTTGAAAACATTGAAGATTGAAAATGTTGGGACTTTGAAAATGTTTAAATTTTCAAACAAGTTAAGATTTTTCAAAAATGAATATTTTTAAAAAAGTTTTTTAAATTTTTTTTAAAAGTTGGGATTTTCAAATAGTTGGGCTTTTTTTTCAAATTTTTTTTAGTTAGGATTTTTGAAAGTATGGATTTTTAAAAAAACTTGACATTTTCAAAAAAGTTAGGATTTTTTAAAAAGTTTTGGATTTTTTTTAAAAATTTGAGATTTTCCAAAAAAATTGTGATTTTGTAAAAGTGAAGATTTTTGAAAAATTAATTTTTGATTTTTTAAAAAAGTCAGAAGATTTGAAAATGTTGGGATTTTTAAAAAATTTTTTTTAAATTTTTTTAAAAAGTTAGGATTTTTTTAAAAACATGAGATTTTCAAAAAAAATTTTTAAAACTTTTGAAAAATTTTGAATTTTAAAAACAAAGTTATTATTTTTGAAAACATCAAGATTAAAAAATTGGTAATTTTTAAAATTTTATATTTTCAAAAAAGTTTGAAGATTTCAAAAATGGATTTTTAAAAATCTTAAAAAAGTTTGAATTTTTAAAAGAAATTAAGTCTGATTTTTTAAAAAGTTGGGATTTTTTAAAAAATTTATTTTTTAAAAATTAAAAAAAAACTCAAATTTTTTTCAAAAATTTTAAAATATCAATTTCAAAATCATTTTTTTAAAATCACAAAAAAGAATTTTTTTAAAATCATGACTTTTTTTAAAATCCTAAATTTTAAAAAAATTTGAATTTTTTTTTGAAAAAATGACTTTTTTAAAAAATCAAAACCCCTAAACCCTAAAACCTAAAATTTTAAACACTAAAAAATCCCTAAAACCTAAACCATAAAAATAAAAAACTTAAACACTTAATAAACCCTAAACCCTCGAATTTAAAATTTAAACCCAAATCCCTAAATCGTAAAAACTAAACTCTAAAAAACCCTAACCTTAAACCCTAAACCCTAAAAAATCCTTGAACCTTATAAAATAAATCCTAAACCTATGAACCCAAATCCTAAAAACCCTAAAAAAAAACCTTAAAAATGAGCCAAACCTAAGCCAAAACCCTAAACCGTAAATCTTTTTAAACCCTAAACTAAAAATACCTAAACCTTGAACCATGGACCCTCAACTATTTAAAACTAAGAACTAAAACCTAAACCTTTAAACCCTAAAACCTTAAAACCTAAACTTTGAGCCCTATACCCTAAAACCCTAAACATTAAACTTTAATAGCTTTAAACCTAAAATTTCTAAACTCCTAAATTAACCTAAACCAGAAAATGATTAAACCAAAAACCTAAATGATAAAAATTAAAAAACCCTAAAACCTCATTTAAACCATGAGCCCTAAACCCTAAATGCAAAACCCTCAACCATAAACCTCGAACCACTAAACCCTAAATTTAAGCCCTAAATAGTAAACCCCTAAAACACTAAACCTAAACCCTAAAACTAAACCCTAAACCCCCTAAACCTAAAATCCCTAAACCCTAAACCCCAAACCCTAAACCCAAAAAACCTAAACCCTAAACACAAAATTAACCTTAAGCCCAAAAAAAACCTAAAAACTAAAAGAAATTCCTAAATTTTCAAAAAAGTCCCTAAATTTTTAAAAATTGTTAAATTTTTGAAAAATTAAATTTTAAAAAAGTCTAACTTTTGAAAAAGTTGAAAATTTAAACCCTCAAATTTTAAAACATTTAGTTTTGAAACATTAAAACCTGATTTAAAAAATGTTGGGACTTTGAAAATGTTCAAATTTTCAAACAAGTTAGGGTTTTTAAGAAATGAATATTTCGAAAAAGTCAAATTTTTTGAAAAGTTGGGATTTTCGAAACAGTTGGACTTTTTGCATTTTTGATAGTTAAGATTTTTGAAGAGTCTAAATTTTTGAAAAACTCGACATTTTAAAAAAGTAAATTTTTGAAAAGATGGGATTTTAAAATTTAAGATTTTCCAAAATTCGTGATTTTGTAAAAAAGATTTTTAAAATTAATTTTAAAAAAAGTTAAAATTAAAAAAGATTTTGAAAAAAGTTTGATTTTTTTTAAAACTGTTTTAAAAAAAAAAGTTACTTTTTTTGAAAAAGTCGGGATTTTAAAAACTTGAGATTTTCAAAAAAAATCACAATTTTGAAAAAAAGTTAAATTTTAAAAAAGTTGTTAGTTTTGAAAACATCAAGATTTTTAAAAATGTTGGGACTTTGAAAATGTTCTTATTTTTCAAACTAGTTAGTGTTTTTAAAAAATAATGTTTTTTGAAAAAGTCAGATTTTTGAAAAGTTGGGATTTTCAAAAAAGTTGGGAAAAGTTTAAATATTTTCCAGAAAAAGTTTTTTTTAAAATTCAAGATTTTTTAAAATCATTGACATTTTTTTAAAAATTGAGATTTTTGAAAAAATTTTCATTTTTTTAAAAATTTAAATTTTTAAAAAATTTTAAGATTTTTTAAAAGTTTTTTAAATTTTGTAAAAAAAAAGTTTTTTAAAAATTGGGATTTTAAAAATGCCAAGATTTTTGAAAAAGTTTGGATTTTTTAAAAATCCTAATTTTTAATTTTAAAAAGTTTTTTCAAAAAAATTTTTTAAAAAAGTTTGAATTTTCAAAAAAAGTCAAAAAAAATTTTTGATAAAGTTTTTTAAAAAGTTTTGAATTTTGAAAACTTGGGAATTTTTAAAAAGTTGGGATTTCAAAAAAATTTTGATTTTCAAAAATTGCTATTTTGAAAAAAGTTTAACTTTTTTTGAAATGTATTTGAAAATCCAAAATTTTTTAAAACATGTTTTAAAAATCTCAACTTTTTTAAAATATTAGATTTTTTAAAAAAAAAATCGGGAGTTTTTAATAATTAAGATTTTGCAAAAAATCTGGATTTTTAAAATGTCATGATTTTTGAAAAATTTATTATTTTCTAAAACTTTGTGAATTTTTTTTAAAAAAAAGGATTTTAAAAATAATTGAATTTTTTTAAAAAGATAAATTTCATAATTCTAAAAAAAGAATTTCAAAAATTAGGGTTTTTGAAAAAGTTCAGATTTTCAAAAAAGTCAAAATTATGAAAAGTTTGGGATTTCAAACCAAAAAAAAAATGATTTCAAAAATTCATAACTTTGAAAAATCCAAGAATTTTGAGAAAGTTGGATTTTCAAAAAAACAAAATTTTGAAAAAAAGGTGCAATTTTCAAATAAGTCTAAAAGTAAAAAAACTAAAGAGATTTTTAAATCCCAAATGTTTTGAATATCCTAATTCTTTTGAAATCCTAACATTTTAAAAATTTTTTAAAAATCTTTTTAAAAATCCAACTTTTTAAAAAATTACATAGTTTTTCAAAATTACATAACTTTTTTAAAAAACCTAAATTTTTTTGAAAATCAATGATATTTTTAAATCAAAATTTTTTCAAAATCCTAACAATTTTTTCAAAATCAGGATATTTTTAAAATCATGACTTTTTCAAAATCGTGACCCCTAAAAAATCCTAAACCTAATTTAAAAACCCTAAACCCTAAAAACTAAACCTAAACCCTAAACTTAAACCCAAAAACCTAAACCCTAAACCATAAAAACCATAAAACCAAAACCATAAACCATAAACCCTAAAAAACCTCTAAACCTTAACCCTATCAACCATAAACCCTAAACCCAAATCCTAAATCATAAAACCTAAACCTAAACCCTAAACCCCAAACCCTAAATCCTTAAACCCTAAACCCTAAACCCTAAAAACCCTAAACCCTAAACCCTAAACCCTAAACCTAAAACCTAAACACCCTAAACCCTAAACCCTAAACCCTAAACCTAAAACCTAAAACCCCTAAACCCTAAACCCTAAACTTAACCTTAAACCCTAAACCAAACCTAAACCCAAAAAATAAAACCTAAACCCTAAACCCTAAACCCTAAACCCTAAACCATAAACCCAAAACCCTAAACCCCTAAATCTAAACCTAAACCTTAAAAACCAAAGCCCTAAACCAAAACCATAAATTTAAATCCCAAAAATAAACCTAAAAATAAACCCTAAACCCTAAAACCTAAACCCTAAACCCTAAAAAACTAAAAATTTAAAAAACTTAAACCCTAAACAACCCTAAAAACTTTTAATTCCCTAAACCCTAAACCTTGATCCCTTTGAACCCTAAGCCCTTAAACCCTTAAACCTAAACCCTAAACCCTAAACCGAATTTGAATCCCAAAAAAACCTAAACCCTAAACACTAAATCACTTGAGCCCTAAACCTCAACCTAGAAACCTTAAAATAGTTAGATTTGGAAAAAGTTGGAATTTTGAAAAACTTGGGATTTTTATAAAAAGTCAACTTTTTTTGAAAAAGTCAGGATTTTCAAAAACTTGATATTTTTAAAAATGTCACAACTTTTGAAAAAGTTGCTATTTTAAACAAAGTTATTATTTTTTAAAACATCAAGATTTAAAAAATGTTGGGAGTTTAAAAATGTTCAGATTTTAAAGCAAGTTGGGGTTTTCAAAAAAATTATTAATATTTCAAAAAAGTTAGGTATTTTGAAAAGTTGGGATTTTCGAAAGAGTTGGGCTTTTCAAAAACAAAAAAGTTTTTGAAGAGTTTGAAGATTTTTTGAAAGTCGGAATTTTGAAAAAAGTCAAGATTTTGAAAAAAAATTTTTTTCAAAAAGTTGACATTTTCAAAAAAGTTAGGATTTTTAAAAAGATGAGATTTTTAAAAAAGTGAGATTTTCCAAAAAGTCGTGATTTTGTAAAAGTCAAGATTTTCAAAAAGTCGGGATTTTTGAAAATTTAGGATTTTTAAAAAGTCAAAATTTATAAAAATGTTGGGATTTTTAAAACGTTAAGATTTTTGAAAAAGTAAGGATTTTTGAAAAGTCATGATTTTCAAAAAAAATTTGTTTTTTTAAATTTGTCATTTTTTTAAAAACATTGGGATTTTTTAAAAATTTTTTTTTTTTAAAAAAAGGCAACATTTTTGAAAATTTTTAACTTGTTTTTTTTAAAAAAGTGAGATTTTAAAAAAATTTTTAAAAATTTGGAATTTTTTAAAAATTTGAATTTTGAAAAAGTTTTCATTTTCAAAAATCACTATTTTTGAAATAATTACAATTTTTGAAAAAATTAGGAATTTTGAAAAAATTGATTTTCAAAAAAAGTTATAATTTTAAAAAATTTGTTTTTTTAAAAGTCTAAATTTAAAAAATGTAGTGATGTTTTTAAATTAGCAGGAACTTGAAAAGATCATAACTTGTTTTCTAAAATGGTGTTCATTTTTTTAAACCACATGTTTTTCAAAAATTTAAACTTTTAAAAATATAAATTTTTCAAAAAAGTCGTGAGTTTTTTAATAATTTTGATTTTCCAAAATTCTAGATTTTTGAATATGTCATGATTTTTGAAAAAGTCATTATTTTCCAAAAAATTGTGAATTTAAAAAAATAAATTTTAAAGAATTTCCAATTTTAGAAAAGATAGAATTTCATAATTCTAAAAATGTTTGAATTTAAAATTTTAAATTTTTTAAAAAGCTTTTTTCCAAAAAGTTGAGATTTTCAAAAAATTTTAAAAAATTATTTAAAAATTTTTTAAAAATTTTGAAAATAATTAGAATTTCAAAAAATTTTGATTTTGAAAAAGCCAAGAATTTTGAAAAGTTATGATTTTCAAAAACCTAAAAACCTAAAATTTTAAAATCCAAAAAAAAAAACAAATTAAAATTTTCGAAAAAAAAAACTAAAAAAAACCTAAAAATTAAAACCCTAAACCAAAAAAAACCCTAAACCCCAACCCAAATTTTTTAAAATAGGAAAAAACCTAAACCTTAAACCCCAAAAAAACCTAAAAAAAAAAACCCTAAAAAAACCTATTTTAAAATATTAACCCTAAAAATCCCCTTTTAAAAAAACCTAAAACCTAAAACCTAAACCAAAAAAAACCCTAAACCTAAAAAACCCTAAAGCCTTAAAAACCCTAAACCTAAACCCTAAACCCTAAACCTTACCCAAAATACGCCCTAAACCCTAAACCCTAACCTTAAAATATAAACCCTAAACCCTAAATTTTAAACCTTAAACCCTAAATATTTTAAAATCTTAAAACCTAAAATCCTAAATAAAGTTATATCATAAACTATGAAACCCTAAACCTTTAATGCCCTAAAACCTCAAAAACCTAAACCTAAACCCTAAAACCCTAAACCCTAAAACCTAAAATCTTAAACCTAAAAAAAACCCTAAACCCTAAAACCTAAACTAAAAACCCTAAACCTAAACCCTAAACCTAAGCCCTAAAACCTTGATCCCTAAACCTCCCTAAACCCTAAACCCTAAATACTAAACCCTAAACCCCTAATCCTGAGCCAAAAAACCTAAACCCTAAACACTAAATCCCCTAAGGCCTAAACCCTCAACCTAGTAACCTTAAAAAAATAGTTAGTTAGAAAAAGTTGGAAAAAAACCTGGGATTTTCAAAAAGTTAAATTTTTAAAAAGTTAACATTTTAAAAAAATTGAGATTTTCAAAAAAAATTCACGACTTTTGAAAAAGTTGCAATTTTAAAAAAAAGTTGTTATTTTTGAAAACATCAAGATTTAAAAAATGTTGGGACTTTGAAAATGTTTAGGTTTTCAAAAAAGTTGGGGTTTTGGAAAAATGAATATTTTGAAAAAGTCAAGATTTTTTAAAAGTTGGGATTTTTTAATGAGTTGGGTTTTCCGCATTTTTGAATAGTTCAGATTTTTTAAGAGTCTGGATTTTTGAAAATGTCAAGATTTTTGAAAAACTTAACATTTTAAAAAAAGATAGGAATTTTGAAAAGACTAGATTTTAAAAAATTTTAGATTTTCCAAAAGTCAAATTTTGTAAAAGTAAAATTTTTTTTTCAAAAAAAGATTTTTGAAAAAAAGTTAGATTTTTAAAAAGTCAAGATTTTTGAAAAATGTTGGGATTTTTAAAAATGTCTAGATTTTTTTAAAAAAATTTTTTTGAAAAGTTTTTTTTGAAAAAAACTTTTTTAAAAAGATTTTTTTAAAAAATTGGCATTTTTAAAAATATAAGGATTTTTAAAAAAGTAAATTTTTAAAAATTATTAATTTTTAAAAAAATTCAAGGAATTTAAAAAAAGTCTGGATTTTGTATAAAGTTGAGATTTTCGAAAACTTCGCGGTTTTTAAATAGTTACGATTTTTGAAAAAGTTTGGATTTTCAAAAAAGTTATAATCTCAAAAAAAGTCCAGATTTTAAAAATGTAGTGATGCGCCAAAATTAGCAGGAACTTGAAAAGATCATTAATTGTGCTCCGAGTGTCCATTTGAGTCCGTTTTTTTAAAACACAAGTTTCAAAAATCTCAACTTTTTGAAAATATCCGAATTTTCAAAAAAAAAGTCAAGAGTTTGAATAATTTAGATTTTCCATAAATTCTTGATTTATGAATATGTCATAATTTTTTAAAAAGTAACTATTTTCAAAATAGTTGTGAATTTTAAAAAAATTTAGGATTTTAAAGAATTTGAAATTTTAAAAAAGTATAGAATTTCATAATTCTAAAAATGTTTGAATTTAAATTATTTAGGGTTTTTAAAAAAAAAAATTTTCAATAAAGGTAGGATTATGAAAAGGTTGGGATTTCAAAAAAAAATTGGGATCTCAAAAAATTCATGATTTCAAAAAGCCAAGAATTTTGAGAAAGTTGGGATTTTCAAAAAGAAAAGATTTTTAAAAAAGGTGCAATTTTTTAAATAAGTCGAAATTTTTAAAAAAAGAGATTTTTAAATCCCAACTTTTTTAAAAATTTTTTTTCAAATATCCTAAAATTTTAAAAATCCTAATATTTTAAAAATCATGTCTTTTTTTTGAAAAATCCTAACTTTTTTTAAATCAGGAATTTTTTAAAATTTAAACTTTTTTAAAAAAACTCAACCCTTTTTAAAAAAATTTTAAAAAAGAAACTTTAAAATTCGAAACTTAAACCCTAAAAGCCTTTCCGATTTTAAAAATTAAAATTTTTAAAATCCTGAACCATAAAAAGTCAAAAACCCTCAAAAACTAATCCTAAACCATAAATCCTAAACCCTAAACAACTAAACCCTAAAGCCATAAAAACCTAAACCCAAATCCTAAAATAAAAACCAAACCATAAAACTTAAACTTAAACCCCAAAAACTTAAACCATAAAACCTAAACCCTTGTCCCTAATCCATAAGCCTAAACCTAAACCCCTAAACCTAAGCCTAAACCTTAAAAACCCTAAACAATGTAAACCCTAAAAAAACCCTTAACCTCCTAAACCTAAACCTAAAAACCTAAACCCTAAACCTAAACTCATGACTCATGAACCTTGAACCCTAAACCATGGACCCTCAACCATGAACCTAAAACCTAAACCTAAACCCTAAACCCCCTAAACCCTTTAGACCTAAACCCTAAAACCTTAAACCTTAAGCCTAATTGATCCTAAACCCAAAAAACTTAGTATAAACCCTAAAACCCTAAATCTAAAATCCTAAATACTAAACCCTCAATCACCCATGAACCCTAAACCCTCAAAACCCTAAACCTAACCCTCAACCCCAAACCCTAAAACCTAAGCCCTTAAACCTAAAACCCTAAACCTTGAAACCCGAACCCTAAAACCCTAAACCTGAACCTAGAATCCTGACCCCTAAACCCTAACCCTAAACCCTAAACCCCAAATCCTTAAATCCTAAATCCCTAAAACCTAAACCCTAAACACTAAATCCCCTAAGCCCTAAAACCTCAACCTAGAAACCTTAAAATAGTTAGATTTGGAAAAAGTTAGTATTTTGAAAAACTTGGGATTTTCAAAAAGTTAAAATTTTTGAAAAAGTCAGGTTTTAAAAAAGATTTTAAAAAAAGTCACAACTTTTGAAAAAGTTGTAATTTTAAACAAAGTTGTTATTTTTGAAAACATTAAGATTTAAAAAATGTTGGGACTTTGAAAATGTTCATATTTTCAAACAAGTTGGGGTTTTCAAAAAATGAATATTTTGAAAAAGTCAGGATTTTTAAAAAGTTGGGATTTTCGAAAGAGTTGGGCTTTTCAATTTTGAAGAGTCAGAGTTTTGAAGAGTTTGGATTTTTGAAAAAATCAAGATTTTGAAAAACTTGACATTTTTTTCAAAAACTTAGGATTTTTTGAAAAAACTCGAAGATTTTAAAAAATTGTGATTTTCCAAAAAGGCTTGATTTTTTAAAATATGAAGATTTTTGAAAAAATCAAGATTTTTGAAAAGTCAAGATTTTAGAAAATATTGGGATTTTTAAAACATCGATATTTTTTAAAAAGTGAGATTTTTAAATAAGTCGGGATATTCAAAAAAGTTCTGATTTTTAATATTTACGATTTTCAAAAAAATCATAATTTTTTAAAAAGTAGCAATTTTTATAAAGTTGAGATTTTAGAAAATTTAGGAATTTTAAAAAGTTGGGATTTCTGAAAAAGTTTTGATTTTCAAAAACATTGTGATTTTTGAAATAGTTGTGATTTTTGAAAAATGGGATTTTTGAAAAAAGTTAAAAAAGTCAAAGATTTTAAAAATGTAGTGATGCGCCAAAAATTAGCAGGAACTTGAAAAGGTCATAACTTGTGCTCCTGTCCATTTGAGTCCTTTTTGTTTCAAAACCACATGTTTCAAAATCTCAAATTTTTTAAAATATCAGGATTTTTAAAAAAAAGTCAAGAGTTTGAATAATTTAGATTTTCCAAGAAATTAGATTTTTAATATGTCATGATTTTTGAAAAAGTCATTATTTTCAAAAAAGTTGTGAATTTCAAAAAATTAAGAATTTTAAAGAATTTGCAATTTTAGAAAAAAATATAGAATTTTATAATTCTAAAAAAGTTTGAATTTCAAAAATTTTAGGGTTTTTGAAAGAGTTGAGATTTTAAAAAGGTCAGGATTATAAAAAGTTTGGGATTTTGAACAAAAATTTGGATTTCAAAAAAGTCATGATTTCAAAATGCCAAGAATTTTGAGAAAGTTTCGATTTTCAAAAAATGCAAGATTTGTAAAAAAAAAGGTGGAATTTTCAATTAAGTCGGTAATTACAAAACTGAAGAAATTGTACAATCCTAATTGTTTTCAATATCCTAATTTTATATTAAATCCTAACATTTTAGAAAATTTTACTTTTTCCAAAATTTTTTTTAATAAAATCTTGACTTTTTTGAAAAATTAGTATTTTTGAAAAATCATGAGTTTTTTTAAAATTGTGAACTTTTTAAATTCATCTTTATCACTTTCAAAATCTTTGAAAATAAACCAACTTTTTGAAAATCATGACTTTTTCAAATCCTAAAATGTTTTAAAATCGGGATATTTTTGAAAATCCTGAATTTTCAAAATCACGACCCCTAAACCTTAAACCTAAACCTAAAATCCTAAAACCTAAGTCTTAAATGCTAAACTCAAAACAAAAACATCCTAAATACTAAGCCCAAAACCCTAAATCCTAAACCCTAAACCATCAGCCATGAACCATAAACCCCAAATCCCTAAACCCTAAATTGTAAAACCTAAACTCTAAACCCCAACCCTAAAAACCCTAAACCCTAAACCCTAAACCCTAAACCCTAAACCCTAAACCCTCAAGATTTTTGAACAACTTTGAAAAAAACTCAAGATTTTTGAAAAACATGAGATTTTAAAAAAGCTAAGATTTTTTAAAAAGCCCGAATTTTCAAAAACTTGAGATTTTCAGAAAATTTTTGACTTTTGAAAAAGTACAATTTTAAACAAAGTGGTTATTTTTCAAAAAATCAAGATTTAAAAAATGTTGGTACTTTCAAACAAGATGGGGTTTTTGAAAAATGAATATTTTGAAAAGTTGAGAATTTCGAAAGAGTTAGGATTTTTGTAAAACTCAACATTTTCAAAAAAGTTAAGGATTTTTGAAAAGACAGGGATTTTAAAAAAATTGAGATTTTTCAAAAACTCGTGATTTTGTAAAAGTGAATATTTTCAAAAAAGTCAGGATTTTTGAAAAGTTGGGATTTTCAAAAAAGTCAAGATTTTGAAAATGTTGAGATTTTAAAAATGAAAAAGTTAGGACATTTGAAAAACTCCCGATTTTTAATATTTGCGATTTTCAAAAAAAATAATTTTTTTAAGAAAGTAAGGGTTTTCAAAAAAGTTATAATTTTTTATAAAGTTGAAATTTAAAAAAATTCAGGAATTTCTAAAAAGTTGGGATTTCTGATAAAGTTCTAATTTTTTCAAAAACGTCATGATTTTTTGAAACAGTTCACGATTTTTTTAAAGTTGGGATTTTTGAAAAACTTATATTAGAAAATGGTCAAGAATTTAAAAATTTCAAATGTAATGAATACTACCTTGAAAAGATCACCAAAATTTTAATCTTGGTATCCGTTTTTAAAAAATCTGTTTTTTTTAAACCACCGTGTTTTTTTGAAAATCTCAACATTTTCAAAATATGTAATTTTACTAAAGTTTTTTTTCAAAAAGTTATGAGTATTTTCAAAATAATGATCTCAAAATGCAATTGTAATAGCTTCTCCACTTCTTAAGTCAACCTCCAAAAAATTCCATATAATAAAAACTCAAATGCTCCAAAAAATGATGAACTAAAATCTATAAACCCCTATATATACTATAATTTTTAAAAAGTTTTAAACCAAAAAACCTAATTTTAAAAAGCATAAGAAAGTAAATAAATAATGATATGGTAAAGCCACTAGTTGGCTACTCATATCCTAATAAAAACAAAGGTTAAAAAAATTTAGCATGCCCTTCCCCTTTTTAAAATTGTCCTCAAATTTTGAATAATCCTGGATGTTTTTTGAAAAACTTCATCCTCCTAGGTCACATCTTCTATGTTCAATTCTTCCACTTTTTATAAGATATTTCTTAATGTCTCTAGTTTTTCAAAAAATTTAAAAATTTCTAAAAATGATTCTTCCTTCCTCAAAGTTCAGTAACTTTTAAAAATCTGGGATTTCAAATTTATGTCCAATAACCTAAAAATCAAATTTTAAAACTAAAATTTTAAAAAAATTGTAGGTTTTTTTATCAAATACAAGTTCTTCTAAAAATCATCTCTCCTATCATTTCAACTTCCTCAAATCCTCATTTCCTCCTTCAATATCGAAACATTTTTTCAAACACATTTGTGTCCTGGTCCATATTTGGTGTCAAATTAAAACAAAACCTAATTTTTTGCTCTCTTTTTTCTTCCAAAATGTTGAGGAGTCGATCTAATTTTTTAAAAAATGAAAAATCAAGATATACCACCTGAAATCTCGAGTGATGATAAAAGGCTTCCTCCTATTGCAAAAAAATTTTCCTTAAACTAAAACCCTACATGCCATATAATAGAATCATAAATCTTGAAAAAAAAAGATTAAACATACCTAAACCTAAACTCAAAACTTGATGTGGTCCTTAAGACCCCAAAAAAATAGGTCATTCAAAAAAACCCTTAAAACCTAAAATTTAAAATATTCTCCACCCTTAAAAAAGTTCCTAAATTGAAAATGCCATAATATTATTTTTGAAAATCCTAAACCTTTGTCCCTAAACTAAAACTTCAAATTTGACTAAAGTAGTTCTCTAAAAGACTCTAACTATAATAAATTGCAACCCTTAAAAAAAAACCTAAAAACCAAGTGACACCTAGACCATTCTTTTGCCTTAAACCACAAACCATAAACCCTACCCAAAAAATTGGTCATTTCAAGATACATCGATGCCAATGTCACCTTTTGTCCCGAATGGTGTTTGAAAACTCAAAAAAAAGTTCGCCATTTGATTTATTGAGATTTTGAAAAAGTGGATCCTTCCCATTAAATTTGTGCATATTTAAACTTTCCCTAAACCCTCATGTTCCTAAAATTGCGAATAAGTTGGATTCCTTGGGCCCTTGGGAAAGTGATCCAACATGGTTATTTTGTCCATTATTTTAAACTAAATATCCTCCTTGGTTGATATGTGGGCTGATTTGGGACATAATGTTTACCTTTTATATGTTGCATGATATCATCCAACCGCTGATTGATTTGGTCTAAAATGTCTCCTTTAAAAAGTCGATTTTAAACTTATTTTTTAAAAATACTCACAGTTGGCTCAAAAAATGATTTTTAAACCTTAGTCAAACCTTTTTAAAAAAGTTGAAAATTTAAAAAAGCTAAGGAATTTTTTACCAAAGTTAATTTTAAAAAGTTTTTTCACTAAAAATCGTTTTTTTAAAAAAGTCAAGGATTTTACCCAAATAACCGGATTTTTTTTTTCTTTTGAAGGCCTTTGATGTCAAACCATTTTTTTAAAATTTAGGGTTTTTGAAATCATAATTTTAAAAAAAAATTTTAAAAAACAAGAGATGATATTGAAATGTTTCGCAAACTTTTTGAAAATATCTCCTAAAAATTCACTCAAAATAATTTTGAAATATGGCGAAAAAAAAAAAATAGGGTTTTTTAAAAAACCTAATTTTGGCCCAAATCGCAGCTCGATACCAAAGTAATGATATTACTAGTATAATTCAGATTTTGAGCAAAATATAACACAAAAAGTAACACATTTTTCAAAAATTGATTTCAATATGTAATTTTTAAAAAATTGGATTTTTTGCCATTTTTGAAAAGGGGCAAAAATCGTCTTCCAAATCATATAATAAGATTCAAATTTTCCAATGATGATCAACTAAATACCTATAATCCCTAAATATAATATTTCAAATGTTATGGCCATCACCAAGGCCGAATTACTAAGCATAAGAAAGTATAAATTGATGATATGGTAAGTGTCCATTTGAGTCCATTTTTTTTAAACTCATATTTACAAAAATAGGTTAAGGCCGTAAAAAATATCAAGCTTTTTAAAAAAAAGTCGAGAGTTTGAATAATTTAGATTTTCAAAAATTCTGGATTTTTGAATATGTCATGATTTTTTTAAAAGTCATTATTTTCCAAAAAGTTGTGAATTTAAAAAAAAATTAGGATTTTAAAGAATTTGTAATTTTAGAAAAATATAGTATTTCTTAATTCTTAAAAAGTTTGATTTTAAAAAAATTTAGGGTTTTGAAAAAGTTAAGATTTTCAAAAAAGTCAGGATTATGAAAAGGTTGGGATTTCAACAAAAATTAGAAATTCAAAAAGTCACGATTTTGAAAAAGCCAAGAATTTTGAGAAAGTTGGGATTTTCAAAAAAGACAAGATTTTGAAAAAAGGTGCAATTTTCAAATAAGTTGGGAATTACAAAACTGAAGAGATTTTTAAATCCCAACTGTTTTGAATATCCTATTTTTTTAAAATCCTAAATTTTTAAAATTTTTCAAAATTCCAAGTTTTTATAAAATCGTGACTTTTTCAAAAATTGAACTTTAAAAAAAATTTTTTTTAAAAAATTGTGAACTTTTTGATTTAAATTCAAAATATTAAAATCATAAAAATCATGACTTTTTGAAAATCCTTTTTTTAAAATCCTGACTTTTTTTAAAATTGTGACTTTAAACCCTAAACCCCAACATCCTAAACACTAAACCCAAAACCCTAAATCCTAAACCATAAACCATAAAACCTTAACACTGAATCCTAAAACCTAAACCCTTAACCATAAACCATAAACCCAAATCCCTAAATTGTAAAACCTAAACTCTAAACCCCAAACCTTAAACCATAAACCCTAAACCCTGATCCATGAAGCCTAATCCTTAAACCCTAAACCCTAAACCCTAAATCCTAAACACCTAACCCTAAGCCTTAAACCCTAAACCCTAAACCCTAAACCTAACCTAAAAACCTAAACCCTAAACCCTATACCTTGAACCTAAACCCTAAACCCTAAACCCCCTAAATTCATAAACCCAAAACCCTCGAACCCTCGAACCATCGACCCTCAACCATGAACAAACCCTAGACCTAAACCCTAAACCTTAACCTCTAATTACTCCTAAACCCTAAATTATGAGTCTTAAAACCTAAAACCTAAATGCTAAATCATAAATACTAAACCCTTAATCGTAAACCATGAGCCCTAAACCCTAAATACCAAAACCCTCAACCGTAAACCTCAAACCCAAACCCTAAAACCTGAGCCCTAAATCCTAACCCTAAAACCTAATTCTTAAACCTAAAACTTAATCCCCAAACCCTGAATCTCAACCCTAAACCCTAACCCAAATGCCCTAAACCCTAAACACTAAATTCTAAACCCCAAACAACCTAAAAGAGCCTAAAAAAACCTAAACCCTCAACCTAGAAACCTTAAAATAGTTAAATTTGGTAAAAGTTGGTATTTTGAAAAACTTGGGATTTTCAAAAAGTTAAGATTTTTTAAAAAGTTCAAATTTCCAAAAACTTGAGATTTTAAAAAATCACAACTTTTTTAAAAGTTGCAATTTTAAACAAAGTTGTTATTTTTAAAAACATCAAGATTTAAAAAATGTTGGGACTTTGAAAATGTTTAGATTTTCAAACAAATTGAGGTTTTTGAAAAATGAATTTTCAAAAAGTTTGAAAAGATTTTTTGAAAAGTTGGGATTTTTTTTTGAAAAGTTTGGCTTTTTGAAAAAGTTTTTTTATAGTCTAGATTTTTTAAAAGTCTGGATTTTGAAAAAGTCAAGACTTTCGAAAAAAATTTTTGAAAAATCGACATTTTTAAAAAAGGTAAAAGGATTTTTTGAAAAGAAATTTTAAAAAATTGGGATTTTGAAAATATTTTGAATTTTTTGGTAATTTTTTTTGAAAAGTTGTGATTTTTGAAAAGTTGGGATTTTTTTTAAAAAGTTATAATCTCAAAAAGTCAAGATTTCAAAAATTTAGTGATGCGCCAAAAATTTTCAGAACTTGAAAAGCTCATAACTTTGCTTTTGTTAAGGTGTCCGATTTTTGAGTCCTTTTTTTTAAACCAATTGTTTCAAAAATCTAAAATTTTTTAAAATATCAAGATTTTTTAAAAAAATTGGGAGTTTGAATAATTTAGATTTTCCAAAATTCTTAATTTTAATATGTCATGATTTTTGAAAAAGTTTATTATTTTTAAAAAGTTGTGATTTTAAAAAATTAGATTTTAAAAATTTTTGAAATTTTTGCAAATTTAGAGAAAGATAGAATTTCATAATTCGAAAAAAGTTCAAATTAAAAAAATGTTAGGATGTTTTTAAAAAGTTTAGATTTTCAAAAAAGATGGGATTTCAAAAAAGTCGTGATTTTGAAAATTCCAAGAATTTTGAAAAAGTTCGGATTTTAAAATTAGAGAAGATTTTGAAAAAGGTGCAATTTTAAATAAGTTGGAAATTACAAAACTAAAGAGATTTTAAAATCCCAACTATTTTGAATATGCATTATTTTTTTTAAATTCTAACATTTTCAAAAACTTACGTTTTCAAAATTCCAACTTTTTTAAAAAATCATGTCTTTTTTCAAAAATTACGAATTTTTAAAAAATTATGAATTTTTTTAAAATTATGAACATTTTAAATTCATGACTTTATCACTTTCAAAATCTTAAAAATAAAAATTTTTAAAATCTGAAATTTTTGAAAATCACAATTTTTTTGAAATCCATTACTATTTCAAAATTGGGATATTTTTGAAATTGTGACTTTTTCAAAATTTCCACCCCTGAACCCTAAATCCTTAAACTTGAATCATAAACGCTAACCCTAAACCCCAATATCCTAAATCCCTAAACCCCAAAACCCTACCTAAATCCTAAACTATAAACCCTCAACAATAAACCATAAACCCCAAACCTTAAACCATAAACCCTAAACAATGGACCCTTAACCATAAACACTAAACCAAAACCCTAAACCCTAAACCCTAAAACCTAAACCTAAAACCAAACCTAAAAAACCTAAATTCTAAACCTTAACTCTAAACCCTAAACCCTAAATCCCAAAACCCTAAACCTAAACCCCGAAACCCTAAACCCTAAACACTAAACCTAGAGCCCAAAAACCTAAACCCCTTAACCTAAATCCCCTAAACCCTAAACCCTAACCTTTCTACCTAATAAATAGTTAGATTTGGAAAAAGCCTATTTTGAAAAACTTGGGTTTTTCAAAAAGTCAAGATTTTTGAAAAAGTCAGGATTTAAAAAAACTTGAAATTTTAAAAAAGTCACGACTTTTAAAAAAATTGTAATTTTAAACAGAGTTGTTATTTTTGAAAACATCAAGATTTAAAAAATGTTAGGGACTTTGAAAATGTTCCAATTTTCAAACAAGTTAGGGTTTTTGAAAAATGAATATTTTAAAAAAGTTAGGATTTTTGAAAAGTTGGGATTTTAGAGTTGGGCTTTTCACATTTTTGAAGAGTTTTTTGAAAAAGTCGGGATTTTTGAAAAAATTTTTTTCAAAAAAATTTTTCAAAAAAATTTATGATTTTTGAAAAGACTAGATTTTAAAAAGTCAAATTTTTGAATTTTTTAAAAAATGATTTTTTAAAAGTGAAGATTTTCAAAAAATGATTTTTTTTAAAAATTCAAGATTTTTAAAAAAGTCTAGATTTTTGAAAATGTTGGGATTTTTTTTTAAAAATATCAAAATTTTTTTTTTTTAAATTTGAAAATTTTTAAAAAATCCCAATTTTAAAAAATTTTTATTTTTTAAAAAAAAAATATTTTTTTAAAAAAAAAATTTTTATTTTTTAAAAAAAATCACCATTTTGAAAAAGTTTTAAAGTTTAGATTTTTTAAAAAATAGTTTTGGGATTTTTTGAAAAAGTTATAATCTCAAAAAATCAAGATTTCAAAAATTGTAGTGATGCGCAAAAATTAGCAAGAACTTGGAAAGGTCAAAACTTTGTCTTTTTAAGTCCATTTTATTTTTTTGAAACCACATGTTTTAAAAATCTCAACTTTTTAAAAATATTAGGATTTTTAAAAAAAATTCAAGAGTTTGAATAATTTAGATTTTCTAAAAATTTAAATTTTTAAAAAGTCATTTTTTAATTTTGAAAAAGTCATAATTTTTCAAAAAAAATTTTTTAAAAAAAATTAAGATTTTAAAGAATTTGCAATTTTAGAAAAAAAAAGAATTTCATAATTCTAAAAAAGTTTGAATTTCAAAAAATTTAGGGTTTTTGAAAAAGTTGAGATTTTAAAAAAAGTCAAGATTATGAAAAGGTTGGGATTTTGAAAAAAATGGGATTTCAAAAAACCTAGATTTTGAAAAAGCCAAGAATTTTGAAAAGTTGGGATTTTAAAAAAGACAAGATTTTTAAAAAAGGGCAATTTTCAAATAAGTTGGGAATTAAAAAATTGAAGATATTTTTAAATCCCAAATGTTTTGAATATCCTTTTTTTTTTTAAATCCTAACATTTTCAAAATCTTAACTTTTCAAAATTCTTTACTTTTCAAAAATTCAACTTTTTCAAAAAATTATGAATTTTTTTAAATCACGAGTTTTTAAAAATTAAGAAATTTTTAAATTCATTACATTATCACTTTGAAAATCTTTGAAAATACAGACTTTTTGAAAATCATGACTTTTTCAAAATCTTTATTAAAAATCAGGATATTTTTAAAATCGGGACCCGTTTTTAAAATCAACCCCTGCTAAACCCTAAAACCATAAACTTGAGTTTTAAATGATAAACCCTAAGCCTCAACATCCTAAAACTATAAGCTCAAAACCCTAAATCCTAAACCATTAAATAAAACCCTTAACACTGATTACTAAACCATACCTTTTAAAACCATAAACCCAATTACCTAAAACATAAACCTAAACCTAAACTCTAAATCCCAAATCTTAAACCTTAAACCTAAACCCTAAACCCCTAAACCCCCCCTAAAAACCCTAAACCCTAAACCCTAAACCTTGAACCCTAAATCCTAAGGCCTAAATACTAAACCCTAAACCTCCTACCTTGAACAATGAACAAAGTAAACAAAACCCTAAATCTTTTGCTAGAGACCTAACCATAAACCCTAAACTCATAACCCTGAAACCTCGAACCCTGAGCCATGGACCCTCAAACCACGAAACACTAAGACCTAAACCCTAAACCCTAAACTAAACCTTAAACCCAATAAATTAAAACCCTAAACCTTAATACTCTAATTGCTCTTAAACCCTAAAACCTAAAAAAAACCCTAAATCCTAAATACTAAATACTAAATAAACCCTTAATTATAAACCATGAGCCCCAAACCGTAAATAAAAAAACCTAAAAACCTCAAAACCATAAACCTCTAAAACCCTAAAACCCTAAAAAAGCTAAAACCTAAACTATCCTAAATCCTAACCTAAACCTTAAATCTTGATCCCCAAACCCCGAACCCCGAGTCCTAATCCCTAAAATCTAAACACTAAAACATAAACCTCAAATCCTGAGCCCAAAAACCTAAACCCTCAACCTAAACCCTCCCTAAACCTAAAACTTAAACCTTAAAATAGTTTTAAAAAGTTTGTATTTTGAAAATTTTGGGATTTTCAAGAAGTCACGATTTTTGAAAAAGTCGAGATTTTCAAAAAATGAAATTTTCAAAAACATCGTGAGTTTTGAAAAATTACAATTTTAAACAAAGTTGTTATTTTTGAAAACATCAAGATTTAAAAATGTTGGGACTTTGAAAATGTTTAGATTTTCAAACAAGTTGGGGTTTTCAAAAATGGATATTTCGAAAAAGTCAACATTTTTGAAAAGTTGTGATTTTCGAAAGAGTTGGTATTTTTGCATTTTTTGAAGAGTCTAGATTTTTGAAAAAGTCAAGATTTTTCAAAAACTCGACATTTTCAAAAAAGTCATAAGATTTTGAAAAGTTCAAGATTTTAAAAGTCAAGATTTTTAAAAAAATTTGGATTTTTGAAAAAGTTTAAGATTTTTAAAAGTTTAAGATTTTAAATTATTTTTTGAAAAAAAGTCTCGATTTTTAAAAATGTTAAGATTTTAAAAAGTTTTATTTTCAATTTTTATAAAAAAGTAAGTATTTTAAAAAAATCGGCATTTTTCATAAAGTTGAGATTTTAGAAAATTGATTTTTAAAAATTAAAAATGAAAATTTTGATTTTTAAAATTTTCCAAGTTTTCATTTTTGAAAAATTTTTCAAAACATTTTTAAAAAATCTTAACCTTTTTAAAAATATCAAGATTTTCAAAAAAAAAGTTGGGAGTTTGAATAATTTAGATTTTCTAGAAATTCTAGATTTTTTAATATGTCAAGATTTTTGAAAAGTCATTATTTTCAAAAAAGTTGTGAATTTCAAAAAAATTAGGATTTTAAAGAATTTGCAATTTTAGAAAAAGATAGCATTTCATAATTCTAAAAAAGTTTGAATTTGAAAAATTTAAAATTTTTTAAAAAAGTTGAGATTTTGAAAAAAAGTCAGATTATGAAAAAGGTTGGGATTTTGAAAAAGTTTTTAAAAAATTGGAATTTTGAAAAAGTCGTGATTTTGTTTAAAAGTTTGAATTTTCAAAAATTTGAATTTTTTGAAAAAAATTAAGAAATTTTTGAATCCCAACTATTTTGAAAATCTTATTTTTTTTAAAATCCTAACATTTTCAAAACATTACTTTTTCAAAATTCCAACCTTATAAAATCATGAGTTTATTGAAAAATTTTTAAAAATTAAATTTTTAAAATACGATTTTTTTAAAAATTTGAAAATTTTAAAATTCATTAAAATCAAAATCAGGATTTTTTTTAAATCGTGATGACTTTTTCAAAATCGCGATCTAAAAACCCTAAACCCTCAAACCTAAAACCTGTTAAAATGAAGTCATAAACGCTAAACCGTAAACCCCAACATCCTAAACACTAATCACAAAACCCTAAATCCTAAACCATAAACCATTAACCCTTAACACTAAATCATAAACCATAAACCCTCAGCCATAAACCATAAACCCAAATCCCTAAATCATAAAACCTAAACTCTAAACCCCAAAACCTTAAACCATAAACCTAAAACCCCTTATCCTTGAGCCATGGAGCCTAAACCCTAAACCATAAGCCCTAAACCCTAAATAATAAACCCTAAACAGTGAACCCTAAAGCCTTACACCTAACCCTAAACCATAAACACTATACCTTGACCCGTGAGCCCTAAGCCAAAACCCTAAACCCTAAACCTTTAACCCTAAACTAAAACCCTAAACCCTAAACCCTAAACCCTAAATTCATAAATCAAACCTCAAACCCTCAAACCTGAAATGGACTCTCAATCATAAACAATTGAGACATAAAACCTTAAACCTTGGCCCCTAAAAACCTAAAACCCTAAACTTTGAGCCCTATAACCTATAAACCCTAAACCTTAAGCTCTAATTACTCCTAAACCCTAAACCCTAAAAAACCCTAAAACCCTAAATGTTAAATCCTAAATACTAAATCCTTAATCGTAAACCACGAGACATAAACCCTAAATGCATAACCCTCAACTTTAAACCTTGAACCCCAAACCCTAAAACATGAGCCCTAAATCCTAAACCTAAACCCCCAAAACTCCCTAAACACTAAAAGTCCTAAGCTTTTCCTAAACCCTAAAAAAAAAAAATGTTAAACCCTAAACACTAGACCCTAAAAACCCCGAATCCTAAGCCCAAAAACCTAAACCCTAAACACTAAATCCTCTGATCCCTAAACCCTCAACTTAGAAACCTTAAAAATTTAGATTTGGAAAAAGTTGGTATTTTGAAAACTTGGGATTTTCAAAATGAGATTTTTTAAAAAGTTTTTAAAATTTATTTTCAAAAAGTCAGATTTTAAAAAGTTGAATTTTTTTAAAAAAGTTGTTATTTTCGAAAACATAAAGAATTAAAAAATATTAGGGGCTTTGAAAATGTTCATATTTTCAAACAAGTTGGGGTTTTTGAAAAATAACCATTTGGAAAAAGTCACAATTTTTGAAAAGTTGAGATTTTTCAAGTCTTTTTTTTGAAAAAGTAGTTTTTAAAAAGTCTGAGATTTTTAAAAAAAAGTTGATTTTTTTAAAAGTTGAAATTTTAAAAAAAGTTAGAATTTTTGAAAAGACGGGGATTTTTAAAAAATTTGAGATTTTCCAAAAAGTCGTTTTAAAAAGTCAAGATTTGTAAAAGTTTTAAGATTTTTGAAAAATCGTGATTTTTTTTAAAAAGTCGTGATTTTTTTGAAAATTAATTTTTTTAAAATTGGATTTTTAAAATGTTGGATTTTTGAAAAGTCATGATTTTTTTAAAAAATCCTATTTTTAAAAATTTAATTTTAAAATTTTTTTTCAAAATTTTTTTTAAAAAAAAGTTGGGATTTTTGAAAAAGTTATAATCTCAAAAAAGTTAAGATTTTAAAAATGTAGTGATTTTGACCAAAATTAGCAGAACTTTAAAAGGTCATAACTTGTGCTCCAAATTGTTTTTTGAAAAATTATTTTTTTAAACCACATGTTTCAAAAAATCTCAAATTTTTAAAAATTCTAAAAAATATCAAATTTTAAAAAAAAATCTAAAACTTTTTAAAAAAAGTAGATTTTAAAATATAAATTTGAAAAAGTCATTTTTTAAAAATCATTTTCAAAAAAATTGTGAATTTTAAAAAAAACCTAATTAAAAAATTTGCAGTTTTAGAAAAAAAGACAAAAATTTGAAAATCATAAGTCTAAACCATAAACCATAAATCTAAAACCAAATCTAAAATTGAACCATGAAACATAAACCCTAAACCAAAAGCCCTAAACCTTAAACAATAAAAACCTAAACCTAAACCCTTATCCTTAAACACTATACCTTGAACCCTGAGCACCTAAGCCAAAACCCTAAACCCTAAACCATAAACCCTAAACCCTAAAACCAAAACCTCAAACTTGACTAATGGACCTCAACCATAAACTAAGACCTAAACCCTAAACCTAAACCCTAAACCTAAACCCTAAACCTTAATTCTAAACCTAAAAACCTAAACACTAAATTCTAAGTCTAAAACCGTAAAAAAACCTAAATGTTAAATCCTAAATACCAAACCCTCAAATTTAAACCTCAAACCCTAAACCCCAAAACCTAAAAGCCTTTAAAACCCTAATTTTCCTAAAAAAACCCTAAACCTAAAAACCCTATAAACCTAAACCTTAAACCCTAAACCCTTGATCCCTAAACTCCTAACCTCAAACCTAAACCCCTAAACCCCCGAACCCTAAACCCTAAATCCTAAACCCTAAACCCTAAACCTAAAATCACGAAACCCAAAAACCTAAAACCTAAACCTAAAAAAACCCTAATCCTAAATCCCAAATCAAACCTAAACCCTAAAAAGAAACCTTAAAATAGATAGATTTTGAAAAAGTTGGTATTTTGAAAAACTTGGGATTTTGAAAAAGTCAAGATTTTTAAAAACTTAGATTTTAAAAACTTGAGATTTTCAAAAAAGTCACAACTTTTGAAAAAGTTGCAATTTTAAGTTATTTTTGAAAACCTCAAGATTTAAAAAATGTTGGGACTTTGAAAATGTTCAGATTTTCAAACAACAACGGGTTTTGAAAAAATGTGTATTTCAAAAAAGTCAAGATTTTTGAAAATTTGGGATTTTTGAAAGAGTTGGACTTTTTTTATTTTTGAAGAGTTCAGATTTTAACAATTTTGTGATTTTTCAAAAACTCGTGATTTTGTAAAAGTGAAGATTTTCGAAAAGTTAGGAATTTTAAAAAGTGGGGATTTTCTAAAAAGTCAAGATTTTAAAAATTTAGGATTTTTAAAATGTCAATATTTTTGAAAAATTTAGAATTTTTTAAAAATCAGGATTTTAAAAATTCAAGATTTTTTAATATTTGTGATTTTTTTGAAAAAAAATTTTTTGAAAAAGTAAGGATTTTTTAAAAAAGTCGGATTTTTTTAAAAGTTGAGATTTTTAAAAATTCAAGAAAATTTTAAAAAATTTTAAATTTTTAAAAATTCTAAAAAAAAAAAGTTGATTTTTGAAAAAGTTCGATTTTTTAAATAGTTGTGATTTTCAAAAAAATTTAGGATTTTTGAAAAAGTTATAATCTCAAAAGAGTCAAGATTTCAAAAATGTAGTGATGTGCCAAAATTAGTAGGAACTTGAAAAGGTCATAACTTTGCTTGAAAATGTCATGATTTTGAAAAAATTTTTTAAAACACATGTTTCAAAAATCTCAACTTTTTAAAATATCAGGATTTTCAAAAAAAAGTCGAGAGTTTGAGAAAATTTAATTTTCTAGAAATTTTGGATTTATAGAATTTTTTAAAAATTAGGGTTTAAATTTTATAGGACTTTCCAAAAAGTTGTGAATTTCAAAAAATTAAGGAATTTATAGAATTTGCAATTTTAGAAAAACATAGAATTTCATAATTCTTAAAAAGTTTGAATTTCAAAAAATTTGGGTTTTTTGAAAAAGTTAAGATTTTTAAAAAAGTCAAAATTATGAAAAGGTTGGGATTTCAAAAAAGTCGTGATCCTAAATTTTTAAAAAAGTTTTGAAATTTTTAAAATTGAAATATTTTTTAAAATCAAAGATTTTTTTGAAAATTAACCCTTTTTTAAAATCCCTAAAACCTAAAAAACCGAAACCTAGTTCAAAAACTTTTTTTAAAAATCCTAAATTTTAAAAATCCATAAACCCTTAAAACCTAAATCCTAAAACCTAAACCCTAAAAATTATGAATTTAAACCATAAAAAATTAAATCCCAAAATCAAAACCTAAAAATAAACACCCCTAAACCCCTAAACCCATAAACCCTAAACCCTAAACACCTAAAAACTAAAACCTAAAACCTAAACCAAACTAAACCATAAAAAAACCTAAACCTAAAAAAACTCTAAACCATAAACCCTAAAAACCTAAACCCTAAACCCCTAAAACCCTAAACCCTAAACCTAAAGCCTTAAAAACCTAAACCCTAAACATTGAACCCTAAAATCCTTAAACCCAATGGTAAACCCTAAACCCTAAAAAAACCTAAACCCTAAACCCTAAACCCTAAACCCCACTAAACCATAAACCCTAAACCCTAAACCCAAACTCAAACCTAAACCCCAAACCCTAAACCATGGACCCTTTAAAAACCCTAAACCTAACACGTAAACCCTAAACCGTGACCCCTAAACCCTAAACCGTAAACTCTTAAACCCTACCCTAAAACCCTAAAACCTTAAACTCTAATTTCTCCTAAAAACCTAAATTTTGAGTCTTGAACCCAAAAACACTAAATGTTAAATCCTAAATACTAAACCCTCAATCGTAAACCATAATCCATAAACCATAAATGCAAAACCCTCAACCATAACCTTGAACCTAAACCCTAAAACCCTAAAAATCCTAAAACCCTTAAACCTAAAACCCTAAACCCTAAACCACAAAACCAAAATCCTAAAACTTTGAAAACCTAAACAATAAATCTTGAACCCTAAACCCTAAACCCTAAACCTAAAACCCTAAAACATAAAAAACCCTAAAAACCTAAAAACCCCGAAACTAAAATTTTCAAAAAAAACTCTAAACACTAAATGCTAAACCTTTTGAAAAAATGAAAAAACCTAAACCTCAACCTAGAAACTTTAAAAAGTTAGATTTTTAAAAAAAATTGGTATTTTTAAAAACTTGAGATTTTCAAAAAAGTCAAGATTTTTTGAAAAAGTTAGAATTTTGAAAAAATTTGAGATTTTTGAAAAAGTCATGATTTTTTAAAAAGTTTTTAAAAATTTTTTTTAAAATTTATTATTTTTTTCAAAAGTCAAATTTTTTTTTTTTAAAAATTTTAAGATTTTTTAAAAGTTTGGATTTTGAAAAAAAGATTTTGAAAATTTTTTAAAAGATTTTTAAAAATCAATTTTTTGAAAAAGTTAGGATTTTTGAAAAGTCATGATTTTATAAAAAAGGCAATATTTTAGAAAATGTTGCGATTTTTAAAATGTCAAGATTTTTGAAAAAGTTAGAATTTTTAATAAGTCAGGATATTTTTAAAAAAGTCTCGATTTTAAATATTTAAAATTTTCGAGAAAATATAACTTTTTAAAAAAAGTAAGGATTTTAAAAAAAGTTTTTAATTTTTATTTTTAAAAAGTTAATTTTAAAAATTTAAAAAATCAATTTTTTAAAAAACCATGGGATTTTTGAAAAAATTTAATTTTTTAAAAAATTTAAATTTTTTTAAAAGTTGCGATTTTGAAAAAGTAAATTTTGAAAATTAAAAAAAGTTTGAATTTTTGAAAATAAAATTTTTAAAAAGTCAAAATTTTCAAAATTAAAAATTTGAAAAGGTTTTAAAAAAAAAAAATTTCAAAATTTGAACCTTTTTTTTTTAAATCTAAATTTTTTAAAAAAAAAAAAAAAATTTTTTTAAAAAACCCTAAAATCAATTTTAAAATCCTAATTTTTAAAAATTTAATTTTCCAAAATCTAAATTTTTTTTAAATGTCATGATTTTTGAAAAATTCATTTTTTTAAAAAGTTTGAATTTAAAAAATCATAATTTTTTTAAAAATTTGCAATTTTAAAAAAAAAACTTCAAATTTAAAAAAAAAAAATTTTCAAAAATTTAAATTAAAAAAAAAGTCCTAATTTTAAAAATTTGAACCATGAAAATGTTGGGATTTTTAAAAAAACCCCAAATTTTAAAAAAGTTAAAAATTTAAAAAAATTTTTAACCTACTTGATTTTCAAAAAAGCTAAAAAATTAAAAAATAATTTTTAAAAATTCCTAAAAAAACTTTGAAATTTTTAAAATTTAAAAACCTTTAAAAATTTTGAATTTTTTAAAAAGTCCTAAATTTTTAAAAAACCTTCAAACCTTTAAAAAAATTTTTTAAATTCTAATTTTCAAAATCCCTTAAACCCTCTTTTAAACCTAAACCCTTTTTAAAAAAAAAACCCTAAAACCCTAAAACCTAAAAAACCCTAAATCCTTTTAAAATCCTAAATAATTTTCCTTAAAACCTAACCCTAAACCCTAAAACCCTAAACCTTCCCTAAACCCTAAACCTCAAAATTTAAACCTAAAAAAAAAATTAAAAATAAACCTAAAAAAAAGCCTTTAACCCTAAACCCTAAAACCTAAATTTAAAACTTTTAAAAAATTAAGAATTTTAAAAGTTAGGATTTTCAAAGAGTTGGAATTTTGAAAAACTTAAATTTTGAAAAAAATCAAGATTTTTGAAAAAATTTAGGATTTTCAAAAAAATTGAATTTTCAAAAAAGTCATTTTAAATTTAAAAATTTTTGCAATTTTAAAAAAAAATCCTTTTTTTTTTTGAAAGTTTTTAAACCATTTTTAAAAAATCTTAAATTTTTAAAATTCAAGATTTTTTAAATTTGTGAAAAATTTTTTAAAAAATTTTAATTTTTTGAAAAAGTCAGATTTTAAAAAGTTGAATTTTTAAAAAGTCAAGATTTTAAAAAATTTTTGTGATTTTAAAAAAAAAATTTTTTTTCAAAAAAAGTAAGGATTTTAAAATTAAAAATTTTTTTTAAAAAATTGATTTTTAAAAAGTTAAAAATTTTAAAAATTGGGAATTTTTAAAAAGTTGGGATTTTTTTTAAAAAAAAAATTTTTCAAAAAAATTTTTAAAAAAAAAAAATTTGACAAAAAAATTTTAAAATAAAATGTTTAAAAATTTAAAATTTTCAAAATGACTTTTTTTAAAAATAATTTTTTTTTAAAATTTTTTTTTAAAAATCATGAATTTTTAAAAATTTGACCCATTTTAAAAATCAAAACTTTAAAAAAATTAAACTTTAAAAAATTTAAAAAAACCCTAAGCCCCAAAAATCCAAAACACTTTTAAATTCCCAAAATCCTAAATCCCTAAAAAAAAATTAAACCATTTTAAACCATAAAATCTTTTTTTTAAAACTTTGAATCCTAAACCTAAAACCCTTAAAAATAAATTAAAAACCAAATACCTAAAATCCCTAAACCTAAACCTAAACCTAAAAACCCTAAACCCTAAACCACAAATTGTAAATCCTAAACCATAAACCCTAAACTTAAAAACCTAAACCCTAAAACCCTAAACCCAAATCCTAAACCCCTAAAAAATCTTAAACCTAAAAAGTAAACCCAAAACCCTAAACCTTGAACCATTTTGAAAAAGTTAAACCCTAAATCTTAAATCTTAAACCTTTAAAAACTTTAACCTAAACCCTAAACCCCTAAACCCCGAAACCTTTTTCAAAAAACTTTTGAAACCAAATGGACCTCAAACCCTAAAACCTAAACCTAAACCTTAAAAAAAACCCAGTATGACCCTAAACCCTAAATCTAAACTTTAAACCCTAACCCCTAAACCCTAAACCTAAACCTTAAACTCTAATTTCTCCTAAACCCTAAATTCCAAAACCCTAAAACCCTAAAATTAAAATGCTAAATCCTAAATTTTGAACCCTAAACCCTCAACCATAAACCTAAAGTCCTAAACCCTAAATGCAAAAACCCTAAACCCTAAACCTAAAAACCTAAACCTAAACCCAAAACCCTAAAACCCTAAATCTAAATCCTAAAACCCTAAAACCTAAACCTAAACCCTAAAACCTAAAACCTAAACCTAAACCCTAAAAAACCTTGATCCCTAAACCTAAACCTTGAACCCTTGAAAAACCCCTAAGAACCCCTAAAACCCTAAACCCTAAATCCCCAAAACCAAAAAAAAACCTAAACCCTAAACACTAAATCCTTTAAAAAATCCTAAACCCTAAACCTAAACCTAAACCTTTAAATAGTTAAGATTTTGAAAAAGCTAGTATTTTTAAAACTTGGGATTTTTAAAATGGCAAGATTTTTTTAAAAAGTTAATTTTAAAAAACTTTTTTCAAAAAAGTTACGACTTTTCAAAACGTTGCAATTTTAAATAAAATTTGTTATTTTTGAAAAAAAAAAGATTTAAATAATGTTGGGAATTTGAAAATGTTCAGATTTTCAAACATGTTGGGGTTTTCAAAAAATTTAGAATTTTTAAAAAGTTTTGGATTTTTTTTGAAAAAAGTTTGGGATTTTCAAAAATTGAATTTTTTAAAAAGTTTTTGAAAAAAATTTTTTTTGAAAAAAAATTTTTTGAAAAACATTTTTTAAAAAAGTTTTTTTTTGAAAACTTTTACATTTTTTTGAAAAAATTTTGAGATTTTTTTCAAAAGTTGTGATTTTGTAAAAGTGAAGATTTTTAAAAAGTCAAGATTTTCAAAAAGTCAAGATTTTAAAAAAGTAAGATTTTTTGGGATTTTTTTAAAATTTTGAAAAGTTTTTTTGAAAAAGTCAAGATTTTTGAAAAAGTCAGGATATTTGAAAAAGTCACGATTTTTAATATTTGTGATTTTAGAAAATCCTATAACTTTTTTAAAAAGTAAGAATTTTCGAAAAAGATAACATTTTTTATAAAGTTAATATTTTAGAAAATTCAGGAATTTTTAAAAAGTTGGGATTTCTGAAAAAGTTTTGATTTTCAAAAATGTCATGATTTTTGAAAAGTTGTTGATTTTTGAAAAAGTTGGGATTTTCAAAAAAGTTATAATCTCAAAAAGTCAAGATTTCAAAAATGTAGTGATGCAAAAAATTAGCAAAAACTTGAAAAGGTCATAACTTATGCTCTGGTTGTCCATTTGAGTCCATTTTTTTTTTTAAACCACATGTTTTAAAAATCTCAACTTTTTTAAAATATCAGGATTTTCAAAAAAATGTTTTTAGAGTTTGAATAATTTAGATTTTCTAAAATTCTAAATTTTAAAATTCATTTTTTAAAAAGTCATTATTTTCCAAAAAGTTGATTTTTTAAAAAAATTAGGATTTTAAAAATTTGCAATTTTAAAAAAAAAAATTTCATAATTTCAGAAAAAGTTTCAAAAAAATTTTTTAATTTTAAAAAAAAATCAAGGATTAAAAAGTTTTAAAAAAAAGGTTTTGAAATTTCAAAAAAGTCATGATTTCAAAAAAATTTGAATTTTGAAAAAGTTGAGATTTTTAAAAAAAAAATTTTAAAAAAAGAAGATTTTGAAAAAAGTGAAAATTTCAAATAAGTCCAGAATTACAAAACTAAAGAGATTTTTAAATCCACAAATGTTTTGAATATCCTAATTTTTTAAAAATCCTAACATTTTAAAAATCTTTACTTTTTTAAAATTCCAACCTTTTATAAAATCATGAATTTTTAAAAAATATTAAATTTTTAAAAATCACGAGTTTTTTAAAAATTTTAAAAATTGAACTTTTTAAAATTCATGACTTTACTTTAACACTTTCTTTGAAAAAATCTTTGAAAAAAAAAAATTTTTTTTTTTAAATCATGACTTTTTCAAAAATAACTTTTTCGAATTTTTTTTTTGAATTTTTCAAAATAAACCCTAAACCCTAAACCCTAAACCCTAAACCTAAACCTTCAAACCCAAACTAAAAATTAAACCCTAAACCCTAAACCCTAAAACCTAAACCCAAAACCTAAACCCTAAACCCTAAATCCAAAACCCTAAACCCTAAACCCTAAAATAAAAACCATAAACCAAAACCCAAAACCCTAAATCTAAAAACCTAAACCTAAACCCTACCCTTAAACCATAAACCCTAAAATCCTAAACCCTAAACCATAAGCCTAAAACCTAAAACCCTAAAAAACCTAAACCCTAAAAAACCCTAAACCTAAAAACCCTAAAACCTTAACCTAAAACCTAAACCTTAAACCTAACCTAAACCTAAAAACCTAAAAACCTAAAACCTTGAAACCTAAACCCTAAGCCCTAAGCCCAAAAAACCCTAAATCCTAAACCCTAAACTCATAACCCTAAAACCCTAACCCCCTAAAAACCTCATGGACCCTCAACCATGAACACAACCTAACCTAAAACCTAAAAAACCTAAACCCTAAACCCTAAACCCTAAGCCCTAAACCCTAAAACCCTAAACCTTTAAACCTAAACCCAAACCCTAAATTTTAAAATCTTAAACCCTAAACCCTAAATAAAATCCATAAACCCTAAAAATAAATCCTAAAAATGAAACTAAACCTTAAATGAAAAAACCCCGCAAACCTAAACCTCAAAACCCTAAAAACCCAAACCCTAAACCTTTTAAACCCCAAAATCCCTAAACCTAAAACCCTAAACCCTAAACCCCAAAACCCTAAAAAAACCTAAACCCTAAACACTAAACCCAAACCCTAAACCCTAAAACCCCAACCCTAAAACCTAAACCCTAAAAATCCTAAATCCCGAATTTCCCAAAAACCCTAAACCCTAAAACTAAATCCCCTAACCCTAAAAAACCTTAAAACCTAAACCTAAAAGCTTTTGAAAAAAACCTAAAACCTTTTAAAAAATTTTTGAAAAATTTGGTATTTTTGAAAAACTTGGGATTTTCAAAAGTCAAAAAAGTTTGAAAAAAAAAGATTTTTTGAAAAAGTCATTATTTTAAAAATTTTTTTAAAAAAATTGTTTTTTTGAAAACATCAAGATTTTAAAAATGTTGGGACTTTTAAAAATCTTCAGATTTTCAAAAAGTTGGGTTTTTGAAAAAAAATGAATATTTAAAAAATTCAGGATTTTTGAAAAAAGTGGGATTTTCAAAAAGTTGGGCTTTTCATTTTTTAAAGTTTTAAGATTTTTTTTGAAAAAATCAAGAATTTTTAAAAAAAAATTTTTCAAAATTCAATTTTTTAAAAAAAAAAAATTCAGATTTTTAAAAAGATTGATTTTTTAAAAAAAAATGAGATTTTCCAAAAAGTCGTGATTTTTTTGATTTTTAAAGTGAAGATTTTGGAAAATGTTGGGATTTTTCAAAATGTCAAGATTTTTAAAAAGTCAGGATTTTTAAAATCAAGATTTTCAAAAAGTCTCAATTTTTAATATTTGATATTTTTTATAAAAAAAAAATTTTAAAAAAGTTTTTTAAAAATTTGATTTTTAAAAAGTTTGATTTTTTTTTTTAAATTTTTTTTAAAAGTTGAGATTTTAAAAAATTTTTAAAAAAAAAAAGTTGATTTTTAAAAATTTTGATTTTTGAAAAAGTTTTGATTTTTCAAAAAGTTGTGATTTTTTCAAAAAGTTGGGATTTTCAAAAAGTTATAATCTAAAAAAATTCAAGATTTCAAAAATGTAGTGATGCAACAAAATTAACAGGAAACTTGAAAAGTCATAACTTGTGCTCTGGTGTATGTTTTTTTTTTTTTAAACCACATGTTTCAAAAATCTCAACTTTTTTAAAATATCAGGATTTTAAAAAAAAGTCAGAGTTTGAATAATTTAGATTTTCCAAATTCTAGATTTTTGAATATGTCATTATTTTTGAAAAAGTCATTATTTTAAAAATTTATGAATTTCAAAAAAAATAGGATTTTAAAAAATTTGAAATTTTAGAAAAAGATAGAATTTCATAATTCTAAAAAAGTTTGAATTTCAAAAAAATTTAGGGTTTTTGAAAAATTTGATATTTTAAAAAAGTCAGGATTATGAAAAGTTTGAGGATTTTAAACAAAAATTGGGATTTCAAAAAATTTAAATGATTTTGAAAAAAGAATTTTTTGAAAAGTTAGGATTTTCAAAAAGGTAAGATTTTGAAAAAGGTGAAATTTTCAAATAAGTCAAAATTACAAAACTGAAGAGATTTTTAAATTCCAACTGTTTTGAATATCCTATTTTTTTAAAAAAATCCTAATATTTTAAAAATATTTACTTTTTCAAAATTCCAACTTTTATAAAATCGTGACTTTTTTCAAAAATTACGAATTTTTAAAAATCACGAGGTTTTTTTAAAATTGTGAACTTTTTAAATTCATGACTTTATCACTTTTAAAAATCTTTGAAAATACAAACTTTTTGAAAATCATGAATTTTCAAAATCCTAATTTTTTCAAAATCAGATATTTTTTGAAATCGTGATTTTTTCAAAATCACGAAACCCTAAACCTAAACCCTAAAAATAAACCTAAAACGTAAAAATAAACCCTAAACCTAAACCCCAAACATCCTAAACACTAAGCCCAAAACCCTAAATCCTAAACCATAAACCTAAACCTAACAAATCCTAAACCCTAAAACCTCAAACCATAAACCATAAACCCAAATCCTAAATCATAAAAAACCTAAACCTAAACCCCAAAAACCTTAAACCATAAACCCTAAACCCTAAACCCCTAAACCCTAAACCTAAAAAACCATAAACCTAAACCCTAAACCCTAAACCCTAAACCTAAAAACCCTAAACCCTAAACCCCTAAACCCTAAAACCCTAAAAAAAACCTAAACCTAAACCCTAAACCTAAACCTAATTTAAACCTAAACCTAAAAACCCTAAACCCTACCTAAAATAAAAACCTAAACCCTAAAACCTAAAACCTAAACCTAAACCTAAAACCTAAACATAAACCATGAAACCCCGAGACCTAAACCTAAAAAAACCCTAAACCCCTAAACCCTAAACCCTAAACCTTGAAAACCTAAGCTATACCTATAAACCCTAAACCCTAAACCCTCTAAACCTAAACCCTAAAAATTTTAAAAAATTTTAAAAATCTAAACCCTAAAAACCTAAATTCCTAAATCCTAAAACTAAAACTCTCAATCAAAACCATAAACCCTAAACCCTAAATTGAAAAATTAAAAACCCTAAACCTAAACCTAAAACCTAAAACCTAAACCCTAAACCCTAAAACCCTAAAAACCTTAAAACCCTTAAACCTAAACCTTTTCCCCTAAACCCTTAACCCTAAACCATGAGCCCTAAACCCCTAAACCCCAAACCTAAAAAAATAAAAACTAAACCCTAAACCTAAACCCTAAACCCTAAAAAACTAAAACCCTAAACCCTAAACCTATAAAACCTTAAAAAATAGTTTTAGATTTGGAAAAAGTTGGTATTTTGAAAAACTTAGGATTTTTCAAAAAGTCAAGATTTTTTAAAAAGTAAGGATTTTCAAAAACTTGAGATTTTAAAAAGTTTAAAACTTTTGAAAAAGTTGTAATTTTTGAAATAGTTATTATTTTTGAAAACATCATTATTTAAAAAATCTTGGGACTTTGAAAATGTTCAGATTTTAAAACAAGTTTGTGTTTTCTAAAAATGAATATTTTAAAAAAGTCAGGATTTTTGAAAAGTTGGGATTTTTTAAAAGAGTTGGGCTTTTCACATTTTTAGTTGATTTTTTAAAAGTCGGAGATTTTTTAAAAAAGTTGAGATTTTTGAAAAAAATTAGGATTTTTTTTAAAAATTAGGATTTTTGAAAAAAGTCAATTTTTGAAAAAGTTTTTTTTGAAAATTTTTTTTTGAAAAGTCAATTTTTTGAAAAAGTCTAGATTTTTTAAAACTCAAATTTTTAAAAAGTCCCTATTTTTTAAATTTGTGATTTTTTAAAAAAGTCAAAAATTTTTTAAAAAAAAAAATTTTTTAAAAAAGTAAGGATTTTTTTTTTTTTGAAAAAGTTGAAATTTTAGAAAATTTAGAATTTTTAAAAAGTTGGGATTTTTAAAAAATTTGATTTTTTTTAAAATGCCATGATTTTTGAAAAGTTGTGATTTTTGAAAAAAGTTGGGATTTTTGAAAAAGTTATAATCTTTAAAAAGAAAAGATTTCAAAAATGTAGTGATGTGCCAAAATTAGCAAGAACTTGAAAAGGTCATAACTTGTGCTCCAGGGTGTCCATTTGAGTCCATTTTTTTTTTAAAACCACATGTTTCAAAAATCTCAACTTTTTTAAAATATCAGATTTTCAAAAAAAAAATCAGAGTTTGAATAATTTAGATTTTCCAGAAATTCTAGATTTTTGAATATGTCATGATTTTTTAAAAAGTCATTATTTTCCAAAAAGTTGTGAATTTAAAAAAATTTAGGATTTTAAAGAATTTGCAATTTTAGAAAAAGATAGAATTTCATAATTCTAAAAAAGTTTGAATTTAAAAATTTTTTAGTTTTTTTGAAAAAAAGTTGAGATTTTCAAAAAAGTCAGGATTATGAAAAGGTTGGATTTTGAAAAAAAATTGGGATTTCAAAAAAATTGATTTATTTTGAAAAAAGCCAAGAATTTTGAGAAAGTTGGGATTTTCAAAAAGAGAAGATTTTGAAAAAGGTGCAATTTTCAAATAAGTCAAGAATTACAAAACTAAAGAGATTTTTAAATCCCAACTATTTTGAATATCCTAATTTTTTTTAAAATCCTAACATTTTAAAAATCTTTACTTTTTAAAAATTCCAACTTTTAAAAATCATGACTTTTTTTAAAAATTACTGAATTTTTAAAAATCATTTTGATTTTTTTTTTTTTAAAATGAACTTTTTAAATTCATGAATTTATTAAACTTTCAAAATCTTTTTATAAAATTTTTAAAAAAAATCATGAAAATTTTTAAATCCTAAAACCCTTTTTCAAAATCAAGATATTTTTGAAAAAAATCGTGAAAATTTTCAAAAATCAAAATCCTAAAAAATAAAACCTAAAACCTAAACCCTAAAAACCTAAAAACCTTAAAAAAACCTAAACCCTAAACCCTAAATCCTAAAAACCCTAAACCCAAAACCCCTAAACCAAACCAAACCTAAAACCTAAACCCTAACCTAAACTCTAAACCTAAACCTAAACCTAAAAACCAAAAACCTAAACCCTAAATTTTAAACCTAAACCTAAAACCTAAACCTTAAACCTAAAACCTAAACCTAAACCAAAACTAAAACCCTAAACCTAACCCTAAACCTAAAAACCTAAACCCTAAACCTTAAAAACCTAAAACCCTAAACCCTAAACCCTAACCCCAAAACCCTAAACCCTAAACCCATGGAACCTAAAAAAACCTAAACCTAAACCATTTACCTCAAACCCTAAACCCTAAACCTAAACCTAAAACCTGAACCTAAACCCTAAAAACCCTAAACCTAAACCCCCTAAACCCTAAACCTTAAACTCTAAAACCTAAACCTAAACCCTAAATTCTAAACCTAAACCTAAACCTAAACCCTAAAAACCCTAAATCTAAATAAACTAAACCCTAATCCTAACCCTAAACCCTAAAACCAAAAACCTAAACCCCAAATAAATTCAAAAGACTGAACCTCAAAAAAAATTCAAAAAACCCCAAAATTTTGAAAAAGTGAAAAAAATTTAAAAAACCCTAAAAAAAACCTAATTTAAACCCTAATCTTGAAACCTCCAAAAATCCTTTGAAAAATCCCTAAAAACCTTTTTTTGAAGTTGGATTTTAAACAAAAGTAAAATTTTCAAAAAATCACTTTTTTGAAAAAGTCAAAAAAAAAATAAATTTTAAAAAAATTTTTTTCAAAAAATTTTGAAAATTTTTTTAAAAAACCCTTTTGAAAAATTTTTAAAAATTTCAAAACTTTGATTTTTGAAAAAAAGTCCTTGAAAAGTTTGAGATTTTTGAAAAATTAATTTTTTTGAAAAAGTTAAGATTTTTTAAAATTTTGATTTTTAAAAAATTTTTTTTTTAAAAAATTGGAATTTTTAAAAAAGTTGATTTTTTAAAAATGTTGAAATTTTAAAAATTTTTTGAAAAAATGTAATGATTTTCCAAAAAAATTAAATAAAACTTGAAAATTCATAATTTTGCTCAATTAAATTTTTAAAATTTGAGTTTTTGAAAAGTTTTTTTGAAAAACATGAATGTTTTTAAAAAAATATCAAAAGTTTTTTTAAAATATCAAAATTTTTTAAAAAAACGTAGATTTTGAAAAGTTAGATTTTTAAAAAAATTTAGATTTTTGAAAATGTCATGATTTTTTAAAAAATTGATTTTTTAAAAAAGTTGTGATTTTCAAAAAAAATTTTAAGGATTTTTTTAAAAAAGTTTTTAAAAAAAATTTTAAAAAAAATTTTTCAAAAAAAAGTTGTTGAAAAAAAAGTTTGAATTTTTTTGAAAAAATTTAGGAATTTTGAAAAAAAATTTGAGATTTTTGAAAAAATTAAAATTTTTGAAAAATTGGGATTTTTTAAAAATTGGATTTTTGAATTTTTAAAAAAATTGATTTTCAAAAATTTTTAAAAAATTTTAAAAAAAAAAAAGAATTTTAAAAAAAAATTTTTTAAAAAATTTAGAATTTTAAATTTAAAAAATTTTTTTAATTCCTAAATTTTTTTAAAAAAATCCTAACATTTTCAAAATCTTTACTTTTTTTCAAATTCCAAATTTTTATAAAATCGAGACTTTTTTTTTAAAATTACAATTTTTAAAAAAAAGTTTTTTAAAAATTGTGAAACTTTTTAAAAATTCATGACTTTATCAATTTCAAAATCTTTTTAAAATACAAAAATTTTAAAATGATTTTTTTGAAATCCTAAAATTTTAAAATCAAAATAAATATTTTTGAAAAAATCCTGACTTTTTCAAAATCACTACCCCTAAACCCTAAACCCCAAAATCCTAAACACTCCTAAAATTTAATCCCTAAATCAAAACCTAAAAACTAAACCTAAACCCTAAAAAACCCTAAACCAAAAACCCTCTAAATCCCTAAAATATCCCCTAAATTTTCAAAAAACCATAAACTAAAACCTAAACCTAAAAAACCTAAACCCTAAACCCTAAACCCTAAACCTTTTAAAACCCTAAACCCTAAACCCCTAAACCCTAAAAACTAAAACCTAAACCCTAAAACCCTAAACCTAAAACCCTAAACCCTAAACCCTAAATTTTTAAACCCTAAACCTTAAAAAACCCTAATACCTAAATTTGAACTATGCCTAAACCAAACCTATAAACCCTAAACCCTAAATTTTAAAAAACCTAAACTCTAAACCCTAAAACCTCAAACCCTTAAAAATGGACCATAACCATAACCCCAAAAAACCTAAAAACCTAAACCCTAAACCTAAAACCCTAAACCCTAAACCCTAAAAAACCTAAAAACCTAAAACCCTAAACTTAAACCTTAAACTAAAACCCTAAACCTAAACCTTTAAACCTAAAAAACCCTAAACCTAAAAACTAAAACCCTAAACCCTAAAACCTAAATGCCTAAATTCTAAAAACCCTAAAAAAAAAACCCTAAAAATTAAAAAAACCCTAAAAAGTAAAACCCCTAAACCCTAAACCTAAACCCTAAACCCCCAAACTAAAAACCTAAACTAAACCTTAAACCTAAAACCCTAAAACCCAAAACTAAACCCCAAAACCCTAAACCCTAAACCCTAAACCCCTAAACCTAAACCATAAACCATAAACCCTTAAACCTAAACCCTAAAACCTGAAACCTTAAAATAAAAATTTTTTAAAATTTGAGATTTTGAAAATTTTTTAGATTTTAAAATTGAAAAATTTTTTAAAAACTTGAGATTTTTTCAAAAAAATGTTATCAAAAAGTTGACTTTTGAAAAAGTTGTAATTTTTTAAAAAAAATTGTTAATTTTGAAAACATCAAAATTTTTAAAAATGTTGTGAACTTTTGAAAATTTTCAAATTTTCAAACAAGTTGGGTTTTTGAAAAATGAATATTTTTAAAAAAGTTTGGATTTTTTAAAAGTTGGGATTTTTCAAAATTTTTTTTTTTTTAAGATTTTTTGAAAAACTCTTGATTTTTTTTTTTAAAAAGTTATGATTTTTGAAAAAATTGAGATTTTAAAAAATTAGAGGTTTTCAAAAAAATTATTTTGTAAAAGTGAAGATTTTCATAAAAAAGTCAAGATTTTTGAAAAGTCATGATTTTTTTAAAGTCAAGATTTTTTCAAAAGTTAAATTTTTAAAAATCACGGATTTTTTTAAAAATTAAATTTTTTTAAAAAATTTTAATTTTTTAAAATTTTTTAAAAAGATTTTTAAAAATTGAAATTTTTAAAATTTTTTTTTTAAAGTTTATTTTAAAAAAAGTTTGAATTTTTAAAAAAATCTTGAAAATTTTTTTAAAATTTTTTTTGAAAAATTTAAAAAAATCTAAACATTTTCAAAAATCCCAACATTTTTTTTTTTGATTTTTTTTGAAAATAAAACTTTTTTTAAAAATTTAAAAATTTTTTCAAAACTCATGAACTTTTTTTAAAATAAAAATGAAAATTTGAAAAAATTAAAATTTTTTTTAAAATCTTAAAATTTGAAAATTTTATTTTTTTAAATCATTTAATTTTTTGAAAATATTTTTTTTTAAAAATTTAGGAATTTTTTAAAAATGAATTTTTAAAAAAATTTTAAAATTTTTTAAAATTTTTAAATTTTAAAATTTTTTTAAAAAATTTTGAAAAAGTGAAATTTTTTTTAAAAATTTCAAAAAAAATTTTTGATTTTCAAAAATTGGGATTTTCAAAAAAAAAAAATTTGAAAAAGTTTTTTTGAAAAAAAAGTTTTTTTCAAAATTTTTAAAAAAAAGAAAAATTTGAAAAAAAATAGCTTTTGAAAAAGTTCAATTTTAAAAAAATTATTTTTTAAAAAGTTATTTTTGAAATTTAAGATTTTAAAAAAGTTTAAATTTCAAAATTTTAGATTTTTTTAAAAAAAATTGGGTTTTTAAAAAGTTGAATTTTTTAAAAATTTCAAATTTTTGAAAAAAGTTGGGATTTTCAAAATTTTTTTTTGAAAAAGTTCTAATATTTTTTAAAAATCAAGAATTTTTTAAAAATTAAAATTTTAAAAATCATGAGATTTTTTAAAAATTGTGAACTTTTTAAATTCATGACTTTATCAATTTCAAAATTTTGAAAATTTTGAAAATTTTTGAAAATCATGACTTTTTTTGAAAAATCCTAAATTTTTAAAATCTTAAAATTTTTTAAAATCATGAATTTTCAAAATCAAAATCACAAACCCTAAAAAACCTAAAATTTTAAAATCCTAAACCCTAAACCTAAAAACATAAACCCTAAACCCTAAACCCCTAAACCCTAAACCCTAAACCTAAAACCCTAAACCCTAAACCCTAAACCCTAAACCCTAAACCAAAACCCTAAACCCCAAACCCTAAACCTAAACCCTAACTAACCTTGAAACCTTAAAACCCTAAAAAGTCCTAAATCCTAAACCCAAAAAAACCCTAAAAAAAACCCTAAACCCTAAACCCTAAACCTAAAACCTAAACCTAAACCTAAAACCCTAAACCCTAAACCCTAAACCTAAAGACCAAACTAAACCCTAAACCTAAAATCTTAACTAAAAAACCCTAAACCTCAAACCCTAAACCAAACCCTAAACCCAAACCTTTAAACTAAGACCTAAAACCCTAAAAAAAAAACCTAAACCCTAAAACCTAAAATCTTTAACCCTAAACCCTAAACCCATTAAACCCTAAACCCTAATAAACCCTAAACTAAAACCCTTTATTTAAAACTTAAAACCTAAAACCTTAAAAAAAACCTAAATGCCTAAAACCTAAATTAAACCCTAATAAAACCTAAACCTAAACCCTAAACCCAAATTTTTCCTAAACCCTAAAACCTAAACTTAAACCTAAAAACCTAAAAACCCTAAAACCCTTAAACCCTAAACCTTTGAAAATAAAACCCTAAACCTAAAACCTTGAACCTAAAAAACCTAAAACCCTAAAATCCTAATTTTAAAAACTTAAAAAACCTTAAAAACCCCAAAAAGTCGAAATTTTCAAAAATCCTAAACCCTAAAAAGTTTAAAATTTTGAAAAATCTTAAAAAATTTGAAAATATAAACCCTAAAAATTTTAAAACTTTTAAAAAAAAATTTTTTAAAAAAGTTTTAAATTTTTAAAAAAAATGAAATTTTTAAAAATTCAAATTTTTTTGAAAAAGGGATTTTTGAAAAAAGTTGGATTTTTAAAAAGTTTTTTTTCAAGATTTTTAAAAAGTTTAAATTTGAAAAAAGTTGACTTTTTAAAAAGTTGGAAATTTTCAAAAAGTTTTTAAAATTTAAAATTTTCAAAATTGTTGATTTTTAAAAGTTAAAATTTAAAAAGTTAGATTTTTTAAAAAAGTTGGGATTTTGAAAAAAAATTGGGATTTTTCAAAAAAGTTAATTTTTCAAAAATTTAGATTTTTTAAAAGTTTGAGATTTTAAAAAGTTCAAATTTTTAAAAAAATTTTAAAAAAATTTGAATTTTTAAAAAGTTTTTTTCAATTTTTAAAAAAAATGTGACTTTTTTTTTTGAATGTTCATATTTTTGAAAAACTAGTTGGGAATTTTTAAAAAATTTTTATTTTTGAAAAAGTTAGATTTTTGAAAAGTTTGGATTTTTTTTTTTTTAAAAAGTTGGGATTTTTAAAAGATTTTTGAAAAGTTTGATTTTTTAAAAAGTCAAGATTTTTTTAAAAAACTCAACATTTTTTAAAAAATTAAATTTTTTGAAAAAATTTTGAAGATTTTTAAAAAATTTAAGATTTTCCAAAAAGTTGTAATTTTTAAAAGTTAAATTTTTGAAAAAAGTCAGATTTTTAAAAAAGTTTTAAATTTTTAAAAAATTCAAGATTTTAAAAGTTTAAGATTTTTAAAAAGTCCTAAATTTTTTAAAAAAAGTTAATTTTTTTTATTTTTAAAAAATAAAAAAATTTTTTTTTAAAAGTTTGAAAATTTTCAAAAAAGTTAGCATTTTTTTAAAAGTTTGAGATTTTAAAAAATTTAGGATTTTTTAAAAAGTTGGGATTTTTAAAAAAATTAAATTTTAAAAAGTTTTTTTTAAAAAAAAGTGATTTTAAAAAATTGAATTTTTTGAAGGTCATAATTTCTTGTGCTCCTTGTTTTTACGTTTGAAAATGGTTTTTTTTAAAACCAAAAATGTTTTTAAAAATCTCAAAATTTAAAAATTTAAAAATATTAAATTTTTTTTTAAAAAAAGTTTGAGAAATTTTTAATAATTTAGATTTTCCAAAATTCTAGATTTTTTTTTAAATGTCATTTTTTTTAAACTCATTATTTTCAAAAACTTTGTGAATTTTTTTTAAAAGGATTTTAAAAATTTGAATTTTTTTGAAAAAGATAGAATTTCATAAATTCTTCTAAAAAAAGTTTGAATTTCAAAAATTTTAAATTGTTTTTTCAAAAAGTTGAGATTTTTTTAAAAAGTCAGAATTATGAAAAAGGTTGGGATTTTTGAAAAAAATTAGGAATTTCAAAAAAATCATGATTTTGAAAAAAATCAAGAATTTTGAAAAAGTTGGGATTTTAAAAAAAAGATTTTTGAAAAAGGTGTAATTTTCAAAAAAGTCAAAATTACAAAACTGAAAAGAAAACTTAAATCCCAAATCCCATTTTTTTAATATCCTAATGCAAAAATCCTAACATTTTTTTTTTAAATTTTTCCAAAATTTTTAAATTTTTTTTTCGTATTTTTTTTTACAAAATTTTTGAAAATCATAAAAATTTTAAAAAATCCTAAAAATTTTAAATCATAATTTTTTAAAATCATTTTTGAAAATACATACTTTTTAAAAATCATGAAATTTTCAAAATCCTAAAATTTCAAAATCCTAATATTTTTTTAAATCCTAAAATTTTTCAAAAAAAACCCTTAAACCCTAAACCCTAAACCTAAACCCTAAAACCTAAACCCTAAACCTAAAACTAAAAACCTAAAACCCTAAACCCTAAAACCCTAAACCTAAAAACCTAAAACCCTAAAACCCTAAACCTAAACCTAAACCTAAAACCCTAAACCATAAACCCTAAAACCTAAACCCTAAATCCTAAACCTAAACCCTAAACCCTAAAATCCTAAACCCTAAAACCCTAAACCCTAAACCCTAAAAACCCTAAACCCTAAACCCTAAACCCTAAACCAAAAACCTAAACCCCCTAAAACTAAACCTAAACTAAACCTAAACCAAAAACCTAAACACTAAATTTAAAACCCTAAAAAAAAACCCTAAACCTAAAAAAACCTAAACCCTAAACCTAAACCCTAAACCCTAAAACCTTAAAAAACCCAAAACCCTAAAAACCCTAAACCTAAACCAAAACCCTAAACCTAAACCCTAAACCCTAAAAAACCTAAACCCTAAACCCTAAACCCTAAAAAACCCTAAACCCTAAACCTAAACCCCTAAACCTAAACCCTAAACCTCTAAACCCTAAACCTAAAAAAATCCTAAACCCTAAACCCTAAACCCTAAACCCTAAACCTAAAACCTAAACCTAAAAACCCTAAAACCCTTTTAACCTAAAAACCCTAAAAACCCTAAACCCTCAAAAAAACCTAAAAAATAGTTAAATTTAAAAAGTTTGGTAAACCAAAAAAGTTGGTGTTTTAAAAAGTCAACATTTTCAAAAAGTTAATTTTTAAAAAAATTTGATATTTTAAAAAAATCACGACTTTTGAAAAAGTTGCTATTTTAAACAAAGTTATTATTTTTGAAAACATCAAGATTTTAAAAATGTTGGGAGTTTAAAAATGTTTAGATTTTAAAACAAGTTGAGTTTTTCAAAAAATTTTTTTGAATATTTCAAAAAAGTCAGGTATTTTTGAAAAGTTGGGATTTTCAAAAGAGTTGGGCTTTTCACATTTTTGAAGAGTTTGGATTTTTGAAGAGTCTTGAGATTTTTGAAAAAGTCAAGATTTTTGAAAAACTCGACATTTTCAAAAAGTTAGGATTTTTGAAAAGATGAGATTTTTAAAAAATTGAGATTTTCAAAAAAATCGTGATTTTGTAAAAGTGAAGATTTTTTCAAAAAGTCAAATTTTTTTGAAAAATCAATTTTTTGAAAAAAAGTTAAGATTTTTTTTGTTGGATTTTTAAAAATGTTGGGATTTTTAAAAATGTTGATTTTTGAAAAGTCAATTTTTGAAAAAAGTTTTTGAAAAAAGTTTTTAAATTTTGTGATTTTTAAAAAATTTTTATTTTAAAAGTTAAGTTTTTTAAAAAAATCAGCATTTTTTTAAAAGTTGAGATTTTAGAAAATTCAGAATTTTAAAAAGTTGGATTTTTGAAAAAGTTTTCATTTTTTGAAAAATTTCACTATTTTTTTTTGAATAATTGTAATTTTTGAAAAAAGTTAGGATTTTCAAAAAACATAATCTCAAAAAAGTCTAAATTTAAAAAAATGTAGTGATGTGCAAAAAATAGTAGGAACTTGAAAAGCTCATAACTTGTGCTCAGGGTGTCCGTCTAAACTTTCCATTTTTTTTTTGTTTCAAAAAATCTCAACTTTTTTAAAAATATCAAAATTTTCAAAAAAAAGTTTGATTTTTGAATAATTTAGATTTTCTAAAATTCTAGATTTTTTAATATGTCATTTTTTTTAAAAAGTCATTTATTTTCAAAAAAATTGTGAATTTAAAAAAATTCAGGATTTTAAAGAATTTTTAATTTTAGAAAAAGATAGAATTTCATAATTCTAAAAAAATTTGATTTTAAAATTTTTTAGGGTTTTCCAAAAAGTTGAGATTTTCAAAAAACTCAGGATTATGAAAAGGTTGGGATTTTGAACAAAAATTGGAATTTCAAAAAAGTCGTGATTTTGAAAAAAAAAGAATTTTGAAAAGTTAGATTTTCAAAAAGAAAAGATTTTGAAAAAGGTTTTCAAATAATTTTCAAATAAATTAAAATTACAAAATTTTTAAAAAATAAATTTTTAAATCCCAACTATTTTTAAAAATTTAAAATTTTTAAATTTTTTTTCAAATTTTTAAAATTTTTTTTAAAATCAAACTTTTTTAAAAATCATTTTTTTTTTTAAAATTTTTTTTTTTAAATCACTAATTTTTTTAAAATTTAAATTTTTAAAAATTTTAAAATTTTTTAAAAAATTAAAAAAAAATCCTTGAAACAAAATAAAAACCCTAAAACCCTAAATTTTTTAAAACCTAAAACTAAGCCCAAAACCCTAAATCCTAAAAACCATAAATCCTAAACCTAAAACACTTTTAAACCCTAAACCCTAAACCCTAAACCAAAACCCCAAACCCTAAAACCCTAAATAAACCTTTAAACCCCAAACCTTAAAAACCTAAAAAACCCAAATAAAACCTAAACAAACCTATAAAACCTAAAAAAAAAGCCTAAAACCTAAAACCTAAAAACTAAAAAAAAAAACCTAAACCCTAAAACCTTAAACCTAAACCTAAACCCTAACCTAAAAAACCCTAAACCAAAACCCTAAACCCTAAACCCTAAACTAAACCTAAACCTAAACCATAAACCCTAAACCTAAACCCTAAAACCCAAACCAAAACCATAAACCCTAAACCCTAAACCTAACCCTAAAAAACCCTAAACCTAAACTAAAACCTTATAAACCTAAATAAAAACTAAACCCTAAACCTTCCAAAAATCCCTAAACCCTAAAAACCTAAATTTAAACCCTATCCTAAATAATAAATAAAAAAATCATAAAACCTAAACCCTAAACCTTAAAACTAAAAACTTTAAAACCCTAAACCTCTAAACTCAAACCCAAAACCCCCTAAAAACCCTAAACCCTAAAACCTAAACCCTAAAAAATAAATCCTAAACCCTAAAACCTAAACCCTAACCTAACCCCTAAACCTAAACCTAACCCTAAGCCTAACCCTAAAAAAACCCTACCTAAAACCCTAAACCCCTAAACCCTAAACCCAAAACCTAAACCTAAAACCTAAACCTAAATCCCTAAACCTAAACCCTAACCTAAAAAACCCTTAAAATAGTTAGATTTGGAAAAAATTTGGTTTTTGAAAATTTTTTTTAAAAAGTTTTGGATTTTTTTAAATTTTTTAAAAAGTTAAAAAAAAAGGATTTTAAAAAAAAAAAAAGTTGAGATTTTTAAAAAATCAAAAATTTTTGAAAAAGTTGTATTTTAAAAAAAATTTTATTTTTGAAAAAAAAAATTAAGATTTTTTAAAAATTGTTGGGACTTTGAAAAATGTTTAAATTTTCAAAAAAGATTTTTTTGAAAAATTTTTTAAAAATTGATTTTTGAAAAAGTTTTTTTTAAAAAAAGTTGGGATTTTTTAAAAGTTGGGATTTTTTTTGATTTTTTAGTTTTGAAAAGATTTTTTAAAAAAAATTTTTTTTTTTTAAAAAAGTTTGATTTTTGAAAAAGTCAAATTTTTGAAAAACTCGACATTTTCAAAAAGATTAGGAATTTTTAAAAAAATCAGATTTTAAAAAAATTTGAGATTTTCCAGAAAGTCATGATTTTTTAAAAGTGAAGATTTTTTTTAAAAAGTCATTTTTATTTTGAAAATTTTTAAGATTTTTTAAAAGTCAAGATTTTTTAAAAAAGTGTTAGATTTTTAAAAAAATTTGGGATTTTTAAAAGTTCAAGATTTTTGAAAAAAAGTCAAGATATTTGAAAAGTCCTATTTTTAAAATTTAATTTTTTTTTAAAAAAAAATTTTTTTAAAAAAAATTTTAAAAAAAAGGATTTTTTTAAAAAATTTGAATTTTGTAAAAAAGTTTTTTTAAAAAACTTTGCGGATTTTTAAAAAGTTACGATTTTTGAAAAAGTTTGGATTTTTCAAAAAGTTATAATTTTCAAAAAAGTCAAGATTTTAAAAATGTAGTGATGCACCAAAATTAGTAGGAACTTGAAAAGGTCATAAATTGTGCTCCGCGTGTCCATTTGAGTCCATTTTTTTTTCAAACACATGTTTCAAAAATATCAACATTTTTTTAAAATATCAATTTTTTTAAAAAAAAAAGTCAAGAGTTTGAATAATTTAGATTTTCCAAAATTCTTGATTTTTGAATATGTCATGATTTTTTTGAAAAAGTCAACTTTTTTTTTTAAATTTTGTGAATTTTAAAAAAAATAGGATTTTAAAAAATTTGAATTTTTAATTTTAAAAAAATAGAATTTCATAATTTAAAAAAAATTTGAAAATTTAAAAATTTTTAAAATTTTTTAAAAATTTGAGATTTTCAAAAAGTTTTGAAAAAAATTTTTTTTTTTTTTTCAAAAAAATTGGGATTTCAAAAAAATCATGATTTTTTTTCCAAAAATTTTGAAAAGTTGGGATTTTCAAAAAGAAAAGATTTTTAAAAAAGGTGCAAAAAAAAAAGAAAATAAATCGAGAATTACAAAAATTAAGAGATTTTTAAATCCAACTTTTAAATATTTTATTTTTTTTAAAATCCTAAAATTTAATTTTTTTTAAAAATTTTTTTCAAATTTAAAATTTTAAAAATCAAAATTTTTTTAAATGAAATTTTTAAAAAATCATGACCCTTTAAAAATTTAAAAAAAAATTTGAGTTTTAAAAAAAAATAAAAAAAAATCCTAAATTTTTTAAAAACTAACTTTTTAAAAAATCTAAATTTTTAAACCAAAACCAAAAACCTAAACCCCCCTAAACCTAAACCCTAAACCCTAAACCTAAAACCCTAAAACCCTAAACCTAAACCAACTAAACCCTAAACCCAAAACCCTAAACCCTAAACCCTAAACCCCTAAACCCAAAACCAAAACCCCTAACCCTAAAACCCTAAAATCAAACCTAAACCCTTAAACCCTAAACTAAACCTAAAAACCTAAAAACCCTAAACCTAAACCTAAACCTAAAAACCCTAAACCCTAAAAACCCCTAAACCTTAAAACCTAAACTAAACCCTAAAAAACCTAAACCTAAACCTAAACCCTAAACCCTTTAGCCTAAAACCCTAAACCTAAACCTAAACCATGACCATACGAACCTCGAACCCCGAGCCATGGACCCTCCATAAACCCTAACCAAAACAAACCTAAACCCTAAACCCTAAACCCTAAACCCTAAACCTAAACCTTAAACCTAAAAAACCCTAAAACCTTAATCTCTAAAAAAGTTATAAACCCTAAAAACCCTAAACCCTAAAACCCTAAATGTTAAATCCTAAATACTAAACCCTAAATCCTAAAACCATCAAACCCTAAACCCTAAATCCCTAAACCAAAACCTAAAAAGTAAACCCTAAAACCTAAAACCTAAACCTAAACCCTAAACCCTAAACCCTAAACCTTAAAACCTAAACCTAAACCCTAAACCCTAAACCCTAAACCTAAACCCTAAAACCCTAAACCCTAAACCCTAAACCTAAATTTTTTAACCCTAAAAAACCTAAACCCTAAACCCTAAACCCCTAAAACCTAAAACCTCAAACTAGAAACCTTAAAATAGTTAATTTTAAAAATTAAATTTTGAAAAAAGTTGGATTTTAAAAAAGTTGAGATTTTTGAAAAAGTTGAGATTTTTAAAAAACTTGAGATTTTAAAAAAAACAACTTTTGAAAAAGTTGTAATTTTAAAAAAGTTGTTATTTTTTAAAACATTAAGATTTTTTAAAAATTTAACTTTTTGAAAATGTTCATATTTTTAAAAATTTCAAAAAAAAATGAATATTTTTAAAAAGTCATGATTTTTTTTAAAAGTTGGGATTTTTAAAAAGAGATTTTTGGAAAGTTTCAAAATTTTGAAAGTCAAGAGATTTTTGAAAGTCTGATTTTTTAAAAGTTGAGATTTTTGAAAAAATTTTTTTTTTTGAAAAAAAATTTTTGAAAAAAGTTAGATTTTTTAAAAAATTTTTGAAAAATTTTTAAAAAATTTGATTTTTGAAAAAGTGCATGATTTTGAAAATTGAAATTTTTTTAAAAGTCAATTTTTTTAAAAGTCAAGATTTTTAAAAATATTGGGATTTTTAAAATCATTATTTTTTAAAAAAGTGAGATTTTTAAAAAGTCAGATATTTTAAAAAAGTTCTGATTTTTAATATTTAAATTTTTTTAAAAATTTTAAAAAAAAAGTTTTTTAAAAAATTTTTAAAGTTTTTTATAAAAATTGAGATTTTAGAAAATTCAGAAATTTTAAAAGTTGGGATTTTTGAAAAAATTTTTTTTTCAAAAAATTGCAAGATTTTTGAAAAAGTTTGATTTTTGAAAATTTTGGGATTTTCAAAAAAATTAAATTTTAAAAAAAGTCAAGATTTTGCAAAAATGTAGTGATGCATCAAAAATTAGTAGTTTTTTTTTTAAAAAATTTAAAAAAGTTCAAAATTCCATTTTTTAAAAATTTTTTTTTTTAAAAAATTTTTTTTAAAAAAAAAAAAATTTTTTTAAATATTTTTTTTAAAATTTTTAAAATATTTAAAAATTTAAATTTTCAAAAAATTTTAAAAGATTTTTTTGAAAATTTTTGATTTTTTTAAAATTTTATTTTCAAAAAATGTGAATTTTAAAAAAATTTTAAAAAAATTTGATTTTAAAAAAATTGAAAATTTTAAAAAAGATAAAATTTTTAAAAAAATTTTTTTAAAAAAACCTTTGAATTTTTAAAAAATTTGATTTTGAAAAATTTTTTTTTTCAAAAAATTTTTTTTAAAATTTTTTAATTTAGTTTTTTTTAAAAAAAAAAATTTTTTTTTTTGAATTTTTAAAAAAAGTTTTTTTTTAAAAAAATTTTTAAAAAAAAAATTTTTTTTTAAACCCTAAATCTTTTTTTCAAAAATTTTAAAATTTTTTTAAAATCAAATTTTTAAAATCATGACTTTTTCAAAATCCTAAAATTTTTTTTAATCCCTAAATTTTTTTAAATCTTTATTTTTAAAATTTTTTTAAAATTTTTTTAAAATCATAAACTTTTAAAATCCTAAAAAACCCTAAAAAAAAAAATTTAAACCCTAAACCCTAAAACCCTAAAAAATCTAAAAAAACCCTAAACCTAAACCCTAAACCCTAAATCCTAAAAACCCTAAACATAAACCAAAACCTAAAAACCCTAAACCCTAAAACCCCTAAACCCTAAAACCTAAACCCTAACCCCAAACCCTTAAAAAACCTAAACCCTAAACCTAAACCCTAAACCCTAACCCTAAACCCTAAACCCTAAAAACCCTAAAACCTAAACCTTAAAAAAAACCTTAAATTTTTGAAAAAACCAAAAACCCTAAATTTTAAAAAAAAAACCTCAATTTTAAAAAAAATTTTAAAAAAAAAACTTGAATTTTCAAAAATTCAAAAAAAACCCTAAAAAAAACCCTAAACAAGCTTAAACAATTAAACCCTAAGTTTTTATTTTTAAACAAAAACCCTAAAATTTAAAAATGTTTAAACCTTAACTTTAAAAAAAATTAAACCTTTTTAAAAAGTTTTTTTTTAAAAAATGAAAAAATTTTTTGAAAAACCTTGGGAATTTTGAAAAGTTAAATTTTTGAAAAACTTTTTTTTTTTTTGTTAATTTTTGAAAAATTTTTAAATTTTAAAATTGAAATTTTTTTAAAAAAAAATTTTTTTTAAAAGTTTTAAATTTTCAAAAAATGATTTTTTTAAAAATTGAATTTTTTAAAAAAGTCAATTTTTTAAAAAAATTTTAGATTTTTAAAAAAGTTTTTTTGAAAAAAAGATTTTTTTAAAAAATTTTGGAAAAAAAAGTTAAATTTTTAAAAAGTTTGAAATTTTTAAAATGTTGAAATTTTTGAAAAATTTTTTAAATTTTTTGAAAAGTTAAAATTTTGAAAAAAATCCAAATTTTTTAATATTTAAAAGATTTTTTAAAAAAAAAAAATATTTTTTTTTAAAAAAAAATAAGATTTTCAAAAAAAACTTAAATTTTTTTTAAAAATTGAAATTTTTTTTTAAAAATTTTAATTTTAAAAAAGTTGAATTTTTAAAATTTTTGATTTTTTTAAAAAAGTTTTGATTTTTTGAAAATTGGAATTTTAAAAAAAATTTGATTTTTTTTTAAAAAGTTTATTTTAAAAAATGTTTTAAAAATTAAAAAATTAAAAAAAAGATTTCAAAATGTATTGATGCAAATTAAAGCAGGAACTTTTAAAAGGTCATAAACTTTAATGCTCTTGGTGTCCGTTTCCTTTTTTTTTTTTAAAACCATGTTTTCAAAAATCTCAACATTTTTTTGAAATATCAGGCTTTTTTAAAAAAGTCAAGAGTTTGAATAATTTAGATTTTCCAGAAATTTTGGATTTTTGAATATGTCATGATTTTTTAAAAAAGTCATTATTTTCCAAAAAAATTGTGAATTTCAAAAAATTAGGATTTTAAAGAATTTGCAATTTTAGAAAAAAAATTTTATAATTCTTAAAAAAGTTTGATTTTAAAAATTTAGGGTTTTTGAAAAAGTTAAGATTTTTTTCAAAAAGTCAGATTATGAAAAAAGGTTGGGATTTTGAAAAAAAATTTGGGTTTTCAAAAAAATCATGATTTTGAAAAAGCCAAGAATTTTGAAAAATTTGATTTTCAAAAAAAGACAAGATTTTTTGAAAAAAGTGCAAATTTTCAAAAAGTTAGAATTTTGAAAAATTAAGAAATTTTTAAATCCCAAATTGTTTTTAAATTAATTTTTTTTAAATCCTTTTTTTTAAAAATTTTTCAATTTTTTTAAAATCATTTTTTAAAATTCCAAAATTTTTAAAAATTTTTTTTTTAAAAATTCAAAAATTTTTAAAAATCATGAACTTTTTAAAAAATCATAACTTTTTTAAATCATAACTTTTTTAAAATCCTGAAATTTTTAAAATTAACTTTTAAATCCTAAAATTTTAAAATCCTTGAAACCCTTTAAAATCCTAAACCTAAACCCTAAACCCTAAAACCCTAAACCTAAAAAAAAACCCTAAACCCTAAAACCCTAAACATCCTAAAACACTAACACAAAAAACTCTAAATCCAAAACCATAAAAACCATAAACCTAAAACCCTAAAAACCCCAAATCCTAAACCCTAAACCCTAAACCCTAAACCAAAACCCAAAAACCCTAAACCCAAAAAACCTAAACCTAAAAACCCCAAAACCTAAACCCTAAACCTAAACCCTAAACCCAAAAACCATAAACCCTAAACCTAAAAACCTAAATTAAACCCCCTAAACCCAAACCCCCTAAAATAAACCCTAAACCCTAAACCCTAAAAACCCCTAAACCTAAAACCCTAAAAAACCTAAACCCTAAACCCTAAACCCTAAACCCTAAACCTAAACTAAACCTAAACCTAAACCCTAAACCCTAAACCCTAAACCTAAAATAAACCCTAAAAAACTTAAACCCTAAACCTAAACCTAAATTAAAAATCCTAAACCCTAAAACCTAAACCCTAAATCAAACCTAAACCTAAACCTAAACCTTAAACCCTAAACCTAAACCCTAAACCCTAAAACCTAAATTTAAAATGCCTAAACCCTAAACCCTAACCTAACCCTAAACCTAAACCTAAAACCTAAAACCCTAAACCCTAAAAATCCCCCTTGAAACCCTAAACCTAAACCCTAACCTAAAACCTTAAAATAAACCTAAATTTTTAAAAAATTGGTATTTTGAAAAACTTGGGATTTTCCCTAAAAACCTAAAAAAAAGTCCCTAAACCCTAAACCTAAAATTTTAAAAAACCCTGAATTTTAAAAAATAAATTTTTGAAAAAAAAGTTAAAAATTTTTTTTAAATTTTTTAAAATTTTAAATTTAAAAAATTTTTTAAAAAAAACTTTTGAAAAAGTTTTAATTTTTTTTTTTTTGAAAATGTTAATTTTTGAAAAATTGATTTTTTTAAAAAAGTTGATTTTTAAAAATTGGGATTTTCAAAAAAATTTCAAATTTTGGGGTTTTTTGAAAAAATTGATTTTTTAAAAAAATTTTTGAAAAAATTGGATTTTTGAAAAAGTTGGGAAATTTTAAAAATTCAAGATTTTTTAAAAAATTTTGATTTTTGAAAAAGTTTAATTTTTGAAAAAGAAGATTTTTTAAAAATTTTTAAATTTTTTTAAAAAAAAAAGAAAAGTTTTTTTTTAAAAATTTTGATTTTTTAAAAAAGTCAAGATTTTTTTAAAAAGTGAATTTTCAAAAGTTGATTTTTTTTTTTAAAAAATCAAGTTTTTGAAAATTTTTTAAAAAGTTTGATTTTTAAAAATTTGAATTTTTAAAAGTTTTTTAAAAAAATTTTTTTTTTTTTAAGGATTTTTGAAAAATTTTTTTTTTAAAAAAAAATTTTTAAAATTTGATTTTTTAAAAAATTTTTAAAAAAAAAAAGTTTTTTTGAAAAAAAATTGAAATTTTTTTTAAAGTTTAAAGTTTTGAAAAAAAGTTGGGATTTTCAAAAAAGTTATAATCTCAAAAAAGTCAAGATTTTAAAAAGTAGTGATGCAAAAATTAGCAAGAACTTGAAAAAGTCAAACTTGTAAAAATTTGTGTTTAAATGTCCATAGTCCATTTTTTTTAAACACATTTTTTTTTTAAAAAATTTTTAAAAAATTAAGATTTTTAAAAAAAAAGTCATGAGTTTGAATAATTTAGATTTTTTTCAAAATTCTAGATTTTTGAATATTTCATTTTTTTTTGAAAAATTTATTTTTTTCAAAAAAAAAAGTTGATTTTAAAAAAATTAGATTTTAAAGAATTTGAAATTTTAGAAAAAGATAGAATTTCATAATTCTAAAAAAAATTTCAAAAAAAAAAATTTTAAGTTTTTTTTTGAGATTTTTGAAAAAGTTGAGATTTTAAAAAAAGTTGGGATTTTTAAAAAAATTTGATTTTTTTTAAAATCAAAAAAATTTAATTGTTTTTCATTTTTTGAAAAATTTTTTTTAAAAAAGTTGGGATTTTTAAAAAGATTTTTAAAATTTTTTTTGCAAAAATTCAAATAAATTAAAAATTACAAAATTGAAGAGATTTTTAAATCCCAAATATTTTAAATATCCTATTTTTTTTAAATCCTAACATTTTTAAAATCTTTACTTTTTTTAAAATTTTTTACTTTTTTTTTTTAAATTTTTTTTTTATTAATTTTTTTTAAAAATCAAAAAAAATTTAAAAAAAAATTGAAAAATTTTTAAAATTCATGACTTTATCAAAATTTTCAAATCTTTGAAAATACAAAAATTTTTTAAAATCATGACTTTTTCAAATCTTTATTTTTAAAATCAAGATATTTTTGAAATCATGACTTTTTTTCATGACCCCTAAACCCTAAACCTAAAAACATAAACCTAAAAACTTAAACATAAACCCTTTGAAAAACCCTAAACATAAACCCTAAACCTAAAAAAAAAACCTAAAACCCTAAATCTAAACCCTAAATCCTAAAACCTAAAAACCCTAAACCCTAAACCTTACCCTAAACCCTAAACCTTAAACCCTTAAACCTAAACCCTAAACCCAAAATCCCTAAATCAAAAAACCTAAACCTAAAACCCAAACCCTAAAAAACTAAACCCTAAACCCTAACCTTAAACCCCTAAACCCTAAAACCTAAAAACCTAAACCCTAAACCTTGCCCTAAACCTAAACCCTAAACCTAACACTAAACCCTAAACCTAAACCCTGAGCCAAAAATAAAACCCTAAAAACCCTAAAAATCTTAAACCCTAAACCTAAACCTAAAACCTAAACCCTAAACCTAAACCTAAACCAAACCCGAGCCATGGACCCTCAACCATGAACACTGAGACCTAAACCATAACCCAAACCCTAAACCCTAAACTAAACTCTAAACCCTAAACCTAAAAAAACCTTAAGCTCTAAAAAACTCCTAAACCCTAAACTAAAAAATATCTTAAAAACCTAAAACCTAAAAAAATTAAATCCTAAAATTTCAAACTAAACCCTAAACCCTATAAACCATAAATATTTAAAACCCTAAAAAAAAAAAACCTAAACCAAAAAACCTAAACCTAAACCCCTAAAACTAAACCCTAAACCCTAAAACCTAAACCCTAAACCCTAAAACTTAAACCTAAACCTTAAACCCTTGAAACCCTAAAAACCTAAAAAACCCTAAACCCTAAACCCTAAACCTAAACCCTAAACCTAAACTAAACCCTAAACCTAAAACAAAAATCCTAAACCCCAAAAAAACCTAAACCCTAAACCTAAATCCCCTAAAAACTCAAAAGCCTCAACCTAAAACCTAAACTTAAAATAGTTAGATTTTTGAAAAAAAGTTATTTTTTTAAAAATTTGGGATTTTCAAAAAAGTCAAGAAAGATTTTTGAAAAGTCGAGATTTTTAAAAAACTTGAGATTTTCAAAAAATCATGAAAATTTGAAAAAAAAGTTGCAATTTTAAACAAAGTTGTTAATTTTTTAAAAAATCAAGATTTTAAAAATGTTGGGACTTTTAAAATGTTTAGATTTTCAAAAAGTTGGGAATTTTTGAAAAAAATGGATATTTTTTAAAAAGTCAACAATTTTTTTTGAAAAGTTAAAATTTTTGAAAAAGAGTTGAATTTTTAAAAAATTTTTGAAAAAGTTTTTTTAAAAGTTTTGATTTTTTTTTAAAGTCAAGATTTTTTGAAAAAAAAATTTTTTTTTTTTTTGATTTTGAAAAAATTAAATTTTTGAAAAAATTAAAATTTTTTAAAAGTTTTTTTTTGAAAATGTTGGATTTTTAAAAATTTGAGATTTTTAAAAGTTTTTTTTTTTGAAAAAGTCAAGATTTTGAAAAAAGTCTTGATTTTTAATTTTGTTTTTTTTCAAAAAATTTTTTTTTTTAAAAAAGTAAGTATTTTTTTAAAAAAAAAGCATTTTTTAAAAAAGTGAGATTTTTTAGAAAATTGAGAAAAATTTTTAAAAAGTTTTTGATTTTTGAAAATTTTGATTTTTTTTTTTTTTTTTAAATTTGAATTTTTGAAAAAAGTTGGGATTTTTGAAAAAAAATAATCTAAAAAAAAAAGATTTTTAAAAATGTAGTGATGCAAAAATTAGCAAGAACTTTAAAATGTCATAACTTGTGCTCTAAAATGTCCATTTTTTGAGTCCATTTTTTTTTAAACCACATGTTTAAAAAATCTTAACTTTTTAAAATATCAAGATTTTTTTAAAAAAAAATTGGGAGTTTGAATAATTTAGATTTTCTAAAATTTAGATTTTTAATATGTCAAGATTTTTTAAAAAGTCATTATTTTCAAAAAAGTTGTGAATTTTTTTTAAAAAAATTAGGATTTTAAAAATTTGCAATTTTAGAAAAATTTAAATTTCATAATTCTAAAAATTTGAATTTCAAAAAAAAGTTTAAATTTTGAAAAAGTTTAAAATTTTTAAAAAAAAAATTTTAAAATTTTTTTAAAAAAAATTGAATTTTTTTTTCAAGATTATGAAAAAGGTTTTTTGACAAAAATTGGGATTTCAAAAAAAGTTTTGAAAAAAGACAATTTTGAAAAAGTCAAGAATTTTAAAACTTAAGAATTTTTAAATCCCAAAATTTTTAAAATCCTAAATTTTTTTTCCTTTTTTTTAAATTTTCAAAAAAAATTAACTTTTTTAAAATTCAAATTTTTAAAATCGTGACTTTTTTAAAAATTTGATTTTTAAAATTTTTAAATTTTTTTTTTTAAAATTTTAAATTTGAAATTTTTAAAATCAAATTTTTTAAAAAATCATGAATTTTTTTTAAATCAAAAATTTTTTTTCAAAAAAATCAAATGATTTTTTTAAAATCGTGAAATTTTTTTTCAATCATACTAAAAAAATCCCTAAAAAATCTAAACCTAAAACCTTAAACCCTAAACGCTAAACCCTAAACCCCAACATCCTAAACACTAATCCCAAAACCCTAAATCCTAAACCATAAACCCTAAACCCTAAACACTAAATCCTAAACCCTAAACCCTTAACCATAAACCATAAAAACCTAAAAACCCTAAATCATAAAACCTAAAACCTAAACCCCCAAACCCCAAACCTTAAACCAAACCATAAACCCTAAACCCTAAAAACCCTAAACCCTAAACCCCTAAACCTAAACCCTAAACCCTAAACCCTAAACCCTAAACCCTAAATAAATAAACCCTAAAGCCTTAGGCCTAAAACCCTAAACCCTAAACCTAAAACCTAACCTTAAAACCTAAAACCTAAACCTAAACCCTAAACCTTTACCTAAACCTCAAACATAAAACCTCAAACCAAAACCATGGAACCTCAACCATGAACTTAACCCTAAACTAACTAAAACCTAAACCCTAAACCTAAGCCCTAACCCTAAAACCCTAAACCTAAAAACTCTAATTTCTCCTAAACCCTAAATTCTAAACCTAAACCCTAAAACCCTAAATGCTAAATCCTAAATACTAAACCCTAAATCCTAAACCATGAAACAAAACCCTAAAAATGCATAAACCCTAAACTAAAACCTTGAACCCCAAAACCCTAAAACCTAAACCCTAAACCTAAACCCTAAACCCTAAAACCCTAAAACCTAAAACCTAACCCCAAAACCCTAAACCTAAAAACCTTAACCTCCTAAACCTAAACCCTAAACCCTAAACCCTAAACTAAACCCTAAACCTCGAAACCTCCTTGAGCCCAAAAAAACCTAAAACCTAAACAAACCTAAATCCCCTTTAAACCCTAAACCCTCAAAAAAAATTAAAAAAAAAAAAAAAAAGTTGGTTTTTTTGAAAAACTTGGGATTTTCAAAAAAGTTAAGATTTTTGAAAAAGTCAAGTTTTCAAAAAGTCAGGATTTTCAAAAAAGTCACAAATTTTTAAAAAGTTGCAATTTTAAACAAAGTTGTTATTTTTTTAAAACATCAAATCAAGAATTAAAAAATTTAGGACTTTGAAAATGTTTTTGTCATTTTTGAAAAAGTTGGGTTTTTAAAAAAATTTCATATTTTTTAAAAATTTTTTTTTTTTAAAGTTTTGGGATTTTTGAAAAAGTTGAAAATTTTCAAAAATTTTTGAAAAGTTAGATTTTTTTAAAAAAGTTAGAGATTTTAAAAAAAATTTTAAAAAAGTTAGATTTTAAAAAGTTAGAAGATTTTGAAAAAGACATTTTTTTAAAAAATTGAAGATTTTCAAAAAAAGTCGGGATTTAAAAAATGAGATTTTGAAAAAGTCGTGATTTTTGAAAAAAAATTGTTATTTTTGAAAAAGTCAAGATTTTTAAAATCGTTTTTTTAAAAATTGATTTTTTTTTTTTGGATTTTTAAAAAGTTGATTTTTAAATTTTAAAAAAAAATTTTTGATTTTTTGAAAAAAAAAAATTTAAAAAAAAATTAAAATTTTTTTAAAAGTTATTTTTGAAAAAAGTTATAATTTTTAAAAGTTAAGATTTTTAAAAATGTAGTGATTTCAAAAAAATTAATTTTAAAAATTAAAAATATTTTAACTTGTGCTTCAGAGTTTTAAAAAAAAAAACCATTTTTTTTTAACATTTTTTTTTTCAACATTTTAAAAATCAAATTTTCAAAAAAAAAGTTTGGGATTTTGAAAATTTAAGATTTTCAAAAAATTTTTTTTTGAAAAATCATATTTTTGAAAAAGTCAAAAAATTTTTAAATTTTTTTTAAAAAAATTTTTTTTTAAAAATTTGCAATTTTAGAAAAAGATAGAATTTCATAAATTCTAAAAAAAAAAAATTTTTCAAAATTTGAATTTTTAAAAGTTTTTGAAAAAAAGTTGAGATTTTCAAAAGTTTAATTTTTTTGGGATTTCAAAAAAAAAATGATTTTGAAAAAAGTCATGATTTTGAAAAAGCCAAGAATTTTGAAAAAGAAAGATTTTGATTTTTTTAAAAAAAAAAAAAGTTTGAAATTTTTTAAATCCCAAAAATTTTATAAAAAAATTTTTTTAAAATCCTAAATTTTTTAAAAATCATTAAATTTTTTTTTTTTTTTTTTAAAATTTTTTTTTTTAAAATTTTTTTAAAAAATTAAAATTTTTTTAAAAATTTTTTAAAAAATTTAAAATTTTTTTAAAAATTTGAAATTTTTAAAACATTTTTTAAAATTTCAAAAATTTTGATAATTTTTTAAATCATTTTTTTAAAATCAAAATTTTAAAAATAAACCCTAAAAATAAACCTAAAACCTGAGTTGTAAAAAACCCTAAACCCCAAATCCTAAACACTAAAACTAAACCAAAACCTAAACCTAAACCCTAAACCATAACCCTAAACTAAAAAAAAAACCCAAAACCCTAAATCCTAAACCTAAACCTAAACCCAAAAACCATAAACCATAAACCCATAAAAAACCCTAAACCATAAACCATAAAAACCTAAACCCTAAACCCTAAACCTAAACCCTAAACCATAAACCTAAACCCTAAACCCTAAAACCTAAACCTAAACCTAAACCTTAAACTTAACCTTAAACTAAACCCTAAGCCAAAACCCTAAAACCTTAAACCTTTAACCCTAAACCTTAAAAACTAAACCCTAAACCCTAAACCTAAACCCTAAAACCTCCTAACCATGAATGGACCCTAAACCAAAACCACTAAAACCTAAACCCTAAACCCTAAAAACCCCTAAACCCTAAAACTAAAACCCTAAACCTATAAACCTAAAAACCTAAAACTCTAAAAATGCTAAACCTAAACCCTAAATTTAAGTCTAAAAACCTAAATACTAAATGTAAATCCTAAATACTAAACCTCAAACCCTAAAAATCCCTAACCAAACCTAAACCTAAACCCAAAAACCCTAAAACCTTGAAACCTCCCTAAACCCTAAACCCTAAACCCTAAAACCTAAACCTAAAACCTAAACCCTAAACCTAAACCTAAACCCTAACCCTTAAACCCTAACCTAAACCTAAACCCCTAAACCCTAAACCTCCGAACCCAAAACCTAAACCCTAAACCAAAACCTAAAAACCCCCCTAAACCCTAAAACCTCAACCTAGAAACCTAAAACCTTAAAATAGATAGATTTTGAAAAAGTTGGTATTTTGAAAAACTTGGGATTTTTTAAAAAAGTCAAGATTTTTTAAAAAAGATTTTCAAAAAAAAGTTTTTTCAAAAAGTTGGCACAACTTTTGAAAAAGTTGTAATTTTAAAAAGTTATTTTTTAAAAAAATTCAAGATTTTAAAAATGTTGGGACTTTGAAAATGTTCAATTTTCAAAAACAAATGGGGTTTTTGAAAAAAATGAGTATTTTGAAAAAAGTCAAAAAAGTTGGGATTTTTTGAAAATTTGGGATTTTTTTTGAAGTTTTTAGGATTTTTGAAAATTTTTTTGAAAAGTTCAAATTTTTTTGAAATGGGATTTTAAAAATTTTTGAGATTTTTTTTTAAAAACTTGATTTTGTAAAAGTTTGATTTTTTTAAAAGTTAGGAATTTTGAAAAGTGAAGATTTTCTAAAAAGTCAAGATTTTGGAAAATTTGAAGATTTTTTAAAAATCAATTTTTTTTTAAAAGTTTTGAATTTTTTAAAAGTCAATTTTTTTAAAATATTTTAAAAATCTGATTTTTAATATTTGTGATTTTTGAAAAATTATAATTTTTTTAAAAAAGTAAGGATTTTTAAAAAAAAGTCATGCTTTTTTTAAAGTTGAGATTTTAGAAAATTCAAGAATTTTTTAAAAAGTTGGGATTTTTTAAAAAGTTGATTTTTGAAAAAAAAAAATTTAATTTTTTAAAAGTTGTGATTTTTTTAAAAAGTTAGGATTTTTGAAAAAGTTATAATTTCAAAAAAAAGTCAAGATTTCAAAAAAATTAGTGATGTTTCAAAAAAAAGTAGGAACTTGAAAAGGTCATAACTTGTGCTTAACCGATCTCATTTGAGTCCTTTTTTTTTTTAACCACATGTTTAAAAAATCTTAACTTTTTTAAAATATCAGATTTTCAAAAAAAAAAATGAATTTTGAAAATTTAGATTTTCAAAAATTTTTTTAAATTTTTTTTAAAATTTTTAAAAAAGTTTTATTTTTCAAAAAAATTAGGATTTAAAAAAACTTTTTTAAAAAAGTTTTTAAAAAAGTTTTAAATTTCAAAAAAATTAAGGAATTTAAATTTTAAAAAATTGGAATTTTAAAAATTAAATTTCAAAAATTTTGGATTTTAAAAATTTGAATTTTTTAAAAATTTAGGAATTTTTAAAAAAATTTTTTTTAAAAAAAAAAAATTATTTTTTAAAAAAATGAAATTTTAAAAAAATCGTGATTTAAAAAATAACTTTTTCAAAATTGGTAATTTTTTAAATCGTGACTTTTTTTAAAATCGTGACCCTAAAAATTTTAAAATTTACTAAAAATAATTTTTAAAAATCTAAACCCTAAACCCCCAAAATCCTAAAAACAAACCAAAACCCTAAATCCTAAAAAAATCCATATAAACATAAAATCAAATCTTAAAAACCTAAACTTTAAACCCTAAACCTTTAAAACCAAAACCATAAACCATAAACCTTTGAAAACATAAACCATAAACCTAAAACCTAAACCTAAAACCTAAACCCTAAACCTAAATCTAAAAACCTAAAACCTAAACCCTAAACCCTAAAACCCTAAACCTAAACCCTAAACCCTAAAAACCTAAACCCTAAAACCCTAAACCCTAAACCTAAACCTAAACCCTAAACCCTAAAAACCCTAAACCCTAAACCTAAACCTAAAAACCTAAACCTTAACTAAACCTAAATAAAAAACCCTAAAACCTAAACCCTAAACCTAAAACCTAAACCTTGAAAAACCCCTAAAACCCTCAAACCCTAAACCCTAAAACCTTAAAATCTAAAAAACCCTAAACCCTAAACTCTAAAACCTAAACCCTAACCCCTAAACCTGGACCCTAAACCCTAAACAAAACCCTAAACCTAAAAAATAAACCTGAAAAACCCTAAACCCTAAAAAACCCTAAACCTAAACCCTAAAACCCTAAACCCTAAAAACTTAAACTCTAAAATCCTAAACCCTAAATTTTGAAACCCTTAAACCCTAAATCCTATAAATCCCTAAAAAAATCCTAAACCCTAAAAAAACCTAAATTTGAAACCCTAAATCTTAAACCTAAAACCCTTAACCTAAACCCTAAACCTTTTAAAAACCTTGCCCTAAACCCTAAACCCTAAAAAATCCCTAAAAAAACCCTTGAAAACCCTAAAAAAGTCTAAACCCTAAACCCTAAACCTAAAAAACCTTTTGAAAAACCAAAAAAAAACCCTTTTAAAAAACCTTGGATTTTCAAAAATTTTAAAAATTTAAAAAAATTTGAATTTTAAAAAGTTAGATTTTGAAAAAGTTGGATTTTTGAAAAAAGTTGAAAATTTTTTTCAAAAAATTTAGATTTTTAAAAAGTTGAAATTTTTTGAAAAAAGTCACTTTGAAAATTTTTTTTTGAAAAGTTTTAATTTTAAAAAAGTTTAGATTTTTTTTTTTAAAAGTTTTTTTGAAAAACTCAACTTTTGAAAATTTTTTAAAAAAATTTGATTTTTTTGAAAAGTCATGATTTTCAAAAAAGTCAATATTTTAAAAAATGTTGTGATTTTTAAAAATTTGAATTTTTTGAAAAATCAAGATTTTTGAAAAAGTTTTTAAGATTTAAAAAAATCTCGATTTTTAAAAAGTTATGTTTTTTTAAAAAAATTTTCAAAAAATAATTTTTAAAAAAGTTTTAAAAAAAGTAAAAATTTTTTTTTTTAAAATTGTCATTTTTTTAAAAGTTCAATTTTTTAAAAAATTTGAATTTTTAAAAAGTTGGGATTTTTTAAAAAAAGTTTTAAAAAATTTCGATTTTTTTGAAAAAATGTTTTTTCAAAAAAATTTTTTCTAAAAGTCAATTAAAATTTTTTTTTAAATTGAAATTTGCATTTTTTTTGAAAAAAATTTTTGAAAATTTAAAAAAATTTTTAAAAATTTAAAAAATTTTTAAAAAATCAAAAATTTTTAAAAATCTTTAATTTTTAAAATTTCAATTTTTAAAAAAAAAAAATTTAAAAAAAAAAATCCTAAACCCCAATTTGATGATTTTTTAAAAAAATTTCATTTTTTTAAAATTTAAAGTTTTTAAAAAAATTAAACCTTTTAAATTTTGAAAAAAATTTTAAAAATTTTCAATTTTAAAAAAAAGATAAATTTCATAAAAATTTTAAAAAATTTAAAAATTTTTTAAAAAATTTAAATTTTTGAAAAAGTTGAATTTTAAAAAATTTTAATTTTAAAAAGATTGGGATTTTTAAAATCAAAATTTTCAAAAATAAATTTTAAAAAATGTTTTTGATTTTTTTCAAAATCCCAAAACCTTTTAAAAAACCTAAATTTAAAAAACCTAAAAAAAAACCCTTTTTTAAATCCTAAACCAAAACCTTTTAAAAATCTAAACTTTTAAAATTAAAAAAACCTAAACCCTTTTTAAAATAAAAAAAATCCTAAAAAAATAAACCCTTGAAAACTTTTTAAAATCCTAAAAAAACCCTTAAAAATTAAATAAACCTAAAATCCTAAACCTAAAAATAAACCCTTAACCTTAAAAAAAAACCTAAACCCTTTAAAATTTAAACCTAAAACCTAAACCTAAACACCATAAACCTAAAAAAAAAAAAACCCTAACCCTTAAACCCCTAAAACCTAAACTTTGAACCCCTAAACCTAAACCCTAAAAACCCTAAACCTTAAACCTAAAAACCTCCTAAACTTAAATTCCAAAGTCCTAAACCCTAAAACCTAAAAACCTAAAATCCTAAATACTAAAACCTAAATCAAAAAACATAAAGAAATAAAAACTAAATTAAAACCTAAACCTAAAAAACCCTAAAACCTTAAACCCCTAAAACCTAAAAAACCCTAAAACCCTAAACCTAAACCCTAAAACCCAAATAAACCCTAAACCCCCTAAAAAAACCCTAAACCCTAAACCCTAAACCCTAAACCCTAAACCCCTAAACCCCCAAACCCCTAAACCCTAAACCCTAAACCCTAAACCCTAAACCCTAAACCTAAACCTAAACCTAAACCCTAAAAAACCTAAACTTTAACCCTAAACCCTAAACCTAAAAAAACTTTAAAAAAAAAAAGATTTGAAAAAGCTAAAACCTAAAAACTTGGATTTTTAAAAAAACCTTAAGATTTTTAAAAAAAAATTTTAAACCATTTTCAAAAACCTTAAATTTTAAAAAAATCACTTGAATTTTAAAAATTAAACCCTTGAAAAGTTTAAATTTTAAAAAAGTTTTTAATTTTAAAAATTTTTTTTTGAAAAATCAAGATTAAATGTTGGGACTTTGAAAAATGTTGAAAATGAAAATGTTCAATTTTTTAAAAAAGTTGGGATTTTTTTTTTCATTGAATTTTTAAAAAAAAAAAGATTTTTTGAAAAAGTTGATTTTTAAAAGTTTTGAAAACTAAAAACAAGATTTTTGAAAATTTTAATTTTTTGAAAAATCTTTTTTTTGAAAAAAATTTGAAACATTTTTTTTTAAAATTAAATTTTTTAAAAAATTTAGATTTTTTTAAAAAGTTTGAGATTTTTTTTAAAGTCGATTTTAAAATTTTAAAAAAAAGTCAAGATTTTTGAAAAAGTCAAAGATTTTTTAAAAAAATCAAAATTTTGATTTTTGAAAAAGTTGGAGATTTTAAAAATCATTGATTTTTAAAAGTTAAATTTTTGAAAAAGTTTAAGATTTTGAAAAAAGTCAAGATTTTGAAAAAAGTCATGATTTTTTAAATTTTATGATTTTTAAAAATTTTAATTTTTTTAAAAAGTAAGGATTTTTTAAAAAGTTAATTTTTTTGAAAAAATTTTTTTAAAAGTTTAAATTTTTTTGAAAATTCAGATTTTAGAAAAATTCATTTTTTTAAAAAGTTTTTTTTGAAAAAGTTTTTGAAAAAGTTTGATTTTTAAAAAGTTTGTTTTTCAAAAAAAGTTATATATCTCAAAATAGTCAAGATTTTCAAAAATGTAGTGATGCGCCAAAAATTTTTAGCATAAACTTGAAAAGGTCATAACTTATGCTTTGGTTGTCCATTTGAGTCCATTTTTTTAAACCACATGTTTCAAAAATCTCAACTTTTTTAAAATCTCAAATTTTTAAAAAAATGTTGGGAAATTTTTATTTTCTAAAATTTTAGATTTTTTTGAAAAATTTTGATTTTTAAAAATTTTTTAATATTCAAATTTTTTTTTAAAAATATAATTTTTTCCAAAAAAGTTGAATTTTAAAAAATTTTAATTTTTAAAAAATTGAGATTTTAAAAAATTAGGATTTTGAAAAAATTTAGGGATTTTAAAAAAAAATTTAGAATTTCAAAAAGTTTGATTTAAAAAAGCCAAGAATTTTGAGAAAGTTGGGATTTTAAAAAAAAGACAAGATTTTTAAAAAAGTTGAAATTTTCAAAAATTTTGAAAAGGAATCAAAAAGTCAAAATTTTAAATGAAGAGATTTTTAAATCACAACTGTTTTGAATATCCTAATTTTTATGAAAATCCTAACATTTTAAAAATCTTTACTTTTTGAAAATTCCAACCTTTTATAAAATCATGAATTTTTCAAAAATTATGAATTTTTAAAAAATCATTAAAAAAAATTTGAAAATTTTTTAAATTCATGACTTTAAAAAAATCTTTGAAAATAAATCAAATTTTTTAAAATCATGACTTTTTTAAAATCCTAAATTTTAAAAATCGTGAATTTTTTTAAAATCTGAAACCCCTTTTCAAAATCCTAAAATTTTAAAACCCTAAAACCTAAACCTAAAAAACCCTAAAATCCCTAAACCCTAAACCCCAAAACATCCTAAACCTAAACCCAAAAACCCTAAAAATCCTAAAAACCTAAACCCAAAAACCTAAACCCTCCTAAACCCTAAACCTAAACCTAAAACCCTAAACCTAAACCCTAAACCTAAACCCTAAACCCTAAAAAACCATAAACCTAAACAATAAACCCTAAACCCTAAACCCTAAACCCTAAACCTAAACCCTAAACCTAAAAAACAATAAACCCTAACCCTAACCTAAAAAACTTAAAACCTAAACCTTAAACCTAAACCTAAACCCTAAACCTTAAACCTTGAACCTAAACCCTAAAAACCCTAAACCCTAAACCCTAAACCCTAAACCTCTAAACCCTAAACCCTAAACCCCCTCAAACCCTAAAACCTAACCTAACCTAAACCTAAACCCTAAACCTAAACCCTAAACCTAAAACCCTAAACCTTAAACTCTAAACCCCCCTAAACCCTAAATTCTAAAACCTTTCAAAACCCTAAAACCCTAAATCCTAAATACTAAAAACCCTAAACCCTAAACCAAACCTAAACCCCTAAACCTTAAAACCCAAAAAACCTAAAAACCCTAAACCTTAAACCCCCCTAAACCCTAAAAACCTAAAACCCTAAACCCTAAACCCCTAAAACCCTAAACCCTAAACCCCTAAAACCCCAAACCTTAAAACCCTAAACCCTAAACCTAACCTTAAACCCTAAACCCTAAACCTGAACCCTAAAAACCTAATCTCTAATCCCTAAACCTAAACCCTAAAACTTAATCCTCCAAAACCCCCCTTTTAAAAAATCCTAAACCCTAAATAAACCTAAAAAAAAAAACCTTTTTGAAAAAAAAAACTTTTTAAAAAAGTGGGATTTTGAAAAAAAATTGGGATTTTTTTGAAAAAAGATTTTTAAAAAGTTCAATTTTGAAAAAGTTTGTAATTTTAAAAAAAGTTGTTATTTTTTAAAACATCAAGATTTTAAAAATGTTGGGACTTTAAAAATTTCAGATTTTCAAACAAGTTGGGTTTTCGAAAAATGAATATTTATAAAAATTTTTTGAAAGGTTTTTTGAAAAGTTGGGATTTTCAAAAGAGTTTTTAAAAAGTTTAAGGCTTTTCATAATTTGAAGATTTTTTGAAAAGTCAAATTTTTGAAAAAAGTTTTTAAATTTTAATTTTTTTTAAAAATTGAATTTTTTAAAAAGTTAGATTTTTGAAAAATTGATTTTTTTAAAAATTGAGATTTTCCAAAAAGTCGTGATTTTGTAAAAGTGAAGATTTTGGAAAATGTTGGGATTTTTCAAACATCAAGATTTTTAAAAAGTCAGGATTTTAAATAATTCAGGATTTTTGAAAAAGTCTCGATTTTTAATATTTGATATTTTCAAAAAACTATAATTTTTTTAAAAAGTAAGGATTTTCAAAATAGACGGCCTTTTTTATAAAGTTGAGATTTTAGAAAATTAAAAAATTTTAAAAAGTTTGGGATTTCTTAAAAAAAATTGATTTTTGAAAATTCCGCAATTTTTGAAATAGTTGCGATTTTCAAAAAAGTTGGGATTTTCAAAAAAGTTATAATCTAAAAAATTCAAGATTTCAAAAATGTAGTGATGCAACAAAATTAAAAAATTGAAATCTCGAAAAGGTCATAACTTGTTTGAGCTATTTGGTTTGAGTTTTTTTTTAAACCACATGTTTCAAAAATCTCAACTTTTTTAAAATATCAGGATTTTAAAAAAAAAAAGTCAGAGTTTGAATAATTTAGATTTTCCATAAATTCTAGATTTTTGAATATGTCATTATTTTTGAAAAATTCATTATTTTCCAAAAATTTATGAATTTCAAAAAAATTTTAGATTTTAAAAATTTACAATTTTAGAAAAAGATAGAATTTTAATCATTCTAAAAAAGTTTGAATTTCAAAAATTTTAGGGTTTTTTGAAAAATATGATATTTTTAAAAAAAAAGTTTGATTATGAAAAGTTTGGATTTAAAAAAAATTGGGATTTCAAAAAGTCAAAAAGTGATTTCAAAAAAGCCAAGAATTTTGAGAAAGTTAGGATTTTCAAAAAAGGCAAGATTTTGAAAAAGTGAAATTTTCAAATAATTTAAGAATTATAAAAACTAAAGAGATTTTTAAATCCCAACTGTTTTGAATATCCTATTTTTTTTTTAAAAATCCTAATATTTTAAAAATATTTACTTTTTCAAAATTCCAACTTTTAAAAAATCGTGACTTTTTTGAAAATTACAATTTTTTTAAAAATCACAAGTTTTTTTAAAATTGTGAACTTTTTAAATTCATGACTTTATCACTTTTAAAATCTTTGAAAATACAAACTTTTTGAAAATCATGAATTTTGAAATCCTAACTGTTTCAAAATCAGATATTTTTGAAATCGTGATTTTTTCAAAATCACGACCCCTTAAAAACCCTTAAAACCTAAACCTAAAAACGTCTTAACGCTAAACCTAAACCCCAAATCCTAAATACTAAAAAAAAACCCAAAACCCTAAATCCTAAACCATAAACCATAAACACTTAACACTTAAAAACTAAACCCTAAACCCTCAAACCAAACCATAAACCCAAATCCAAAACCCTAAACCTAAACCTAAACCTAAACTCTAAACCCTAAACCCAAACCTAAACCTAAACCAAAACCTAAACCCTAAAAACCTAAACCCTAAACCCCTAAACCCTAAACCCTAAAACCCTAAACCCTAAACCTTTTTGAACCTAAAATCCCTAAACCTTAAATCTAAACCTAAACCTAAACCTAAACCCTTGAAACCCAAGTAATAAGCCAAAACCTAAACCCTAAACCTTAAACCATAACCTTAACCTCAAACCCTAAACCATGAAACACCACAACCTAAACCTAAAAAAAACCTTAACCCCTATGCCCTAAACCCTAACTCTTTTACTATAGTTTATATACCTTATAAACCCTAAATATTAATCTCTAATTTCCTAATAAACCTAAATTTAAAAGTCTTAAACCCTAAAACCTAAATGCTAAATCCCTAAATACTAAACCTCAATCGTAAACCATTAGCCCTAAACCCTAAAACTTGAAAAAAAACCCTAAACAATTCCCTAAACCTAAACCTTAACCCTGAAACCCAAAAAAATTAAAACTTTTGAAATCAATCCTAAACCAAAACCTAAAAATCCTAAAATAAAAACTAAACCTTAAACCTTTAAACCCTAAACCCTAATACCTAACCCTTAAACCCCTAAACCCAAAACCCTAAACCTAAACCCTAAATCCTAAACCCCAAATCCTGAAACCCAAAACCTAAACCTAAACCTAAACCTCCCCTTACCCTAAACCTAAAACCCTAACCTAGAAACATTAAAATAGTTTTAGATTTGGAAAAAGTTGGTATTTTGAAAAACTTAGGATTTTTCAAAAAGTCAGGATTTTTAAAAAAGTAAGGATTTTCAAAAACTTGAGATTTTCAAAAAAGTTACGACTTTTGAAAAAGTTGCAATTTTTTAAATAGTTATTATTTTTGAAAACATCATTATTTAAAAAATCTTGGGACTTTGAAAATGTTCATATTTTAAAACAAGTTTGTGTTTTCTAAAAATGAATATTTCAAAAAAACTTGGATTTTTGAAAAGTTTTTATTTTTTTTAAAATGGATCAACATTTTTTCAAAAATTTTTTGAAAAAATTCGATTTTTGAAAAAATTAGATTTTCAAAAAATTTAGGATTTTTAAAAATTCAAGATTTTGTAAAAGTGAGGATTTTTGAAAAGTCAGGATTTTTTTTTTGAAAAATTTAAAAAATTTTGGAAAATTTTGGGATTTTAAAAATGTCTAGATTTTTGAATAACTCAGAATATTTGAAAAAGTCTCCCTATTTTTAATATTTGTGATTTTTTTAAAAAAAAAAAAAAAAATTTTAAAAAAGTAAGGATTTTTAAAAAAAGTAGGCATTTTTTTAAAGTTGAGATTTTAGAAAATTCAAGAATTTTTAAAAAGTTGGAATTTTGAAAAAAAAATTGATTTTCAAAATACACAATTTTTGAAATAGTTGTGATTTTCAAAAAAAGTTGGGATTTTTGAAAAAAGTTATAATCTCAAAAAATCAAGATTTCAAAAATGTAGTGATGTGCCAAAATTAACAAGAACTTGAAAAGGTCATAACTTGTGCTCTAGGTGTCCATTTGAGTCCATTTTTTTTAAAACCACATGTTTCAAAAATCTCAACTTTTTTAAAATATCAAGATTTTCAAAAAAAAAAAAAAGAAGAGTTTGAATAATTTATATTTTCCAAAAATTCTAGATTTTTGAATATGTCATGATTTTTGAAAAGTCATTATTTTTCCAAAAAGTTGTGAATTTTAAAAAAATTAGGATTTTAAAGAATTTGCAATTTTAGAAAAAGATAGAATTTCATAATTCTAAAAAAGTTTGAATTTAAAAAAATTTTAGGGTTTTTGAAAAAGTTTGAGATTTTCAAAAAAGTTAGGATTATGAAAAGGTTTGGATTTCAAAAGGTTGGATTTCAAAAAAATTGGGATTTCAAAAAGTCATGATTTTGAAAAAGCCAAGAATTTTGAGAAAGTTGGGATTTTCAAAAAGACAAGATTTTGAAAAAAGTTGCAATTTTCAAATAAGTCAGGAATTACAAAACTAAAGAGATTTTTAAATCCCAACTATTTTGAATATCCTAATTTTTAAAAAAAAATCCTAACATTTTAAAAATCTTTACTTTTTCAAAATTCTAACTTTTTATAAAATCGCGACTTTTCAAAATTATGAATTTTTAAAAATCACAATTTTTTTTTTTAAAAATTGTGAACTTTTTAAATTCATGACTTTATGACTTTCTAAATCATTAAAAATATAGAATTTTTTAAAATCATGACTTTTTCTAAATCCTAACTATTTTAAAATCAGGATATTTTTGAAATCGTGACTTTTTCAAAAAACCCAAAACCCCCTAAAACCTAAAACCTTAACATAAAACGCTAAACCCTAAACCCTAACATCCTAAACACTAAGCCCAAAACCCTAAATCCTAACCATAAAAACCATAAACCCTTAACACTGAAAACCTAAACACTAAAATAAAAAACCCTGAACCCTAAAAAAACCTAAAACCCTAATACCTAAATGAAACCGTGAACACTATACCAAAACTATAAACCATAAACCTTAGCATTTAACTAGAGACCTAAACCCTAAACCCTAAACCCTAAATTCATAACCCGAACCAAACTCTAAGCCATGGACCCTCAAACATGAACACCGAGACCTAAACCCTAAACCCTAAAACCCTAAACCTTAAGCTCTAATTACTCCTAAACCCTAAATTCTAAGTTTTAAACCCTACAACCCTAAATGCTAAATCCTAAATACTAAACCCTCAATTGTAACCTTAAACCCCAAAACCCATGATCCCCGAACCTTGAACCTCAAAAAATTCACGGCTTTCAAAAAAGTGACTTTTTCAAAATCACGACCCCTAAACCCTAAACCCCAACATCCTAAACACTAAGCCCAAATCACTAAATCCTCCCAAATCACTAAATCATAAACCATAAACCCTTAACACTGAATCATACACCCTAAACCGTCAGTGATAAACCGTAAACCCAAATTCCTAAATCGTCAAAAAAGTCAGGATTTTTGAATAAGTTATTCGATAAAATCACAATTTTTAATAGGTAAGGAATTTTTAAAATGTTGAGATTTCTAAAAAGTTTTGATTTTTGAAAATGTAATTTTTAAAATTTAAAGGAACTTGAAAATGTCATAACTTTGCTTCGAAAAATGTCGATTTAAAAAGTTTGATTTTTGAAAATCCAATTTTAAAAATATCAAATTTTTTTAAAAAATTCATTTTTCAAAAATTTTAAAAAAATGTCAAAAAGTTGATTTCAAAAAGTTAGATTTTCTAGAAATTGATTTTAAAAGTTCTAAGGTTTTTTCAAAAAGTTTTACAGGTTTATGAAAAGGTTGGGAATTCAAAAAATATTGGAATTTCAAAAAAGTCGTGATTTTGAAAAAGCCAAAAATTTTGAGAAAGTTGGGATTTTCAACAAACATAAGATTTTAAAAAAGGTGCAATTTTCAAATAAATTAGGAATTACAAAATTGCAAAGATTTTTAAATCCCAACTATTTTGAATATCCTAATTTTTTTAAAATCCTAACATTTTCAAAATCTTTCTTTTTCAAAATTCCAACTTTTTATGAAATCGAGACTTTTTCAAAAATTGTGAATTTATTAAAAATCACAAGTTTTTTAAAAATTGTGAACTTTTTAAATTCATGACTTTATCACTCCACACTTTTTCAAAATCACGACCCCTCAACCCTAAACCCCAACATCCTAAACACTAAGCCCAAATCCCTAAATCCTATACCTTAAACCCTCAAATGATAAACCATAAACCCAAATCCCTAAATAGTAAAACCTAAACTATAAACCTCAAACCTTAAACCCTAAACATTAAATAGTGAACCTGAAGCTTTATGCCTAACCCTATACCCTATACCTTGAATTGTGAGCACTAAGCCAAAACCATAAACCCTAAATCTTTAGCTATAGACCTAAACTCAAACCCTGAACCTCGAACCCTTAGCCATGGACCCTCAACCATGCAAACTAAGACCTAAACCCTAAACAATAACCCCTACGCCCTAAACTCTATAAACCCTAAACCTTAAGCTTTAATAGCTCCTAAACCATAAATTTTGAGTCTTAAACCCTAAAACCCTAAATGCTAAATTCTAAATACTAAACCCTTAATCATAAACCATGAGCACTAAACCCTAAATGTAAACCCTTTAACCCCAAACCCTAAAACTTGAGCCCAAAATTCTAAGTCTGAACACTAAACCCCAAAACCCTAAACCCTAATACCTAAAACCTAATTCTTAAACCGTAAAACCTTGATCCCTTAACCATGAGCTTTGAGCCCTCAAAGTTTAATCCTGAGCACAAAAACCTAAACATTAAACAATAAATCCCTAAGTATTAAAAAAACTTGTTAATTTTGGAAACATCAAAATTTTAAAAATGTTGTGACGTTGAAAATTTTCAAATTTCAAACAAGTTGGGGTTTTCGAAAAATGAATATTTCCATAAAAGTTTGGATTTTTTAAAGTTGGGATTTTTCATAATTTTGAAGAGTATGGATTTTTGAAAAACTCGACATTTTTTAAAAAGTTATGATTTTTGAAAAGTTGAGATTTTAAAAATTCGAGGTTTTCCAAAAAAATTATTTTGTAAAAAGTGAAGATTTTCATAAAAGTCAAGATTTTTCATAAGTCATGATTTTCAAAAAAGTCAAGATTTTTGATAAGTCCTAACCTTTTTATAAAATCGCGGATTTTTTGAAAATTAATTTTTTTAAAAAATCACGACTTTTTAAAAAAATTTGAAATTTTTAAATTCATGACTTTATCACTTCCAAAATCTTTGAAATTACTTCCCAACTTTTCAAAAATCTTGAATTTTTTTGAAATATTCATTTTTTGAAAACCCCAACTTGTTTAAATCAAACATTTTGAAAGTCCCAACATTTTTAAATCTTGATTTTGATGTTTTCAAAAATAACAACTTTGTTTAAAATTGCAAGTTTTTCAAAACTCATGATGTTTTTAAAAATATCAAGTGTTTGAAAATCTAGACTTTTTCAAAAATCTTAATTTTTGATAATTAGGATTTTTGAAGAGTATGGCTTTATGAAAAACTTGACATTTTCAAGAAACTTAGGATTTTTGAAAAGATGAGATTTTAAAATTTTAAGATTTTCCAAAAATTTCTGATTTTGTTAAAGTGAAGATTTTCGAAAAATAAAGTATTTTCAAAAAAGTCAAGACTTTGGAAAATGTTGGGATTTTCAAAAACATGAGATTTTAAAAAATTCATGACTTTTGAAAAAGTTATAATTTTAAAAAAGTTATTATTTTTGAAAACATAAAGATTTTAAAAATGTTGGGACTTCGAAAATCTTTAGATTTTCAAACAAGTTTGGGTTTTAAAAAAAAGAACATTTCGAAAATTTTAGGATTT